>JAYESA010000018.1:36495686-37119587 GCA_036927795.1 Iris macrosiphon | reverse complement strand
ATATATATATATATATATATATATATATATATATATATATATATATATATATATATATATATATATATATATATAATACTAATACATATAATAGCATATATAATAATTGTATATATACTGTATACATAATATAATAATTACTGTACATATATATACATATATATAATTACTTATATAATTATACATATATACATATATAAATATATAAATATATATAATAGTAATATTATATATATTTATATACATAGTATATTAGTATATATATACCTATATAACATATTTTATATACTATATTTATATATATTATATAATATATATATATATATATATATATATATATATATATATATATATATATATATATATATATATATATATATATATATATATATATATATATAAATATATATACAAATATACATATATATACATATAAATAATATAACATATATTATATAATATATATAAATATTTATATAAATATACATATATATATATATATATATATATATATATATATATATATATATATATATATATATATATATATATATATATATATATATATATATATAATACATATATTAATACATATTATTTATAATATTATATTATATAATATATATATATATATATATATATATATATATATATATATATATATATATATATATATATATATATATATACAAATATACATATATATACATATAAATAATATAACATATATTATATAATATATATAAATATATATATAAATATACATACATATATATATATATATATATATATATATATATATATATATATATATATATATATATATAATATACAAAATACATATATTAATACATATTATTTATAATATTATATTATATAATATATATAAATATATATATATAAATATACATATATATATATATAAAATATACAAAATACATATATTAATACTTATTATTTATAATATTATATTATATATACTGTATATATATATACTGTAATAATATAATAAATGTATATAATAAATAATATATATATAATTATTTATTATAATATATATATATATATATATATATATATATATATATATATATATATATATATATATATATATATATATATATATATATATGCGTATAATTATGGGGGGTATTATACCTGACAGGTGGTGGGGACCCTCGCCGTCGTCGCCGGCGGGAGGAGGGCGGCGGTCCGGCGGGCGGCTGGCCGGAACGGCGACAGCAGCAGCAGTTGCAGTCAGCAGCTTGCAGCAGCTGTAGCGGCGGCGGAGGCGGCGATGCAGGGCGTCGGGGCGGCAGAGTAGATGGTTGCGGAGGGAACGGTGGTGGTGGCGGTGGTCTGAGGTGGTCGGGGGAGGGAGTTTGAGGGAGTCGGGGGGGTGCTCGGGTTGTTGTCGGGGGAGTCGGTGAGGCGCTGTGGCGGAGCTGGCGGTCGGGGCGGTGGTCGTGGGGCGGCGGTGACTGGTCGGTTCAACGGAGGAGGTTAAGACGGAGAGGATGGTGGCGATGGCGGTGGTCTGAGGTGGCGGGGGGTGGTGGCTTAGGGCGGTCGGGTGTGGGGGCTGCTGTGTGAAGAAGGGGGAGGTTGGGTGCTGCGGGGGCTGCCGGCGACGGCTAGCGGGGTGGCGCGGCGGCCGGGGATGAAGTCAGGGGGTGGCGAAGCGGTGGGGAAGGGTCGGAGGGGGCTGTGGTCTGAGTTGGAAGATAGAGGATTTCATGTGGGGGGGGGGGTTTAAATAAGGTTTAGGGTTTAGGTATTTTAGTAATTAGGGTTAGGGGTAGGGGTATTTTAGGTATTTTATAATTTAAAATATCTAGATATTTTTTAGATATTTTCATGACCAATAATGCATTGTATGGGGCCCACTTTTGAATAAACGGTGTAGGTTCACCCTCCAATGGGAGGTTGACACCTCACACAGTAAATTTGCAGATAAAACCCTGCAAAATTATAATTTGCACAAAGGTCCTATAAAATTGGAAAATTGCACAATTACGCAATTGTTTGGGAAAAACACTTTATTGCTGAAATGTACATAACTGAAGGGGGGTGCTGTGTGAGGGCCTTGAGGATGTAGGGATGAGTCTGGGCAGGGGCTGGGCCTGGTTTTGGGTGATGCGGGTCACCGTATTAATTAATCATAAATTAATGCGCACGGTGTTTTCTAATTATTTAAAAATAGGTAGGGCCAGAATTTCAGTGCGGTGTAAATATACTAGTTGTAGTATACTCAAAGTAGAATAATAACATATTTTTGTTTGGGCAAAGCAGGTGCCTGTTGGCCTCTAATTCTGATTGGAAGGGACAAGGGTACAGGTCTAAAAATTAATTAAAAATTAATTCGGACGTTTGTAACGATATTTGTACGACTAAAACGGGACTCATGCCAGCGTATTTCTAAGCTGCACAAAGTTCAGAATAGTAGACTGGCATGTCTAGGAGAGGTATGTGAACTTTGTTTGAGGATAACAGTCAATGTAATGCTCTAAATATTTAGGTAATGGACAGGTGCACAAATCAATAGGATATGTAAGCAAAATAAATTTAAAAAATTGTAATAAATCCTAATTTGCTAAAAAATAATAAAAAAATACTGAAATCTGGTCGAGGGAGTTTACAAAGATATTAGAAGTTAGTGATGTTAATCAGTGGGGTATGGAGTTAATTGGTATCTTGGGATATCATAGATACTAGGTGAGGATGTGGTGTTAAGGTATTAACTTAATACCTATGTATAAGAGTTATATGTATTAGAACTAGTATAAGCTAGGGTAATTTAGTATGACCAATAATTAGTTAGTACAGGATTATTATGGACTAATATACCTTGTTATGACTTAGAAACCTAGTATAGCAAGGTACCAACCTAGATTGATCTACTTTGACTAGTTTGACCTAGAAAATCATACTTTAGTGCACTTAGCATATTTATTACTTTATTACATCCATTGACATAATATTTCATATATAGTTTAGTGTGACACCAGTTCGGACACCGATTTGCATTCATTGCTCTGGACCTCAGGCGAGTACATTCTTTGATAGTTTCTATTATTTGATAATTACTATAATACAAGTATTTAGAGATATTTTACTTGATTCTGATACAGTGGTTACACAGACTGGTACTATATGGATCCTGTCAGAAGATGTCATCCCATTACTGTGTACTTCATATACTCCTGTCGTATATACTTTATCGTGTGTATCGGGTATTCCTTGTGCTCGTGTTCATTCATGTTCTTCGTGTACTCATATTATATTTGTATTCATGACGTATCATGATCAGATCCATGAGTATTAGTTGGGGGCAGGGAAAGTGCTAGATATATATGTGAGCAAAACCTTGAATATTGTATTGTATCATGTAGATAATAGCCAGTCATACACCTCACGTGTGATTATGTTACTCCATAGACAATAGCCAGTCTTAAATGATTGTGTTTCTTATAGACAACAGCCAATCTTAAATGATTGTGTAACTTGTATACAATACTCAATCATACTGATCATATGATTGTGTTATTGATCATGTTTGTAGATCTTGATAACCCAAGTCGAACACATATCTAACTAGTATTTTAAATACTTAGTGTAGTTACAGTCCTTCTCTATATTCTAGCTCATTGCTTTTATTCTATTTTATTATGATCAGTTTATACCTTATTGCTTCAGATTATCTGTCTCTTTTTGCCAAAGTATGATATTGTACATTGCTTATCGTCTTGTATTATATTATCTATTTCTGTTTATAGTTATTATCAATTAACTTGGAACTGCTATTGGGTTGTATTCACTCCAATCCTGACTGGATATATTTTTTAGATGATTGGTTAGAGCAAACGTGTCACACCTACTATGGGCCACATGATGGCGAGACCATTGAGATCGTACTGTAGAGCCTCTTGATATAGTACCACCTGTTGGAGAGTTTTAGATTGTTCTTTATGATGTTGTATTAATCTTAGTTAGACTTTATGACATGTACTATATTGAGATCTTGTGTTGAGATTAGACTATTGGACTTGGACTTGTGATGTATTATGACTTTGTATTTCTTTTCTTATATTTCATATCGTGCTATATCTTCCTCTAGCTTTATATTGTGATTGAGTGTTGATTATCATTATCATTTTTCTCCATTTGGAGTTGAGAGGGCATGACATATACCTTGTATATATTGTGTGAGATATTTAGATAGTATTATCGTCCTAGACAATATTCTACCGTCGATGCTGTGGCGTAAGCTGGACGTACCCATATACTCGTACCCCTATACTAAGTGCGGGATGTGACATATTTAGATTCCCAGATCTATTTATCTTTGGATAACTGTCGTCAAAGGAAAAAAAGCATCTTCTAGTCAGCAAATATTTCAGAAGACTGACGTCATCAAGTACTCTTGGTCTTTATGTTTTATTATGTATTTTATATTTTATTTTTAGGACCAATTGTACATTGGGTTCGCAATTGGCACTAAGAAGCTCAAACCCATATTAAACCAGAACCTAGTCCACTCAAAATAATATGAACCAAACCAAATCTTGACCCAACTTTCTAGAAACTGACCAAAAGAGTTCGGACAGAACTCGGACCGAACTCGGACCAAACTCGGGCCGAACTCGGTCATGGTCAAACCAGAAAATTGAGTCAGCCTCCTCTTCCGGATGACCAGGCTCTAACATTCAAATTTTTGAACGTTGTGCATCCGAACTCTGTCCAAACTCGGTTCAAAAAAAATCCTATAAATAGAGTGTAATTCTATACCATTTCAATCAAGCCATTCACTCAAAGTATTTTACTTTCCTACTCTATTCCTGAGCTATAAACCTTCCTATTCCTAATATCAATTCTCAGCCTTCTAGTGCCAATGTGGTTCCAATTTAGATGTCTGATCGAGTTGTAAAGCTTGGTTTATAATTTTATCTTCCATACAAGTCTGAAGTCAGCAAGCTCTTTGGATCAAAAGCTTATGGTTATATGAAGTCACGAGTCCTTCAGATCAAAGCTCGTGTTGTAAGAAGTTGGCGTGCTCTTCGGATCAAATGAGTGTGTATACCATATTTCACAAATAGTGGATTAACATCGAACAAGAGTTCTTGGGACTGGACTAGTCCTCTCAAAGGAAAAACAGTATACATTATTGTGTTTGCGACTGCTATTCTAAAATCTACTTATACTCTGCTTATTTTATTTTACTCTGATTATTCTTATTATAGCAGTTTATAAGTTGGCTTTAAATTTTTTATCTGGTGATTATTTTCGCTAAACTCTATTCACCCCTCATCTAGAGTTGCTCTACGATCCTACAAAGCTACCATCCAAACTCCTTATTTTTATCGACATTAAAGAACAGATGTTGGAGTTCCTGCGTGAGTCGAGTCTCAACCCGGTGGCTCGACGCCGCATCATTATGATGAGCTCAGAAGCTAGTTTAGTGTCCTTGGAGCCGCTCAAGCCATCTTCTTAATCTCCTTCTCGTCGGTTATGGCTACCGACGATGCTCTCATTCAGATGACGAGTTCGACCGCGATGGCTCATCCCTCCTTCAGGGGGGCGGGGCGGTCGAGCAAAGGCGCTCCTTCCCATTTGTGAGCGTTGAACCTTCCCTCCCCCCCTCTATTTGGTAAGGATCTCAACCTCTTTTTCATGCTAATACATACTCGTGTATAGGAAGCTCATGTTTCTCTCTTTCTTTATAACTAAAGATATTGGGTGGGTTAGTGATTAGGTTCTTCATTGTATTTAGTTGTATTGTATGAACATGGAGGAGGACTAATCCTCTATTTTATGGAAGAATGACCTCAACATAGAATATTGATATTTCCTACAGGCTAAAAATTGTGTGTGGGGGTATGTGTGTGCATTGATAGAGAGATTTTTTTCCTCCTTCTTGTGAGTAGTGAGGAAGCAGGATAAGTGCAACAGTTATCTGTTGTGAGTGTTTTCAAATATCAATGTATAAGAAATGAAACTGTAGCTAACATCTGTTGAGTATATGTATACGAGTGAGGAGGTGTATATGAATAGATATGCTATTGATTAGGTGTAAATGAATGCACAAGCAGTGATGCCTAGATGACTGATTTTGCTTAAGAAAATAGAAAATACTGCGATCTTTTGTTCTTTTTATTCTATTTTATTTTGTATATAAATATAAAAATGAGCATGTCACTCCACCTTCCTAGATAGGTATTTTTGTCATTTCACATTATTAATATATTGTGTATATTTTTACATATTGTGTTTAATATTTATTGGTTAGTGGACTAGACTATTTATTAGACTTAATGTTAGTGGACCCAATTGGACTTGATATGACTCATGAACCCAACATTTAGACTAGTCACATTAGGCTCAAATTAAGTCATCCCCTTTATTAATTAGAGGTTAGTTTAATTATTTTATTAGGAATAGAAGCTTCTCATTAATTAAACCTTCTTTATGACAACCCAATGTGGGTATCCATGTCATTTTACATTACTTGGGGATGGGGTACATGTCACGCCCCAATCTTACGCGAGTTCGATCATCCTCGCTGGGCGTGAATCACCATGCCAGCGCTCCCGCAAGATAATCGTTCTCATCGGGACGTGATACCGTGCGAGCCTGGAGTTGTGCTCGCACAAGGCAATAACGTCAAACGTCATTGTTATCATCGAAATGACCAAGTCACAGCGAAATCCAAGTATTGTTACAAATGAGATTACATCAGAGTATACGCAGCGAAGCTCTTGGTTGAATAAGGAAAACCAAGCACAAGTCTCAAAAGGCCCAAATGCAAATGCCCCGAAGGCTTACAACACTCTTGTCCACAAAGGTACTTACCATTCCATATATCATGTCCCGTATATCTAAGCTGAGCCACTACACTTGCGTACCTGAAAGATATGGCCACAAACATGGGTCAGTAAATAGTTGTACTAGTGAGCGGGGTAATCCACTCGTCTAAACTGACTAAGTAAATATGTAAATATAACAGTTATTACATGGTGATCTTGCTAGTTTTAACCTAGATTAATTCCAGGGCAATGCATGCATTTGAAGCAGTAAAATAGGTTCTGCATAGTAATCAAGAGTACAATAAGCAGTAAACACACTAGCATGCAATCTCCAATTCGTACAAGATACTAAGCCTACAACAGGCCACTCGAGTCGCAAAGATAAAGCATAAAACCTATCGAATCATGTCACCTTCCAAGTCTTACTTATCGACTATGCGCACACCATTGCCCAAGGCAAGATATACGCCCACCGTCTACACAAACGCTCAAGACCAAACTAATTTTCTATCTATATGAATGAAGTGGTCATTAGCCAAGCCATAATGGACATTCCAAAGGCAATTCGACCTGATCCAGTGACTAGGTTGCAAGCCCGTCTGGTGGTCTCGAACGCCAAGTATTACGATTTCCTATTCTGTCCGAGGTAGTAGGCCTCAACAATGGGTTCGCAATACCCGTGCTCCCAAAGCACGTATTCTATGTTTCCCCTAGGCCGAATGATCCCGGTGCCTATCCCGTTTGAGGAAACCAAAACCATGTGTGCATAGGTTGTCCGTGACCATGCATGCTCCAACAATGTATGTACGACGAGGAACGCTCCTTCTCGTCCCACCATACGATACCCGCTCTGACTTATCTGATTCATCATATCCGTTCTCAAATTATCCATATCTTTTTATGTTCCGCTTGATAACCCAAGGTCCCAACACAAGGCCCAATACTGCGTCACACAAAGGCATAATGCCACATTATTACATATTCCGTGGCACCATGTCCCAACGATAAGCTCCAAGTCTCGTTTTCTATCGTACCACACCCTATCAGCAGTTGCCCGGTTTCTAACCACAACTGCACGCTTCACTTGACGAAGTATCCCAACTTGACACCCATGCATAACATACGCTCCCTGCCTCAAGACCATATTCCAATATTCTAACTATATCGTTCAACTCAAACCACAATTCCAATATTCATCCAAATGGTGCCTACTCTATTGTAAACTCTCTCATCCAAAATAGGTATTTTGTGTATATTTTATATTATTATATTTATTATAGATATTGAATTTATTTAGAGAATTCTCTTAGTTAATTAGAAACTAAATTTTTTTAGTATATTTACTTATATAAATTTTTATTTAGAATTATTTTTAGGCTATTTTAGATTATTGAGATTTTTCCATAATTTTTAGTTAATTAAAAAACTGTAACACTAATTTTTAGGACTTTGAAGAATTTATTTTATGTTCAAACTTAATTAAAAATATTCAAAAATTTTATTTTAGGTTCTAAATAGTCAAATATATTTTCTAGAATTTTCTGGGAATTTTCTGAATAATTTTAGTATTTATTGGGAGTTATTTAGACTAATAACTAATTTTTAGGACTTGTAAAATTTATTGTGCAAGCCCATGAATATAGAATGGACCCACATTATTTTCTAGGGTTTATAATATTATTATATATTTTCTGGAATTATTTCAGAATTTTTGGAATAATGCTAGTATTTATTTTTAGTTAAATGGGTAAAACTAATGTTTAGAGCTTCTCCTAATTATAGTAGTAAACTTATGAATATAAAATTTTTCTAGGGTTTATAGGTTCAAAATATATTTTATGTAATTTTTCCAGATTTTTATGATTATTTTTAATATTTATTTGGAGTTATTTAGATTTAAAATGACTTAAATAATATTTTGATAAAGGCAAATCAAAAATAAATAATATAAATAAAACTATCCAATCAGATTCTGACACGTGTTAGCCTATAGATATCCATTCAGCCGCAGGTACATCTCTATATATATAATATGATAACCCTAATTATCCCATTATTTAGAGAGAGAGATTTTGGAGAATTGCCATCCTTCATCTTCCAGAAGCCATTGCGCATAGCTCCGGACTCCAAACGAGACCTAGTTTCTTGCGTTAGAAAGATATTGAGGTTAGATTTCTAATTATATACATTGTTTTTCGAAATTATTAGTATTAAATTCTGGAAAATTCGTAGAGCACAGCATGTCCGAAAATAGACGTATTTCGATGTTTTTGTAATTCCGGGAGAACCAGGAATCAGAATCATGAACCGTTTAAAGTTTCGGAAAGCTAATGTCGAGATCATCGACATATATTTTTCCCAGAATTTAACTCGAAGTATTTACATACTGTTAATTCTGTAGAATTTTTAGGTTAGAATTTAACCATCGGTGCACAATACAAAATTTGTATGTGCCATAATTTCCAAACGAATTTGAATTTGGACGAGCCATAAATTTCAACATATTTTTGATGCTGAAATCTACAGGAAATCATGCATGAAAGTTGAGTTTGTGTCGATTGATTTTTCGGTCAACAGATCGTTTCGATTTGCGTGCCATGAGTCTCGAGTTGATAAAATTTTGTTTCTTTGGACAAAATTTAGGAATTAACATAAAAATCAGAATAATAAGATTAAAATAGAATTTTAGAGTAATTATTCCAGAATTAAATAAATTAAAATAAATTATCTTTTGACGTGATAAATTTGTAATACATAGGCTATTTTGACTGTGGCTTGGACTCTGATTCATACCAGCAGCAGGACCCCAGGCAAGATACCTTGCCAAATTGCTTACATTATTTTGCATGCTTAGTATATTTTTGTATATTTATTGCATTTTTGTTTATTCTTGCATGTGTAGTTTTCTTTCAGTCATTACTATGTATTAGATATGTTGACACACACATGGCACTTAGTATCATAGAGGACAATCATTAGGCGTATGGGATTTTAACCACTCTGGTAACACCGTAGTCACTAGCACGCACTATGGTGGGTCATGTCCGATGGTCGCTACCCCCGAGGTTTGTCGATTGATAGAGTCCGAGGGTCGCTACCCCAGAGGTATGTCGGCTGATGATGTCCACTGACGAGCGTGAGGTTGTGAGGATTAGATCGAGTAGCCTACCCTTGCCCATACGTCAAAAAGTTGTCCTCATTTGCATTCATATAGATGGTCTTGTACAGCGTACTTATTTATTTTCAAATAATATGCATGTTTACTGTATTCAAGTTGGCTCATATTTTCTGTATCTTGTTACGTCCCTCTGAGGACCTGGTCCTCTGCCAGGTGTATCTGTTCTTGAGTATTTACAGGAGCGCAGATTTGGATGGTTACATGTAATCCGAGGATGTCTTTTCTTCGAGTCCGTGATTGATAGCTGGTATTCTTATATTGTGTTTATTGTGTTGTACTCATATTGTATTTGCTCTTATATTCGAGTTGGTAGTGGATTTGTTTCCATCCAACTATTATCCTTAGATACTTCTTATTGAGATCTAGTTTCATAGATACTGGTTATTTATTTCTATATGATTTTGGTGGATGAGATTTAAATTTTACACTGTGACTTGTATTATATTTTATACCACTTGTGGATTTGATATTCATATTACAGCGTACGTATGGATTTGGTTTCCATATATTGGAGTTGCCATACCCATGCAGCTGGCATGCTTACGTGTCCTAGTCCTACGTATTTTTGGGACTGGGGCGTGACATATTTTTGTGGTGGCCCATGCAGGTCGAGAGCATATTGTCTCGGTTACGTTATTGTACCGAACAAGCCTGCACCTAGGACTAGAGTATAGGATCTCATCCACAATTGACTATGACTCATCTTTCTTCTAATCTATTATATTTGAATAATTGCATCCTGCTTGATTCCTGTACTCCTATAATTGTTCCTTTAGTATAGTCTCTCCTAGAATATAGAAGTTCTTGTTGTTAGATGATAAGTAGGGTAACCTTCCTATTAAGAGTACAACTAGAGTGCTGACACACAACTAAGTTTAGGATGTCTAGTAAACCCTAGAATTCCTTATCTCTAGAATTGGTTTACCATTACCCCCTGATATGTTATGAGAACTTGAGAGTAGTATAGACACTACTAGAGTTAGTTAGAAGTTTACCATTATGGTTGCCCCTAGCATTGAGAAACCAATAGAAAACCAAAGTGAATATTAGGACTGAACCTAACCCACGTCGTTAGATGAGTATTGGAGAACCATAAATTTAGATTCTTGTCTTGAGATAAGCAGACAGTACCTTAGAAAGCCAAGAGCAATGCATAGAATATTTTCCTAATCATACCTCAAACTCAGAGACTAGCATACCCCTTTCCCTTGGAAAACCATGATGCTATCTAGAGCCCCTCTATTTTCATATATTGTTCCCCTGTGACCATAGCGTTCGCTAATTGTGGGACGACCAAAATTACGTTCTTCTTTTCTTTATCTTTCAACTCGTGCCACCTGACACTTCTGATAGTAGGTCAAGTAATTTATTTCTTTGTTAAGGACACATAGTTTGCTAGGATTATAGTTGTAATCTTGAATTTTGAAATTGTGTGCTTAGTAGTTAGAACTTGATAGTTAAGTTATTCTTGTAGATTGAGACCTGGTGCTTATCCCTTAGTTTTAAATTGCGTAACTTGTACCACACCTCAATACGAGTTATATTCCCTTTCCCTTGAGGCAGTAACTGTCCCTTTCTTACTATTGACACTTGCACTATGACTAAGAGTTAAGACGACCATGACCTATGTAATATAAGAGGATACCCTAACAAGTACCAAGACCCCTTCTCGAAGACCTTAACAGGAGCTTCTACGGTACCCTTAAGACTGTCACAGTATTAGTTTATTGTTTTAAGTTGGGTAGTATACCTCACAACCTAGTATCACATAGCCTTTTGACCTATTATTGAAGTGTGATTGAACAACATTAATTGTATACTAGCATAAGACGACAGTGGTTATTCAGATAATAGAAGTTAAAGGTCCTTGCCCACATTTGGTCGACTAGCGACATAGACAAGGAGGTTGTATGATAACTGTAGGGATTGTAGAGTCTTTTATTATTGTTGCTTAGTTGTTTTGTTTTATGAACTTGAATTAATTTGTACCTCCTTTCATCATCATCTAGCGTACTTATATTTGCTGCACTACCTTGACTTATGCTGCTATTATAGCCTAGTTTTGCAAGCTTACTCTTTTATCGAGCTTGATTATGAGATATGTATTATTGGGGACGCCTACTAATATATTTCAGAATCAGTGTATTAAGGTCTAGCTAACCTTAGTGCGCTTGATTCGCCCTTCGTAATACTACTTTACGTGGATTGAGATATGTAGTGATTGGTAGACGAATATACTTGTCCTAGTCATGTCTGAGCGTATCGTATCGGCTACATAACTGTACTAATACGAGCATGTGAATAGGAATTACCAAAATAGGATTTTAATCCACAACTACTTTAACAATTCCCATTTGAATTCTTTAAACGTCTTGATCCCGATACTTCTATTCTATTACCTCGTCCTTGAACTCTTTATTATTGATCTCCGTCTTTCCTTATTTCAGAAAGACGAAACCTCGTGCTTGGTATAAGTTTGATACACAGAGAGGACTAGATATACCCCATAGGCCGATCACATACTTGAGGATTATTCTTTCGTAATTAAGGACATATCACATATGATATAATCGGCGTTGAAGTTTTGAGGATTGAATGACATGAGTAAATAAATTAAGGAATATTTTTCTTAAAGTATATAGCCTTCTGTGATAGATGGGTAAATTCTAAGTTGGATAGCAGTGCATTGGTAACTCGAAAGGAATTTCTTTTAAATTGTGACCGAATAAGATTAGATTGGGAGAGGTTCAAGCCATTTTAATTTTGAAAATTTTAGAAGAATGACTAAGATGATGAGGATTAATAAATTTTAAAAATCTTGATATTGAGGACCCAATATTTATACCTTAAGTACATAATTTAAATTTTTGAGTATTGAAGGCAAAATCATCAATTTGAATTTGAAGGATAAATATATAATTTTAGACTTGAACATTGGTGGACTGCATTTAAATTATTTTTTAATTTGATGATTTAAATTAAGAATTAAAATTTGATGGTTGGACTACCTATTTGAAATATTGAGGATGTGAATGAAATTTAAAAAGTTGAAGAATACAAAAAAAAATTATAAGTGAAAATAGGAATAATATTGTACTCGAATTACTTCTAGAGGAGATTATGATAGTTGGAGATCGTGAGGTAAAATTTGATATGTGTTATTTAAATCTTGAAGATATTATATGGATTCAATTTAAATTTGGATATTGATGATTTGGAAAAGTGAGAAGAGATTACAATAGGTTGAATTTTGATTTGAACAATGATTATCTCAATTTTGAAGTGATCGCAATAGATTTGAATAGATTTTGTTATTCAAATTTTTGGAAGAGATTGCGATTGACGTACCTTATGTACGAATGTGAAGGATTTAACAAATTATGCCTTATTTTAATTTCGAGGACAATTTTTTTTTAAGTTGGGTAGATTGTAAACTCTCTCACCCAAAATAGGTATTTTGTGTATATTTTATATTATTATATTTATTATAGATGTTGAATTTATTTAGAGAATTCTCTTAGTTAATTAGAAACTAATTTTTTTTAGTATATTTACTTATATAAATTTTTATTTAGAATTATTTTTAGGCTATTTTAGATTATTGAGATTTTTCTATAATTTTTAGTTAATTAAAAAACTGTAACACTAATTTTTAGGACTTTGAAGAATTTATTTTATATTCAAACTTAAATAAAAATATTCAAAAATTTTATTTTAGGTTCTAAATAGTCAAATATATTTTCTAGAATTTTCTGGGAATTTTCTGAATAATTTTAGTATTTATTGGGAGTTATTTAGACTAATAACTAATTTTTAGGACTTGTAAAATTTATTGTGCAAGCCCAGGAATATAGAATGGACCCACAGTATTTTCTAGGGTTTATAATATTATTATATATTTTTTGGAATTATTTCAGAATTTTTGGAATAATGTTAGTATTTATTTTTAGTTAAATGGGTAAAACTAATGTTTAGAGATTCTCCTAATTATAGTAGTAAACTTATGAATATAAAATTATCCCAAATATTTTTCTAGGGTTTATAGGATCAAAATATATTTTATGTAATTTTTTCAGATTTTTATGATTATTTTTAATATTTATTTGGAATTATTTAGATTTAAAATGACTTAAATAATATTTTGATAAAGGCAAATTAAAAATAAATAATATAAATAAAACCATCCAATCAGATTCTGACACGTGTCAGCCTATAGATATCCATTCAGCCGCAGGTACATCTCTATTTATATAATATGATAACCCTAATTATCCCATTATTTAGAGAGAGAGATTTTGGAGAATTGCCATCCTTCATCTTCCAGAAGCCATTGCGCATAGCTTCGGACTCCAAACGAGGCCTAATTTCTTGTGTTAGAAAGATATTGAGGTTAGATTTCTAATTATATAAATTATTTTTCGAAATTATTAGTATTAAATTCTGGAAAATTCGTAGAGCACAGCATGTCCGAAAATAGACGTGTTTCGATGTTTTCGCAATTTCGGGAGAACCCGGAATCAGAATCACGAACCGTTTAAAGTTTCGGAAAGCTAATGTCAAGATCATCGACATATATTTTTCCCAGAATTTAACTCGAAGTATTTACATACTGTTAATTCTGTAGAATTTTTAGGTTAGAATTTAACCATCGGTGCACAATACAAAATTTGTATGTGCCATAATTCCCAAACGAATTTGAATTCGGACGAGCCATAAATTCCAACATATTTTTGACGCTGAAATCTATAAGAAATCATGCATGAAAGTTGAGTTTGTGTCGGTTAACTTTTCGGTCAACAGATCGCCTCGATTTGCGTGCCATGAGTCTCGAGTTGATAAAATTTAGTTTCTTTGGACAAAATTTAGGAATTAACATAAAAATCAGAATAATAAGATTAAAATAGAATTTTAGAGTAATTATTCTAGAATTAAATAAATTAAAATAAATTATCTTTTGACGTGATAAATTTGTAATACATAGGCTATTTGGACTGTGGCTTGGACTCTGATTCATACCAGCAGCAGGACCCCAGGCAAGATACCTTGCCAAATTGCTTACAGTATTTTGCATGCTTAGTATATTTTTGTATATTTATTGCATTTTTGTTTATTCTTGCATGTGTAGTTTTCTTTCAGTCATTACTATGTATTAGATATGTTGACACACACATGGCACTTAGTATCATAGAGGACAATCATTAGGCGTATGGGCTTTTAACCACTCTGGTAATACCGTAGTCACTAGCACGCACTATGGTGGGTCATGTCCGATGGTCGCTACCCCCGAGGTATGTCGATTGATGGAGTCTGAGGGTCGCTACCCCAGAGGTATGTCGGCTGATGATGTCCACTGACGAGCGTGAGGTTGTGAGGATTAGATCGAGTAGCCTACCCTTGCCCATACGTCGAAAAGTTGTCCTCATTTGCATTCATATAGATGGTCTTGTACAGCGTACTTATTTATTTTCAAATAATATGCATATTTACTGTATTCAAGTTGGCTCGTATTTTCTGTATCTTGTTACGTCCCTCTGAGGACCTGGTCCTCTGCCAGGTGTATCTGTTCTTGAGTATTTGCAGGAGCGCAGATTTGGATGGTTACATGTGATCCGAGGATGTCTTTTCTTCGAGTCCGTGATTGATAGCTGGTATTCTTATATTGTGTTTATTGTGTTGTACTCATATTGTATTTGCTCTTATATTCGAGTTGGTAGTGGATTTGTTTCCATCCAACTATCATCCTTAGATACTTCTTATTGAGATCTAGTTTCATAGATACTGGTTATTTATTTCCATATGATTTTGGTGGATGAGATTTAGATTTTACACTGTGACTTGTATTATATTTTATACCACTTGTGGATTTGATATTCATATTACAGCGTACGTATGGATTTGGTTTCCATATATTGGAGTTGCCATACCCATGCGGCTGGCATGCTTACGTGTCCTAGTCCTACGTATTTTTGGGACTGGGACGTGACATCTATTCATGCCATCATGAGGTATTTCTCGTATTCCAGACCAAGTGTTCTATATGCAAGGTGTTATCCATTTTATTAGGTATAAAGGAGTAGAAGAGAAGGGACAGAGCCCACTCACCTTGTCTAAATTCGTTCGATACTCTGCCTTGCCGATATGGCTGATTTCTTGAATTCGTGGTCTGATGCGAAGCACGTCCTACTTAATTGGTATGACCGTGGCTGTGCTCTCTAAATCATCCGACCCGATTAGACTAAGAAATATGATATTATCTCTCTAATTCTGCTAACTCCATACTGCTCTGAATGCACACACTGAGTCCATTGCACGACACCCATGCCTCAACCCATTGTTAGGCGCTGCTCTTCTTGCACCGAAGTTTGTATACAATCTATACACGAAAATTAACTCAAATCAATACTTGTTCCCAAATCAAACTCAATGAAATACAACCAAACCTTTGTCTCGATTCAATCGGACTCAGCATAATGCACCGTGCGGACGTGGGACATTACATAATATACCACTTAGAATAAGTTTCGTCCTTGAACCACAACCAGTACCCATTCCTTTCTCGTATGTCACTTGATCATTTCATAAACTCTGCTCCATGTAACTCATACTCCACTAATCCAGATTCATTATCTTATCTTTGCGCTAAACACTCATACACAATTTGCATATTTTTACATCCTCCTTGCAGCTCAATTCGAATTTAGCATATCACTTAGTTTTGATCATACATATATGTAAGGCATCCATAAAATACATATATTTCAGCCGATCTTAGCGATAGCAAATTTGGACAAGTTGTAAGGGTATCTTCACACCCGAAACTTCCATCACTCTACTCTCGACTGAACCGATCCTAACGTTCATGCCACAACTCACTCGCATGTGTGCTATTCTAAAAAATAATTATTCTCCACTGATAATGTCTCTATCAAACCCAATCTAGTGCATGTTCTGACTCAATCTATTCTCTAGCTATAATTAAACACACAAGCTTCAAGTCCTTATGCGTCTAATCGCGATGAGTATTCTACAAAACCCTATCATCCAACAATTTTTGAATTCACACTTATGTCGTCCGATCTCAACCAACCAAACTCTAACTTGACTCAAATTGCACCATGTTCCGAGATCAGTTCAGCCCAACACCCCTGGCTACAAAATTAATTTCTCTCTGGGTGAACATATATATATTGGGGTTCATGTGATCTATGAAGATTTTGACTCCACGCCATATAGATTATGTTGTCATGATTTTAACGCGGATACAATCGCCATAATTCCTAGTTCGTGCATGAAATAGTTCTTCTTGCTACTTCCACTGTCTCGAAGCACCGGATATCACCTTCGCCCACTTTATGGACATGTACCATAAACAAAGACCAATTTTATCTTGTAGATCTGAGGCACATATGTCCCTTCCAGAAGTGCAAGGATCTGAGTTGAAATATGCCACGGTTTTAACTTCTTGAAGCTAATCACATAGTCGTCAATTCATATGAATGATATTCTCTTCTGGGGCAAGACGAGTCAGAGGCGATGTCATATCGATAATCTGCGACTCCGAATTCTATCAGTTGACTTAGGCCATTTCACCATCGCTTCGTTCTTTTGCTGCATCTTCAGTCGAAGTCTATTCCAATGATCTCTCAAACCCAACATTCAATCACCTAGGCCTATCTTTAACATACACCACTCAATATCTCTCATCGACACATTCCAAAATGTGTCGTCGCATGGGGCATTCTATGGTCTATATTATTTACTTTGATTTGGCGGTCAAGTCGCTAGGGCCAGCTTTCCTGAATCTACGCTCGATAATTTTAAGTCATCACGATGGACAGTTACTACGAACCATGCCACGTCTCCTCTACAAATTGATCTAAAATCTAATAATCCAATATGAACACCTTCTAAATTCGAGCACTTTATGCACTACCACTGACGTATCTTCAAACCAAACGTCGCCTAACCACCTAGAGTCTGACTACCTATTCAAGCCACTAATTGATGGGTTGCGCTCGCTGAAACTGTGTTCCATAACTCTATAGTTTTGCCCTGAATCCATCAAAATCTCAAATCACCTTGTTTGACTTTTCTACTTGTAACATTTTCTGAAACTCTAGACTTGCTCCATTTTTTATCTATATGCCATGCTTCAGTGCTGCACGTCCAACTTGCTCAAGTGGCACAGTAATTTATCTTGACTTTGCTTTCTCATTTCGCTATCTTCAAAGTTCTATCCTCCATGATCCATGTTCTCATTCCATTTCCTTAGCGCTATCCTAATTCCTCCATGTTCTGATGCGTTCGTACAGTCCCTACGACTTTACGCCAATTCTAACATAAGTTTACCTCCGTCGCATCATTTCATAATCTACATCCACTATACTCTGAGTCAAACTTCTCGAGTGCCAACGCCCATATCCTCTAAGTTTTGGTGCAACTCAATTGCATTGCTCCTTCAACTCGAACGTGTTCCTCTACTCTACCAACTTCTTTCTTGTGTTACCAAAATCTATAGTTCGTGCTCGCTACTCTTCAATACCTCCATCGCTCGTGCACTAGGTACAACTATCTATTATTTAAGCTGAATTCACTGCATCAATGAGTGCTTCATTGAACTTCTAATCGCGCGAGCCAAATTCCAATATTCGAACTTTCCGCCCGATTGATCTGATCCAATCTTTAATATTTGGTTCGCATCACATGCACTCATTTTCATCAATTTACCTATCATGATTGTTCCGTATCACTCTCCCAAATTCAAATATTTGCTCAACTGATTTGGCCATCGCCTCAACGTAAGACTCTGTCTTACTATCTTTTCTTCAACCATTGCCTTGTCGTCCCATTTGGTCCGCTATTCTAGACCTGTCGATCTATTACTTGTTCTATTCTTCATTCAATATAACTTCCATCGACACAAGTCTGATCACAACTTAATATACGCTTGCTTTAAGTTTCGAGACATAACTCAG
This sequence comes from Iris macrosiphon, assembly GCA_036927795.1. Lineage (NCBI taxonomy): Eukaryota > Viridiplantae > Streptophyta > Magnoliopsida > Asparagales > Iridaceae > Iris > Iris macrosiphon. The sequence continues at coordinate 37,100,631 of JAYESA010000018.1, read as the reverse complement.
CCGATGCGCACAAACCTAACTTACATTTTCGCTATCTGCGCCCATTATGGCAAATCCATTGATGTCTATCCAAACATTCCAATGACGCGATCCCTACGTAGTATACCATATACCACTTAGAACCAAACCACTTCTCGCATCACACTTTTCTTTGTGCTGATCCAATATCCGTTCGAGCTATCCATTTTGCGGTGACCCTGTCGACTATAACTCAACATTTACTCAAGTCTGATATGAAACTCAGCCAATGTGTGAACCATCTTACCTTTCTATTGATCTCATTCATTGCAACTCATGCAATATTCCATTCTCGATACTCCTAACTATCTCTCAAACCGTTCGACACATTTGTTATACGAGCAACTTGTGCAATGCTCTATCTTCTGAATATTCTAAGACACTACTCAAATATGTTCAACACATTTATTGTACGAGCAACTCGTGTAACGTTCTCTCTGATATTTCCAGCCAAAACTCAAACTCTGTCTGACTCATTTATTATTCCTCCAAATGCCTCTACTCACTATATGCCAACATACCAATCACATCTGCCAAATCAACTGCTCACCTGATGTAACCAATATCTCCCAAAGCAAGAAGCTACCCAACACAACGATACCTCTCAACTTGTTGCACGGATACAACAACGCTACACGACTTGTTGCACAATGCAACAACACAACACAACTTGCTGCATAAAGCAACAACGCCACACCACATGCTGCATAATGCAACAACGCCTAGTGACGCTACTCGATTCTACCAAAATTTTATGAAAGCGAATACAACAAAAAGTAAGCACACAGAACCAACAAATATATAGACTTATTGCATTGAACTTCTAATATCGTACTAAGTAGAGCCAAGAGCCATTCGATTCACAGAAGCTATTTAGAATTTGTGATGAAGCAAAGAAAATTTTTCGAGAAAATAAATCGGGCACTCTGATACCAACTTGTCATGCCCCAATCTCTCGCGAGTACGATTGTTCTCGCTGGACGTGAATCACCACGCCAACGCTCCGTAGTATAATCGTTCTCATCGTGATGTAATGCCATGTGAGCCTGGAGTTGCTCTTGCACAAGGGAATGACGTCAAACATCATATTTATCGTCGAAATGACCAAGTCACAACTAAAGTCAAGTATTGTTACAAATAAGATCACATTAGAGTATACACATCGAAGCTCTTGGTTGAATAAGAAAGAGACCAAGCACAAGTTTCAAAAGGCCCAACTGCAAATGCCCCGAAGGCTTACAACACTCTTGCTCTCCCTCTTACCCACAAAGGTACTTACCATTTCATACATCATGTCTCGTATATCCAAGCTGAGCCACTACACCTGTATACCTGAAAGATATGCCCACAAACATGGGTCAGTACATAGCTGTAGGTGAACGGGGTAACTCACTCGTCTAAACCTGTAAAGTCCCTGATTTTTAGATTTAATTTTTAATTTTAATTATTAGTATTATGTAATTACTGAGATTAAGGAATAATTTTCTGTATTTTTAGCTAATTATAATAAATATATATTTATGGATTGATAATTATGTATATATAATTAATTAATAATATTGCATAAAAAATATATTTTTGGGTGTACAACTATTATTAGTGTATTATAGATTTTTTTTGGAAATTATTAGGGGTAAGAACCTATTTTTAAATAGCCATATATATATATATATATATATATATATATATATATATATATATATATATATAGAGAGAGAGAGAGAGAGAGAGAGAGAGAGAGAGATTAATTATTAATAACCCCAAACCTGGATCCTAAAACCCGAACCCTTAACCCTAGACCTGCACCCGAGACCCGAACCTAACCAAAACCCATAACCCGTACCCCTGTAGTAACTGCCCCCGCTACAGTTCTTCTTTCCTGTAACCGACCCCCCCCCCCGACCGTTTATTTCCTCTCCCCAAAACCCCTATTCATCCTCTTATTTATACACCACCACCACCACCAACTCTCTCCTACGCCCAGCCGCCGACAACCATCGATCGCCGCACGCCGTCGCAAGCCGCCCAGAATTTGCGAGCAGCAGAGCTAATCAAGGTACTCTTCTTCTCGTCCATGTATCTTCCTGTACAGTAATCCAAACAGCGATCCGTCGAATTCTATGTGAAGATCACATGACCCCCATAAATCCTGTATAATTATTTTATATTATTGTATCCTGTGTCGATCATAAATCGTGATACAAAACAGAGAAAAATGACGGAGTTGTGAGAACATAAACTGTCCCAGGTGCGCTTATTTGAGTCCCGTTATCTTCATAACGGCACGCGACGTTAAAATTCTACTTGAACAGTAATTTAGACAACATAACCTAGTTTAAGCTCTTCAATTAGTTTATTTTATTGTTGATTTATCTGCTGTTTATTTAGCGTTAAAATTCGTCAGAAAGCTTGGTTTCCTAAATCCAAATTTTCTCGATACGGACTGTGTTTCGCTAAACTAGGTAACTTTGTCGTATGCGAATTGCACCAAAAGGTGTGTATCATCAATACGGCCGTGTAAAATTCTACAAAACTTGATTTGGATGTGCATGCACACCGGATGCAATGCGTATCCGTCAAAAAAATACCGTATCAGTCTATTTTGACACTCATCATAATTTTGTGTGTGCTTGTCGTTTCACAATAAAACTTGTGCCATCAGATTCACAACATTACGCTGGTTTTGTGACCCAAGTTTGGTTCAATTCTGAGAACGTTGACAAAATACCATTTTGTGGGCCCTACAGTTCTACTTGACAGGTAATTTTGTAACCGGCTCATCGGAATCAAGTTCTGGATATTTTGTTGGGTTTGTATCATTGTTCTGGACTCGTAGACACTATGTTTCACAAATTTGAAGAACTTTATCTTTGGCACATTGTTTGGTACAAGTGGGCCATATATGGACCCCGCTTTGACCAGAAACTGTCAATTCTGTCCCTATGTCCAAATTGGACTTATGGGTAGTCAATCCTAGATATTTTAAGTATTTTGAGAGCAATGGTGATGTTTGTTTCATTGACCAGAGGTGTACTTAGAAATTCCACTTTTATAGGATCAACTGACGGGGTTCAGAACCCAGACAAGTGTACATTGTCAAACCTGCAGAGTTCCTGATATATTATATGCTTGTGTTCTTTCTATATATATACTTTTGGGTTGTACCTATTCAATCTAAGATCGTGAGATGTTGCTTAGCGTCCGAATAAGATTCGGGTGTCGATGCCGTACGCAGAGTCGTGTAACGTCACTTAGAGAATTGATACCATGATCCTATATTTTTACATGCTTGCTTTACCAAGTATGTCATACCATAGGATACTTGACACTATTTCATGTGATATAATTTTTTCTGAGTTATTTATGGTGATTCTATATAGGCTTACAGGATCCGTGACATGAGACTTGCATATATAGAGATATCATTATGACTCATTGTACTAGCTAGATGTCATGATCTTGCGTGTTATGGACATGAGACATCGTGGACATAAGACGTGAGATTACATTGGGTAGGAAGATTCACACAGGCTATAAGCTGATTATATATATATACTATACTACTGGAATACATGATACTACTTGCTTTGGCACTTATACTGGAGTCATGATACTACTTGCTGCTATGGGCTCCCAGATATAGAGCTGTAGTGGTCTTAGCCTGAGTACTAGTGATGCTCTCATTTGTATTTTACATAGCTGGTTACATAGCTTGCCCTGAGGATCTATTTTTATTTACTATATTTTATTAGGCTTGAGTGTTTCTTGTATCTTGTTATGTCCCCTGAGGACCTGGATCCGGATTATGTCTCCAGGTACAGTAGAGGAGGATTACCCCGAGATATACGGGACATGAGCTGACGTTGGCGTAGTACTGACACCAGAGGACGAGGTTATGCCAGAGGATTTCTCTTGAGTATTTAGTTACTTACTCAGTTATTTATGCTTATTGTTATTTCATATATGGACTTATGGACATATGTATTGGTGATATTCTCTTTCTTTTATTGTGTCAGGTTGTTCCCCGAGATACTACTTATGTTGACTTGATGATGGACTATATTTTTTATTATCTTGACTGGTCTATCATATTGAATTGTGTTTCTTTCTGTGGATGATATTAAAATTATACTGAGATAGATGGTGTAGACTTGCTTTTATATTTATTACAGCTTAAGTGCACTCTAATGGGTCCATTAAATTGGATTTATCCATTGGAGTTGTTATGCTGGCCACTGCCACGTGGCTAGTCCCTCGGTATTTTGGGACTGGGACGTGACATAATTTTTGTATTGGCCCATGCAGGTCTCGAACCTGCGACTATATTGCTTCAGTTTCAACTAAGGAACCTAGCAAGCCTACAATTAGGATATGATGAATTATAGGATCTCATCCACTTGTTGATCTGTTCTTGACCTCTATATCGACTTCAAAATAATTTTTTGACTTGCATCCTGCCTTGATTCCTCTGTGCGTCTCTCATAGGTTACTTTCTATATAGAATAATGGATCCATGAGCCATTAACGAGACTTTCGCGGGTACACCAAAAGGTGATGTGGTCACTTACGATAATAGGATGACGTTACTAAGTGGAGATTCCTCCACTTGACAAAGCAATCAAGCAGATCAACACGTCTCAAGGTTCCGGCGAGACAATATTCCACCACCGCCGCAGTTTACTCCACCGATACCCATTTTTCTACCAGGACAACCTATGGCCAGACAACAGATATTCCAAATGTTCTATGCAATAATGCAAGCACAACAACAGGTTTACTAAGAGGCCCAGCAATGCCAGGCGAATAACCTGAGGAGCATTATAGTGACAGTACTAGAGCAGGCAAACTCATCAGCTAGACGGCCATCAACGGGATATATTACTGATTTTTGCCCGCTGAAGCCCCGTACCTTTTCAGGCAAGGAGGATCCCACTAAAGTTCATGAGTGTCTCACAAACACTCAATACCAATTGGAAGCAGCTGAGCTTCCGAAGGAGCATTAGATGGCTGCCGTAAGGATGCAGTTGACTGGCAATGGATATCACTGGTGGCTATCTGAGGAGAGACGGCTCAGACTGGACTGAGTTACTTGAGAGGAGTTCTCTAGACTCTTCAAGGAGATGTACATTCTAGCCATTGCCAGAGCAGAACTTAGAGATAAATTTAACTGTCTCACTCAAGGCAACATGGTGATAGAAGAATATAATGCATAATTCATCCGTTTGAGTTGCTTCGTCCCTACTCTGATTCTGACAGAAGAGGAGAAGGCAGAGAGGTTCTTCGATAGACTTAGCTTTGAGCTACAGAGATTAATCGTATCCATTGTACCTACTTCATTCAAGGACGTCCTTGCAGCAGCCCAACGCATGGAGCGCATCACCAGGAGAGAGTCCAGCCTGAAATGACCGTTCACATCAGCACCATCTAGAGCACCACAGGAGAAGCTGCAAAGAGACCTCACATGCACCAGCCACCCAGAGCAGCTCTGTAAACCCCCTCACCCAAAATTAGGTCTACTTGGCTTAGAAAGGAAAACTAGGGCTATTTTGAACCCAAATAGAAATAGAACAAGATATTTATTTAATTTTGTAATATTTATACCACTTAGCGCACCTTACCGTTGCTTCGATAATTGAAGCACTACACTAGCCATTACCTACCTACAAACTTCATACTCTTGCCCTAGACGTGCCCGCCATCTATTCTGACCTTGGTATAACTTATAATTATACTCTCTTGTGTTATATTTTAGTCGGACAATATTCGTCGTAGACGTTTATATTTAATTCTACATAAAGCCAACCTTGTATCCTTGTGCGTTCCAATCAAAATTGGAGACACAATCTTGACCCATTCTATATAATCCAGTTTATGATAACATTCTACTCTGAGCCCTCTATGTCCATGACACTTGTGTCCCACCTAATTTTATCCCCATATACTTCTAATTAATTCCATAACACCATGCACATTAATTTTAATTAAATTAATCCAATTTCCATCTTTGTGCATTTTTTTAATTATTGGGCACTTTTACGCAAATATGCATTAAGGTGTCCACACCATTGGACAATACATGAAGAAACCTATTTTTCTCCTTCATACGATTTTTTTTCCATAATTTTTGGAATGTGCAACACAACATCGCCCCCTCATTTAACCCTATCCTTGTATTTTAATAATGTAAATTATAGACCTTCAAATATCCCTATATCATGCCAAGGCCCAATCCTAAGAGTTGACCAAGCCCAAAGTTTCCTAGGTCAAACACCCAAACCCAAATTTCATATATAAATACATAACTTTTCCTTTCCTTCTTTATTTTCCCATTTTTACCATAAACCAAACCCATCCTTAGCTGACCCCTCCCCTTAACTCCTATTTATCTCCTTCTTTCTCAAACCGATTCCCCCTGCAGCCACCATCCACCGCCGGAGCAGCTCCCAGCAGTCGTGGCACTATCGCATCTCCATCTCCCCTTCTCCTCGATGTCTACCCTCGCTGAACCCCGCTGCACACTGCCAACAGCCACCCAGGCCAACGCCACCACACCACCATTGTTATCTCCACCTTCTTCCTCCTCTTCTCCGGCCTGTCCTCCCCTTCCGTCGACTTTATCCCGTCAACGATCGCACCACCATACGCCACCACCTGTATGACCCATCTCCGGTGATCACCCTCGATCTCACCTGGACATTACCTCCTCTGTCGTTCATAACCACCTTCCCTCGCTCGCCTATACTGAGCCCGACCATGACTCATCTCCCCGGCCATCTCCCCGCAGCGTCGCTGAACTCCCCCTCGACCTCAGTTCTCCCTGCTCAGCCTTCTCCTTCCTCCTGGATCACGACCCGTCCACCTCTTCATCCTTCCATCACCACCACAGCCCATTGGACTACTGCTATCAACACTACCATTACCACCAGCACCACCCGAGCCTCCTTCTTCTTCCACTCTGAACCACCCATAACACCACCTCTCCCTTTTCAGACCCGAGCTTCCTCCTCCCTGTCATCCTTCTCCTCCTTGTCGGACCTCCCCCCTGGCCGGAGTATCATTATCACCACCATTAATATAAACACTTTCACCATCATCATCTCATTATCACCCCATCATCATCATCAATCACCACATCATCACCATTAACAACTTCACCAATCATCATCATCATAATCATCACTATAATCCCAGTCACCATCCACATCATCAACATCATCCCAGTCACCATCCACATCATCACCATCATCCCAGTCACCATTCACATCATCACCATCATCCCAGTCACCATCCACATCATCACCATAATTCCCATCATCATCAACATCACCACCATTATCATAATTTTCATCATCATTCCATCATCATCACCATTGTAATCATTATCACCATTATAATCTCCATCATCAACATAATCATCATCATTGACCTAATTACCACCTTAACCATAATTATCATCATCATTATAACCTAATCATCTCGTCGTTATTACCCTATCATCGTCGTCATTGTGGACCCGTCACCCTTGCCAAAGATAACCCGTAGCAGTTACCCCCGATTCCCGTGCCTGTGCACGCTGACCCCGATGATCTACTGGATTATTCTGCGTGACTTCTGGAGCAGGATATTGGGACTACGCAGCTTCTTGCCAGGCAAGTATACCTTGCCAAATTGTATACAATATTTGTATGCTTATTATATTTCTGTATATTCATTGCATGTGTAGTTCTTTCAGTCATTACTATATATTAGATATATTGACACACACTTGACACTTAGTATCATGAGAGGGCAATCAGTAGGTGTATAGGCTACAACCACTTTGGTAAACTGTAGTATCTAGCATGTACTACGGTAGTGTATCGCGCTGGTCGCTACTCCTGCGGTATATCGATTTCTGATGTCCCTGCCGTGTGTGTGAGTTATGAGATTTAGATCAAGTAGCCTACCCTTGCCCATACGTCAAAAAGTTGTCCTCATTTGTATTCATATAGATTGTCTTGTACATCATACTTATATATTTTTAAACATTATGCATGTTCATTGTATTCAATTGGCATGCTTCTATGTATCTTGTTATGTCCCTCTGAGAACCTGGTCCCTTGCCAGGTATAGACGACCAGGAGTATCCGTAGGAGTACGGACCAGGACCTGACACATTACTTTCTGTCGAGGAGACCCTACCCACTGAGCACCATTGATTACCTCTAGTGATGGATCATTTAGTTGACACTCTTATATCATCACTTTATTTTATATATGAGATTTTACTCTTCTCTCTTATTTTTGTTTGATATAGTCCTTGGTAGTGGATTTGTCTCCACCCGACTATCATTTATGGATTATTCAGACTCTTTATTCTAGTTTAGTTATTTCCTTTCTGTGACTTGTTGTGTAGATGAGATCAGTACTTTTGTGACTTGTGATAATATAGATACCACATGTGAGTTTTATTCATATTACAGCGTATGTGTATATTATGGTATCCATATATTAGAGTTGTCATATATATACGGTTGACATGCTTACATGTTCCTAGTCCTATGTATTTTGGGAGTGGGGTGTGACTTATTTTTGTTGTAGCCCATGCAGGTCGAGAGCATATTGTCTCGGTTATGTTACTGTACCGAGCAAGCCTGCACTAGGATTAGAGTATAGGATCTCATCCATAATTGACTATAACTTATTTTCCTTCCAATCTGTTCTATCTGAATAATCGCATCCTGCTTGATTCTTGTGCTTCCCTAAAAGTCCCTTGAGTATAGCCTTTCCCTAGAACATAGGAACCCTTGTTGTTAGAATAATAATTAGGGTAATAATTCTACCAAGAATACAACTAGAGTATTGACACATCACTAAGTTTAGAACACCTAATGAACCCTAGCATCCCTTATCTATAGATTGATTTACCATTACCCCTCGATATATGTATGAAGACTTGAGAGTAGCATAACCACTACTAGGGTTAGTTAGAAATTTGACCATAGTGTTTGACCCTAGTAGTGAGGAACCAATAGAAATTCAAGGTTGAATATTAGGACCAAACCTAACTTTTATAGTGAGACAGTATTATAGAACTATACATTTAGATTCTTGTCTTGATATTAACATAAAGTACCCTAGGAAGCCAAGAGGAATAAAATAATATTTCTCTAGATCATACCTCGAACACAGAGATTAGCAAACCACCTTCCCCTTAGAAAACCATGATATTATCTAGAGTCTTTCTATTTAAATTCAATCTTGTTCCTCTGAAAATTTAGCGCTCATTATTTGTGCGACGACTGATTATGCTTTTCCTTTCTTTTCTTTCAACTCGTGCCACCTAACCCTTCTATTCTTAATATTAACCCTTTTGTTCTATGAGCACTATGGTTAAGACCTAAGATGACCATTATCTATGGAGTTTTATAATAGGACACCCTAATAATTACTAATATCTTTTCTCATATACCCTAACAGGAGTCTCTACTGTATCCTTAAGGTGGTACAATATTAGTTAATTCTTTTAAGTTGGGTAGTATGCCTCGCCATATAGTATCACATAGTCCTCTTAACCTATTGATGAAGTATAATGGAATGACACCAATTATAGACTTGCATAAGAAGATAATGTTTATTCAAACTATAGAACTTAGAAGCCCATACCCCTATTTGGTCGACTAGCAACTTAGACAAGGAGTTAGTATGACAACTGTAGAGACTGTGGAGTCTTACCTTCTTGTGAACTTGAATTATTATTTTGTACCTTCTTCCATCATAATCCAGCGTATTTATATTTTTTGTACTACCTTGACTTATGCCGCTATTATAGCCTAGTTTTGCAAGCTTACTCTTTTATCGAGCATGATCATGATATATGTATTATTGGGTATACATACTAATACATTTCAAAATCAGTGTATTATGGTCTGATCAACCATAGTGAGCTTGGTTCGCCCCTCGCATGACTATTTACGTGGATTGAGATAAAATTTACTTAGCTTCTTAGACAAATATACTTGCCCTCTAGACATGTCTGAGTGTATCATATCAGTTACATAACTGTACTGATACGAGCAAGCGAATAAGAAATTACCAAATAGGATTTTAATCCATAACTGCCTTGATAATTCCCATTTGAATTCTTTAAACACCTTGACCTCCATACTTCCATTCTATTACCTCCCCCCTTGAACTCTTTATTATTGTTTTTTTGTCTTCTTTTATATTCGAAAAGACGAAATCTCGTGCTTGGTATAAGTTTGATACACAGAGAGTACTAGATATACCCCATAGGCTAATCACATGACTTGGTGACTCTATTTTATAATTGATTAAGGGCATATCATAGGTAATATGTTTGGTGTTAAAATGTTGAGGGTTGAATAACATGATTAAATAAATTGAGGAATATTTTCTTAGATGTATAGCCTTAGGTGATAGATGAGTAAATTCTAAGTTGGGTAGAAACCGCATTGTTAAACTTGAGGTGAATTCTTTTAGATTGTGATCAAGTGAGATTAGATAGAGAGAAACCATGCCTTATTTTAATTTTGAGGGCAAAATTATTTTAAGTTCGGTAGATTGTAAACCCTCTCGTCCAAAATTAGGCCTACTTGGCTTAGAAAGGGAAACTAGGGCTAGTTTGAACCCAAATAGAAATAGAACACGGTATTTATTTAATTTTGTAATATTTATATCACTTAGCGCACCTTACCGTTGCTTCGATAATTGGAGCTCTACACTAGCCATTACCTACCTACAAACTTCACACTCTTGCCCTAGACGTGCCCGCCTTCTATTCTGACATCAGTGTAACTTATAATTATACTCTCTTGTGTTATATTTTAGTCGCACAACATTCATCACAGACGTTTATATTTAATTCTAAATAAAGCCAACCTTGTATCCTTGTGCGTTCCAATCAAATTGGAGACACAATCTTGACCCGTTCCGTGTAACCCAATTTATGATAACATTCTACTCTAAGCCCTCTATGTCCATGACACTTGTGTCCCACCTAATTTTATCCCTATGTACTTATAATTAATTCTAGAATACCATACGCATTAATTTTAATTAAATTAATCCAATTTCCATCTTTGTGTATTTTTCCAATTATTGGGCACTTTTATGAAAAAATGCATTAAGGTGTCCACACCATTGGACAATACATGAAGAAATCCATTTTTTCTTTTATACAAATTTTTTTTCATAATTTTCGGAATGTGCAACACAACATCGCCCCCTCATTTAACCCTATCCTTGTATTTTAATAATGTAAATTATAGCCCTCCAAACATCCCCATGTCATGCCAAGGTCCAATACTAAGAGTTGACCAAGTCCAAATTTTCCTAGGTCAAACACCCAAACCTAAAGTTTATATATAAATACATAACTTTTTCTTTCCTTCTTTATTTTCCCTTTTTCACCAAAACCCAAACCCATCCTTAGCCGACCCCTCCCCTTAACTCCTATTCATCTCCTTCTTCCTCAAACCGATTCCCCTTGCAGCCACCATCCTGGCCGGAGCAGCTCCCAACTGTCGTGGCACCACCGCATCTCTATCTCCCCTCCTCCTCGACGTCAACCCTCGCTAAACCCCGCTGCACACCGCCAGCAACCACCCAGGCCAACACCACCACACCAATATTGCTATCTCCACCTTTCTCTTCCTTTTTTCCGGCTTGTCCTCCCCCTCTGTCGACTTTATCCCGTCGACGACCGCACCACCACACGCCACCACCTGCACGACCCATCTCCGGTGATCACCCCCAATCTTACCTGGCTATCACCTCCTCCGTTGTTCACAACCACCTTCCCCCGCTCGCCTGCACCGAGCCCGACCATGACTCATCTCCCCGGACATCTTCCTGCAGCGCCACTGAACTCCCCCTCGACCTCCGTTCTCCCTGCTCAGCCTTTTTCTTCCTCCTGGAGCACAACCCGACCACCTCTTCATCCTCCCATCACCACCACAGCCCGCTGGACCACTGCCATCAATACCACCATTACCACCAGCACCACCCGAGCCTCCTCCTTCTTCCACCCTGAACCACCCATAACACCACCACCACCTCTCCCTTCTCAGACCCGAGCTTCCTCCTCCCTGTCATCCTCCTCCTCCTTGCCGGACCTCCCCCCCTGGCCGGAGTATTATTATCACCACCATTAATATAAACACTATCACCATCATCATCTCATTATCACCCCATCATCATCATCAATCACCACATCATCACCATTAACAACTTCACCAATCATCATTATCATAATCATCACCATAATCCCAGTCACCATCCACATAATCACCATCGTCCAAGTCACCATCCACATCATCACCATAATTCCCATCATCATCCGCATCACCACCATTATCATAATTTCCATCATTATTCCATCATCATCACCATTGTAATCATCATTACCATTATAATCTCCATCATCAACATAACCATCATCATTGACCTAATTACCACCTTAACCATAACTATCATCATCATTATAACCTAATCATCTCATCGTCATTACCCTATCATCGTCGTTATTGTGGACCTGTCACCCTTGCCGAAGATAACCTTTAGCAGTCACCCCAATTCTCGTGCCTGTGTACGCTGACCTCAAGGATCTATTAGATTATTTTACGCGACTTTCGGAGCAGGATATTGGGACTACGTAGCTTCTTGCTAGGCAAGTATACCTTGCCAAATTGTTTACAGTATTTGCAAACTTATTATATTTTTGTATATTCATTGAATGTGTAGTTCTTTCAGTCATTACTATATATTAGATGTGTTGACACACACTTGGCACTTAGTATCATGAGAGGGCAATCAGTAGGCGTATGGGCTACAACCACTCTGGTAAACTGTAGTATCTAGCACGCACTATGGTAGTGTGTCACGCTGATCGCTACCCCCACGGTATATCGATTTTCGATATCCCTGCCGTGTATGTGAGTTGTGAGATTTAGATCGAGTAGCCTACCCTTGCCCATACGTCAAAAAGTTGTCCTCATTTGCATTCATATAGATTGTCTTGTACATCATACTTATATATTTTCAAACATTATGCATGTTCATTGTATTCAATTGGCATGTTTCTATGTATCTTGTTATGTCCCTCTGAGGACCTGGTCTTTTGCCAGGTATAGACGACCAGGAGTATCAGCAGGAGTACGGACCAGGACCTGACATATTACTTTCTGCCGAGGAGACCCTACCCACTGAGCACCATTGATTACCTCTAGCGATGGATCCTTTAGCTGACACTCTTATATCATCACTTTATTTTATATAGGAGATTTTACTCTTCTCTCTCATTTTTGTTTGATATAGTCCTTGGTAGTGGATTTGTCTCCACCCGACTATCATTTATGGATTATTCAGACTCTTTATTCTAGTTTAGTTATTTTCTTTCTGTGACTTGTTGTGTGGATGAGATCAGTACTTCTGTGACTTATGATAATATAGATACAACATGTGAGTTTTATTCATATTATATCGTACGTATGTACGTATGTATTATGGTATCTATATATTAGAGTTGCCATATACATACGGCTGGCATGCTTACGTGTTCCTAGTCTTATATATTTTGGGACTGGGCTACGGCGTGGCAAGCTCTGCAGGCACTGCCTACATGTCAATATTGTGGCAAGCGAGGTCACTACGAGAGCGAGTGCAGACGCAAGATGGGATTATGCTTAGTTTGAGGATCCAGCCAATATTCAGCCAAGGATTGCCCTGAGCATCGAGAGGGAGCACCGATGGTAACCCAACAAGTTTTACCAGTACCGAGACCAGTCCAGAAGCCACCTAGGCAAGCTTATCCAGCACCAGGAGCATCACAGGCGAAAGATGGAGGATTCAGACCACCATCACCGGAAGAATATCAGCCGAGACCACCCTTGGCATCACAGACAACACTCTTTCAGCAGGCCTTCACAGGGACGTAGACATGCTTTTGCGATGACAATGGTGGAGGCACGGACTCGAGAAGTAGCGAATATGAGTAAGATTTAGTTTTATCATAGCTAGCTAAAGTAACGAATATTCCTATTAATACTTTAGCATGTGCCTGTTAGTTCCATTCTCCAGCCTATACCTAGTATTATGTTTGTATGAACTTGTTGGTCTAGAGAAGTAATATGTAAGTGGTACCCAAGTTTTCAGAAGCTGTAGTTGATCCTCGCTCTAATCAGACTCCTTTACTCTTAAGTTACTTATCTCTTATTGCCTAAAAAAGTTTTTATTGCTTCCCTACGTGTTCTGCTTGAACAAAACTCTCACCCTTTCTCTCAATTTTTTCCTTGTTCATGATCCCTTATCCTTTGTGTCGTGCTTCAACAAACATGTCTTGCAACCGTATCATCTCTTTTGGAGCAAACCTTTCCTGACCGGTTATGTTTTCTTTCTTAATTGTGAGAACGCAATTCTTTAAGTTGGATAGATTATAAACCCCCTGCTTTTTAGATTTAATTTTTAATTTTAATTTTAATTATTGGTATTATGTAATTACTGAGATTACTTTTTTATATTTTTAGGTAATTATAATAAATATATATTTATGGATTGATAATTATGTATATGTAATTAATTAATAATATTGCACAAAAAATAAAATTTTTGGTGTATAACTATTATTAGTGTATTGTAGAATTTTTTTGGGAATTATTTGGAATAAGAACCTATTTTTAAATAGCCATTTTTATATATATATATATATATATATATATATATATATATATATATATATATATATATATATATATATATATATATATATAACCCCAAACCCGGATCCAAAAACTCGAACCCGAACCCTAAACCCTAGACCCGCACCCGAGACCAGAACTAACCCAAAACCCATAACCCGCACCCCTGCAGTAACTGCCCCCCGCTACAGTTCCTCTTCCCTGTAACCGATCCCTCCCCCCCGACCTCTCCTTTCCTCTCCCCGAAACCCCTATTCACCCCCTATTTATACACCACCACCAGCTCTCCCTTACACCCAGCCGTCGACGATATTTGTACGTCGCCGCTAGCCGCCCAGAATTCATGAGCAGCAGAGCTAATCAAGGTAATCTTCTTCTCGCCCATGTATCTTCCTGCAAAGTAATCCAAACAGCGACCTGTCGAATCCTATGTGAAGATCACATGACCCTCATGAACCCTGTGTAATTAGTTTAGATTATTGTGTCCCGTGTCGATCCCAAATTGTGATACAAAATAGGAAAAAATGATCGAGTTGTGAGAACATAAACTATTCCAGGTGCGCGTGTTTGAGTCCCATTATCTTCATAACGACACGCGATGTTAAAATTCTACTTGAACAGTAAAGTAGACAATATAACCAAATTTTAAGCTCTTTAAATAGTTTATTTTATTGTTGATTTATCTGCTGATTATTCAGCGTTGAAATTGTCAGAAAGCTTGGTTTTCTAAACCCAAAATTTCTTGATACGGGATTCGTTCCGCTAAACGAGGTGACTTCATCGTGTGTGAATTATACCGAAAGGTATGTATCGTTAATACAAATATGTAGAATTTTGTAAAACTTGATTTGGATGTGCGTGCACACCGAAATCAATGCGTATCCGTCGAAAAATACCATATTAGCCTATTCTGACACTTGTCATAATTTTGTGTGTGCTTGTAGTATCACAACGAAACTTGCGCCATCAGATTCGCAGTGTTACGCTGGTCCTGTGACCCAAGTTTGGTTCGATTTTGAGAACGTTATAAAACACTATTTTGTGGGCCCCACGGTTCTACTTGACGGGTGATTTTGTGACCGGCTCATCGAAGTTTAGTTTTGGACATTCTGTTGGGTTCGTATCATCGTTCTGGACTCGTAGGCACTATGTTTGAAGAATTTGGAGAACTTTATTTTTGGTATATTTTTGGTGCGAAGTGGGCCACATGTGGATCCCGTTTTGACCAAAAACTGTCAATTCTGCTTCTGTATCCAAATTGGACTTATGGGTAGTCAATCATAGCTATTTTAAGTATTCTGAGAGCAATGATGATTTTTGTTTCAGCAATCGGAGGCGTACTTGGAGATTTCACTTTTACAGGAGCAACTGACGGAGTTCATAACTTAGGCAAGTGTACCTTGCCAAACCTGCAGAGATCCTGATATATTATTTACTTGTATTCTTTCTATATATATACTTTTGTGTTGTACCTGTTCAACCTAGGACCGTGAGACGCTGCTTAGCGTCCGAATAAGATTCGAGTGTCGATGTCGTACGCGGAGTCGTATAACGTCACTTAGAGAGTTGATACTACGATTCTATATTTTTACATGCTTGCTTTACCAAGTACGTCATACCATAGGACACTTGACACTATTTTATGTGACAAAATCTTTCCTGAGTTATTCATGGTAATTCTGTATAGGCTTACAGGAATTGTGAAATGAGACTTGCATATATAGAGATAATATTATGACTCATTGTACTAGCTAGAGGTCATGATCTTGCGTGTTATGGACATGAGACATTGTGAACATGAGACATGAGATTATTTTGGGTGGGAAGAGACACACAGGCTACAGGCTGACTATATACATACTATACTATTTGAATATATGATACTACTTGCTTTGGCACTTATACTGTAGTCGTGATACTACTTGCTGCTATGGGCTCCCCAACACAGAGCCTGTAGTGGTCTCAGCCTGAGTACTAGTGATGCTCTCATTTATATTTTACATAGCTGGTTACATAGCTTGCCCTGAGGATCTATTTTTATTTACTGTATTTTATTTAGCTTGAGTATTTCTTGTACCTTACTATGTCTCCTGGGGACCTGGATCTTGATTATATCCCCAGGTACAGTAGAGGAGGATTACCCCGAGATATATGGGACATGAGCTGACATTGGAGCAGTACTGGCACCGAAGAATTTCTTCTGAGTATTCAGTTACTTACTCAGTTATCTATGCTTATTGTTATTTCATATCTGGACTTATAGACATATGTATTGGTGATATTCTTTTTTTTTATTGGGTCAGATTATTCCCCGAGACACTACTTATGTTGACTTGATGATGGACTATTGCTTTTTATCTATTATCTTGACTGGTCTATCATATTGAATTATTTTTTTTGTGTGGATGAGATTAGAATTATACTGAGATAGATGGTTTAGACTTGCTTTTATATTTATTACAGCTTAAGTGCACTCTAACGGGTCCATTAAATTGGGTTTACCCATTGGAGTTGTGCTGCTGGCCATTGCCACGTGGCTAGTCCCTCGGTATTTTAGGACTGGAGCATGACAAAACTGACACTATATAAATATGTAAATGCAACAGTTATTACATGGTGATCTTGCTAGTTTTAACCTAGATTGATTCCAGGGCAAGGCATGCCTTTAAAGCAGTAAAACAGGTTCCGTATAGAAATAAAGAGTACAATAAGCAGTAAACACACTAGCATGCAATCTCCTATTCACACAAGATACTAAGCCTGCAACAGGCCACTCAAATTAAAAAGATAAAGCATGAAACCTATCCAATCACGTCACCTTCCAAGTCTCACTTATCGACGTTGCACGCACCCTTGTCGGAGATAAGATGTACGCCCGCCGTCTATACGAACGCTCATGACCAAACCAATTTTCTAAACTCTGTACACCATCTGCATACAAAAATCAACTCGAATCAATATTTGTTCCCAAATCAAACTCAATAAAATGTAACCAAACCTTTGTCTCGATTTAATCTGACTCAGTGTAATACACCGTGCGGACGTGGGGTATTACAATATATGGCCGACTACTAATAGGGAGTGTTTCTCTCTCCTCTTCATTCTTCATCCCAAATGTTATTTCCAATTTGAGTTCTTCCCTAATCAACACATTCTTCCAAAAATTTCTCTCAAATCACTCTTAATCCCTTTTATTCTCACCATCTAAGGAGCCTAGGAGCTTAGATTGCAAGGAATACTTGAGGAGGAGAAGTTTGGACTAGAAGTTTGTGTCCAAATTATATTATATTGAGCATTATATTGAGAATCCATCTTCCAATAGGTATAACACTTAATTATCTCTCTATTTCTATTCTAATTATTGTATTTGACCATTAGAAATCCACCCATGCATTAGGGATACCTATAGGAAAAAAGAATTAGCTTCTATGACCCATATTGTGATTGCTACATTGAGTTTTGTGTCCAATTTAGAAAAAATCCGATATTGATACCCCAAGAGTTTGTTATTTGGTCAATTAGGTCTAATTAGACTTAGATTGGTTGTGTGATACTAGCTACGTGTCCACAATTGGATACGAGAAGGCCGTATCATGATACACTAGATACGAAGAATTTTGGAGGGTTTTCCTTTAACACTTGTGATGCACATGTCTATTTTCTCACAACACTTAGTAATAGCTATTCATTAATCCATTTAGGCTATAATTAATATATTGGATGTGTTCACATGATTTTGATAGTGTTTGGGAAGGTTTGGTGTAATGACCCATTCCGTTCAAGCGGACAACCGATTCAAACGGCACAAGTACAACGATTCGATCCGCTTTGCTCAGCGAGAAGACTCGCTTGAGGCAAAGGATTCCAGACTTGGCCCTTCAAGAGTTCATGCTTACACTTTCAAAGGCTCATACGGAGTATCGCTCGACCGAGGGGAATCATCACTAAGGTGGAAGACTACGATGAACTTGTCTTTTCTTAGCCAGCACACTTAAAATATGGACAATTATATGCTAGTCGCTAGGTGAATCACCCTTTGCATGCTAATAAAGAATACAATGCACCTAGCTAAGAGAATAATCGCATCTTGTATTGCTTGTGTTAGAACATGAAAATAAAACTTGGATTATAATCGGACCCTCGTATGCTAACTTTGCTTCGTGCAAGTAGACCCCACTATGCCTCGAGTAAATCATCATATACTCTCCGTAGTGCACTGCTTCACTTGTTTATACTGCGCACCCATAGATAATGTCGCTCGATATGTCCCTGTACGACTTTACTTATCGTACTACCCTAGACTCGTACTTACGCAAATGCTTATGTTTCAAATATAAATGCATGATTGCCTGCTTACATTGTAACTTGTACTCGTTTGCCTCATTTTAAGGCTTGTCATATAAATTTATGTCATGACCACGGTAATACTACCTTTTCTTGTATTTCATTAAGTTCTCCGGAAGACTATCGAATAGTCATTCCGTACAAGTATGAACCTGAAAGTATTCGGGATCGTTAGGTCGCCAAGGCAGTTCATGAACTAGAGGATTTGCACCATGTCAATAATCCAATAATAACAGCCCTGGAGGAATACTCGTCCCGTACTGAATTAAATGGCTCGGGGAGTCGATATATATTTTGAATAATCCAGCCTTAAACTTGAGCCTGTACCTGACAAGATCCGGACTCGAACTTGTACCTAATATATCCTGACTAGTTCCTGTACCTGTACCTGATAAGAGACCCAGAAGATTAGAGACTTGCATGGTCATGGATAACTTGGTGCACAAGGGACATTTTTGGATCTCGTTCTACGGACGGTCTCCGGGGCACCGGGGCCGATCCAACCGGTTCGAAACCTCCTTACTATAGTAGCCTGCTTCAGACGGAATGTGTGCAATGCCCCATGTTCCTGCTTATACACCATTCTGTTTCTCCGGGGCACCAGGGCCGATCCAAGCATGTCATCTTTTGAATGCCAGAGGCCGCATGATAATGTATAATATATAGTGGTCATCACCACCCGTTTCTCAAGCGGAGAATCCGGACGCACAGGAGAAAACGTGCAAAGGAGCCCAAATGCCTTACTTGTTCTTCTCCCCACCCCATGCTCTAAGCATGTCACAGCCATGACACGATAATACCTCTAATAACTGTCAGGTCTACTTGCATGCAAAGTTTCTATTGGCAGTTATCCCTATCCGTCGCACGACCTATACGTACCAGTGGGCAGCCGAATACGCAAGTCCATGTCCTATATGTGACTCACACTCATGTAAGTAGTGTCATGGGTAATAAAACATAAAATGCCTCATAATAATAGGGTGGTCTCATAAAGTAGGTCCAATGCATATACATAAATAAAAACAGAATATGACGACACCGTCGTTGCACCCAAGTTTCCTTGGACGTGCAATTTATATAGCAGTTAAAATAAATGAACTAAATAAGCAGAAATAAAATATGCATGCATCATATAGAATATAAATAATAATACAATGGCAAGGTATACTTGCCTGGCAAGAAATCTGTATAGTACAAGCGTCCAAATGTCAAGGACACGAAATCTGGAACTAAGGCCTCCGAAAAAACGTCTCCGAATGCTGAATTAGACATCACCAACATTTCTGGAATTAGCAAAATAGCTAAAAATCACTACCCTTTCGTCCAATTTGGATACAGGGGCAAAACGGTAATTTTGGATCAAAGTGGGATCCACATGTAGGTCACTTTGCACCAAAAAGCGTGTCAGGGGTAACAGTCTCTAAATAGAATAAATTATAGGTCAAACAAACTCTAAAAGTCAGTATGAACTCAACGGTATATCCAAATGTAGATTTCGGTGAGCCGAACACAATTTTGCCCAAAAAGTCAACCGTGGGGCCCGCCAATTGGTGACTTGGTCAACTGTCTCAGTATTGTGTGAAAATTGGGTCACATGACCGGCACGATACCACGCGCCTAGTGGTGCAAGTTTCGTCGTATTCTGACGAGCGTGCACTAAATGCGCAGGACTTTTATAAAAGTTGTGACATGGGAGATTTTTTGCGAATACGGACTGATTTTGACGCGCACACACGTCCAAATCAGTTTTTACGAAATCCCACACGTCTGGGTATACTGCGCTCACCTTTTGGTATACTTGGTACATGACGGGGCAATCCCGTTTGGCGGGGCACGCTCCGTATCATAATTTCTGGAATTTAGAAAAAATAAGTTTTCAGGATTTTCTACCTAATTTATTTTAACATACAACAGCTAATAAATTATTGTATTTAACAAAAAATAAACTAGGTTAGGTGGTTCGCATACCTAAAAGAAAAACCGAATTCGGA
Organism: Iris macrosiphon; assembly: GCA_036927795.1. NCBI lineage: Eukaryota > Viridiplantae > Streptophyta > Magnoliopsida > Asparagales > Iridaceae > Iris > Iris macrosiphon. Next base: position 37,079,582 of record JAYESA010000018.1, on the reverse strand, counting down.
TCTCTGTGGTGGGAGATACGAGTCCGTGAATATAGGTAGTTACCGCAGTTTTCTGCGATACCCAAAAGTTGTCATTTTCCGTCAACTTGGACGCTATTTTCGCGTAGGTTTATGCGCTGAACAAGGTAAACTAATGTACATGATTTAGATAGAGATAGGTGGTGAACGTACCGGTGAAGACGGGGTCGAGTTTGGTCAAGCGAGGAGACGAAAAACAAGGCTGGAACACATGTACTTTACTGTGTATTTTCTGTCGTGGCGTGCAGTGGTCGCGGACGTCGTGCGGGCGGCCGGGGTTCTCCGGCTGGGCGGCGCAGCTACTGGTGGCGGCGGCTGCAGGCGGCGCAGCGGTTGGAGGATGGAGAAGAAGATTAGGATTAGGGTTTGGGCGATGTGTAGTATATATAGATGGAGAGGCGGCGAAAGTCTCGCGCGGGGGGGGGGGGGTTAAGTTAGTTCTGTTACTGATATTTTTCTCTCTTTTAACGGGTCGGGTTTGGTTAAGGGTCGTGTTTGTTATGGTTTGGGTTAGATCCAATTGGAATTTCCTTTTTATTTCTTTTTCTTTTTCTTTTCTTCTTTTTTCTAATTCCTATTTTATTTCTTTTTCTTTTCTAATAAACTATATATATATATATATATATATATATATATATATATATATATATATATATATATACACCTAGAAAATTCTAAAATTTATATTTATGCATACCATTAAGTTAGCAACTGTCCAAAGGGTCTCCTACATGGAATAAATTAAGAAAAATTTATAATGGCTCCATAAATCTCCTAAATACAAAACACCTCAAATAAAATTAAATAAATTATATTTCTCCTAATTAGCTCATAATTACTATAAATAAATTAATAATTAATACTAAAAATTAATATAATTTTTAGAATTAGGGATTTTACATTCTACCCAACTTATAAAAAATTTGTCCTCGAAATTAAAACTAAGTCACGGTAGAAAGTCAAGGATGGTATAAGATATAAATCAACAAAGTAAATTCATACCTTGGTCAATGAATAGGTTCAAAAAATATTTGCGCATGTCATCCTCGCACTCCTAAGTTGATTCTCCTAGCGCGCCATGCTTCCATGCCACGCGAACCAAGGGAATAGACTGGTTCCTCAATACTTTCTCTCGACGATCAAGGATTCCCACGGGTTGCTCTTGGTACGACAAGCTCGGCCCAATGGTGATCTCCGAATGGTCGAGAACATGACTGCTGTCTGCCACATATCGCCTGAGCAGCGACACATAAAATATATTATGTACTCCCTCAAGTGAAGGTGGTAGCGCAAGTCGATATGCCACTTCTCCCACTCTCTCTAGCACGTCAAATGGTCCAATATACCTTGAACTCAACTTGCCACGTCCTTCGAATCGAATGGTGCCTCTGGTAGGTGATATTCTCAAGAAGACATGATCGCCCTCTTTGAACTCCAAGGGACGACGATGAAGGTCTGTCCACTGCTTTTGCCTGTCTTGTGCTGCTCGCAAGTATCCTTGTATCTTCTTTACTGTCTCTACGGTGTTGACCACCAACTCTGGTCCCAGAATCTGACATTCTCCTACGTCACTCTAACACATAGGAGACCTACACTTTCTTCCATACAATGCTTCAAACGGAGCCATCTGATGCTCGCTTGATAGCTATTATTATAAGAAAACTCCACAAGATGTAGGTGGTCCTCCCATGATCCTCCAAAGTCTAACATACAAGCCCTTAATATATCCTCAAATGTCTGAATAGTATGCTCTGACTGCCCATCTGTCTACAGGTGGTAAGATGTACTGAACTTCAGATGAGTTCCAAGACTCTCTTGCATGCTCCTCCAAAAGTGCGATATAAAGCGCGAATCCCTGTCTGATACAATACTGACTGGTATGCCGTACAATCTCATGATCTGCCTCATATATAAGTCAGCCAAAGCTTCTGTAGACTTACCCATTCTAAAAGGTAAGAAATTGGCTGACTTGGTGAGTCGGTCCACTATTACCCATACTGCATCTCTACCACTTGGACTCTTGGAAAAACCGGTGACGAAGTCCATAGTGATGTGCTCCCACTTCTACTCTGGAATCAGAAGTGATTGCAATAATCCTGTTGTCCTCTGGTGCTCTGCCTTTACTTGTTGATATACTAGACATTTAGCAACAAAGCGAGCTATCTCTCTCTTCATTCTATGCCACCAAAAATGATATCGTAAGTCACGATACATCTTGGTACCTCCAGGATGAATAGAATATATCGAACTATGAGCTTCTGTCATCAGCTCCTGTTGAATCTCTCTATTTGGAACGTGTCACGACCCGCACCCGAAAATCGGGCATGAGCCGTGGGTACGTCCAGCCTACGCCGCAGAATCGGCGGTAGAACGATGTAAAGGTCCGTTCTAGGTCAACCATATCTATCTATATCTCACTGAAAAATCCGGCATGACCTCTCCAAAAGGAGGGCAAAACCACGCAATATATATATATCAAATCCTCTCCCAAATGAGGCAACCACGCAATATATATATATCAATGATCTCAATCACAAAATCTAGAGGAAGAATATAAGCACGATATGAAATAAATAAAGAAACAGAACCAAGAGAGCAAGACAATCCAAAATAATACAGTCCAAGTCTATAAATAGCTACAACATCTCAAGCAACAAAAGAATAAGTACAGTCATCCAAAATACAAACCAATGGAAATAACCCAGAAAACCCACCTAGCTAACTAGGGTGCTATCGGCGTCTCCTCGGCGCACTCCTCCTCGGGGTCACAACAGTCGTCGATACCAGGTCCGTAGAACGTAGGGCAATAGTCCTCAGGATCCTCTGGAAAAAAATATGCCCAGTCAGGACTGGAGCGAAGTACATAACTCTGAAAGCAACTCCAAATGCATGGTAAGGTGTATATGACGAGCAATAGAAAAGTAATCAAGATGCACAGAAAATAAATATATGCTGGAGCACAATAAGTAGCTGCAATGTAAACTGGAGAACAATACAAGTAGTGGAAAAGTAACTGCAGGTGAGAAACATGAATGCTAGCTAAGTGCCTTGAGCACAAGTTCGTTATGTGATCGGCTTAGGTTGCACATAAAAAACACTAAGATAACTCCGTTATGCATGAGTTGCATAACCGACATACACATGAATACTGTTTGGCTTTGATCACATAACCAACTCACTACTCCCCTCCCCCACTAATACCATTGGATCCAACCACAACACGCTACGTACATGATAATAGCTCGCGCACACGAATGTGAGAGCACAAGAAGCACATGATAGCACATAAGAATCAATACCCGAAGCACATGATGAAATACACGTGATAGAGTACCCGCTGAACACGGTAAGGGGGATAGCATCTCATGACGGGATCCACTAGCACCAGCTTGTGTAACAATGTGTCAGAATCAAGTATTACAGTTCTAGAACAGGTGATATAAATGCTATCATGAAATGGAAACTATCAGAGGTAGGTACTCGCCTGATGTCCTGAGCAACTGATGAGGATCGAGATCCGGACCGGTGTCGCAAGGACCTAATGCGAAAAGCAGAATTAAACAGGGTTCTAAGCATTTAAACTGATATAAAATAATTAAAAACAGGCTTCTAGGGCTATTCTAGGTCGAACGGGTCAAACCGATGAAATTCGGGTCAAAAAGTCAACTCGGGGTCCAAAAAGTCAACTCTAGGTCAAAACTAGGTCAAACGTTGACTTTTACGGTCAACGGGGACAATTATGGTCAAAGCTAGGTCAAACTAGGGTGCCCCTGAAATTCTAGGTCAAACCGAGCTCATTAAGCTACTAAACTCACAAACTCGCCTAATCGAGATACCGGGATACCCTCGGTATCCGATACCTCGCCCTAGGCCACGCACCCCGCCTAAATCCGCTAAAACCTATGCTAGCACGCGTAATTATATATATATAAACATATAAAAATTACTCCCAAGCATTTCCTAGGCTAATGCTCAAATACCCCGCTCGAAACTCAATACCTTGAATATCTCAAGGTATCGAGATACCTCGGTATCTCAAGGTATTGAGGTTTCGCTCTAAAACCCTCTAACTAGCTACCTAGCTATTAATTATGCACCTAGTTATTAATCTAGGCTAGGTAATATAGATACCTATCATATTTATATATATCTAAATAGGTATCTACCTATATACATATATATCCACACATATATACCCATTACCCATTTCCTTACCTAATCATAACATATATATATATATACCTATATATATATATATATATATATATATATATATATATATATATATATATATATATATATATATATATATATATATATATATATAACTTTAGGTATATAGATATCTATCTCTTAAATAGATAAAACTATCTATCTACTTATCTAGTATCTATCTATCTATTAATCTAGCCATCTAACTATCTATTTATCTAATAACTTATCTATCTAACTAGTTATGTATCTATCTATCTATATAGATATATCTATTATCTATGTATCTATCCCTCGCCAACACCCCTCGCTACTAGCCTCGCTGCTGCCTAGAGCTTGCTGCTGCTGCTGCTTGTGCTGATGCTGCTGCTGCTGCCTCTTGGAGCTGCTGCTGCTGCTGCCTCTCTTGCTGCTATTGCTGCTGGCTTTGCTGCTGCTGCCTTTTGGTGCAGTGGTCCCCCCCCTTCCTCTCACATACACACACACACACTCCTATATATATACATATATATATCACTATATATATATATATATATATATATATATACATACATATATATCTATATATATAACTAGATATCTATATATATTCACACTCATCAACACACTCTAACACACACACTAGCACACTCACACACTAACACACACACACACTCACAACACTATCAACACACACACACAAATATATATACATAGCTACATATATATACACTTGATATATATATATATATATCTATATATCTACACACACTCTCAACTATATATATATACATACACCTATATATATATATATATATACACATATACACACACAAGCACACTTACACATATACATATATATATATATACACATAGACATATACATATACAAGTACATAAATATAAATACACACATATATATATAAATATATATACATAAACACACATACATATATATAAATATATATATATATAGACACATACAAATACAAACACAACCATGCACACGACACTCAACCCACACGCCCCACTCACGCCCAACGACCCCGACACTCACCAACACCCTAAAATATATATAATATAACTCGAAAACTCTAGCACACACTCCCCGATACTAACCCAATGCGCGCACAAACCCGAAACGAGGAAACCAAGTTGAAATGGCCGTTCGGTCATTTCGACGAACACGTGGTGCGCGGTTCTAAAAACCTCCTGAAACGCACACCAAACGAACTCAGAATCGGCCCAAAATTTATCCACGCGCTCTAAACGATGCCTAGATCCTAGAAAATGTGCTCTCGTGTCGATTCTAGGCCCGTGGCGGAAACGCGCACGCACTTAGAATCGACGACGACGAAAAGCCCCAATTTCGCCCGAAACGCCCGTTTCTCCGCGACGCGGCTTCCAGTGTCCGAACGGAGACACGCACTCACCCTCTAGACACCCGACAATGTCTACCTAGGTCCATCTAACCTAGGGCATCACCCAAAATTGGGCCAAATTTGGATTCCACCCGAATTCGACACAAAACCTAATGTCAAAGTCTCTAAACTCACCCAAACTAGTTCCAACTTCCTCCTACGGGTAGGGTTAGGATCTAGGAGGGTTCTACAACACTAATTATACTACATAAAAATAATTAAAAAGGGGAAAGTTAGATTTTACCTCTTGGGAGTTGGAATCCCAAGGCCAAAGTCTCACAACCCCTAGAAATCACCTCCCTCAAGCTCCAAGCCACCAAATCTAGCTCTCACACTAGATCTAAGCTCCTCACACCTAGGTTAGAGAAAAAGCAAGGTTAGGGCTAGCATAAGGAGAAGGAATGGAAGAAAGAAAGAAGAAAAATGGAAGAAGGACTTACTTGGAGAAGGAAGGAAGAAGAAAGAAGAAGTGGAGAAGAAGAAGGAATGAAGAAGAAGAAGTAAATGAAGAGAGGGGGAAGTAGGGCTGCTGTGCTTACGGTTTGGGGAGGGGGGGTAGGTAGGGCCGGCCAAGACACAAATAAAGGGTTACACAAGTTCCAAATTCCCAAAATGCCCCTATTCACTCGATTTTGGGTTCCGGGTTCCAAATGCGCTTAAACTAGCTCCAAATCTCTCCAACTAACCTCCTAAAAATAAAATAATAAATCTAAGCCCCAAAATAATTCTCATAAGGGTGTGGGCTGGGTCGGACATGGGTCCACTAGGGTCTGACATGGGTCCAGGCTAGCCAAAACCCTAAAACAATCAAAATAAAAATAATAAAAAATAATACAATCACTATTTAAATACAATTATTAAATACAATACACAATTTACCAATTAAAAATAAAAAAAAACCCTATTTTCTAGAATCGGGTAGTGACAAGCCTACCCTCCTTAAAATAATTTCGTCCTCGAAATTAAAAGACGAAACTAGGACAGGAATGCAAAGAAAGAACCATACCTCAGGGCTCGAAGAGATAGGGGTATCGCTCGCGCATTTCATCCTCCCTCTCCCAGGTCGACTCCCCTGGAGAGTGATGCCTCCACGCGACGCGAACCAAGGGAATAGTTTGGTTCCTCAACACCTTCTCCCGCCGATCCAGAATCTCCACCGGCTGCTCTGGATAGCTAAGAGTAGGGCCCACCACGATCTCCGAGTGATCCAATACGTGACTGGGATCCGCCATGTACCGTCTCAACTGCGACACGTGGAACACATCATGAACTCCCTCCAGCGTAGGCGGCAACTCAAGCCTATACGCCACGGCGCCGACCCTCTCAAGAACACGGAAGGGTCCGACGAAACGTGGGCTAAGCTTCCCGCCTCCACCGAAGCGAATAGTGCCCCGCGTCGAAAAAATTCTCAGGAACACCAGATCTCCAACCTAGCATAAACAAGGTCTCTGCACTTAGTCTAAAACAAGCAATCACAAGCAAACACAAGAACAAAATCTAGATTCTAAGCTATACCTCAAACTCCAAAGGTCTCCGGTGGCTATCGGCCCAATGCCGCTGCCTGTCCTGCGCCACCCGAAGTCTATCTCTAATGAGCTTGACCTTCTCCGCTGCATCAACCACCATCTCCGGGCCAAGCAAAGCTCTCTCACCTACATCATCCCATGACAACGGAGTGCGACACCTCCGTCCATACAATGCCTCAAAAGGTGACATCTCGATACTGGCTTGGTAGCTGTTGTTGTAAGCAAACTCTACCAAGTGCAAGTGATCCTCCCAAGAGCCTCTGAAATCCAAAACACAGGTGCGAAGCATGTCCTCAAGTGTCTGAATGGTCCTCTCTGACTGACCATCTGTCTGCGGGTGATACGCACTACTAAACTTGAGCTGGGTGCCCAAGCTAGCCTGCAGACTCCTCCAGAAATGCGAAGTAAAGCGACTGTCCCGATCTGATACTATGCTCACTGGAACTCCATGCAGTCTGACTATCTGGCGCACATACATCTCTGCGAGTCTCTCTGTAGACGTACCCACTTTGAATGGTAGAAAGTGGGCCAATTTGGTCAACCTGTCCACGATGACCCAAATTGCATCTTTTCCGCCTGGAGAATGGAGAAGTCCAGAAACAAAATCCATTGTCACATGATCCTATTTCCACTCCGGAATGGGTAGCGGCTGGAGTAATCCTCCTGGCCTCTGCCTCTCCGTCTTCACCTGCTGGCACACTAAGCATCGGGATACGAAGCGTGCTACCTCTCGCTTCATCCCGTACCACCATACATGCTGTCTCAGATCTCTATACATCTTGTTGGCACCGGGATGCATAGAGTACTGGGATCGATGCGCCTCCTGGAGAACCTCCTCGCGCAACGACCCACTCGGCACACACAACCTGGTACCGTGCCGCAATGAACCATCATCAGCAATGGTGAAGTCGTCTGCTAAACCCATCTGAACCTGCTCCCTGATGCTCCTCAGGGACTCATCCTCAAACTGTGTAGCCCTGATCCGGTCTACCAACTCTGACTGAATCTGCAGTCCCCACATCAGTATCTCAACTCCAGGCACTATCACCTCAATGCCCAAGCTCTCTAGATCTGCCAGAAGATAACGATCTGTAGTCAGGCACATAGCTACCGGATACCTGCTCAATGCATCCGCAACTACGTTCGCCTTCCCTGGATGATACTGCAATGATATGTCGAAGTCTTTCATCAACTCCAACCATCTCCTCTGCCTCATGTTCAGCTCTTTTTGGGTAAACACATACTTCAAGCTCTTGTGGTCTGTGAAGATCTCCACACGCTCTCCGTATAAATAGTATTTCTATAACTTCAGAGCAAAAATGACCGCTGCCAACTCCAAATTGTGGGTAGGGTAATTCTTCTCATGAGGACGTAATTGCCTAGAAGCATAGGCAATCACCCTCCCATTCTGCTGCAACACACAACCCAGTCCCTTCCCCGATGCATCACTATAGATAGTGAAACCTCCAGAACCTGATGGCAACGTCAACACTGGAGCTGTCGTCAACCTCCTCTTCAGCTCATCAAAGGCGATCTGGCACTCCTCTGACCAAACAAACTCCACGTCCTTCCGGGTCAGCCTGGACAACGGCTCTGCAATTCGGGAAAAATCCTGAACAAATCTTCTGTAGTAGCCTGCCAGTCCCAAGAAACTCCTGACCTCGGCTACTGAACTCGGAGCACTCCATGCCTCAACTGCCACGATCTTTCTCGGATCCACCGAGATACCCTCTCCAGTCACCACATGACCAAGGAATTCAACCTTGTCAAGGAAGAACTCACACTTTGAGAGCTTTCCATAAAGCTTCTCCCTCCTGAGAGTCTCCAGCACTATCCTCAGATGCTCCTCGTGCTCCTCTGGGGTCTTCGAATACACCAAGATGTCATCTATAAACACCACCACAAACCTGTCCAGATGCTGATGGAACACCTTGTTCATCAGATTCATGAACACTGCCGGGGCATTAGTCAACCCAAACGGCATCATCAAGAACTCATACTGTCCATATTTGGTCCAAAAAGCTGTCTTCGGAATATCCTCCTTCCTGACCTTCACCTGGGGGTAGCCTGTCCTCAGATCAATCCTGGAAAACACCCTCGCTCCGCTCAACTGGTCAAAAAGATCATCAATACGCGGCAGCGGATACTTATTCTTGATTGTGAGGTTATTCAGAGCCCTGTAGTCGATACACATCCGTATCGACCCATCCTTCTTCGGCACAAAAAGTACCGGAGCACCCCACTGAGAAGAACTAGATCTGATAAATCCCTTGTCCTGAAGCTCATCCACCTGCTTCTTCAACTCTATCAGCTCACTGTTGCTGACTCTATAGACGTGCTGGGATATCGGCTCCGCGCCTGGCACCAAGTCTATAGAGAACTCCACATCTCTGTCCGGAGGTAACCCTGGCAACTCCTCCGGAAAGACATCCATATACTCCTCTATCAGTGGATGTAGCGACCTCGGCTCTACCACCAGGGCTCCGCAGAAGACTCCCTCGGTCTGCTCCGCTGCTCCTCTGGCAAACTGAAACTCTGGCTCACCCGGCGGACTAAACAAAACTCTGCCTCCACGATAATCTATACTAGCACAATGCGTACTCAACCAATCCATCCCGAGTACAACACCGTAGCTCGGAAGTGGCATTACGAGTAGGCACACACTCAACTCCCGGCCTCCCAAGGTAACTCTCCGGTCTCTGCAAACATCACGGACTAGGATGATACCACCCCCGGTCATGATCTTGCAGAGTCTAGCTAAAGGTTCAGCAACAAGATGGTGTCTAACAGCAAAAGATACAGACACAAAGCTATGGGAAGCACCGGAATCAAATAAAGCAAGTGCTGGAATGGAATCAAGGAGAACAGAACCTGAGATAACGTCACCAACTAGCTCGGCCTCGTCCACTGTCAGGGCAAAAGCTCGCCCCTGCTGTCCTCCTCGGTGCTGCTGCTGGTGCTGGGCGAACCTCTGCCGCTGAGTCTGCAAAGGCTGTCCTCTCTGTTGCGCTGCAGGTGCTCTGGCTGGTGCCCTCTGAGCGGCTCCTCCGCCTTGAGCTGTACGGGCAAGCGCTGAAGGACAATCCTTCAGCTGGTGGTCTGCGGCGCCACACAATAAACATCTGCCCAGCCTCTTTCTGCATATGTCCCATCCGTGCCCTGGCTTCTTACAGAAAGGGCAAACGATGGGCTGCCTCTGGCCCTGCTGCTGACCCTGCCTCTGCTAATGGGGCGCCTGCCGGAATGGCGCACGACCCTGACCCTGGTGCTGCTGGGTCTGCTGGAATGGCCTCTTGGCCGGGCCTGCACTGCTGCCTGCTCCGGAAGGGTCTCTGCCCCTCTTCGTTTTCAGCTCCAAATCATCCTCAGCCCTCTGAGCATCGCTGACAATCTGCTCGAAGGTCGCCTCGCGGTCGCTCCTAGTCAAGGACTTGACCGCCATGACCAAGCCCTTGCGGAACTTCCGCGCCTTCGCTGCCTCAGACAACCCCTCAACAAATCTGCCCAGACGCCAGAACTCCGCTGCATACTCATCCACTAGAATACTCCCCTGGACGAGCGCCTCGAACTGACTCTCTAAGGCACTGAGAGCCACGTCCGGGAAGAACTTCTCCTTGAAAATCTTCTTAAAAGCCTCCCAAGTCAATCCCGGAGCTGCTATCCGCGTATCCGTGCGGAACCAAGTGAGGGCAAGGTCGAACATCTGGCTGCCCGCTGCCTCTATCTGCATGCTGGCTGGGATCATCGCCAGCCTGAAAATGCCCTCTATATGCTCGATCCAGTCGTCGGCGTACAGGATCCCCTCTGTGCCGCGGAACTCCTTAGGCCGCATCCTCTGAAAATCGATGATAGTACCCGGCCTAGGATACTGAGCCTGCTCTGGCTGTGGCTGGATCTGAGCCACTCTGTCGACCGCTGTCAAAGCCACCTGATGAGCATTCTCAATGCCCATCCTCAAAACATCTGCCTGGCGGTGCTGCGCATCCATCATCTCTCGGAAGAATGCGAACAACTGCGTAGCATCCACTGGCGCAGGCGGTGGTGGAGGAGGTACCACCGGGACAACTGGGGTGGCTCTCGGATCAATGGGAGTAAGGGGATCTCCGAGAGAAACTGACGCTCCCTCAACCGCAGGAGTGGCGAGTGGAGCGGTAGCGGCTGCCGGAAGTCGAGCAGGTCGAGAGGTGGCAGACCTCTCGGTGGCAGCTGCTGGGGCGGTGCGCTGAGATCTGTTCTTCGGAGGCATCCTGAACACAGATCAAAAGAAGTCAATATAGTGCAAGAAACGATAACATCAATGAAGGACAATAATATTGCAAAAGAAAACAATTTCAGAAAAATTAAAGATAGCAAAAGGAAGTAGGAAGGGTCCTAGTTGTGATTGAGCACACTCTCTCTCAGCCTATCTCCTATATCCTATTGCAGGTAACCCTAAAAGCAGACCTGCATGGGCCACCACCAAAAATGTGTCACGACCCGCACCCGAAAATCGGGCATGAGCCGTGGGTACGTCCAGCCTACGCCGCAGAATCGGCGGTAGAACGCTGTAAAGGTCCGTTCTAGGTCAACCATATCTATCTATATCTCACTGAAAAATCCGGCATGACCTCTCCAAAAGGAGGGCAAAACCACGCAATATATATATATCATATCCTCTCCCAAAGGAGGCAACCACGCAATATATATATATCAATGATCTCAATCATAAAATCTAGAGGAAGAATATAAGCACGATATAAAATAAACAAAGAAACAGAACCAAGAGAGCAAGACAATCCAAAATAATACAGTCCAAGTCTACAAATAGCTACAACATCTCAAGCAACAAAAGAATAAGTACAGTCATCCAAAATACAAACCACTGAAAATAACCCAGAAAACCCACCTAGCTAACTAGGGTGCTATCGGCGTCTTCTCGGCGCACTCCTCCTCGGGGTCACAACAGTCGTCGATACCAGGCCCGTAGAACGTAGGGCAATAGTCCTCAGGATCCTCTGGAAAAAAATATGTCCAATCAGGACTGGAGCGAAGTACATAACTCTGAAAGCAACTCCAAATGCATGGTAAGGTGTATATGACGAGCAATAGAAAAGTAATCAAGATGCACAGGAAATAAATATATGCTGGAGCACAATAAGTAGCTGCAATGTAAACTGGAGAACAATACAAGTAGTGGAAAAGTAACTGCAGGTGAGAAACATGAATGCTAGCTAAGTGCCTTGAGCACAAGTTCGTTATGTGATCGGCTTAGGTTGCACATGAAAAATACTAAGATAACTCCGTTATGCGTGAGTTGCATAACCGACATACACATGAATACTGTTTGGCTTTGATCACATAACCAACTCACTACTCCCCTCCCCCACTAATACCATTGGATCCAACCACAACACGCTACGTACATGATAATAGCTCGCGCACACGAAGGCGAGAGCACAAGAAGCACATGATAGCACATGAGAATCAATACCCGAAGCACATGATGAAATACACGTGATAGAGTACCCGCTGAACACGGTAAGGGGGATAGCATCTCATGACAGGATCCACTAGCACCAGCTCGTGTAACAATGTGTCAGAATCAAGTATTACAGTTCTAGAACATGTGATATAAACGCTATCATGAAATGGAAACTATCAGAGGTAGGTACTCGCTTGATGTCCTGAGCAACTGATGAGGATCGAGATCCGGACCGGTGTCGCAAGGACCTAATGCGAAAAGCAGAATTAAACAGGGTTCTAAGCATTTAAACTGATATAAAATAATTAAAAATAGGCTTCTAGGGCTATTCTAGGTCGAACGGGTCAAACCGGTGAAATTCGGGTCAAAAAGTCAACTCGGGGTCCAAAAAGTCAACTCTAGGTCAAAACTAGGTCAAACGTTGACTTTTACGGTCAACGGGGACAATTATGGTCAAAGCTAGGTCAAACTAGGGTGCTCCTGAAATTCTAGGTCAAACCGAGCTCATTAAGCTACTAAACTCACAAACTCGCCTAATCGAGATACCGGGATACCCTCGGTATCCGATACCTCGCCCTAGGCCACGCACCCCGCCTAAACCCGCTAAAACCTATGCTAGCACGCGTAATTATATATATATAAACATATAAAAATCACTCCCAAGTATTTCCTAGGCTAATGCTCAAATACCCCGCTCGAAACTCAATACCTTGAATATCTCAAGGTATCGAGATACCTCGGTATCTCAAGGTATTGAGGTTTCACTCTAAAACCCTCTAACTAGCTACCTAGCTATTAATTATGCACCTAGTTATTAATCTAGGCTAGGTAATATAGATACCTATCATATTTATATATATCTAAATAGGTATCTACCTATATACATATATATCCACACATATATACCCATTACCCATTTCCTTACCTAATCATAACATATATATATATATATATATATACCTATCAAGATATCTATATATATATATATAACTATAGGTATATAGATATCTATCTCTTAGATAGATAAAACTATCTATCTACTTATCTAGTATCTATCTATCTAAATACCTAGCTATCTATCTATTAATCTAGCCATCTAACTATCTATTTATCTAATAACTTATCTATCTAACTAGTTATGTATCTATCTATCTATATAGATATATCTATTATCTATGTATCTATCCCTCGCCAACACCCCTCGCTACTAGCCTCGCTGCTGCCTAGAGCTTGCTGCTGCTGCTGCTTGTGCTGATGCTGCTGCTGCTGCCTCTTGGAGCTGCTGCTGCTGCCTCTCTTGCTGCTATTGCTGCTGGCTTTGCTGCAGCTGTGCTGCTGCTGCAGTGCAGCAGCAGCTGCTGCCTTTTGGTGCAGTGGTCCCCCCCCTTCCTCTCACATACACACACACACACTCCTATATATATACATATATATATCACTCTATATATATATATATATACATACATATATATCCATATATATAACTAGATATCTATATATATTCACACTCATCAACACACTCTAACACACACACTAGCACACTCACACACTAACACACACACACACACTCACAACACTATCAACATACATACACACAAATATATATACATAGCTACATATATATACACTTGATATATATATATATATATATCTATATATCTACACACACTCTCAACTATATATATATACATACACCTATATATATATATATATACACACATATACACACACAAGCACACTTACACATATACATATATATATATACACATAGACATATACATATACAAGTACATAAATATAAATACACACATATATATATATAAATATATATACATAAACACACATACATATATATAAATATATATATATAGACACATACAAATACAAACACAACTATGCACACGACACTCAACCCACACGCCCCACTCACGCCCAACGACCCCGACACTCACCAACACCCTAAAATATATATAATATAACTCGAAAACTCTAGCACACACTCTCCGATACTAACCCAACGCGCGCACAAATCCGAAACGAGAAAACCAAGTTGAAATGGCCGTTCGGTCATTTCGACGAACACGTGGTGCGCGGTTCGGAAAACCTCCTGAATGGCACACCAAACGAACTCAGAATCGGCCCAAAATTTACCCACGCGCTCTAAACGATGCCTAGATCCTAGAAAATGTGCTCCCGTGTCGATTCTAGGCCCGTGGCAGAAACGCGCACGCACTTAGAATCAACGACGACGAAAAGCCCCAATTTCGCCCGAAACGCCCGTTTCTCCGCGATGCGGCTTCCCGTATCCGAACGGAGACACGCACTCACCCTCTAGACACCCGACAACGTCTACCTAGGTCCATCTAACCTAGGGCATTACCCAAAATTGGGCCAAATTTGGATTCTACCCGAATTCGACACAAAACCTAATGTCAAAGTCTCTAAACTCACCCAAACTAGTTCCAACTTCCTCCTACGGGTAGGGTTAGGGTCTAGGAGGGTTCTACAACACTAATTATACTACATAAAAATAATTAGGAAGGAGAAAGTTAGGTTTTACCTCTTGGGAGTTGGAATCCCAAGGCCAAAGTCTCACAACCCCTAGAAATCACCTCCCTCAAGCTCCAAGCCACCAAATCTAGTTCTCACACTAGATCTAAGCTCCTCACACCTAGGTTAGAGAAAAAGTAAGGTTAGGGCTAGCATAAGGAGAAGGAATGGAAGAGAGAAAGAAGAAAAATGGAAGAAGGACTTACTTGGAGAAGGAAGGAAGAAGAAAAAAGAAGTGGAGAAGAAGAAGGAATGAAGAAGAAGAAGTAAATGAAGAGAGGGGGAAGTGGGGCTGCTGTGCTCACGATTTGGGGGGGGGGGTAGGTAGGGCCGGCCAAGACACAAATAAAGGGTTACACAAGTTCCAAATTCCCAAAACGCTCCTATTCACTCGGTTTTGGGTTCCGGGTTCCAAATGCGCTCAAACTAGCTCCAAATCTCTCCAACTAACCTCCTAAAAATAAAATAATAAATCTAAGCCCCAAAATAATTCTCACAAGGGTGTGGGCTGGGTCGGACATGGGTCCACTAGGGTCTGACATGGGTCCAGGCTAGCCAAAACCCTAAAACAATCAAAATAAAAATAATAAAAAATAATACAATCACTATTTAAATACAATTATAATTATTTAAATACAATACACAATTTACCAATTAAAAATAAAAAAAAACCCTATTTTCTAGAATCGGGTAGTGACAGAACATAAAGACGATCACCACATCATAATGTCCTATCATCATGAATGTGCAATCCTGTCTGCTCTCCGGCCTCTGTCCTTTCTCTTAATCTTCTAAATCTGGCGTCTATAGGCAATGCTGCCTTGATCCTCTCTACTAGTGATGATTGTACTTGCAAGTTGGCTAGTGTCCCATCTGCTCCGGATAATATCACTTCAATGCCAAGACCTTGCAAGTCCTCCAGTAATTCCCTCTGTGTTGTCAAGAGGTAAGCTGCTGGTTTCCGGTTTAACGCGTCTGCTACAATGTTAGCCTTGCCTGGGTGATAATGTAGCTCTATCTCAAAATCTTTTATCAACTCAAGCCATCAACATTGCCTCATATTTAACTCCTTTTGTATGAAGACATACTTGAGGCTTTTGTGGTATGTATAGATTTTCACTCGCTCCCCATATAAGTAATGTCTCCATAGCTTCAGAGCAAATACAACGGTTGCAAGTTCCAAGTCATGAGTTGGATAATTCTTCTCATGCACTCGTAACTGCTTAGATGCATATGCAATCACCTTGCCATACTGCATCAATACGCATCCCAAGCCTTTCCCTGATGCATCATTGTAGATCACATAACCTCCTGATCCTGATGGAATAGTCAATACTGGTGCTGTGGTCAGTCGCTTCTTCAACTCCTCAAAAGTGGCTTGACACTCGTCGGTCCATATGAATTCTTGATCCTTACATGTCAACCGAGTCATAAGTGCTCCTATCCTTGAGAAGTTCTCCATGAACTGTCGATAATATCCCGCAAGTTCAAGGAAACTTCTCACCTCTGATGCTGATTTAGGAACATACCATGTCTCGACTGCCGAGATCTTTTCTGGATCAACAGAAATACCATCTCCTGTAACAACATGTCCAAGAAATGAGACTCTGTCAAAGAAGAACTTATATTTACTGAGCTTTGCATATAACTGCTATCTTCTCAAGGTCTCTAGAACAATCCGCAGGTGCTTCTCGTGCTCCTCGTGGCTCTTTGAATAGACAAGTATATCATCTATGAAAACGACCACGAACTGGTCTAAATACTGATGGAAGACTCGATTCATTAAGTCCATGAAGATAGCTAGAGCATTGGTCAATCCAAATAGCATGACCAGAAACTTGTAGTGCCCATATCTTGTCCGGAATACGGTCATCTGGATGTTCTCCTTTCGTACCTTCACCTGGTGATATCCCGATCTCAAATCTATCTTCGAGAATATCTTGGCTCCACTAAGCTGATCAAATAGGTCATCAATGCGTGGCAATAAGTATTTATTTTTCACAATCACTGCATTCAAGGCTCTGTAGTCAATGCATATACGCACTGACCTATCTTCTTTGGTACAAACAACACTGGTGCTCCCCAGGATGATGCACTCGGTCGGATGAAACCTTTCTCTTCTAGTTCTTTCAACTGTGTCTTCAGCTCATCCATCTTCTTCTTTGTCAGTCTATAAACATGTAATGCTATGGGTGCTGCTCTCGGTGTCAATTCAATTGAAAACTCTACGTCTCTGTCTGGGGGTAGGCCTGACAATTCCTCTGGAAAGACGTCTTGGAATTCTGAAATAATGGGATGATAGATAACATCGTCCATTACGAGCTGCATACCATCAAGGATTTCTGTGGATCCTCGTACAAACTCAAGATCAGGCTGGCCTGGTACCTTGAAAAGAATGCTTCCTCCAAAATAATCGAAGAAAGCGTGGTACTTGCTTAGCCAGTCCATTCCAAGCACAATATCAAAAGTTGGCATAGGAAGGACTAAGAGTCGGGCGTTCATCTCTCTGTCACGAATTACTATAGGACATGATATACAAATTCTACTAACATGTACAACTCCTTCTCCGGTAAGAATTCTAACACAACTAGGTAAAGGTATAGAGGCAATATTGTGTTTGGCAATAAATCTAGATAATATGAACGAGTGGGTGGACGAAACTATTGGAAGAAGTACATGAATCAAACATGATGCAAGCATTAAATAGGATTGTTGAACAAAAGGATAAGTTTCAGTCAGGCGTGGATGAGATCCTTATACTCTATTCCTATACGCAAGCTTGTTCGGTATAGTAACGTAATCGAGACAATATATTCTGACCTGCATGGGCCACCACAAAAATATGTCACGCCCCAGTCCCAAAATACGTAGGACTAGGAATACGTAACACGCCAGCCGTATGTATACGAACTCCAATATATGGAAACTATATACACACGTACGCTATACACGAATATTCAATCCACCTGTGGTAATATACTATCTCAACAGGTCACACGCAATCTATATCTCATCCACAGCACAAATAAATAGATAAATGGAAATAAATAACCGAATATCAAAGATGAGTATTAAATAAGAAATATCAAAGTATGATAGTCGGATAGAAACAAATCTACTGCAATCGACTATACCAAAACTACTAAAGAGAGAAGAGAATCAACTCTAATATAAGAATAAATGTCTCTAAAAGAGTAGCGACAAGGATCTCTAAACAGCGACAATAAATCACAGATATTCCGAGGGTAAGACCTCCTCAGTCTGAAAAGTAGCGTCAGGTCCATGTTCGTACTCCTGTAGATACTCCTGCTCGTCTATATCTAGAATGGGACCAGGTCCTCAGAGGGACGTAACAAGATACATAATAACATGCCAATAAAGTACTAAAATATAAACATCCAATAGGGTCGCCTAACTGTCTAAGTGAATGCAGTTTGGGAACAACTTTATACCAAGTGGGCTATCTGGCTAAAAATTGGGATTTGCGTGACTCTCTCAGAGAATCAGGGGCCTACAAAGCATGTCGTCTTTTGAAAGCCAGAGGCCGCCTGATAATATATAATATATAGTGGTCATCATCACCCGTTTCTCCGACGGAGAATCCGGACGCACAGGAAAAAACGTGCAAAGGAGCCAAAATGCCTCACTTGTTGTTCTTCCCATCCCATGCTCTAAGCATGTCACATTCATGATACGATAATACCTCTAATAACTGCCAGGTCTACTAGTATGCAAAGTTTATATTGGCAGTTATCCCTATTCGTCGTACGACCTATACGTACCAGTGGCCAGTCGAATACGCAAGTCCGTATCCTACATATGGCTCATACTTGTGTAAGATTAGTATCATGGCCAATGAAACATAAAATACCTTATAATAATGGGGTGGTCTCATAAAGTAGGTCCAATGCATATACATAAATAAAAACAGAATACGACGACACCGTCGTTGCACCCAAGTTTTCTTGGACGCACAATTTATATAGTAGTTAAAATAAATGAACTAAATAAGAAAAAATAAAATATACATGTATCATATGAAATATAAATAATAGTACAATAGAAAGGTATACTTGCCTGGCAAGAATCTATATAGTGCAAGCGTCCAAATATCAAGGACACGAAATCTGGAAGTAAGGCCTCTGAACAAACGTCTCCGGATGCTGAAATAGATATCACCAACGTTTCTAGAATTAGCAAAATAGCTAAAAATCACTACCCTTTCGTCCAATTTGGACACAGGAGCAAAACAGTAATTTCGGATCAAAGTGGGGTCCACATGTGGGCCACTTTGCACCGAAAAATGTGTCAGGGGTAACAGTCTCTAAATAGGACAAATTATAGGTCAAACAAAATCTAAAAGTTAGTACGAACTCAACGGTATATCCAAATGTGGATTCCGGTGAGCCGAACACAATTTTGCCCAAAAAGTCAACCGTAGGGCCTGCCAATTGGCGACTTGGTCAACTGTCTCAGAATTGCGTAAAAATTGGGTCACATGACCAACGCGATACCACGAGTCCAGTGGCATAAGTTTCGTCATATTCTGACGAGCGTGCACTAAATGTGCATAGCTTTTATAAAAGTTACGATACGGAAGATTTTTTGCGGATACAGACTGATTTCGACGCGCACACGCGTCCAAATCAGTTTTTGCAAAATTTTACATGTCCGTGTATACTGCGCGCACCTTTTGGTACACTTGGTACACGACGGGGCGGTCCCGTTTGGCGGGACGCGCTCCGTATCACAATTTCAGGAATTTAGAAAAAGTAAGTTTTTGGGATTTTCTACCTAATTTATTTTAACATACATCAGTTAATAAATTATTGTATTTAACAAAAAATAAACTAGGTTAGGTGGTCTTCGTATACCAAAAAAAATTCGAATTCGGATCTCTGTGGTGGGAGATACGAGTCCGTGAATATAGGTAGTTACCGCAGTTTTCTGCGATACCCAAAAGTTGTTATTTTCTGTCAACTTGGACGCTATTTTCGCCTAGGTTTACGCGCTGAACAAGGTAAACTAATGTACATGATTTAGAGAGGGATAGGTGATGAACGTACCGGTGAAGACGGGGTCGAGTTTGGTCGAGCGAGGAGACGGAAAACAAGGTTGGAACACATGTACTTCACTGTGTATTTTCTGTCGCGGCGTGCGGTGGTCGCGGACGTCGTACGGGCGGCCGGGGTTCTCCGGCTGGGCGGCGCAACTGCTGGAGGTGGCGCAGTGGCTGGAGGATGGATAAGAAGATTAGGATTAGGGTTTGGGGCGATGTGTAGTATATATAGATGGAGAGGCGGCGAAAGTCTCGCGCGCGCGGGGGGTTGGGGGGGTGGTGTTTAAGTCGGTTCTGTTACTGATATTTTTCTCTCTCTTAACGGGTTGGGTTTGGCTAAGGGTCAGGTTTGTTATGATTTGGGTTAGATCCAATAGGAATTTCCTTTTTTTTTTCTTTTTTTCTTTTTTTTTCTTTTTTTCTTTTTTTTTTCTTCTTTTTTCTAATTCCTATTTCATTTTTTTTTCTTTTCTAATAAACAATACACACACACACACACACACACACACACACACACATATATATATATATATATATATATACCTAAAAAATTCTAGAATTTATATTTGTGCATACTATTAAGCTAGCAACTGTCCAAAGGGTCTCCTACATGGAATAAATTAAGAAAAATTTATAATGGCTCCATAAATCCCCTAAATGCACAAACACCTCAAATAAAAATTAAATAAATTCTATTTCTTCTAATTAGCTCATAATTACTATAAATAAATAAAATAATTAATAAAAAAATTAATACGATTTTCAGAATTAGGGTTTTTACAGACATGCTTTTATTGTTTTGAGAGAGAGGACTTGAGCGACTTATAATCTCGGCCTAGCACTGCTTGTAATACTTGTTCAATATCAATAAAGATCTTGTTTTACTTCTATACTTGTGTTATTCAATGCTTCCGCTATTAGCGACTCTGTGAACTTGTTACCAATCGCCTGTTCATTTTTTATTCTGCTGCACTCGGACTATCTGTGCGACTTTGTGGCTTAGATATTTTATCGCCTATTCGGATCATAGCCTAGTACGGGTGCAACTTGTGCTCGTGCGATATTACGTCCAGATGAGAAAGATCGTCCCGCGGAAGCTCTGGCGCGATGATTCGCGCCTAACGGGGACGGCCGATTACCTGCGGGAGATCGGGGCATGATATTTGGTAAGAGTATCTTGAGTGTATCATAGAATATCCTAGTATTATATTAAGATGCACACTAGGTGTTTGGTGAAATGTCATTGTGTGTTGGTAGGAGAGCTAGTGTATCAAGGGTGTCTTGGTTGCCACCATGTGTTGATAAGAGGATTTGTAGGTATTCTAACTATAATATCATATGCATACATATGTGTATATATGTAATTGTAGTAGTGCTTATGTGTATATTGTGTTGTGGTGCTTAAATGACGAGTGTTGAATGGGATGCCATGTGAGTGTGCCTGCACATTCTGTGCAAGTGACTAATATTGGATGAGCATCCTGTTGATCAGGGGCGGAGGCAAATGGAGGGTGCACTGGGCTATAGCCCAGTACAAAAAAAAATTGTAATTTTTTTTATATATATGTTAGTATAGATACAGTTCAGTACAAAAAAAATAGTAATTTTTATTATTATATATATGCTAGTATAGGTTTATAGTGCTCCCAATACTCCATAAAGCTTACCCATTATACCAATCAACATATGTAAAGAGTAAATAATTTGAGTCCAGAGACCTCAGACTCCGACTCTCTCACTCTCTGTCTCATAGTCTAGGGTTTATTACACAATAACCCGCGACCGATGACCGGAGACCCGCGAGGCCGCGACCACGACCGAGACGTTCCGGGTGCTCCCTATCTCCGGGTGCTCCCCTTCTCCACACTCCAGCCCAACCGGCGACCAACGACCAGGACGCTGCAGCCCCTCGCCCCCCTCCCGCTCTCGGCTCTCCTAGTCTCCCTCTTCACCTCCTCTAGTAAAACAATATCATCATCACCATCCTCCTTTGAATTTATTTTTTGTAAAATCCTAACCCCTAAATATTTGGTATTTGGTTTGATTTTAATTCACTATTTAATAGGTCTTTGGAATATAATGGAAAATCAAGAAAACAAGAGAAAGAAAAACCCTTTTTTCATTCTTTAAACCAAGGGGTGAAACATAAGGAAGTGAAAGTCTCCCCCTCCTTCGAATGTTAATATTTCAACCCCAAGGGTTGATCATAGGGATCAGATTATAGGTGATTTAAATTCTCTTGAATGAGATCGTACGGATGTATATCAAAATGAGTCCATATCAGCCAAAATTGACAACATTTCCACCATCTTAGTTCGGAAAACAGTTTCGTAGATTTCAATACTCTTGGTTCCAACGATTTTATTGGTTAGAGTACTCTCCTTCAAAGGATGCAACATTTTATTTTTCATGTTATCTTTTTGAAAATGATAATGCTCTTCATTGCACATTGACATTCGATGGGTTTAAAAATTGGAAGAGAGTTAATGAGGGGACTCGATGTACGTTTTTGACACACATAGGAGGACCCAAATCTACTCATAGATATTTCGTGAAAGCTATGGAAGATTTATCAAATTTTACTCAATGTGCTTATCTTTAGTAGTTATATTTAATTGACATAAAAAGGGAATATAGTTTGGATTGTTAGTTACAACTTCAGATTTTGAAGGAGGCTGTATGCATGAACAATCCATGTATTTATTAGAATTTGAAAACTTGTTCAAAATTTAACTGTTGTTAATTCTATTTTTTATTATATTTGTATGTCATTTATTTTTACTGTCTTAGAGTCTTAAAATTGTAAATATGAATATGATTCTGATAGTGAATTGAATCATTTTACCTATATATTTGTATGTCATTTATTTTTACTGTCTTAGAGTCTTAAAATTGTAAATATGAATATGATTCCGGTAATGAATTGAATCATTTTACCGGTAATGAATTGAATCATTTTCAGATGCTTGCTTTCTAGTATTATTTTTTGAAATGCATAGTATATCTTTGGAATAGATGGAAGCAATTATATTTGGTGAAAAATTATCAACTAGTAAATATTACAAAAATTTAGGCATAAATTTACAAAAAAATTCTGTTGAATCATCGAATTTACAAAGAAAAATCTGTCGAATTTTTGGCATAAATTTTTAGAATCTTATAGTAACTACTAGCTAGCCCATCCTATTCCAAAATCCTGGCTCCGCCCCTGCTGTTGATGGAGTAGTATTTAAGGGGTGAGAGGCTCGGGCAATGGGACAGTAACTGAGACTTGGTGCTTGTGCACTGTGTGCATCGTGTGTGCAGTGGAGTGGGACATCTCCTACAGTAGTGTGCTGTGCACACTTCTCCTACAGCAGTGTGTTGTGCACACATGCACTTTAAGTTGCAACCTGCTGCAGGAAAGGATGGCAGTTGGACTTTGCAAGTCAAGCACTGCAGTATATTGGAAGGAATAATGCAGTAGCAGTAGGTCCACTGCTTTGTGATTATGACTGGGTTGAGCTCGTTTGTGTTCGTAGACAACTCTTTTGTTATGTTCTACTCCAAGTGCGAGCACTTGGACGACGCGGCTTTGATGATCATCTGCTCCAGGGATAAGAATTCGGTGACATGGTCTGCGATGGTTACTGGGTGTGCACAGAACGACGATTCAGGAAAGGCGTTGCTATTATTCTCAAAAATGCAGTCGGAAGGGGTCTGTCCTAACGAGTTCACATTCGTTGGGGTTCTGAATGCGTGTAGCGACCAGATGGCACTTGTAGAAGGGAAACAAGTCCAAGCTTGGTGAAATTGGGATTTGAGCTTCAAGTCTATATTAAGAGTGCGCTGGTTGATATGTATGCCAAATGTGGTAACATTGACGATGCTAGAAAAGGGTTTGATCAGCTGAAAGATGTGCACAAGGCAGACACGGTATTGTGGACCAGAATGATAGGAGGGTACGCAAAGAATGGAGAGCAGGAAGAAGCACTAGCATTATATGGAAATATGCAAACCGAGACCACCATGCTTAATAATCTAACCATAACAACCGTTCTACGAGCATGCTCTAGGCTTGCAGCTTTGGAGCAAGGGAAGCAGATCCATGCCCATGCTATTAAGTATAGGTTTTCGTTAGGCATACCCCTTGGAAGTGCTCTGTCTACAATGTATGCAAAATGCGGGAACCTTGAAGACTGCAATCTTGTATTCAGGCGTATGCCGGAGAGGGATGTGGTCGCATGGAACTCAATTATTTTGGGGTTATCTCATAATGGACGTGGAATTGATGCTATTAAACTTTATGAGGAGATAAAATCAGTGGGTACAGATCCAGACCATGTCACATTCATCAACCTTTTGGTTACTTGTAGCCACATGGGCCTCTTGGAGAGGGGTTGGGGTTATTTCAAGTCGATGTACAGTGATCATTGTATAGTTCCAATGATATAACACTATGCTTGCATAGTTGATATCCTAAGCCGTGTAGGGTTGTTGTAGGAAGCTAAAGACTTTGTCGAATCAGTTCCCATAGATCATGGGACGTGTTTATGGAGCATTATTTTAGGATCCTGTTGTGACTATCAAAATTATGGTATAGGAGCATATGCCGGAGAGAGACTAATGGAGTTACGCTCCCAGGATTCTTCGGTTTACATTTTGTTGTCTAATATATATGCTGCATAGAGAAGGTGGGATGGTGTGGAACGAGTGAGAAGAATGATGAGGTTACGAGGAGTGGATTAGGAACCAGGGTGCAGTTGGGTCGAACTTCAGAGCAGAGTTCATGTGTTTGTTGCTGGCGAACATCTGCATCCAGAGATCGCGGATACATATACATAGTTGAAAAGGCTAATAAAGAATATGAAGGACGAAGGCTATCGTCCTACTTTTCGCTTTGCCCATCATGATCATCTAGAATTGGAAATAGGATTGAACAATGAAGAGGAGTTCTCATTGCTGGCTTCCTCTGGTTCTTGAATAATTTATGATTGAAGTAACACCTTAGGCATACAAAGACAGAATGATAATTATTGGATTAACGTTCC
This sequence comes from Iris macrosiphon, assembly GCA_036927795.1. NCBI lineage: Eukaryota > Viridiplantae > Streptophyta > Magnoliopsida > Asparagales > Iridaceae > Iris > Iris macrosiphon. The sequence goes on along the minus strand of JAYESA010000018.1, from coordinate 37,054,326 downwards.
GCAACTGAGTTAAACTAGTTGACTCGACGATCAGCGACTAAGTCAAAAATGATGATTAAGTTGATGCTTGCTATATGAAAAGTCATTGTGGTCTGGGTTGAGGTTCCCCTGCATCTGGGTGTCAGAATTTGGCAGTTAGGCCCAAATTTTGGATGATTTTGATCAATAATAAGGTTTCTCTCCAATCTAAACTTAGTGGAAATTTCAACGTCAAAAATGCCAAAGGTACATATGATTTCAATTGTATAATGAATACAATTGCTAGAAAGAACTGGATATTTTATAGTACATTGTGACAAAGGACATATTGAACAGAAAAAAATTCGTCAAACAAATAGTAAACGTGGATGCAGATTGCTTTCTTTTATAAACAGTCACAGACAGAAACAGATCCCTATGGTTGTGCTCAAGAAGCTCCCAGTATGGTATGTTTCCTTTTTCTTTTATTTTTTTTGTCCCTTTTTTTTACTTTATCTTAGTTTCTATGATATTTTAGTATGTTATGAGTTTGGCATTTGATATTTCAATATATATATATATATATATATATATATATATATATATATATATATATATATATATATATCATGGTAATGTTTTGGAGGGAAGACTGTGTTATGTCAACTTTCTTGGGTTGTGAGAATAAGTATTTTGCCTAATGTGATCATTCATTGAGGAAATGAGAAATTATTATTGTTATGGATGAGTGTACCAAATAACTGTAGCTAAACCATCTTTGAAGTTCTATACATATTTTACCTAACCTTCTAACCCCTTCATGTAGTGTAGATTTATGTTCAATAACAATATCTTGAAAGGAAAGCAACTATGTTATTATGTAAATCACTTGTTCCCTTGAGTATGACCATTTCCTTGGTGGGTTATAGAAAGTTCTTTTTGCTAACCTTTTGAAGTAGGAGAAGACTGCAAAGCAGCCTATTGTCTCTAATCTAAAATGAGCAAACTGAGATTCTGCTAAAGCACGAATAAGAAAAATAATAATTAATCTCTGTATGCAAATAATCAAGCAAGTAGTAAACATCTGAATTGAGAGCAAGTTTCAGATTGACCAAAAGACAAAAAAATTCACGTATCTGAACAAAGTCAATTCCTTGATCCTCGAAAAATGCTGGCACACGAGCCTTTCTTCTGAGATCTCAGGGTCAACCTTGATTACAACACAAATAAATAAATTAGCGTTGAAGTGTACGGAAGGGCTCAATGGATCTGTTATTTGGTTTGGTTATTTGATGTTAAATGTTGGGTTAGAAGTTGGATGTATATGTAAAAGGGTCTATGGGGGTACGACTTGTTATATGACTAATGTCAGTTAATTATTATTATATACCTCAGTTTAGTCCCACATCGTCTGGCTAAAAGAGAATATCATGACTTGTTTCTATAAATATACAAAAGGAGTCAATACATATAATCTTACTTTGATTGGAATGAGAGTTAAGTGAGATATGTTTAATAACTCTTGCTTAGATTAGAGGTTTTGGGTGAAGAAAAAAGTTAAATAGGGGTGTATTTATGAATTTTTAAACAAAATCTCTTACTTTTCTCTCGTTAACTTTTCGATTTGAAAGATTAAAAGAATGAAAAAAAAGGATTAAACAAACTTCCACTTAATTCTCTATTAGTTTTTCTTCTAAACTATCACTCTCAGACAAAGTATGATTTTTTTTTTCCACTTAGTTAACTTTTTCTCACTTACTCTCGACCCTCAATCATGCATACCCTTAAACAACACATGAAGTATTAAAGCAAAGGAGAGGAGAGGAGAGGAGATGGCATGTCCTCCAAAATTCCAATTCAAACTCCTCCTCCGCTGCGCCGAGACCGCCAACCTCGGTGCTGGCGCATGCATCCACGGCCAGCTCATGAAGCTCGGCACCTGGCCAGACCTCTTCCTCAGCAATAGCGTCGTCAACATGTACGCGAAGTGCCTCCGCTTCTCCGAAGCCTCCGCCGCGTTCGAAGACATGGCCGACAACAGAGACGTCGTCTCCTACAACTCCCTCATCAACTCCTACTCCCAGCACGGATTCCCCGAACAATCCCTCAGCCTCTTCCGGAGAATGCTGAGGGTCGAGTCCCCGGAAATCCTTCCCAATGCCTTCACCTACGCCGGCGTCTTCTCCTCCGTCGCGGCATCCTCTGCTCCTTCCCTTGGGATGCAGGCCCACTGCGTCGCGCTGAAGACCGGAGAGTGCGGAGACGTCTTTGTCGGCACTTCTCTTCTCCACATGTACTCCAAGCTTGGCCTTCTCTCCCACGCTCGGACCCTGTTCGATACAATGCCTGAAAGAAATCTGGTTACTTGGGCCGCCATGATTTCGGGATACGCGTGTGACAGGCACGGAACCTCTGCTTTTGAGCTGTTTAAGTCGATGATGGTAGAGGAAGGTGAATGCTTTCCGAATGAGTTTGTGATTACGGCCGTTCTCAGCGCTGTGAGCCTTCCTGTGTTTCTTGATATCGGTCGGCAGGTCCACTGCTTTGTGATTAGGACTGGGTTGAGCTCGTTTGTGTCCGTAGACAACTCTCTTGTTACGTTCTACTCCAAGTGCGAGCGCTTGGACGACGCGGCTTTGATGTTCGTCTGCTCCGGGGATAAGAATTCGGTCACGTGGTCTGCGATGGTTACTGGGTGTGCACAGAACGGCGATTCAGGAAAGGCGTTGCTGTTGTTCTCAAACATGCAGTCAGAAGGGATCTGTCCTAATGAGTTCACGTTCGTTGGGGTTCTGAATGCGTGTAGCGACCAGATGGCATTGGTAGAAGGGAAACAAGCCCATGCTTACTTGGTGAAATTGGGATTTGAGCTTCAAGTCTATATTAAGAGTGCGCTGGTTGATATGTATGCCAAATGTGGTAATATTGACGATGCTAGAAAAGGGTTTGATCAGCTGAAAGATGTGCACAAGGCAGACACGGTGTTGTGGACCACAATGATAGGAGGGTACGCAAAGAATGGAGAGCAGGAAGAAGCACTAGCATTGTATGGAAAGATGCAAACCGAGACCACCTTGCCTAATAATCTAACCATAACAACCGTTCTTCGAGCATGCTCTAGCCTTGCAGCTTTGGAGCAAGGGAAGCAGATCCATGCCCATGCTATTAAGTATGGGTTTTCGTTAGGCATACCCCTTGGAAGTGCTCTGTCTACATTGTATGCAAAATGCGGGAACCTTGAAGACTGCAATCTTGTATTCAGGCGTATGCCGGAGAGGGATGTGGTCGCATGGAACTCAATTATTTCTGGGTTCTCTCATAATGGACGTGGAATTGATGCTATAAATCTTTATGAGGAGATGAAATCAGTGGGTATAGATCCAGACCATGTCACATTCATCAACCTTTTGGTTACTTGTAGCCACATGGGCCTCGTGGAGAGGGGTTGGGGTTATTTCAAGTCGATGTACAGTGATCATAGTATAGTTCCAAGGATAGAGCACTATGCTTGCATGGTTGATATCCTAAGCCGTGCAGGGTTGTTGGAGGAAGCTAAAGACTTTGTCGAATCAGTTCCCATAGATCATGGAACGTGTTTGTGGAGCATTATTTTAGGAGCCTGTCGTGACTATCAAAATTATGGTATAGGAGCATATGCCGGAGAGAGACTAATGGAGTTACGCTCCCAGGATTCTTCGGCTTACATTTTGTTGTCTAATATATATGCTGCTTGGAGAAGATGGGATGATGTGGAACGAGTGAGAAGAATGATGAGGTTACGAGGAGTAGATAAGGAACCAGGGTGTAGTTGGGTTGAACTTCAGAGCAGAGTTCATGTGTTTGTTGCCGGTGAACAATTGCATCCAGAGATCGCGGATACATATGCAGAGTTGAAAAGGCTAATAAAGAATATGAAGGACGAAGGCTATCGTCCTACTTCTCGCTTTGCCCATCATGATCATCTAGAATTGGAAATAGGATTGAACAATGAAGAGGAGTTCCCATTGCTGGCTTCCTCTGGTTCTTGAATAATTTATGATTAAAGTGGCTTGATTTGCAGCTGAGCATGGTACTAAGTGGTGCATCATATCTTTTGTGTAGATTCATATTTTCCTAAGTTGAATCTTGAAAATATCTTTGTGGTTAGCCTTCTAGACTTACTTCTTCTTGGAATAAAAAAGGTTGTCCTCTAGTTTATAGGGATCCTGTTGGTATATTAGAATATTTGTTGGTATATTAGAATATTCTTGGTATATTTGTTGGGATATTAGAATATTCTACATGCGATTTTAATGAGGTATTAACGTAAGATGAAGGGTTGTAAGGCTATAAATAGCCAAGAGATTATCAATAAAAAATATAACAATTACTCCAAAATATTCTACATGGTATCAGAGCCCAAACCCTAGCCACCATCTCCCAAACCCTAGCCGCCACCACCGCCACCGCTGCGGCTCCCCCGCTGCCGCACTGCCCGCCACTACTGCTGCCGTATCGCTCACCCGCCACCATCGTCGCCGCTCGTCCGCCACCACCACTGCGAAGCCGTGACTCCCGCGGAGCCTTCAGCCACGGTTCCTGGTGTCTCCCGCGGGTCGTTCCAGACGTTGACATCGAAGGCCTAGATCTGATGGGGGAGAGACATGATCGGGTCTAGGAGAGGACGAAGAGGACGAACGTGAATCGTGGGACATGTGTGAGGTGATCGGAGAAGAGCAGGATCGATGGAGGAGATCATCAAGAAGTTGGACTCTGCGGAGGTAGCAACGTTGATGAAGCTGATGAAACTGTCGGCTGGTGAGAGCGCGACACGAACATTGACGAAGTCGGAGCTTCTATCCATCGATCTGAAGCTTGATGGACCGGACACCTACCTGGGTTGGTCACGAGGGATGAGGAGAACCCTCGCAGGGAAGAACCTGGAGGGTTTCTTGTCAGAAGAGAAGACAGTCTGATGAGGGCTCGGGAGGACGCGACGAGTGGAAGTCCACTCATATGGTGGTATACATTTGGCTCCTCAATTCTTTAGTCCAAATGATCGCCGCCACAGTGGATGGCCTTGAGATGGTAAAAGAAATGTGGGAGAAGTTGAGAAGAACTTACGATGTTGTAGGGAATAACTTGAGGATTTTCCAGATTAAGGGGGAGATCGACGACACCGTACAGGGAGAGAAGACGGTACATGAGTATGCCACGGAGTTGGAGCGTCTGTGGTTGGATTATGATCACTTTTCAGATCGGACGAGCTGCGAGGACCCGAAGTATAAGGAGAGACATGTATGTCTGCAGGAGAAGATGATGAAGTTTCTTAAGAGGCTGGCCGTAGTGTTTGCTCAGAGGACATCACTACTTCTAGTCCAACCAAAAATTCCTACCCTTGAGGAGGCTATCTCGGCCATGATCCAGGAGAAGACTCATATCAAGCTACAAGCAGGGACATGTGGTCCTCCTGAAGTGAAGACAGCACTGACGGTTGCCAATTCAGGCGGCACATGACCTAAGGGAGACCCCCGACAGTGTTACACCTGCGGGGAGGTGGGCCATCTGAGGTATGCTTGCACCAAACCACCCAAGGAGGGAGCTAATGATGCCTATACTGAGGAGGATCATACACTACTGGGCATGCTGGAAGTACTCAGGAGAAAGGAGAGAGCGTCAAGCGATGGAGACAGGAGGAGTAGGACTGAGGAGGCGTCCATCTCAGTCTTCGTCAGAGGCAACACTGCCATGTATGTCCATCCATCGGAAGGTACTGATGACTCACTCGCCCTTGCATCTATATCTTTCCTTAGATCGTCGGACTGGATTGTCGATTCGGGTGCGTCTCGACACGTGCCATAGAATGCTAGTGAGTTCTCTTCCTACACTCATCTAGCATCTGCAGACAGCATTCAAACAGCCGATGATACTTTCCAGCCAGTGGTCGATAAGGGTACTGTCGATTGTACAGGTTCAGTAAGATTATCTAATATTTTACATGCTTATTCTTTTCCAGTCAGTCTTTTGTCTATTAGTTCTATAATCCTCCAACTAAAATGCATTCTCTTTTGATATTCCTAAGGTGATCTTCCAGGAGAAGGAGATGGGACGAAGACTTGGGACTGGCACTTGGTATGATGGACTGTGGTACCTGGATCGGGAAGGACTGTATTCGGCATTGGTGTCTGTGGCAGAAATGGCAGGAATGGGAGGACCAAAGATTAGTGCTGAGGATACACTGATACTCCATCACATGCGGTTGAGGCACTCATCTTTTGGTATTTTGAGTAGGTTGTATCCATCTATTTATGAGAAGGCAAATAAGGAGAAACTAATATGTGATGCATGTGATTTAGGCAAACTTACTAGGAGCTCATATGTTGGTGCGGGCCATAGGAGCTCTTCTGTTTTTGATATTATACATTCTGATGTCTGGGGGCCGTGCGCCACAACTACTATGAATGGTTACAAGTATTTTGTCTCTTTTATAGATTGTTCCTCTCGTGTTACCTGACTGTATTTGATGAAGAATAAGAGTGGGGTCTTTGCCTGTTTCCGGGACTTACATAAACATGTCCAGACTCAGTTCAGAGCAGTGGTGAAGGTACTAAGGTCTGACAATGGAACAGAGTATACCAACAAAGCACTTGAGGAATACCTGTCAGCCCAAGGGATACAACATCAGACCACCTGTGCATACACACCAGCACAGAATAGAGTGGCAGAAATAAAGAACAGACACCTTCTGCAGGTGGCAAGGAGCATGATGATCGCCATGAATGTCCCACAGAGTCTGTGGTGGCATGCAGTGTTGACAGCAACTCGATTGATCAACAAGATGCCCTTGAAGGTACTGGGATGAAAGCATCCATATAAGATATTGCAAGGAAATAATAGTGGGATACTCCCACTAAAGGTGTTTGACTGCGTATGTTTTGTGAAGGACAACAAACCGTCTGATGGAAAACTTGACCCCAGAGCAATCAAGTATGTATTCGTGGGCTATTCGACGACTCAGAAGGGGTAAGTGTGCTGGAGCCCAGTAGAGAAGAAAAGGTTTGTGAGCATGGATGTTCACTTCAGGGAGTTTGAGCCATACTAACGTCAGGAGGGAACCTCATCCATGAGCAACTCACCTGATACTGAGAGCATGAGGCGAGAGAGGGAGATTGGTGAGAGTGTGGTGACCGATTTAGGAGTATGGCATGGAGGAACGGTTGAGGAGGAGAGTGAAGAGGAACAAGGGGAGGAGATGAGAGGTGTTAGGCCCACGGCTCAGGGGGAGTTACTTACCTACAACAGAAAAGGGAAGCAAACTGCAGGACCAGTACCTATAGTGCCAGTGCCAAGTCCCTTGCCTGCGTCCGTCTCAACTCCTGAGACACCTACACCACCACCACCAGATTGTCCTTCAGGTGATATCATTCTTCCTACTCCTCCCATACCATTATCAGTACGGAGGACCACTCGCAGCAATACAGGAAATCCTCCTGATAGATTTGGTTGGGACCTTGCTCAGTTTGTTTCATATAATAGTATCTCTTCTTCTCATGGAGCATTCATTACATCTTTGGATAGTATAAATGTACCTAACAATTGGCAGGTTGCCAAGAACGATTCAAAGTGGAAAGCGGCGATGCACGAGTAGTTAGGTGCTCTTGAGAAGAACCACACTTGGGAACTGGTAAAACTGCCAGAGGGGAAGAGAGCAGTCGGATGCAAGTGAGTCTTTACTGTGAAGCAGAATCCAGATGGAAAAGTAGAGCGCTATAAGGCTCGACTGGTGGCAAAATGATACACTCAGACGTACGACATTGACTATGATGGGACCTTTGCACCAATGGCGAAGATAAGCACCGTCAGGACCCTGATCTCTTTGGCATCGAATGGTGGATGGAAGCTATACCAACTGGATGTGAATAATGCGTTTCTTTATGGGGATACAGTGGAGGACGTGTACATGGAGATACCACCAGGATTCTGCACCGATAAGACAGTGGACAAGGTCTGCAGGTTGAAGAAGTCCCTCTATGGACTAAAACAATCTCCTCGAGCGTGGTTTGACAGATTCAGGAGGGCGATAATAGGGATATCAGTAGATCAATGCTGATCATACTGTGTTCTTCCGTCGGAGTGGAGGCCATATCACCATGCTTGCGGTGTATGTGAATGATATGATTATCACAGGAGATGATGAGCAGGAGATTGTCCGATTCAAGGGGAAGCTTGGCAAGGAGTTCGAGGTGAAGGACCTTGGCCTTCTTCGGTACTTTCTTGGGATTGAGATTGCTCGAGAAGCAGAGGGGATTGTTCTTTCTCAGAGAAAGTATGCGCTGGACCTTCTCACAGAGACATGGATGTTGGGATGTAGACCTGCAGCAACGCCGATCAACTAGGGGTTCAAGCTGTGTGCTGAGGGTGGAGAACCAGTTGACCGAGACAGATACCAGAGACTGGTGGGCAAGTTGATCTATTTGAGCCACACACGTCATGATATCTGCTTTGCACTGAGTGTGGTGAGCCGCTACATGCATGACCCAAGGAAGGATCATATGGACGCAGTGTATCGGATTCTGAGATACTTGAATGGTGCCCTCGGAAAGGGGTTGATATTCAGGAAGAATGATCACTTAAGCATCGATGGCTACTGTGACTCTGACTGGGCTAGCTGTACTGATGATAGGAGGTCTACCTCGGGCTATTGTATATTTGTAGGAGGTAACTTGGTCTCTTGGAGGAGTAAGAAGCAGTCGGTGGTGGCCAGATCGACAGCTGAAGCGAAGTACAGAACTATGGCCTTGGGAGTTGCAGAGCTGCTATGGCTGAAGAGTATGCTGGTGGAGCTGAAGCTGGATCAAGGAGCCAAGATGAAGCTGTGGTGTGACAACCAGTCAGCCATCAGTATCGCCAATAATCCAGTGTATCATGACATGACCAAACACATCCAGATCGATAGGTTCTTCATCAAGAAGAAGTTGGACCGTAGACTACTGGAGCTAGATCATGTTCCAACCAAGGAGCATGTAGCAGACAGTATGATCAAGGGACTTAGCTCTACAGATATGATTAGAGGATGTGACAAGATGGACTTAGTGAATATCTTTCGCCCATCTTGAGGAGGAGTGTTGGTATATTAGAATATTCTTGGTATATTTGTTGGTATAGTAGAATATTCTTGATATATTTGTTGGGATATTAGAATATTCTAAAGGGGGTTTTAATGGGGTATTAACGTAAGATGAAGGGTTGTAAGGCTATAAATAGCCAAGAGATTATCAATAAAAAATATAACAATTACTCCAAAATATTCTACAAATCCAAGATAAACTTGCTTAATTCAAGATGCCATAAATTGATGCAGATTAGCAAAGGACTAGGAAATGGAAAGTTGAGGGTTTTTTGGTGTGTGTGTGTGAACTTTACAGAACAAACTTGTGTGAATTCAGTTGCCTCATTTTTGATATTAGAAGAAGTACTCCATTTATAGCAATAAATATCCTTTGAGCAGAGGAAGTAGTACTCAAGAATTATAGAGGCTCTGGAGTGAGTATCATAGTTTGGTTTTGAAGACTAATCCAAATTGTTTTGAAATTAGCATAGCATAGATCGGTTTCAGGATGTAAGACAACCAATCTATGTTGAAGTTGAACTCTATGTTAAAAGGCCTCTGTATGTAGAAGATCAATTATTAAAGACTGTCTTTCAATGTTGTTGCTCTTTACCCTATTATAAATCTGATGTTATATATTTCTTTTTTTCTTCTTCCAAAAATCACCTTGAATAGCATCTCAAAATATTTCCTTTGTATTACTTGAGTGTGTCATGACATACATTTCCGACTCTCTTGTCATATTCTTGGCCTAAAGTGACAACGAATCGGGGCTAGCCAATATTTACTATGAAGATTCTCAATTATCGATTCTGTCTGTTATAATGTAGCCCCACATTGTTGAATTTAACTGTTTTGAACCATAGCTCTTTGGTCCTATATATCATTTGATAGATCATCCAAGGTTTCCTTTTTTGTTTGTTGCCAATAACTTTTAGTGACAAAAGCACACTTCACTTTCTTGTGCAATAATCTAAAAATACAAATCATATCAGAAAGGAATTCACCATAAAAGGTGAACAAGTCTGTTATACTGCTTTTATGGTTTTACCTTATTGATACGTAATTCTATGTATTGTGTTTAAAGCGAGCAGAGACCAATTCATGATAGAGAAATGTAATATTATAATGATAATCTTCCCAAGATAAAAGTAGCATAACGTGTGTGCCGGGTCCTGAATAGTTGGTTGATAATCTCTCTACTATATGGATAGGTTAGCATATTATGTGGAGTCCTGAATAACATAAAAGTTATATCCCAAGTCCGGAAAGAAATTGTAGGTGCTATAAAATGTCCATACGAGCAGCATTTGTGCACAGTTTACAATAGCTAGTACATGGAGACAAGTAGTTGAATTAATATTACATGGTTCTATAACTGTTTAGTTCCATCAAACAAACTAAAGTTACTTTCTTTCTTATTGTTGTTAGCATTACAGTATCTATGCAGTAAATTTCAATCTTTCAAGTTTGTATAGATATACCCTCATTTTGTGTTATAAAATGATATGTTGTATGGCGTAAAAGTAGAACTTAAGTATAGGACTTGCCGGCAGAAGATTTTACAAGTGATCATTAACCATTTGGACAAAACTTTAAGCATGTGAAAGCCCCCTTTTCACCCACTCTGCTCCATATCTGCACCAACTCCCATTATTCTCTTTGCTTCTACAATTTGCACAATCGATCTCCATTTTAGAAGAATAATAAGAATAGTATGATACTGCTTAATTGGATAACGAGTTCCAAGAATAGTGGGTGGGTTGGGAGATGCTGCTGTTAAGTGGTGGATGCAAATGACTTTTAGACATTTGGGAGCAAAAGCTGATGACATTTATGAAGATATGCTAAATCAATTGAAATATAATAATTTGGAGTAATGTGGGTCTGGATGGGTCAGCTTAGTGAAGCTTTTTGTCACAGGATTTATATTAATGTTGGGCAACTAACTGGACTTTTTGAATAGCATATAAATGTCAGAATGGTAATTCGTCTACTGCATATGATAATATGTTTCAATTTACGTACATTTTTCTATTGGAAGAGGTGCAGGGCCCATCTGTCTCGAACAATTGTGATGATATTTCTAGTTTTTTTTTTTTTAATTTTTTTAATTTGTAATTCCAAAAACTTGCGATAAAGGCTTTGTTGCTTGTAATGAAAAAGTGTGATTTAAGAGAGGTGCTTTTCAATTGAAAGGTGTAGAAAAGGGCTTTTGGCCAAACTATACCTTTTTGTCAAGTTGAGGTTCTAATCAGTAAGAAAGGTCAAAGAAAGATGTTTTTCCCACTAAAGGCACTGCCTATTGTTGAAGAGGGTTTCCATAATTTTTTTTCTTCCATTTGGTTGATCCAAAGTAGTGTTGCAGTTTGGCTACATAAATGTTATGTTTGCTACAATGTTGCTATATCGAGTGAGAATTTTATGTTGTACTACAAACTTCAAGATTATCTGCTGTAGCAGGACCATCAAGGTGGTATACAGTTCCGTGTTCTTCTGAGCTTTTGTCAAGTTTACATTAGGTGAATGGATTGATAACAATATGTTAAATTATAAAGAGGTTAATGATATTAATTCTTGATGTTCTTTTTGGATCCTCTTGCAGATTCCAGTTAGCAAGGTTCGGACATATGGAGATTTGCGAGAAGTTTTGATGAAAATAAAATTTTTGTCGGCTTTACATTTTCGGATAAACACACGATATAAGGTGAGAAATTATATCATAGGCTTATAGCTTTGTCACAAAGTATGTAGGCATAAGCTACTACAACCAAGTCTTCTTCTGTATATTGTCTTTCCATGTTGCAACATTTTCCAAAAAGATGACATTGAGTGATAAAATTCACAAGAAATTGTGGTCTCAGTACAATAGTGAAGAGATTATGTTCCTATAGATTTATAGCGTTGGATGCTTAAATAATTCATTTAGTGCTCATGGATGCCACACACTTTCCCTCACATTATAGACATGACATTTTTAGTGATTTAATCTCTGAACATAGGACTTTCAATGAAGGTTTGCGCAATCGGTATTGAACCCTCCCTATGGGTATTGAGATTGGCGGTATCGTCAATATTGACGGTTTTGGAGCAGAGTATCGGATTTTTTGGTATCGGAAAACAAATAATTATTAATAAATTATTAAAAATTAAAATTTAAATACATCTAGACATGATTTAAGTATTTTCAGTGTTGTTTTTAGTACTTTTGAGAATGAATGAAACACCCTTGTTGATATAAATAAAATTTCTTCATTTACATGTTTTTACAACCTTAGTATGCTTTTACATCCTTGTTGATTGGTCTTTTTCGTTGAATTTTCTATGCCGAATTTACTGGGAAAGAGACTTCCGGTAATAGTCACTATTGATAGCGCTTCGTAGTGGACCTAGACATGCCAAACTGTATCAGTATCGACATCGGCCGAAACTGCAAACTATGCTTTCAAAGTTTCAGTGTCTTAGCCTATAACATGGGCTAATCTCACTTAAATACCCTCAACTATTACCTTTTTCATTTAAATACTTTTGACTTTTTTAATCAATTTTATACCGTGAAGTTTTTAAGTTTTTTCAAGTTAGCCTCACGACATATACTTATCCGTCACATACAATGCATGCAACTATTTGGGAAAAAAATTCCCCTAAACAAGATTGAAATTAAAAAAAGTATGTGGTGGGAATGGTTTAGAGTTGGGAGTTACGAGAAGTGATGAAGATTATTTTTCAAAACAAATTATGTTTATTTTTAAAATCTTGATTATTATTATAAGGGCCATTATATTCTTTTTGGGTTTGTCGTTAGGGCCAAGTGGAAAAGGAAAAGGAGTGTTAGTTCAGCTTATTTAAGTGAAAAAACTAAAGTTTATGGTATAATTTTGTCACAATAGTTCAGGGTATTGAAGTGTAAATTGTGACAGTTCAGGGTAGTTAAGTGAAATTTAGACCATAAAGGTAACCTTCCCGATAAGTATATTGTACTCACAATTTTCTGTCAGGCTGTATGCTTATCATCCCTGGTGGTCTGAAGATGTTTTTTTTACTCTCCTGACCATGTAATGTCTATCATCATGCATAAATAAAATTTGTTGATACTCATTATCTATGAGCAATTAAGTTCAGTCCATTGGATGATGAACTGAGGTGATGTTTGTGGATCTTGATTGAATATATACTGATTCATCAAGCAAGCAATAGAAATATCATCATCCTTGGTTTTAGACAATTGATCAATAGATTACATGATCTAATTAATAAAACGATTACCTTAAGATGTACCATCTCTGTGGAGAGGATCGGGGATAGGGCTGAATGTGGAGGATGGAGATAGTAGACCACCTACAGGAAACTGACTTCCAAGCTTGGCTAGATTAAGTCCTCAAGCTTGAGACCTATTCTTGCTTTCTTCTTGTATGGGGCAGTTAAGAGTCGTAGACTATTATTCCCTAACTGGCCCTTGTGCACCCTTTATAAACGAAAAGGATTGAGTAAGGATTTTGTATTTTTTCCATTGTGGGGGTAAAGAACAAATCTTCTACAATATACCCCATGGACAAATTAAGGAGGAAAAATAATTAGAAAACTGAGAAGATTATGGACAAAGACCTAACTTTAGGAAAATTAAATGGCTAGTCCTGGTCAAGAAGTATAGTCCTGCACACTTCTTGAAGCCCAAATAAATCCAAGTCTAATTGATTTATCTTTCTAATTGGAACTTGGGACCTATCAAGTGCATGACAAGGCACTAAGGTGTTCAGTCACGCTGACTGTATGATACTGAATTTGTGATCGATAAAGTCATTCTATGACGCCCTAAAAGCTAGTTCTCCACAAGAAAGACACCATAATAACTGTCATCTCTTTATCATTTTATCTTACTATGATTCACTTATCCTTACTTGAAGTTTCAAATGTGGTTTAGTTTTGGACGAACACATCTGTATAATATCTAACTATCTGTCTGCTTGCCAACTGCATATGAAAATAATGCTATACTTCGGAAAGCTATTTTGTGTGTAATTTTAATATGAGACTAGCTAGTCCTGAGCTTCTTGTGCTTATCCTATACCGAGATGTCGCTATTTAAACTGGATGACTTCATAATGATGAATACCATCTTTGTGTGCAATACATTGACATATAACTCCACAGACCCAGATGAATCCTACTATACGAGAACATGCCACGAACAGTCAACCACAGTCCACAGGGCAAAAATCGACTACTCAAAGAGTCCATTGATAGGCTTCCAATAAACCAATATTTTCTGTCAAACTGGTATCGAGAGGCTCTTTGCATTAGCAACTTTCGGAACATATAGTTGTAATTCTAAGTAGTCTGAAGTTGGATCGCTAGGGAGAAAGCCTCCCATGCTTTTCTTAGCTCAAGACAAATTGTTCAAGATTTGCTTCCAACAAAGAAGGGAAGACATTAATCAGGAGTGCAGCATATGAGGAACTAGGTCGATTATTAGAACAGTGGGCCTCATGCATATGTTACTCTAGTCTACCTTCAGCTTATTAAACTTCAAGTTACCATAGCCACCTGGTTTAAGACGGGCATGCACTCCATCCAAGATCATGCAGTATTCTCTCCGTGTTCATTAATATCTTTGAAGTATTCCATTTTTAAGTAAAGTGGCATTTAATTGTTCAGCCCTCCATCTTAAATTCAAGTGACATAATTTTTTTTCCTCCAACTCCTTAATTTCAGTAAAAGATATTTAATATACTGATTTATTCACCCGCATGGCCTCCCTATCAGTAAGCAATCTAAATAAAATAGGCAAGTCCATAGAAGAGAAATACTCGAGAAACTATACACAGTTTAGTCTAGCAAAACTAATCCGAGGATTCCTGCTCCAACATAAGGAGGATCATGCTCTCATTCCAAAAAGATGAAATGGTAAACCAGGTTTCATGTTGCAACGATGTCTCGTCTAAGCTCTAGATACAGTTTTTTCCTCCACTTTTCTTACAGTAATGGTTGTTAAGTAACTGTTTACTCTCCTCTCCTCTTCTTTTCTAGATGATATTCACTTGTGAAGATTGTTTGAATCCCTTGACCTTCCAACTTCTCTATTTAGCAAAGATATTAGTACGCTGTGGAAGATTCACAGAATTATAATAATATATATTTTGGTGTACTCATATTGGTGACTCATGCATATTACCAAGGGAATAATTCGTTTCATCCAAATGCATGTCAATATTGAACAACTAAAAGCCTAACCAATCAAAACCCAAGCCCTGCGTGTAAGAGTCATGGGGATCATGACATGAGGCTTCCTTGACCATAGAATTTATTGTGCAAATGCTTTCAGATGAACTGCAAGTAACTGGTTCTTATGTGGCCAATTGTGTTCTACTAAGAGGAATTGCCGGCCTGACTAACAAATAATTAACCTCTTTGTTTCTCCTAGAAGAAAAAGCGAAAGAACTCCATATTGCTTTTTCTACCCAAAACCATGACATGAGGTGCGAGTTTCTATTTCCTGATACCAATATCTATACTACTATATAATAAGAAAAGTTGAGGCTTCACCGTGGAAGTTTTTATTTTAAAAAAGTCCTAATCTATGTTTAATAATTAAAATTATTTATTAAATTTATCATGGGTGGTTGGGCGTGGTTGCTCTTCCCAAGTAGTAAAAACTTTAAGGGACTTTGTTCTTTTCACTTAGTAAAAAAAATAAATGAGTATTGTTTGGTCTTCCCAAGTAGTATGAAATACGTGCAACACACATTCATATATACTACTCTCTAGATTAATGTGAATTTCATCCTGCTTTTTTCTGTTATAGTTAAATGAATTCTATAACATGCTCAAATTTGACCTTTTGGGTGAATTTGCAGAGTTCCAATCCTCCCTTCACAGCAATTGAGTTGGATCATAGTGATTCAGGTAGAGAAGGATGCACCGTTACTACTCTTACGGTAACAGCGGAACCTAAAAACTGGAGAGGCGCTATTAAAGTTGCTGTATAAGAGGTATGTAATTTGAGCCTTTATTTGTAGACTTGTATATTTTCTGTTTGGTTGGGGTATATTTTGGTAATAGATATTGAGATATGTTAATTGGCATATGTTAATTGGCATATGTTTTCTTGATTTAACTTATATCTACCGAAATGTACAGTTTCTTCAATATATAATATTGTTGTAGCATCTTAAGTTGATTACATCCCTTTATAAGATGCAAAATCAGTTCAATATATGCACCTTCGTATGGTTGGAATTTTAAGAAGGGTGTCCTAATGCCACGAGGCTCCTGCTTATACATGATTTGGGGAGGGTCAAAATTTACGCAGCCGTACACCCATATATATGGAGAGGCTATTTCCGTGACTCGAACCTGCATCCTCTAGGATTAGCCCCCCCCCCCCCCCCCCCCCCATATGGTTGAAATTCTACTAAAGGTTGAAATAGTTACAAATACATATAGCTGCATTGTATTGTTCGGCTGAATTGATCTGAAAGTACATGGTATATGTGTCGTCCTATAACCACTGATATCAACCTAATATCAAAATTCTTTTCTCAGTTTCTTGCCCTTTTTAACGTCGAACTATCTGAAACTTCTAGAAACTAGCCAGACATCCAGATCTTGGCTACAATTTTCCTAAGCTAGCCAAAAATTTCCAAATTTGGCTAAAACTTTCTGAATTTATCTGGTATTGGCTAAAAATTGCCCAAGACTTCCTGAAACGAGGTCGAAATTGGCTGAAACTTTCTGAAAATTTGCAAACTGCCTGAGGATATAGTTCATAATTTTGATTTGGTTCTACTTTTAGTTTCTTCTTAAAAACGTTTAAAAGTCAACATTTGATGAATTTCCTATTAAACTATAGTTTCATAGTAACTGTGCAGTCGTTTAATTTATACAACAGAAGTACATAACTACTTTAAATGATTATGCGTAACTGTTGGTATATTATAATGTATTAGGAGATTTTATGTAAGATGGAGGGTTGTAAGGCTATATATATATATATATATATATAGCCTGAAATATTGAACTCCAAATATTCTACATCGTATCAGAGCATAAACCCTAGCCGATACAAACCCTAGCTGCCAAACCCTAGCCGCCACCACCGCTGCCGCACCGCTCGCCCACCGCCGCCGTCGCCACCACACTTCCGCCACCACCGCGAAGCCGTGACTCCTGCGGAGCCCGCAGAAGCCTTATGCCGCGGTTCTCGACGTCTTCCGCGGATCGTTCCGGACGTTGACATCGAAGGCCTAGATCCGATGGGGGAGAGGCTTGATCGGGTTTAGGAGAGGACGAAGAGGACGAACATGAATCATGGGACGGATGTGAGGTGATCGGAGAAGAGGAGGATCGATGGAGGAGATCATCAAGAAGTTGGACCCTGCGGAGGTCGCAACGTTGATGAAGCTGATGAAACTGTCGGCTGGTGAGAGTGCGACACGAACACCGGCGAAGTTGGAGCTTCTCTCCATCGATCTGAAGCTTGATGGACCGGCCACCTACCTGAGTTGGTCTCGACGGGTGGAGAGAACCCTCGCAGGGAAGAACCTGGAGGGTTTCTTGTCAAGAGAGAAGATAGAGCCGAATGAGGGCTCGGCAGGACGCGACGAGTGGAAGTCCACTCATATGATGATATACATTTGGCTCCTCAATTCTTTAGTCCAGTCGATCGCCGCCACATTGGATGGCCTTGAGATGGTAAAGGACGTGTGGGAGAAGTTGAGGAAGACCTACGATGGTGTGGGAAATAACTTGAGGGTTTTCTAGATCAAGGGGGAGATCGACGACACCGTACATGGAGAGAAGACGGTGCAGGAGTATGCCACGGAGTTGGAGTGTCTATGGTTGGATTACGATCACTTCTCAGATCGGACGAGCTGCGAGGATCCGAAGTGTAAGGAGAGACATGTATGTCTGCAGGAGAGGACGATGAAGTTTCTTAAGGGCCTGGCCGCAGTGTTTGCTCAGAGGACAGTACTACTTCTAGCCCAACCGAAGATCCGTACACTTGAGGAGGCTATCTCGGCCATGATCCAGGAGGAGACTCATATCAAGATGTAGGAAGGGACATGTGGTCCTCCTAAAGTGAAGTCAGTACTGGCGGTTGCCAATTCAGGCGGCATATGACCTAAGGGAGACCCCCGACAGTGCTACAACTGCGGGGTGGTGGGCCATCTGAGATATGCTTGCACCAAACCACCCAAGAAAGGAGATTCATGTAGTGGACGTTGACAGTTTGGAGGACGTGTCCGTGGTCGTGGGGGTCGACGGAGTGGTCGAGAAGATTATCGGGCGAACCTGCTGGTAGCAGAAGGCAAGGAGGGAACTGATGGCGCATATACCGAGGAGGATCAGGCACTGCTGGGCATGCTGGAGGTTCTCAGGAGAAAGCAGAGAGCGTCAAGCGATGGAGACAAGTGGAGTGGGACTGAGGAGGCCTCTCTCTCTCTCTCTCTCTCTCTCTCTCTCTCTCTCTCTCTCTCTTCATTCCTTCATTTCCTTTCCCTCTCTTTAGTTTTCTCTCCATCCATAGGCAAGTATATCTTGCATGAGAAAAGGAGAAACCTTCCATATTATTTGTCTATTATGTTTATCGTGTGATTTTAAGCATGTTTAATACTTGGAGTTTTCGGTTTTTATGGATGTATTAGAGTAGATATACATTTCTAACTTAGGCTTTTTATGGGTTTCTAGAGTTTTTCTTGATTTTAATCTATTAAAACTTATTTTTTTTCGAAAAATAGTTGTTCATTGTGATAGAGATTTTTATTTCTATTATTTTGGCTTTTGAATCACTTAATTTGGAGTTATATTAAAGTTTTTATGGACAAAACAAGTTCTGAAGCTTTGTTCTCGGACCTGTCCTGACATGGATGATGAACAGTATCGCGTGCAGTACGCCGTGCACAGAAATCCTTGTCGCGACAGTGCACCGCGAATGAAAATCTGGCCGCGCATGGAAGTGCGTCGCGTGCACCATCATGCCGCGCGCATGAATGCGCTACGCATGGAAATCTTGCCGCGCATCCGGGGGCTGTGCATGGATTTCGTGCTGCCACGCGCATCACTTCCTTGTTGCGCACAGCAGTGCACCGCGCTCATAAAATCCTTGCCGCCGTAATGCGCCGCACATAGATTTTTGGGCACATGCAGTGCGTCACACATGGATTTTTGGGCGCATACAGTCTGCTGCGCGCATGCCAGCTAGAATGGATGTTTTTGTCTATTTCTGCTATTTTTTAGCTAGAATCTCAGAAAACTCAAAACATGAAAGTTGTAGATCTTTGTGTTTCCTTTTGAAAACATTTTATATTACCTCATTTGGAGTTCAGATGCGGAAGTTATTTCTAATTTTCTAAAATATGTCAAATCTTGATCCTTGGAATTTTTTATTAGACCTTGTGATTTTATGTGTTGATCTTAGCAATTGCAAGTGTATATGGATTGAGTGTTACTATGTACTAATTGACCATGTATTGACTCGATTATGTGAAGACTTGACAATGCGCCAAGTGGCTATACTACCTATGCGCATGGCATATACATAAAGTAGACCATGTGATAAGTGACTCACCAGCCATGTGCATGACATGAGCTACCTGTGCAAGTGATAGAAATTCATGTGACCAACAGTTGACTTGGTATCCTTGACTCGAATACTGTATCCGTACTGATACAATTAATTGTGTGCTAAGTGTACGTGACCTAAATGTGTGCTGAGGTACGACATAAATGTTACGTGTTAAGTGATTTTCATAGTTAGGTTGTGCATCGAGAATGCCTCCTACAATTTGTGAACACATGATACTATATATATTTCTCTAAGACGGGAATGATAAGCGAGTCAGGGACCAAAGTGTGGCTAGGATATTGATTGATTGAATGTTGCATACACGCTCGGGTGAATCCAGAATAAACTTTAATCTTTATATTGATTCGTATCTAGCATGCCCGTACTATGTACGACATCTTAGGGGAAATTCTCAGGTGGCCACACTTTAAGATTTTAATAACATAGGGTTAATTAGGCAACAAGAATTTTGTAGCTCATGGAGAGGAACGGTATCCCGAGATCGTGCATGATGAGCCACCCTCAGATACTTATCAAGGTGTGAAAGTTGGCCACCACAGATACTGTATATCATCAGCCTTAGTGGAGTGCAGCATCTGACCTATTAATAAATAATACCGAGCCATTGCCTCCCTATAGGACCATTGGAACCGCAAATGCAGTATTTAGCGCAGTGGCCCTTTGGGGAACTGGTGCGACAATTAGCGCAGTGGCCCTACAGGAAACTGGTACAAGTGCGTGTATAATAATTTATTGGTTTGGTTAGTCGTGTTCACCTACAGCACGACCTAAGAATACCCATTATGCATTAATTCTGAGATATCCTCAGACTCCACAATTAGCAAGCCGTATAAATGATTGGCTGATATATAACTTGGACTTGGTTGTGATTGTATTATTCTTTTAGTAGTTTAGGGACATGGACTATCATACTGTAACAGTTCAACCCTTGTCCTTGTTTGGTTGTAGGGTTGGGCCATTGCGCTAGGGTAGGCTATGGACCGAGATCACGATACAGAACCTATATATATATATACCTATATATTGCTTGGGTATTTGTTTCTCCATTTCGTTCTTATTTGTGGTACTTGCTATTTGGGGTCTAAACCTACTGGTTTTACATGGTCAGGTTTCAAGCCAGCACCCGAAGATCTAACGTATCTTCCTCTGACTCATGGAGCATACCAGGAACATGGCCGCTGAGGATAATGGGTGGGTTTCATCCTCCCCCGCCTGTCATTGTACATTTTTCTCTTTTGGGCGTTTAGCCACCAGCATCTGTTAGCCGGCCTGTCTGGACATTTAGTTCCTTCATGATTGTATATAAATCAGACTACAGCTGTAATAGTGTCATGTACTTTTGTTACTCGACCAACTTCTTATTTTATAAAGCTGGACTCCAGAATATTTTGATGGAGAATTTGGGATGCCTTACTTCTTTGCCATATATGTTATATGTTTACTATTCTCGTTTGATTGAGACATAGAAGTTTGTGTGATCCTAAGTGACTTGATTGTAGTATGCATCCCCTTGTCTAGCGACAGCCGTGATCGTCGTACAACGTATAGTACCTTGTACGGGACAGTTGGCCATGTCCGTCTCCGTATTCCGGCACTGGGGCATAACAAGGTTTTAGTGGTGGACCATACAGGTCTATTTTTCAGACTTGTGGGGTGTCGTGGTCATATGTGTCTCATTTAAACATGATCCTTCTTGAAATTTCTAAATTCGTTCTCTTCGATACTCAGCTTAAACTATCCAGTTGGTTGCTTCCTTGTTCCTTTTCGTCCTGTACTTGATGTATCTTGTGCTCTTCTTTAGGGTTTTCCCTCTCCTAGATGTTGCAGTTGCTAGAGAGGTAGAGATGCCAGTAGATCAAGGCCATATAAGATCACAACCAGTGATTCAAGATGAGCCTGTGGTAGGAGCGATAGAGTAAAAGACTCCAGATACTCTGGTACCCCCGGCAGTATCGGCAATATTGGATACCCGGTCTTGCTAGAGATTATCCGGGGAATGTTGGCTACCCAACAACATCAGATGATGGTACAACAACAACAGCAACACTAACATCAACAGCTCCAGCAGCAAGAACATAATGTCATGTTGAACCAAGGGTTACAGACGGCCTTAGAACGAGACGGAAGAACAGATTCTGAGGCATCTGTCAAATTTTCTTGGCTGAACCCCCAATATTTTAATGGAACAAAGGATGCCATCACAGCAGATGATTGTCTCCGGGATATCGAGACCATTCTGTCAGCAGTTAAGGTTCCGGCTGAGGAACAGGTCGACCAGGTCCGTTTGCAGCTCCGGGACCTTATGCGAGATTGGTGGGCCTCGGTGGAGGTAGGATTGAGGCATCCTATTTTATGGGATTATTTCAAAACATGGTTCAGGACTAAATATTTTGGGGTTGTGGCTCGGTGCGAGTTACAATAGAGATTCATGAACCTCTATAGGTTGGGAGGACAGTAGATGGCTATGCGGCAGAGTTTTGCCGACTTAGCAGGATTGCTCCGGCAATGGTAGCGACGAAGATGGAAAAGGCGGCAAGGTTTTAGTAGGGACTTCATTTGGAGATCCTACAATTGGTGGAATTGTATAATTACCAGACTTTTGAGGAGGTATTCATAGCATCCAAGAGGGTTGAGCTTACCTCGTAGTGAATGGCATCAAAAATAGTAGACTGGAAGAGGCCTCATGGACAGAGCAGTGAGGGAGGACTCGTACCCCGAACATCAGCACCATCCCCTGGCGTTCGTATCCTTGATGTAGCACACAGGAGGCCAGTGACCCCGGTAGTGACAACATCAAGAAGGCAGCAACAACAACAATAACAACGACGAGGAGAGCCGGTGAGTTGCACATATTGTGGCAAGGGAGTTTATACCCAGGATGTTTGTCGGGAAGCAAATGGGCTATGCTTGAAGTATGGGAGCCCCGATCATAGGGTTTCCACTTGCCCATTGATCTAAAGGCTAGGAGGGCCAGTACAACAGTTTTCTGCATTGCCAGCTCCAAGGGCAATGGAGCAAGGAGGGCCAGCAGTAGCAGCACTACCTTTAGCACAGCGTTCGTTGCCGACACAAGATCAGATGTACCAACAACAGCAGGATCAACAGCAGGGAGCTCGACAAGGTCAAAGGGAGGCCTTTACCTTATCCTTGGAGGAAGCCTTGTTATCAAGTGACATAGTGGCAGGTAATGTTTTTGTTACATCCTTCCCTGCCATAGCATTATTTGATTCAGGAGCATCACACTCATTTATATCTGCATAATTTGTGACACTTACTGGACTGGAGTTTTAGGCATTGTCAGGGAGGATTAATATACTCACTGGCAATAGGATCGTAGAAGTTAGTAGGGTGTGCCTAGCATGTCCAGTCATAATATGCATGCATTTATTACCTGCAAGGTTGATCGAGTTTCCTATGGGCAACTTTGACGTTATATTAGGCATGGACTGGCTGAGAGACAATCATGCAACGATAGATTATCATGAGGGTAGAGTATTTTTTAGAGTTCCTGGTCTAGAGGAGTTTGTCCTTAGCAGAATACCCGAAGATCAGCATAAAGAAGGAATCGTAACTGAAGAGGACCAGATTCTCAAGATAGTTGATGAGTTCATGGACGTCTTTCCCAGTGAGCTTCTCGGATTACCCCTAGTTAGAGATATAGAGTTCTGTATAGAGTTAATGCCAGGAACAGAACCAGTATCCCAGAAGGTTTATCCAATATCACCATCAGAACTTGACAAATTATATCAACACGTGGAAGAACTGAAGGCGAAGAAGTTCATTCGAACCACTGGATCATCGTGGGGAGCGCCAATGGTATAATATAGAAGAAATATGGATCCATGCGAATGTGCATTGATTATCGATAGTTGAATACGGTGACAGTGAAGAACAAGTACCTATTACCAAGGATTGATGACGTGTTTGACAAATTGAGTGGAGCAAGA
The DNA here is from genome assembly GCA_036927795.1 of Iris macrosiphon. Lineage (NCBI taxonomy): Eukaryota > Viridiplantae > Streptophyta > Magnoliopsida > Asparagales > Iridaceae > Iris > Iris macrosiphon. The sequence continues at coordinate 37,030,748 of JAYESA010000018.1, read as the reverse complement.
GTATTTTCCAAGATAGATCAGCGATCAGGATATCATCAGGTAAGAGTTAGGGAGCAGGATATACCAAAGACAGCTTTTAGGTCACGATATGGGCATTACGAATTCTTAGTTATGCCATTTGGGTTAACCAATGCACCAGCAGTGTTCATAGATTTGATAAAGCGTATTTTCATGCCATACTTGGACCAGTTTGTGGTAGTATTTATCGAAGATATCCTTGTATATTTATGTAATAAAGAGGAGCATGAAGAACATCTTAGGGTAGTACTACAGACCTTAAGGGAGCATCAAATATATGAAAAACTTAGCAAGTTGAGTTTTAGCTGCATCGCATATCATTTTTTGGGCACATTATTTCTGGAGCAAAAGTGTCAGTGGATCCCAAGTGTTGACATCGCCAAAAATTTGCCGATAAAAGTTATGCGAACTTTTTATTGATTGGTGTTTGACAAAGTGTACAAAAGAATCTCTAAGACGTAGAGTCTAAGTACAATAAAAATCTGGGTGAAGTGTGTAACATCCCGTTCCGCTCAAGCGGACTGCCGTCTCAAACGGCAATAGTGCAGCTGTTCCGACCCGCTTTGCCTCAACCGAGAAGCAAAGGATATCCAGACTTGCCCCTACAAGAATTCAGCTTAGGCTTTCAGAGGCTCGCTTGACGTATCGCTCTACCGAGGCGAATCATCGCTAAGGTGGGTGGCTACGGTGAACTTGTCTTTGCTTAGCCAGCACACATAAAATCTAGAATGTTCATGCTAGTCGCTAGGTGATTCACCCCCTGCATGCTAATAAATCCAACGCACCTAGCTAAGGGAATAATCCCAACTTGTATTGCTTGCTAGAACATGTAAATGAAATACTGCTTATATTCAGACCCTCGCATGCTAAGTCCCTAACGGCTTCATCTCTCGGCTTACCTTCGGGCCCGAGCAAACGTGCTGCTTATGTTCCTTAGAAACGCATGCTTGTCTGCTTGTACGTTGCCTTGACTCAATACTTGTAACATAAGCCAGGCCAACACCCTGTTATACAGGCTATTGTTCAGAACGACTATGAGAATGGAAATCAGGCTATGCATCTTGTCTTGTACCATTGTTGCCTCAACAACATGCCTCTTGTCTTGTACTCTTGTCTTGTGCGCTTGTTGCCCCAACCATGTAAATGGATAACTTACCCGAGATGCCGTTCGATCACGGACAACTTGTGCACAGGGATGGTCTAGCGGGCGATGCTGGGGCACTGGCATCGTCCCGGTCCGGACGAGACCAATTGTTTTAGTCTCTTGTTCGGCGGAATGGCTTGCAGCGCCTCTTGTACTTTCGTTGCACACCATTCTCGTCAAAGACTATATAGTCTCTTGTTCGGCGGAGTGGTTTGCAGCGCCTCTTGTACTTCGTTGCATACCATTCTCGTCAAGACTATACCGTCCAATATGGCATACGCCAGTGACCGCCTTGTACTTAACTTGTTGCATGCTTGCTGGTAAAAACAAACAAAAGATAACAAGTCATCCTCGCTTAGCGGCTATCCGCGTGCGAGATATTGTATCGCATGAAACAATAAACTGAACACCTGAACGATCTGGAAATAAGTACTCGTGTTTGCATATGCTATGCCTCCTGAATGCTTATACATGCTCCTGCTTAAATTAACAATGTTTGCCTCAATGTTGCCTTGGACAGGGAAGGAGATGGTAAGTTGGTAAGTCTCGCCGTATTTCCTCTTATGTTGCACGGCGCACTGCCCGACACGTTAGGCTATTCAATGTTTGCATGAAACTGATCCTAAGGCAACTGGAAAGACAACTTAATAGTTGGTGCACGGAACTTATATTACGTGTTTGGATTTGTCGAGCGGGCGAGTAGCTTCCCCACCAGTGCATTCAATGTACTAATAATCCACCAGTTTGTGTGCATGGTGCGGGAGAACCTCGTTCGGTGCGGATGCCTCCAACGTGCGTGCTTAGGCGTGGAGATCACTCCGAAGCAACAGTGCGTCCGAAATAGAAGCACATATACAAGACATAATGTTGGAACATAGCCCGAACTCGCCTGAACATCGCCTCTACAATCATTCCACAATTGTAGCCACTTGGCACGCTTTTACTGTTTCAGAGAGAGAGGCTTGAGCGACTTGTAATCTTGGCTATATGCCGCCTGTAACACATGTTTATATCAATAAAGAGTTGCTTTACTTCAAACTTGTGTTTCAATGCTTCCGCTATATTGTGAACTCAGTGAACCTGTTACCAAATCGCTATGCGTTCATGACTCCGCTGCACTCGGACAATCTGTGCGACTCTGTGGCTTAGAACTCTTACCGCCAGCCAATGAATCACGGCCTTGCACGGGCGCGGTTCACGCTCGTGCGGCATCACGCCCGGATGGGTCAAGCGATCGTTCCGCGGGAGCGCTGGCGAGGGTGATTCCCGCCTGGCGGGAACGGCCGATTGCCTGCGGGAGATCGGGACGTGACATGTTGGTATCAAAGCCTGGCTTCTACGCCTTTGGCCTTCAATTCGATGTCTCTGTTTTGAAAGCTCGTTCGTGGGTTATGTGCACGCTCTCTCTCAATGCCTCGATGGGATGTTCCAACAATAAGTCTAAATACTTTCAAAATACGTTTTGATTGATATGCTTGCTTGTCTATTGTTGTGCTGCGAGTGGCCTTTGTGCCAACCTGTGCGAACCTTTGAGAGTATCGCTAGTAGCTTGTCCGATTTCACTAACTCTAAGTTTGGTTGAATGCATCTATTCGAGGGACGCCTTGAACTAGTGCACCATCCAAGACTTAAGAAAATATGAAATTCGAGTGCTAAGACTTCGCTATCACTGAGCTGGTTGACGTGTTCACGCTAGAAGTGCACTTCGAAAGTGCGCACGATCCAGTCTAAGCGATATACTGATTTTGACGCTTGTGCAAGTGAATATCCAAATGAACAAGTACAATGACTTGTCTAGGATTGCCTCAACCTAGATTACTGCTTGTCCTTAGTAAGTCTCGAGGACGAGACTTTTTCTAAGTTGGGTAGGATGTAACACCCCATTCCGCTCAAACGGACTGCCGTCTCAAACGACAATAGTGCAGCTGTCCCGACCCGCTTTGCCTCAACCGAGAAGCAAAGGATATCCAGACTTGCCCCTACAGGAATTCAGCTTAGGCTTTCAGAGGCTCGCTTGACGTATCGTTCTACCGAGGCGAATCATCGCTAAGGTGGGTGGCTACGGTGAACTTGTCTTTGCTTAGCCAGCACACATAAAATCTGGAATGTTCATGCTAGTCGCTAGGTGATTCACCCCCTGCATGCTAATAAATCCAACGCACCTAGCTAAGGGAATAATCCCAACTTGTATTGCTTGCTAGAACATGGAAATAAAATACTGCTTAAATTCAGACCCTCGCATGCTAAGTCCCTAACGGTTTCATCTCTCGGCTTACCTTCGGGCCCGAGCAAATGTGCTGCTTATGTTCCTTAGAAACGTATGCTTGTCTGCTTGTACGTTGCCTTGACTCAATACTTGTAACATAAGCCAGGCCAACACCCTGTTATACAGGCTATTGTTCAGAACGACTATGAGAATGGAAATCAGGCTATGCATCTTGTCTTGTACCATTGTTGCCTCAACAACATGCCTCTTGTCTTGTACTTTTGTCTTGTACTCTTGTCTTGTACTCTTGTACTGTACGCTTGTTGCCCCAACCATGTAAATGGATAACTTACCCAAGACGCCGTTCGATCACGGACAACTTGTGCACATGGATGGTCTAGCGGGCGATGCTGGGGCACTGGCATCGTCCCGGTCCGGGCGAGACCAATTATTTTAGTCTCTTGTTCGACGGAATGGCTTGCAGCGCCTCTTGTACTTTCGTTGCACACCATTCTCGTCAAAGACTATATAGTCTCTTGTTCGGCGGAGTGGTTTGCAGCACCTCTTGTACTTCGTTGTATACCATTCTCGTCAAGACTATACCGTCCAATATGGCATACGCCAGTGATCGCCTTGTACTTAACTTGTTGCATGCTTGCTGGTAAAAACAAACAAAAGATAACAAGTCATCCTCGCTTAGCGACTATCCGCGTGCGAGATATTGTATCGCATGAAACAATTAACTAAACACCTGAACGATCTGGAAATAAGTACTCGTGTTTGCATATGCTATGCCTCCTAAATGCTTATACATGCTCCTGCTTAAATTAACAATGTTTGCCTCAATGTTGCCTTGGACAGGGAAGGAGATGGTAAGTTGGTAAGTCTCGCCGTATTTTCTCTTATGTTGCACGGCGCACTGCCCGACACGTTAGGCTATTCAATGTTTGCATGAAACTGATCCTAAGGCAACTAGAAAGACAACTTAATAGTTGGTGCACGGAACTTATATTACGTGTTTGGATTTGTCGAGCGGGCGAGTAGCTTCCCCACCAGTGCATTCAATGTACTGATAATCCACCAGTTTGTGTGCAGGGTGCGGGAGAACCTCGTTCGGTGCAGATACCTCCAACGTGCGTGCTTAGGCGTGGAGATCACTCCGAAGCAACGGTGCGTCCGGAACAGAAGCACATATACAAGACATAATGTTGGAACATAGCCCGAACTCGCCTGAACATCGCCTCTACAATCATTCCACAATTGTATCCACTTGGCACGCTTTTACTGTTTCAGAGAGAGAGGCTTGAGCAACTTATAATCTTGGCTATACGCCGCCTATAACACATATTTATATCAATAAAGAGTTGCTTTACTTCAAACTTGTGTTTTAATGCTTCCGCTATATTGTGAACTCAGTGAACCTGTTACCAAATCGCTATGCGTTCATGACTCCGCTGCACTCGGACAATCTGTACGACTCTGTGGCTTAGAACTCTTACCGCCAGCCAATGAATCACGTCCTTGCACGGGCGCGGTTCACGCTCGTGCGACATCACGTCCGGATGGGTCAAGCGATCGTTCCGCGGGAGCCCTGGCGAGGGTGATTCCCGCCTGGCGGGAACGGCCGATTGCCTGCGGGAGATCGGGGCGTGACAAAGTGTGACAGGGGAGATCGAGCACTGCGGTGGCTCCTTTACTCCGTTGACGATCCGAGACCAAGGAGGAAGACGAGGCTTCTGAGAATATGAGTATGTGACTCAGCTGATGTCTCTTTTGGTGCTACAATCTTCTTCTCCTCTCTCCTTTCTTCTGGCGGCGGTGACTCTTGAAAGTTATACGAATTTCTAGGAAAGATCTGTGCCTCGAATTGTGAACCTCTTTAACATGGATGGGCATCCACTATTTATAGTTTTTAGGGGAAGCATCATGCATGCACGCATGGTTAGCATGTCGGTGCATCAGATACATTAGCACAGTGGTGCATCGGATGTATTGGCACAGCGGCGCATCAGATGTCTTAGCACAGCAGCGTATCAGATACATTGGCCCGTTGGCACATTGGCACGTTGGCCCATTGGCACATTTGGTGCATGGTGTTGTTTAGTTCATGGAGACGACCGAGGGCGCATGGTGCTGTTTAGTTCATGGAGGCGACCGAGGGCGCATGGACCCTAAGCGCATGGCTCTGGTTGGCTTTGTCGCATGACCTTGGTTGACTTTGAGGAGTTTATGGCTCTGGGCGCATGGCTTCGAATTCCTTGGGCGCATGGTCTAGATTTTTCATGCTTCTACACCAAGAAGGTAGAAGCAGTAGAGAACTATCCAGTCCCAAAGACAATAGCAGAAGTACAAAGTTTTCTGGGATTAGCAGGATACTACATGAGATTTGTGTCAGACATTGCTAAGATTTCGGCACCATTGACCCGGTTAACACGCAAGGAGGTTAAGTTTGTATGGTCAGCAGAATGCCAGACAGCTTTTGAAAAGTTGAAGGAGAAGTTAATCTCTGCACCAATCCTTACTCTTCCAGCAGGCTCCGGAGGGTTCACTGTATATTGTGATGCATCTGGCAAAGGACTTGGATGTGTTTTGAGGCAACATGGGAGAGTGATAGCGTATGCTTCTCGGCAGTTTCGAGATTATGAGAAAAATTATCCGACTCATGACTTAGATTTGGCGGCGTGGTGTTTGTACTTAAGCTATAGAGGCATTATTGTATAGCGATAGGGTGGAGATATTCACAGATCATAAGAGTTTGAAATATTTGTTCACACGGAAGGACCTGAACATGTGGCAGAGGAGATGGTTAGAGTTGTTGAAAGCCTACGACGCGGAGCTTCAATACCATCCGGGCAAGGCTAATATAGTAGCTAATGCAATTAGCAGAAGAGGTGGAGAATTAATGTTGACCACTCAGAAGCATATTTTAGAAGACTTACAGGAGATGTTTATCTAGATAGTGCTTCCACATGATACAGGAGTTCTGGCTAGCTTACAAATCCAGTCTACGTTGGTGGAAAGAATCAAGGCAGCTCAAGTAGAGGATCCCCAGATACAAAAGTTACGGGCTGAATGTGAGTCCATTCTTCGAAAAGTATTGACAATTCATATAGATGGAATGCTTAGATTCGGGAACCGTCTATGTGTACCGAGCAGGGATATTCGGTAAGAAGTTATGACTGAAGCCCACAGTTCTCAGTATTCAATTCATCCATGAGGTACTAAGATGTATCAAGATATCAAGGAATATTTCTGGTGGAATGGGATGGAGAGGGAGATAACATGATTTGTTTCTCGATGTTTGGTGTGTCCGCAAGTGAAGGGCGAACAACAAAGACCAGCAGGATTATTGCAGCCGCTTTTTATTCCTGAGTGGAACTGGAAACATATTATAATGGATTTTGTGACCGGTTTACCTATATCCCCAACTAGTCGTGATATAGTTTCGGTGATAGTGGATCGACTCACGAAAGAAGCTTATTTTCTTCCATTCAGAGTAGGACAGTCTACAGAGTAGTTGGCAGATTTGTATATACGATAGATTGTGCGGCAACATGGTGTACCAGTAAGCATAATGTCAGACCGATATATCAGGTTCACTTCTTATTTCTGGAGAAGCTTGTACGAAAGATTAGGTACTAAGTTAAGATTCAGTACGGCATACTACCCCCAAATAGACGGACAATCAGATAGAACCATTCAGACCTTGGAAGATATATTACGAGCCTGTACACTAAACTTTTGTAGGTCTTGGGAGAATAACCTCCACTTGGTGGAATTCTCGTATAACAATAGTTATCAGACCAGTATCTAGATAACACCTTTCGAGTCACTATACGTCAGGAAGTGTAGATCATCGTTAGCGTGGTACGACGTTGGTGAGCGGAAAGTATTACGCCCCAAAATGATCACACAGACAAAGAAAGTTGTCAGGCAGATCAGAGAGCGACTTTGGGTTGCACAAGATCGGCATCGTCATTGGGAAGATCAACATCGTAGGCCTTTAGAGTTCTCTGTTAGCGACTACGTATTTTTGCGAATTTTGCTGACCCATGGAGTCATTAGATTCAAGGTTCGCGAGAAGCTTAGTCCGTGATACATTGGTCCATTCGATATTCTCGAACGGGTAGGCGATGTGGCTTATCGTCTTGCCCTTCCACCTTCATTCCATGAGGTACACGATGTATTTTATGTGTCTCAGTTGCGTAGGTATGTCCCAGATCCGAGTCATATCCCTGATCACTCTGAATTAGTCGTTGGTACCGACTTATCTTATGAGGAGCAACCCGTATCCATTTTGGACCGGAGGGAGAAGGTAATCAAGAACCGGACTATTTCTCTTCTCCGGGTTGCCTGGGGCCATCACACTCTTACAGAATCGATATGGGAGCGCTAGGATGATATTAAGTCTTGGTACCCGCACCTGTTCGATTCAGAAAGTATATTCTACCGTATGCCTTCATATCTTAAATTCTGTGATCAGGTTATCACCATGTGTTGAGATGTTATTGCTTGCGTGTGTACATTTTCTATTAGATTTGTATCGTGCTAGTCCTAACTTCTCTAGCTTTACTTGGATTCGAATTTCGAGGACGAAATTTTTTTAAGGTGGATAGAGATGTCACTCCCCGTTCCCAGTATACGTATTGGAATATAATTATCTCTTGCTTTTATTTTTTCTGCTTATATTATTTTGCTTGCATGATAATTTGGTTGCATGAGGCTAAGCCCAATCTTGGTTCAAATGTGGCTCATGGGTTCATTATGAGATAAGGACTTGGTCATGGTTTGAACCATGGTTCAACCAAACCCTCTTTATATATAAACCAAACCTCTCTCTCTCTCTCTCTCTCTCTTCATTCCTTCATTTCCTTTCTCTCTCTTTAGTTTTCTCTCCATCCATAGGCAAGTACATCTTTCATAAGAAATGGAGAAACCTTTCATATTATTTTTCTATTATGTTTATCGTGTGATTCTAAGCATGTTTAATACTTGGAGCTTTCAGCTTTGATGGATGTATTATAGAAGATCTACACTTCTAACTTAGGTTTTTTATGGGTTTATGTAGTTTTCTTTATTTTGATATATTAAAACTTGTTGTTTCCAAAAAATAGTTGTTCATTGTGATAGAGCTTTTCATTTCGAGCATTTTGGCTTTTGAATCACTTAATTTGGAATTAAATTAAAGTTTTTATGGCCAAAATAAGTACTGAAGATTTGTTCTTGGACCAGTCCGGACAGGGACGATAAACAGTGTCGCGCGCAGTGTGTTATGCACAGAAATCCTTCCCGCGGTAGTGCGCCGCGCATGGAAGTGATTTGCACCCACCATTCTGCCACGCGCATCAGTGCACCGTGCATGGAAATCTTGTCGCCCATCTGTGCGCCGCGCATGAATTTCTTGCCGTCGCATGCGTCGTGCGTATCACTTCCTTGCCGTACGCATCAGTGCACCGCACACATGAAATCCTTGCCGCGGCAGTGCGCCGCGCATTGATTTTTTGGCGCATATAGTGCGTCACGCATGGATTTTTGGGCGCATGTCAGCCAAAATGGCTATTTTTTCCTATTTCAGCCATTTTCTAGCTAGAATCTCAGAAAACTCAAAACATGAAAGTTGTAGATCTCTGTGTTTCCTTTCCTATATTTTTTGAATCACCTCATTTGGAGTTCGGATAAGGAAGTTATGTCTAGTTTTCTAAAATATTTCAAATCTTGATCCTTGGAATTTTTTATTGGACCTTATAATTTCATGTGTTGATCTTAGCAATTGCAAGTGTATATGGATTGAGTGTTACTATGTGCTAATTGACCATGTATTGACCTGATTATGTGAATACTTGACCATGCGCCAAGTGGCTATACTACCTATACGCAAGGCATATACATGAACTAGACTATGTATTAAGTGACTCACCAGCCATGTGCATGACATGAGCTACCTGTGCAAGTGATAAAAATTTATGTGACCAACAGTTGACTTGGTAACCTCAAATACTGTATATGTGCTGGTATAATTAATTGCGTGCTAAATGTGCACTGAGGTGCGACATAAGTGTTATGTGTTAAGTGATTTTCATATGTGACGACCCGCACCCTGTATAGGGGCACGAGTACGCGGGTACGTCCAGCCTATGCCGCATCATCGGCGGTAGAACGCTGTCTAGGTCACAATAAATACCAATATAACTCACAACATGTCAATGATATCAATCTCCATAAGGAGGACAATATACATTTCACAATAGCTCATAATGTAAACTCAATCACAACAACTATAAGAGTATAAAGGCACGATGAAAGATAAAAAGAATGACATAGTTAAACACCATATCTCAAAATCGAGATAAACCACAGTCTAGCTGTCCAACATAAAGTCTCCACAAGTCTCAACATAAACTAAGAATAAGTCTAAACATAAACTCAATAAACCTAAAATAAGTCTCAGTGCATGAGATAAATACTGTCTAGATAGCTGCAGGTAATGTCTCCTCTAAAGGAATAGTCTCCTCTAATATCTCTGGTGTGTAGTCTGCATCTATATCCGGTCCATAATGTGTGGTACAGAAATCCTCAAGATCCTCTAGAAAAAATATCCAGTCAGGATTGGAACGAAGTACAACCACTAACAGTAGTTCCACATATATTGACAAAATCTATAACACAGTGTAAAGAAATACATGATAGATATGAATACTGGCAATAAGAAATACTGGAATAAAGAAGTACTGGAATATATCATCATCAATGTACATCTAGCAATGAAATAGAAATACAAGTGCATGCTAGAACCATGAACTAGAATATAAATGAGTACTAGAACCATAACTAGAACATGTAGAGATGTTAGATCAATATACTAGAGATACATGTCAAGAACATCTAACTAAGTGTGTGAAACATCAGCATATCATGTGATCGGCTGACTAGCTATGATTCATGTAAGGTCAGGCTAACCATCCGGATAGCTATGATGCAAGCAATAGTCAGGCTAATCATACATAACAGGCTATGAGGTATGTAATGGTCAGGCTGCACCGACGTGAGGTATAGGTGAGCTATGATGCAAGTATAGTTGGGTATGATCACATAAGCTACTAATATTTCCTCGTTTTCCCCAGCTAGCACGATGGATTCAAAATTGCGACTCCTCGTGACAGGTCTCGATAATGCCAACTCGTGTAAACAACAGTGTCAGAGTCATGTACGCTATACAACTAGAATTATAGAGATAATCAACATAATAGAAACTGTCAGAGAATGTACTCGCTTGTGGTCCTTTGCTGGCAATACCAATGTCCTGGTTCCAAAGTATCGTCTGAATGATCCAACAGTCCTATAGACATATCATATAATACAATATTGCATAAGACATTATACTAACACACAATCAAAAATACATTGAACTCAGGGCTACGCTAGGTATAATACTGGTCAACTAGGGTCAAGTGTGCGTCAAATTGCACGGATGTCGCGTCTGTTATTTCTGTACAAAATCAGACAGTCAAAATACGGGTCTTGCCAGTACGTCGGTGTACATATGGCAGTCTGCTATCATGCTACGTAGTCACAGGTCAATGTAACTACGGGGTATCCGTGGTTATACTCGGGTCATCTAGTACATATAAATATAATACATATTATTATCTATCATAACATTAATACTAACTAATTGCATTTATAATAGATATATGTATATGCATACTTAATAGAATTTATTATGTACATATATATATTAAACTATATATACTTAATTGAGAATTATACTATATATATATATATATATATATATATATACCAAAACATATTTTAACATATACTAATATATGTACCATACATATATACCAATTAGGTGACTATACTTTATAGATATATCTATGTACATGTATATCAATATACACATAATAACTATATACATATGCTCATACTAATACGTACATACAAACACACCAATTATATATCTATACTAACAATATGCGTATACTATCATATACGTATGCATACTATTATAAAATATGCATATGCACGTGCGCGTACACGTACTTGAAGGGGGACTCGAACCTGGGTACGTGGGATGGGTCGTGTGTGTCGAGGTCGTCGCGGAGCGCTCGGTTCAGTCGAGCGGTTGGCAGCAGGTGGTTCCCCGGCGATCAGTTCTGGTCGTAGTCAGGTTCTGGTCCGACGAGGGAGAGTTCGACGCAGGCGTTCAGGTGCCCCGGCAGGTCAGCGAGTTGCAACGGGCTTTTCCGGTGGAGATGGCGAGTTCAGTCGTGGGTCGTCATCGCTTTGTCAAGAGCAGCAGGATGGTCGGGCTTCAGTTCAGCGGGTCGTCGGTCGCGTCGGCTGGCGTCGTACTGCCGGGGATGACCGAGTCGACGAGGTCGTGACGAGGGAAGATGAAGCCGGCTTGGGACTGGTCGGTTTCCGGCATCGTGGAGGCGAGGATGGGTTCCAGTCGGGTTCGGGTGATGGTGGAAGGAAGGAGATGAAAGTGGTCGGCTTGGGTTTAAGTTTGTGTTGAAAAGAAAGGAAAAAGTAAAATAGCATAATATATATATATATATATATATATATAGGTAGTGGAATTATGGTTGACCTAGAATTAGGCTTGGTCAAAGCCCTCTTGGGATTGGGCCTTCTCATGGGTATTTCAATGGCTAGTATTTAAATGAATTCAAAAGAAATTGCTAGAATTGCATTGGTTCAAGGTTTGGGGGGCCATGGTTCAATCAGGTTGATGTTAAATTACACACTCTCAAAAATTATGGAAAACTACACATGGAAGAGAAAAGAGTTTATTTACGTGTCGTGTCCAACGAGGTAGACACCTTAATGCACTTTTACATAAAAATGTCCAACAATTAAAAAATTGCACAAAGTTAGATTTATGGTTTAATTTAATTAAACCAAATGCAAATGGTATTCTAAAATTAATTAGAAGTATAAGGGACTGTATTTAAGTGGGACACAAGTGTCATGAATGAAGTAGACTCAGAATAGAATATTACCCTAATTTGGGTTGCTTAAAATTGGTCGAGATTGTATCTCCAATTTCGATTGGAATGCACAAAGATACAATGTTTGATTTATATAGAATTAATACAATCGGTTTGCGACGAATGTTGTACGACTAAAATAAAGTACAACAAGGCATAGTTATGAGTCACACCAAGATCAGAATAACAGTCTGGCACGTCTAGGACAAGGGTGTGAAACTGGTTGGAAGACAATGGCTAGTGTAGTTATCTAATTATCAAAGCAACGGTAAAGTGCAACAATCAAATAAATCACAACAACTTAAATATAATTAATTATCATGCAATCATTTATACATTAATTATGAAAATACGAAAATACCCCTAATCTGAAATGTGGGGGTGACAAGTCTACCCTCCTTAAAAGAATTTCGTCCTCGAAATTAAAATAAACTAGCACAAGAACGAACAATCAAACAAAGAATTATACCTCAAGTCTCGAAGAGATACGGATACTGCTCGCGCATTTCGTCCTCTCTTTCCCAGGTTGACTCGCCTGGAGAGTGATGTCTCCATGCAACACGAACCAAAGGAATAGTCTGGTTCCATATTACCTTCTCTCTACGATCCAAGATCTCAACGGGCTGTTCAGGATAGCTGAGCGTCGGTCCAACCTCGATCTTCGAGTGATCCAGTACGTGATTAGGATCTGCCATGTACCATCTCAACTGCGACACATGGAACACGTCATGCACTCCATCTAGAGCAGGCGACAAGTCCAGTCTATAGGCCACTGTACCGACCCTTGCAAGAATACTGAAGGGCTCGATGTATCGTGGACTAAGCTTTTCGTCTCTACCAAAACGAATCGTGTCCCGTATCGGAGAAATCTGTAGGAACACCAAATTGCCAACCTAGAACAAACAATCTTAACACGCAATCTAAAACAAAACAATTACAAACCAAAAGAACAAAACCTATACCTGAAACTCTAGGGGTCTACGGTGGCTGGCCCAATGCCTCTGTCTGTCCTGCGCCATCGCAGTCTGTCTCTGATAAGTTTCACCTTTTCTGCTGCATCCACGACCATTTCTGGTCCTAACAAAGCTCTCTCTCCAACATTATCCCAAGATAAAGGTGTACGACACATTCGTCCATATAAAGCCTCGAATGGTGACATCTCAATGCTGGCCTGATAGCTATTGTTGTAAGCAAAATCTACTAGGTGTAGATGATCCTCCCAAGAATCTCCGAGATCCAAAACGCAAGTGCGTAGCATATCTTCAAGAGTCTGAATAGTCCTTTCAGACTGTCCGTCTGTCTGGGGGTGATACACGGTACTGAACTTGAGTTGAGTGCCCAAGCTAGCCTGCAAACTCCTCCAAAAATGGGAAGTGAAACGACTATCCCGATCTGAGACAATACTCATAGGAACTCCATGTAATCTGACAATCTGCTGTACGTACATCTCTGCTAGCTTCTCTGTCGAAGTACCCACTTTGAATGGTAAGAAGTGGGCTAATTTGGTCAACCTATCCACGATGACCCAAATTGCATCATTTTCTCCTGGAGAATGTGGAAGTCCTGAAACGAAGTCCATAGTCACGTGCTCCCACTTCCATTCTGGAATGGGTAAAGGTTGAAGCAATCCTCTTGGCCTTTGTCGGTCTGTTTTTACCTGCTGGCACACTAAATATCGGGATACAAAGCGTGCTACCTCGCGCTTTATACCATACCACCGTACGTGCTCCCTCAAATCTCGATACATCTTGTTGGCTCCGGGATGCATCGAGTACTGAAAGCGATGTGCCTCCTGCAAAATCTCTTCGCGCAGCTCTCCACTTGGCACACACATTCTCGTGCTATGTCGCAAAGATCCATCATCCGCAATAGTGAAGTCGTCTATCAATCTTGTCCGAACTTGTGCCCTGATATTCCTTAGAGTCTCATCATCCTACTATGCAGCTCTAATTCTGTCCATTAGCTCTGATTGTATCTGCAATCCCCACATCTGAATCTTAACACCTGGAACTAGTACTTCAATTCACAAGTTCTCAAGATCAGCTAATAAATATTTATCTGTTGTCAAGTATATAGCCATCGGATACCTGCTCAAGGCATCGACGACTACGTTGGCCTTCCCTGGGTGGTACTGTAATGAGATGTCAAAGTCTTTTATCAACTCTAACCACCTTCTCTGCCTCATGTTCAACTCCTTCTGTGTAAATACATACTTCAAGCTCTTGTGGTCTGTGAAGATCTCCACACGCTCTCCATACAGATAGTGTTTCCACAGCTTTAGGGCAAAGATAACTGCTGCTAACTCCAAATCGTGAGTGGGGTAGTTATTTTCATGAGGGCGTTTTGTCTTGAAGCATAGGCAATTACTTTCCCGTGATGCTGAAGAACGCAACCCAAACCTTTTCCTGAAGCATCACTGTAGATAGTGAATCCACTTGTTCCTGATGGCAACGTCAAAACTGGCGTTGTCGTTAATCTCTTCTTCAGTTCATCAAACGTGGCCTGACATTCCTCTGTCCAGTCAAAATCCACATCTTTCTTGGTCAGTCTAGTCATTCGCTCTGCAATCTTGGAGAAGTCTTGCACAAATCTTCTGTAGTATCCTGCTAGTCCGAGAAAGCTCCTGATTTTAGCTACCGTACTGGGGATAGCCCATGACTCCACTGCTTCGATCTTCTTTGGGTTAACTGAAATTATGTCACTCGTCACCATATGTCCAAGGAATTCAACCTTGTCAAGGAAGAACTCAAACTTTGAAAGCTTCTCGTATAATTCTTCCTTCCTGAGAGTCTCCAAGACTATCCTCAGGTGCTCTTCGTGCTCCTCTGGGGTCTTCAAATACACAAGAATGTCATCAATGAACACCACTATGAACTTGTCAAGGTACTGATGGAATACCTTGTTCATCAAGTTCATGAATACTGCGGGTGCATTGGTTAAACCAAACGACATTACTGTGAATTTAAACTGGCCATATCTGGTCTGAAAACCTGTCTTCAGTATGTCTTCTCTCTTCACCTTCACCTGGTGATAGCCTGACCTTAAGTCTATCTTTGAAAACACCTTAGCTCCGCTCAACTGATCGAAAAGATCATCTATCTTTGGCAGCGGATATTTGTTTTTGATAGTGAGGTTATTTAGAGCTCTATAATCGATACACATGCGTACCGTGTCGTCCTTCTTCGGTATAAACAATACCAGAACTCCCCATAGCGATGAACTGGATCTAATAAAACCTTTGTCCTGCAGCTCCTCAACTTGCTTCTTCAGTTCTACCAACTCGTTGTTGTTGACTCTATAGACATGTTGCGAAATAGGCTCCGCTCCTGGTATCAAGTCTATAGAGAATTCAACATCTCTGTCTGGCGGCAAACCTGACAACTCCTCTGGAAATACATCCAGGAACTCCGCTATCAGTGGTTGTGGTAACTCCTCTTCTTCCATCCTGGCTCCGCAAAAAGTGCCTCTGCTCTGCTTTCCTGCTCCTCTGGCGACCTTAAACTCTGGTTCTCCTGGTGGTCGAAATACTACTCTGCCTCCGTGATAATCTATAGAAGCATGGTGTTTACTCAACCAGTCCATTCCGAGTACAATATCGTATCCCGGAAGTGGCATGACGAGTAAACTCACGCTCAACTCTCGGCCTTCCAATGACACTCTCCGATCCTTGCAATAATCACGGACTAGGATAATGCCTCCTCCTGTCGTGATCTTGCAAGTCCTATCTAATGGTTCTATTTCTAATTGATGCTTAAGGGCATAAGATACAGATACAAAACTATGAGAAGTGCCTGAATCAAATAATGCAAGTGCTGGAATAGAATCGAGAGAAACTGAACCTGAAATCACATCTCCAGCTGGCTCGGTCTCCTCGATCATCATGGCATAAGCTCATCCCTGTGGTGCTCCTCTCTGCTACTGCTGGTACCGAGCAAACCTATGTTGCTGTGGTGGAAGTGGAGGTCCCCTCTGCTGGCCTTCTGGTACAGTAGGTACTCTAGCTGGTCCTCTCTGAGCGGCTGCTCCACCCTGACGAGCCTGAATAGATGGGCAGTCCCTAAGCTGATGGGCTGATGATCCACAGGACAAGCAAGTACCCAATCTCTTCCTGCAGATGTCTCTAGTATGTCCCATCTTTCCGTAATATGCCCACTGGGCAACGGGCTAATTCTGTCTCTATGGCTGCTGCTGCTGGATGTGTCCTCGAACTGGTGCCTGGTGCTGCTGATGCTGCTGCTGGTACGGCCTCTATTATTGTTGAAAGTGTGGGCGCTTGGCCGGTCCTGTGTTACCATTTGTTGCTCCAGAAGTGTCGCGTCCTCTCTTGGGCCTGAGGTCCAAGTCATCTTCAGCAATCTAGGCATCCATCAGGATACCCTCGAATATAGCGGTGCGACATCCCAAAGTACGAGATTTGATCTATCTATTCAATCCCTTCCTGAATTTTTGTGCTCTGTCTCCTGGGTCTCGAATCATCGATGGCGCGAATAGACTCAAGCGGCAAAACTCTGCGGCATATTCGTCGACTAACATGCTCCCTTGGACTAAGTCATGGAACTGACTTTCTAATGCTCCCAAAGCCATGTCAGAAAAAAACTTCTCCTTGAAGAGCTCCTTGAAGTCCTCCCAAGTAAGTCCTTCAACAGTGAGTCTCGGCTCTGTACGATACCACGTCAGCACGATATCAAATATCTGACTGCCAGCGGCCTTTATCTAAAGAATCTCTGGAATCTGTGCTAAGCGCAAGTTCCTCTCTATGTCATCTAACCAATCGTCAGCATAGAGTATTCCTTCTGTGCCTTTGAACTCTCGAGACATCATCCTCTTAAAGTCCACAATAGTACCTGGCCTATGTTGTTGCTGGCCATGATGCTGCGATTGTCGTACTACTCTCTCTACAGCCCGGAGAGCTACCTGATGAGCGTTCTCCATGCTCTCTCTCATCAGCTCTGTCTGCGCCTGGTGTGCCTCTGCTTGTACTCTCTGGGCTTCAACTTGAACACGCTGAGCTTCTGTTGTTACTCTCTGGGCCTCTAACATGTCCTGGATAAGTGCGAACATCTGTGCTCCGTCAGTGGGCACTCCTCCGGGAATCGGTGTCGGTGGTGGTGGAAGATTGTCCGTCATAGCTGGGGCAATCCTCTGAACTGGTGGAGTAGGAATCCCATTAGCTGCAGATACTCCTGCATAAACAGGAGATGTAGGACAAACTCCAGATGTCTGTTTGTCAAGTCGAGAGGTGGCAGGCCCCTCTGAAGTTGATGCTCCCGCTCTCAGAGATCTAGTCTGCGGCGGCATCCTGAAGACAGATTAAAAGAACCAATTTAGGTGATAGATGCGATATCATCAAGGAAGGACAGTAAAATTCTAAAGGGAACAATCATTCAGATTAGCATTGCAAGGATCAGAATTTTTCTAGTATGATTGAGCATACTCTCATCCTAAATCCTATTTTCCTATATCCTATCGCAGGCTCGCAGTAGTTTAACTAAGTTGTCGCACTACCACGATATCGCATAACTTGCGAAACTAGACCTGCATAGGCCACCACTAAAAATGTGTCACGACCCGCACCCGGTATAGGGGCACGAGTATGCGGGTACGTCCAGCCTACGCCGCAGCATCGACGGTGGAACGCTGTCTAGGTCACAATAAATACCAATATAACTCACAACATGTCAATGATATCAATCTCCATAAGGAGGACAATATACATCTCACAATAGCTCATAATGTAAACTCAATCACAACAACTATAAGAGTATAAAGGCACGATGAAAGATAAGAAGAATGACATAGTTAAACACCATGTCTCAAAATAGAGATAAACCACAGTCTAGCTGTCCAACATAAAGTCTCTACAAGTCTCAACATAAACTAATAATAAGTCTAAACATAAACTCAATAAACCTCAAATAAGTCTCAGTGCATAAGATAAATACTGTCTAGATAATTGCAGGTAATGTCTCCTCTAAAGGAATAGTCTCCTCTAATATCTCTGGTGTGTAGTCCGCATCTATACCCGGTCCATAATGTGCGGTACAGAAATTCTCAAGATCCTCTGGAAAAAATATCCAGTCGGGATTGGAACGAAGTACAAGCACTAACAGGAGTTCCATATATATTGACAAAATCTATAACACAGTGTAAAGAAATACAGGATAGATATGAATACTGGCAATAAAAAATACTGGAATAAAGAAGTACTGGAACATATCATCATCAATGTACATCTAGCAATGAAATAGAAATACAAGTGCATGCTAGAACCATGAACTAGAATATAATTGAGTACTAGAACCATAACTAGAACATGTAGAGATGCTAGATCAACTAGAGATACATGTCAAGAATATCTAACTAAGTGTGTGAAATATCAGCATATCATGTGATCGGCTTAGGACTGATCAGGCTTGCTATGTATGACTAGCTATGATTCATGTAAGGTCAGGCTAACCATCCGGATAGCTATGATGCATGCAATAGTCAGGCTAATCATACATAACAGACTTTGAGGCATGTAATGGTCAGGCTACACCGACGTGAGGTGTGGGTGAGCTATGATACAAGTAGAGTTGGGTATAATCACATAAGCTACTAATATTTCCCCGGTTTTCCCAGCTAGCACGATGGATTCCAAATCACGACTCCTCGTGACAGGTCTCGATAATGCCAACTCGTATAAACAACAGTGTCAGAGTCATGTACGCTATACAACTAGAATTATAGAGATAATCAACATAATAGAAACTGTCAGAGAATGTACTCGCCTGTGGTCCTTAGCTGGCAATACCAATGTCCTGGTTTCAAAGTATTGTCTGAATGATCCAACAGTCCTATAGACATATCATATAATACAATATTGCATCAAATATTATACTAACACACAATCAAAAATACATTGAACTCAGGGCTACGCTAGGTATAACACTGGTCAACTAGCGTCAAGTGTGCGTCAAATTGTACGGGTGTCGCGTCTGTTATTGCTGTACAAAATCAGACAGTCAAAATACGGGTCTTGCCAGTACGTCGGTATGCATATGGCAATCTGCTATCATGCTACGTGGTCACAGGTCAATGTAACTACGGGGTATCTGTGGTTACACTCGGGTCATCTAGTACATATAAATATAATACATATTATTATCTATCATAACATTAATACTAACTAATTGCAATTATAATAGATATATGTATATGCATACTTAATAGAATTTATTATGTATATATATATATATATATATATATATATATATATATATATATACCAAAGCATATTTCAACATATACTAATATATGTACCATACATATATACCAATTAGGTGACTATACTTTATAGATATATCTATGTACATGTATATCAATATACACATAATAACTATATACATATGCTCATACTAATATGTACATACAAACACACCAATTATATATCTATAATAACAATACGCGTATACTATCATATACGTATGCACACCATTATAGAATACGCATATGCACGTGTGCATACACGTACATGAAGGGGGACTCGAACCTGGATACGTGGGACGGATCATGTGCGTCGAGGTCGTCGCGGAGCGCTCGGTTCAGTCGAGCGGTTGGCAGCAGGTGGTTCCCCAGCGTTCAGTTCTGGTCGTAGTCAGGTTCTAGTTCGGCGAGGGAGAGTTCGATGCAGGCGTTCAGGTGCTCCGGCGGGTCTGCGAGGTGCAGCAGGCTTTTTCGGTGGAGATGGCGAGTTCAGCCGCGTGTCATCGTCGCTCTGTCGAGAGTAGCAGGATGGTCGGGATTCAGTTCAGCGGGTCATCGGTCGCGTCGTGCTGGAGTCGTGCTGGCGGGGATGACCGAGTCGACGAGGTCGTGATGGGGGGAGATGAAGCGGGCTCGGGAATGGTCGGTTTCTGGCATCATGGAGGCGAGGATGGGTTCCAGTCGGGTTCGGGTGATGGTGGAAGGAAGGAGATGAAAGTGGTCGGCTTGGGTTTAGGTTTGTGTTGAAAAGAAAGGAAAAAGTAAAATAGCATAATATATATAGGTAGTGGAATTAGGGTTGACCTAGAATTAGGCTTGGTCAAAGCCCTCTTGGGATTGGGCCTTCTCATGGGTATTTCAATGGCTAGAATTTAAATGAATTCAAAAGAAATTGCTAGAATTGCATTGGTTCAAGGTTTGGGGGGGCCATGGTTCAATGAGTTTGATGTTAAATTACACACTCCCAAAAATTATGGAGAAATACACATGGAAGAGAAAAGGGTTTATTACGTGTCGTGTCTAACGGGGTAGACACCTTAATGCACTTTTATATAAAAATGCCCAACAATTAGAAAATTGCACAAAGTTAGATTTATGGTTTAATTTAATTAAACTAAATGCAAATAAAATTCTAAAATTAATTAGAAGTACAATGGACTGATTTTAAGTGGGACACAAGTGTCATGAATGAAGTAGACTCAGAATAGAATATTATCCTAATTTGGTTGCTTAAAATAGGTCGAGATTGTGTCTCCAATTTCGATTGGAACGCACAAGGATACACGGTTTGATTTATATAGAATTAATACAATCGGTTTGCGAAAAATGTGTGCAACTAAAATGAAGCACAACAAGGCATAGTTATGAGTCACACCAAGATTAGAATAACAGTCTGGCACGTCTAGGACAAGGGTGTGAAACTGGTTGGAAGACAATGGCTAGTGTAGTGCTCTAATTATCGAAGCAACGGTAAAGTACAACAATCAAATAAATCATAGCAACTTAAATATAATTAATTATCATGCAATCATTTACACATTAATTATGAAAAGGCAAAAATACCCCTAATCTAAAATGTGGGGGTGACATCATGATTAGGTTGTGCATGTAGAATCATGAAAAATCTGCTCCATGCGCCAAAGCGACCCTACTCCATGAGCTAGAGTGATTCTGCTTCATGTGCCATAGTCACTCTGATTTATGTGCCATAGTCACTTGGTTCTATGTGCCTAGCAGTTTAAAAATCCTTTGTGCCTCAAGAATCCTGGCCGATGCGCCAAAAAACTCAAAGAAGCCTCATGTGCCCAGAGCACCATGCGCCTTTATATGTTCAAATGGAGTCTCATGTGCCCGCAGTGCCATGCGAACCCACACATCCAGGAGTCTCATGCGCCCGCAGTGCCATGCGCCTTTGTGAACCTAAACAAGTCATGTGCCCGTAGTGCCATACGCCGTTAACTCTCAGGCACCTGCAGTTTTATGCGCCACCTAAATCACGTACATGCGCCTATGTGACCCCTAGTTCCAGGCTATAAATAGCGAGTGTAATCCCCATGCAAAGCATCGAGGAGATCAATGTCACGTCCCAATTTTTGCTAAATCGATAATCCTCTCCCGGGCGTGATGTCGTGCACGCATAAGGCGCGCGTGCACACGGCCTAGGCATAATAATATACTTTAGAACAAATGTAACAGAGTATGCAAATAAGATATCACACCTTGAGATATAGAAAAGTCCTCTCTATTGATAATGAACATCTGTTACAGACTCTTGACCCAAAATTAAGAAAATGCCACACGGGCTTACAATTTGGACGCAAAATGAGATAGCCGATCCATACATTACATCCTTTACTAGTATTTCAAAAGCATAAAATACCTTGGGTGCGAGTCAGCACCATCGCCTAGGAGCTTCGAAAGAGAAGTGCGAGCTCTTTTCTTGAGTATGTACCTGAGCTCCCAAAAGTCACAGCACGAGCACGCCTACTGATCTTGGAAGGGTTGGAGAAAGCTTCAGCTCCTTGCCACGTCGCCTAGGCTCGGGGAACCTGCTGCAATGAGGGTCAGTACTTTGAAAAGTACTGGTGAAGGCGAGCTAACCCAACATACCAAATCAACATTATATTCATGTGAATATGCAACATCTTTATTATGTGATCTTTCTATCTTGCCTTAGTTTAATTCTTTGTATATGATAGAATAAAATAACATAACAAAATGTGCCACTGCTCGATGACTTTACCTGAACCACCTATACAGAACTTACCATGACCTTCCTTGCCACGAAGACATTGTTAGTTTGCACAGTCTAAATATACATAGCAATCACTTGGTCGGACAAGAGATGGGTCGACTGTCATTCCGCCTTAGGTAGCTGGCCCTTGGCGGATGCACGGACCCATCCAATGCTAGGACTACACTAGCAAATTGTTCTACCCGGGTCGAAGCGGTCCCAGTACCCCGGCGACCGTTCGTAGAACGACACCTCTTGTATACAAATTGTCCAAGACCATGTCCCATCTACAAACTAAGTTATCAATTGAAACACATATTCAAGCAATATAAGTAAATAAACTTCTTACATTTTTCATAGTCTAGGCTACTTGCACAATGATCACATTTCCCCTTTTTGTACCATACATTGAACAATTATAGATAAATGAATTCTAACTACAACTGACACAAATAGCTATATGTATAACGAACATACACGCATCAAGGTGATCGCATAGAATTCTGTGTGACAAGCATTACTAGTGTTTCAATTCTAGTTCTTCTTTATTCTGACTAAATTTTATTGCTTATCTTGGTATCGTTTGATCGGAATGCACAATGAGTTAATTTATTTAGAATGAAGAGTTGGAAGAAGGGAGATAATCGAAGTAAAGCCACTCATAATAAGGTGAACGGGGAGAGAAAATGGGAGATCTTCAAGACTCCGCTTGCCCGCCGCCTACTCGATCACCTGCATGCACCAACAGTTGATCAATATCTCCTGCTTCAATCTCTAAGGGTTCGATACGAATTACAAAATCCAAAGAACGAAGACAATGAAATCCATCAAATCCGTTCAAGAAAAACATAATTCACAAAACCAATAAAAAAGGCAACCAAGCGGCATCAAAAAACGGGCAAGGAAACCAGCGCAACGAAAAGGCCCCTCTCGACTCTGTTGCTGAGTCCTTCCTTGAGGCACGATCCGTTGAATATGGGACCTGATTTCGAAGAAACCAATCCATAACGAGGAAAGGATCTTGATTCAATCTATCCCGATCAAACGATACCAAGTATTTCTTAGCCGCGCTCCCCGAATAGGGGGAACGGGGCACTACATCATAATCATCTAATAAAATTTTTTATCCTCGAACCTTAGGAATAGAACATACCCATAAGGAATAATCAGGGAAAATTTTTCCTTATGTCTGATTCGAGTTCCCAGGTCAATTCTTCGACCGAGTGGTTCCTCCAAAGAACGCGCACTAGCGAGACTGCCCGATTCCGTAACTGCTTCTCTTTATGATCCAAGATCTGAACGGGCTCTTCCGTGTATGATAAGTCCGCCTGCAGATCCAGCTGACCGAAGTCTACCACGTGGTTTGGGTCATGCACGTACTTTCTAAGCTATAACACATGGAAAATATTATACACTTCTGACAGGGCTGGTGGCAATGCTATATAATAGGCAACTGAGGTGACTCGTCTGAGAATTTTGAACGGCCCAACAAATCTTGAACTTAACTTTTCTTTTACTCCAAATCGTATGACTCCTCGCATGGGCGAGACCTTTAAAAATACATGATCACCTTCCTGGAACTCGAGGGGTCGACAACAATGTCGACATAGCTCTTCTGCCGGCTCTTTGCTACTTTTAATCGCTCTCGAATCAACCGAACCTTTTGGACTGTTTGTTCAACCAATTTTGGCCCAAGGATTTGTCGCTCCCCAACTTCATCCCAGCAGATCGGTGACCTACACTTCCGCCCATACATAGCCTCGTACGAAGCCATTTGGATGCTGGATTGATAACTGTTGTTGTATGCAAATTCTGCCAATGGTAGGTAGACGTCCCAACTTGACTTCGAGTCGATTACGCAGAGGCGCAGCATGTCTTCTAGTACCTGATTCACCCATTCTGTTTGGCCATCCGTTTGAGGATGGTAGGCTGAGCTGAATTTCAACTTGGTCCCCATCGCTAACTGAAGGGTTTTCCAGAAACGTGATAGGAATCGTCCGTCCCGATCTGATACTATGGAAACTGGCACTCCGTGCAACCGAACTATCTCATCAAGGTAGGTTTGGGCGAGGCGATCGGTGCTCCAAGTACTTTTGATGGCAATGAATAGTGCTGACTTGGTTAACCGGTCAACGATAACCCAGATTGCGTCGTTCCCCTGTTGCGTCATTGGCAAGCCAATAATAAAATCTATGCTTATGTGCTCCCACTTCAATTCCGGGATATCAAGATTCTGTATTTCTTCGCCCGGTCTCTGATGCTCTGCTTTCACCCTCTGACAGGTTATGCATTGTGACATGAAGAGCGCCATATCTTTCTTCATGTTGTGCCACCAAAAAATAGTACGAATGTCTCTATACATTTTTGTGCTCCCGGGATGGACCGTATAGGCTGCATAGTGAGCTTCCATAAGGATCTCTTTTCTGAGTTCTGAGTCATTGGGGACGCATAGCCTTCCGTTAACTCGCAACACTCCATTCCCATCTACTACAAAGTCTTTCTCCTTCCCCGCTAGAATTTGCTCGTGCATTTTTCTTAGGAATGGGTCGTCCCTCTGAATAGATGTGACCCTATCTAACAGGTTGGGTACGAATCGCATCTGAGCAGCCCGTGCGTCGCAATATCAAATTTGGAGTTCAACGCCCATTTCCTCTAAATCCCTTTGTAACCTGCGATCGACGGATAGGGATCCCGCAAACACTCGATTCAACGCATCAGCTACAACATTGCCCTTGCCAGGTGTTTAGTCAATTGTCAAGTCATAGTCTTTTATTAATTCTAGACAACGCCGCTGACGCAGGTTGAGGTCCGTTTGGGTGAATAGGTACTTTAAACTTTTGTGATCGGTATAAATTCGGCAAGCCACTCCATAATGGTAGTGTCGCCATAATTTTAGTCCGAACACAATTGCCACTAGCTCCAGATCTTGCGTAGGATATTTCTTCTCGTGCTTTTTCAGTTGCCTGGATGCGTAGGCTATCACCCTATCCTGCTGCATAAGTACACACCCCAAGCCCTGCCCTGACACGTCGCTGAATATTTGGAATCCCGAGGTCTCGTCTGGTAGTGCAAGTAACGGGGCAGAGGTGAGGCGATGCTTTAACTATTCAAACGAGACTTCACAATCGGCGGATCACTCAAACGTGACTCCCTTCTGTGTGAGGTGAGTCAGAGGTGATGCTAGTTTGGAAAAATTCTTTACGAACCGTCAGTAGTAGCCCGCTAGCCCGAGGAAGCTTCGAATCTCACTAACGGATGCAGGCCGCTTCCACTCGATGATGGCTTCAGCTTTCTTTTGATCGATTGAAATGCCTTTCGCAGAAATGATGTGCCCGAGGAAAGATACAATGCTCAGCCAAAATTTGTACTTACTCAGTTTCGTATATAACTTGTTGTCCCAAAGAGTCTTTAGCACGGTCCGCAAGTGCTCTACATGTTTCTTCCCATTCTTCGAGTACATCAAGATATCTTCAATGAACTATAAACTTATCGAGGTACGGCCGGAACACACGATTCATTAAATCCCTTAAGGTGGCAGGGGAATTGGTTAATCCGAACGGCATCACCAAAAACTTATAATGGCCGTAACGAGTGTGAAAGGCTGATTTTGGCACGTCGTCCGATTTAATCCTGAGCTGATGGTAACCCGAGCGAAGATCGATTTTCGAGAATATCGTTGCACCTTGCAGTTGATCGAAGAGGTCATCTATCCTGGGGAGGGGATACTTGTTTCGAACAGTAGCTTTATTTAGTTCACGATAGTTGATGCAGAGCCGCAATGAGCTATTATTTTTCTTTATAAATAATACAGGCACACCCCACGAAGATACGCTCGGACGAATATACCCACGATCTAGCAATTCTTGCAACTGAATCTTTAACTCCTTTAGTTCTGCCGGGGCCATTCGATACGGAGACTTAAAAATTGGCCGAGTTTCTAGAAATATATTAATAATGAACTATATCTTTCGAACGGGCGGCATATCGGACAACTCGTCGGGGAACACATCAGGGAAATCTGTCACAACGGGAATAGACTCAAAGTTTGCGCAATCTCGTTGTGTGTCTCGAACAGATGCCAAGTACCCTTCGCAGCCAAAATGTATCATCCGCCGTACAGACATTGCAGAGATTACCATGCAGGCATTCAGCTCTATCGACTATGGACTGCACGTATAGAAAAATTTGATCTCGCCAGGTAGATGAAACACGACTTTCTTTTTTGCACAATCAATGGTAGCCGAGCAAGCGCCGAGCTAATCCATCCCTAGAATGATGTCATAGTCCCTAATGTCTAAGACTATTGCATCTAGTGATAACTTCTTTCCTCCAATGCAAATGTTAGCTTTACGACAGACTAAATGAGCCAGCAAATCCACGCCCGATGGGGTACAAACGCTAAGGTTTAGGCCTAGCGGTGTCATAGGAAATGTGTTCTCGGCGGCAAAATCTGCTGCAATGAAACTATGTGTTGCGCCAGAATCAAACAATACTCGAGCAGGTACATTATTGAAGAGTAATATACCTGACACTATCGTGTTTGATGCGAGTGCCTCATCCCGAGTCAGAGCATAGACTCGGCCTTAAGCGTTCTGTGGTGCCGCCTGGTTCGCTCGAGGTGCTTGTCCCTGATCTTGAGGCATACGATTTTTTTTGCTGCTGCTGGTTGGATCGTCCCGCCCGATAGTTCGTTGTCATGTGCCCCTGGCAACGTCACTTAAAGCACGATCTATTAAATACTCGACAGTTTTGAGCGATGTGTCTGACATGATTATATCGGTGGCAGACAAGCTCACTACCTCTTCCTGGGTTTGCACCCTGATTATCGCCGTTATTGGGGCGCTTGGGTGCATTTTTACCCCATGTGTTGCTAGGACGCTTGTGATTGAGATTTTGCACAGCACCGAACTGGGGGGTACTGCGGTTCAAAATTTGGTAAGTCTCACCTCTGTGATGCCGAGAGTCGCGCACGAAGATTTGAGATAGGACTGCGATCTTCTATTCATGTGCACATCGTCGTCCCCCAATACCGTACCATGCGGGAGTCTCTAAACTTGTTGAATTCTGAGGTGTACTGTCGCACTGTCTTATTCCCTTGTTACAGATGTGGGAATTTGTCTTCCTTCTCGCGACGGACGGCGGGTGAAAGGTACTCCTCCTTGAAGGCCTTACGGAACACGGACCAAGAGATAGTCGTCCTGCCACTTTCACTCATTATAGCTTGTTTGTGCACATCCCACCAATCATGTTCGTTTAAATGGAGCTAAAGTTGAGTGCAAGCGACTCTCTTTGTTTCGTCCATGCGAAGCACTTCAAAGTGGTCTTCCAATTCAACCAGCCAATCTAATGCCACGAAGGGGTCCTCGATCCCCTTAAAGGTAGCATGACACATCTTTTTGAACTCAGATATTTGTAGGATGGGACCCTTTTGTCTGAGGGCGGAGGCTCCGGAGAGTCCTGAGGTCCCGCAGTATCGGCTACAACTGGCGCTGCCAAGGCGGTTGCTGATGCAGAATGGTTGCTGGCGACAAGCGTCGTTACAATCGTTTGTAAGGTATCCATTTGCTTCTGCTGTGCTTTGGCCTGAGTCCGCTGCGCCAAAAATTGAGCCTCAATCCGGGACTCGAATTGGTTCTGTCATAATTTGGCTTGTCTCTGCTGTGTTTCCATCAAACGCATCATCTATTCAAATGGATCAACAGAGGGTACGGTAACTGGACATCCTGAGCTGCCTGATGGGCCAAAACTGCTCCCTTGCACTTGTGCCACCATATGTGCTTGAGCACCCATCTCTGAGGCCGTTCCTTTAAAGAAAAGTAACTTTTATTAGTCTCAAAATATATTATGGACTCACTGTATGGAACGCATCTCATTTTTGCCAAGCGAATTCAAGGATTCAACTAGGAGGGACAGAGTCATTTCAAGACACTTTTCTGACACGAAGGTCAAAGGATCTGAAGCCATGCTCTGATACCAATATGTCATGCCCTAATTTTTGCTAAATGGATAATCGTCCCCCTAGTGTGATGCCGTGCACGCATAAGGCGCACATACACAAGGCCTAGACATAATGATATACTTTAGAACAAATGCAACAGAGTACGCAAATAAGATATCACACCTTGAGATATAGAAAAGTCCTCTTTATTGATAATGAACATTTGTTTACAGACTCTTGACCCAAAAGTAAGAAGATGCCGCACGGGCTTACAACTTGGATGCAAAATGAGATAGTCGATCCATATATTATATCATTTACTAGTAATTCAAAAGCACAAAACACTTTGGGTGCGAGTTAGCACCATCACCTAGGAGCTTCAAAAGGGAAGTGCGAGCTCCTTTCTTGAGTATGTACTTGATCTCCCAAAAGTTACAACACGAACACGCCTACTGATCTGGGAAGGGTTGGAGAAAGCTTCAGCTCCTCGCCACGTCGTCTCGGCTCGAGGAACCTGCTGCAATGAGGGTCAGTACTTCAAAAAGTACTGGTGAAGGTGAGCTAACCCAACATACCAAATCAATATTGTATTTATGTGAACATGCAACATCTTTATTATTTGATCTTTCTATCTTGCCTTAGTTTAATTCTTTGTATATGATAGAATAAAATGACATAACAAAATGTGCCACCACTCGGTGACTTTACCTGAACCGTCTGAACCACCTGTACAAAACTTACCATGACCTTCCCTGCCACGAAGACATAGTTAGTTTGCACAGTCTAAATATACATAGCAATCACTTAGTCGGACGAGAGATGGTTCGACTGTCATTCTGCCTCGGGTAGCTAGCCCTTGGAGGAAGCACAGACCCATCCAATGCTAGGTCTACACTAGCAAATTGTTCTACCCGGGTCGAAGCGGTCCCAGTGCCCCGGCGACCGTTCGTAGAACAATACGTCTTGTATACAAGTTGTCCAAGACCATGTCTCGTCTACAAACTAAGTTATCAATTGAAATACATATTCAAGCAATATAAGTAAATGAACTTCATGCATTTTCCATAGTCTAGGCTACTTGCACAATGATCACATTTCCCCTTTTTGCACCATACATTGAACATTCATAGATAAATGAGTTCTAACTACAACTGACACAAATAGCTATATGTATAACGGACATGCACGCATTAAGGTGATCGCATAGAATTCTGTGTGACAAGCATTATTAGTGTTTCAAGTCTACTTCTTTATTCTGACTCAATTTTATTGCTTATCTTGGTATCATTTGATCGGAATGCACAATAAGTCAATTTATTTAGAACGAAGACTTCGAAGAAGGGATCTAATCAAAGTAAATCCACTCACAAGAAGGTGAACGGGGAGAGAAAATGGGAGATCTTCAAGACTCCGCTTGTGCGTCTCCTACTCGATCACCTGCATGCACCAACAGTTGATCAATATCTCCTGCTTCGATCTCCAAGGGTTCAATACGAATTGCGAAATCCAAAGAACAAAGACAATGAAATCCATTAAAACCGTTCAAGAAAAACGCAAATCACAAAACCAACAAAAAGGCAACCAAGCGGTATCGAAAAATGGGCAAGGAAACCAACGCAACGGAGAGACCCCTCTCGACTCTGCCGCTGAGTCCTTCCTTGAGGCACGATCCGTTGAATATGGGACCTGATTCCGAAGAAACCAATCCATATTGAGGAAAGGATCTTGATTCATTCTATCACGATCGAACGATACCAAGTATTTCTTAGCTGCACTCCCCAAATAGAGGGAATGGGGCACTTCAATCAACAATTCAGAAAAGGATCCCCACATACGCATATATGTAAAAGAAATAGGAAGCTAGTTGCCGCCTCTACCAAAGAAAAATGAGAAAAAGATATGAGAGCCACTTCATCAACCTTCTTGGTCCCGAATAGTCAACGAGGAAAAGGAGTCGCTGCAGTGCTCGATCTCCATCGCTACACTTCCCCATAACCCTATTTTTTTTCTTTTGTACTTAGATTCTCTTGTAATAGGGTTTCTATTGTAGTCGGTTTTGTCAATTCGTAAACAATAATAAAAAGCAGTTATCTTTTTACGACCATTATTTTTGCGATGTCGACAAAAATGGTGACTCTGTTGGGGAAGACCTTCTCCTCCAACGAGAAACTGGTGGCACAATCCGAGGTGACCAAGTTAGGTTCAAATCAGAGCATATTGGTCATCCGCTTCGCCCAATAAGCATTCAAGGATATGATGGACAAGCCATTCTTTCCAACAAGGTCCGTACGACCCTACAAGACTCACAAAACTTGGGACGTTAGTACAATTGTGCCAAACCCGTGGTCGTTATCCGAGGTGACATCAACCCATGCCGTAGTCGCACCAGTGGTTGACCGCTCCCCTGCCAACAAGTCAAGATCCACACCGAGGACCGTACAGCCTCAGAAGGTTTGCAGGATTTGGGTTGCAAAATCTGCGGTGCTAAACCCAAGTCCATCTCCATCCTCCGGTATTGGCGCGCATACATTGGATGTGCGTCCTACATCTCCAAACTCTACAACAGGCGCGCATATAGTGGATGCGCATCATACCTCTCTAACTTCAGCTGTGGATGCGCAGACAGTGGATGTGCATCCAGCCTCTCCGACTTCGACAACAAACGTGCATACATTGGATGTGCATCCTGTCTCTCCATCCGATGTTGTGTCAGAAAAAAACTGTGCCATGTCTCCCCATGCGCGCATCCAGCGCCATCTTGGCCAGAAAAGATGCGCCGATCACAGCCGCATGAAGTCTCCTTCAAAAAGGGCTACTACCAACAGGGGCATGTGTACCCCTACCCTGGATTCCTTATACTATGCGCCTAAAGTCGTTGTTTCAAGGAGGCCTAGGATATACCGAGCCATGCGCGTTCGAGAGGTTACGTTGTCAGTCCTCCAAAAGCATTTACCACTGCTTGTGACACGCGCTGCTAATGGAAAGCTCTATAGGGAAGACCCAGGTGCTCATGCGCCAGAAGTGGGTCAACCCCTATAGTTGTTCCAAACCCACTTGGATGTCGTAGGTGCACCTAAACCAAGACGAGGATCATATACCGAGACGACAAACCCATGCGCCCGGTCTAATCGTGCGCATGTAATGGGTCCATCTTGCAACAAGTCTTCCACTAATGATCCAGTTGTAGTTTCTACAGAAGAACTAGGTCAGGGAGCAAACATTTCACTCTTTCCTTCGTGCGTAAGGCTCACCCGAATGCATAAAATTTGGGTGAGAGCGGAGCTTCCTTCGTCTGATCTATGCAGCATGATCAGTCACAAGCGTAAGATGAGGGAAGCTACTCTTGCACACGATGTGTCCTCTGGCAGACACACATGTGCCAACATCACCATCAATCGTTGTTACTCCAAAGCACCAGTTCCCCCAGCCAGACGGTTGGTGTTTGATCGGCTAAAGCCCGCAACACCAACCCAGCGACGTCCACGGATATCCATACAAGACGAGGAAGAATTACCCGTAGCCACATGTTTCTCAACATAGAATTATTCTTCCGTGAAGAAGATTTCAAAGAAAACTTTGCCTAACATAAGGGTGTCGGCTAGTACACTGCATAGCCGCCCAAGAATCAGCAAACAAGTACCAACAGTGGGAGCATTCCTAGGCACTCATTCCAGAACCAAAGCTGGGGGTAGCCGCATCACCCCGATCCAAGTTTCAACCAAATCTAGGGGTAGCAGTCCCCCATTATTCTACAATAATTCATCCTTCTAAAAGGACAGTGAACCTCTGCACACGAAAGACAGCCAAAAGGATAGCGAACCGCTGCATACAAAAGACAACGTAGCTGGGGGTACATATACACCCTAGGACGAGTCTGCAACCAAAGCTGGGGGTAGCAATCCATCCGACAACCAAAGCGATACAACACTATCTACTATTCCTGAGGACAGTTATATTCAGACATCGGAGAGAGAAAGTGAAGCATCAACCTTCCCGTCCGTCTCCTCCCACTTGATGTCAGCGTACATAGCGGGAGACTAACATGGTGTTGAATCCAGCAACCAGCAATGCCTTGAGACACTCAAAGCCATGATGCAGGCTTTAAGTACTTCAATGCAAACTCTGACTCACACAATGCTGGAGCTCAGGGAAAGTATCGCCCCTACGCTGCCGCAAGCTCTGGGACGAACAAGTGAGGAACCCAACACGTTGGATACTCATCCTCAGGTGGCAAGCAGTCATACGACACCTCGATCCTCTATTCCCATTCTGGCAGACGATATCCAAGAAACTCTCCGGGACCTGCGCGCTCGCATCGATGCCCGAGACAACCAGGACAGGCTCTAGAAGCTCGGCATACGGTAACATTACCATCCTGAATGGGATAACGTGGTGTACCCTCCTAAGTATAAACTGTTGTCTCTGGCTTTATTTGACGGGAAGACGCGCCCCATCAATACATAAGATACTTCCAATCGACAACAGGCCACCTGCCTAGAGATGAAGCCCTACTCACCAACTTGTTTGTTGGGGCACTATCCGGTATCACCTTCAAGTGGTTATTTAGTCTGCCAGACAAGAGTATCTCCTCATTCAAAGACTTAAAATCTCTCTTTCTCGTTCGATTCTATGAAGGAGGGACGGATATGACCATGTCCTCCTTGATTGACATTGCCCGAGGAGAAAGGGAGCTCATACGAAACTATATCGAACGCTTCCGACAGGCGACACTAAAGCTACCTCCTGGTATTCCTGAATCCAAGCTGATGGATACCTGTCGAAAGAACCTTCTACTAGCAATCAGGTTATGGACGGCATCTGGTCCATTCAGCGGCTGGACGACATTCATCATAAGCGCCGCTGCCACAGAGAAATGCGCTAAAGATGCCTGCTTACTGGGATTTCAAACTCCCAATACTGAAGACAAAGGGAAGCGTCCCTCAATAGTCTCCAGCAAACGTGACGGTAAGGGGAAACAAGTCATGACAGTCAAGTTGGCTAAGAGCCCTTCCTCACCCACTCCTAAGCCGGCAGTGCCTCCGGTAGTACAAGAGACCTACTCCTTCAACGACAACAGCGTCATGGAGATCTTTGAAGTTCTAGTGAAGGGTAACAAGCTCAAGCTACCCAATATTAGATGCCCCAATAAAGCAGGCCAAGTGGACAACCCTAAGTACTGTCACTACCACTGGTACCTCCACCATGCTACACGGGATTGTTATATCCTGAAAAGGCAGATACATCAACTGATCGACTCTAAAGCCCTCACCTTGGACTATAAAGATAGGACAGTCACTGCAAATATGGTGTCTCTGCAGTTCGGTACTTTTTATACAAACGAGGTCCAAGATGGTATCGTCCCTATACTTCGAACTACTATGGAAGTTATTAATCTTCCACCAGCTCGAGTAGATGGGTTGGTTTCCCTTACCACCGCAAGGGACAAAATTATATGGGTTCATCCAGACCACGTCCCTGAAATGATGCAGTAAGCAACACCTTCTGTGTCTAAAGCAAAGAAGACCAAGTCATGCCATATGGTCTCGCCTTTAATTAATCCATAAGAGGATGATGAAAGTTTGATCGAACTCTTCGAGATTGAACCATGGCTCAAAAATTGGAGTCACTATGGAAGCTAAGATTCGAACAGCGAGAACCTCCTACTGAGGATAAATTCGTACAAGTTAACTTGGGTGATGACAGTGCTCCTAAGCCCATGTTTATCAGCAAGAACCTCTCATCAGAAGAACGATAATCCCGCATTTAGCTGGTGAGAGAGTACATCGACGTCTTTGTATGGAATTACGAGGATATGCCAAGCCTAGATCCGTAAATCACAATGCACAGGCTCAACATTCTTCCAAATGCCAAGCATGTAAAATACTAGCAGCGACGTTTTCATCCGGATGTTATGGACGCCATCGAATCGAAGGTAAACAAGATAACAGCAAGTGGCTTTATCCGCGAAGAACAGCACCCTGATTGGGTGGCTAATATCGTCCCCGTCGTAAAAAAGAATAGAAAAATCCGAGTCTGCATAGACTTTCGGGACTTAAATATGGCATATCCAAAGGACAAATTTTTACTGCCAATCACAGACGTAATAGTCAACAACACTTGCGGCTTCGAGCGTATGTCCTTTAACGACCAGATTAAAATGTTTCCAGATGATGAGAAGCATATGTCATTCCGAACACCCATGAGAGTATATTGCTACATAGTGATACCTTTCGGTCTAAAGAATGCAGGTGCGATGTACCAGCGAGCTATGAGCACCATTTTCTGCGGTCACCTGTACAAGACAATGGAATGTTATGTCGATGACATCGCTGTCAAAAGCCGTTTCCAAGACGATTATCTCCATGACCTTGAAGATGGTGTTTGACTTGATGAGGGCACATTAGCTCAAGATAAACCCTATCAAGTCATTTCTAGGAGTCTCCAGTGGCAAGTTTCTTAGCTTCATCATAACCTCGAAGGGAATCCATGTTGACCTTGAGAAGACTAAAGCCATCCTGGATATGCAACCCCTGAAGAACCTGCGATAACTCCACGGTCTGCAAGGGAGGTTAGCCTATATTAGGAGATTCATAGCCAACCTCTCCGGGCGGTACCGACCTTTTACCCAGCTAATGAAGAAGGGAGTCTCTTTCGCTTGGACGAAAGAATGCTAGCGAGAATTCGATGACATTAAAGAGTACCTCACGAACCTCCCAGTATTGGTGGCCCCAATTATGGAAAAAACCATTCCTGCTCTACATTCGTGCAATGGACCATTCCCTCGGTGCACTTCTGGCCTAAAACAACGATGAGGGTTATGAACAAGCTATGTATTACCTTAGTAGAACAATGATCGGTGCAGAATATAGATATAATCCGGTCGAGAAAGAGTTCCTTGCTCTGGTATTCGCTGTCCAAAAGATACGCCATTACCTGACAGGACAAACTATCCATGTGATCTCCTGAGTAAATATAAAATCCCTAATTATGAAAACCATAATTTTATTATTATTTAATTATTTATTATAGTATCAATAAACTAAATAGAAGAAATAGATTTTATTAATAAGAAAAAGAAAAGAATAGAAAATAAATTCCTATCAGACCCAAACCCGCGCGTAAATTAAGGAAGCAGCAGCAGCTCACCCCGCGTAAAATAATCAACAGCAAACCGCTCACCACACCGCGTATACTCCTCCGTGCGTAAACCGCAGCAGCAGCAGTAGCAAACCACCGCTTATTTTATCCCGCGTAAACTCTTCTTTTTACCGCGCGTAAAACCCAAACCCAAACCATTAGGAGAAGAAAATATCAGCAGTAGAAGCAAAACCCAATTTTGCTTTGCTTTCCCACACGTGTAAGCACCTCATTCCACCACTCTTAACACTAATATTTCTAAACACTCCCAGCCGAAACTAAAACCAATGAAAAGAAAGAAAACAGCAGCGGCAGTAGTTTTTGGTTTTCTTCAACACTAAGTTTTCTCCACCGTCTCTTATTCTCTATATATAACCATAAACTCTCACTCCTTCAACTTATACGGTTGTGAACGCTTACACTATACGGAACATTGCTTGGCAAGTATACCTTGCCATAGTACTATTATTTACATTCTAAATGATGCATGATTCTGTTTTATTTATGTATTTGTATTGGACCTTGTTTATGAGACCACCCCAGTATTATGGAGTATTATTTGGATTCATTGGCCGTGACACAAGTTTTTACACGAGTTGTGAGTCTCATATAGATCCTGGACTACGTATTGGGTTGGCCGTCTGTACGTAAGAGCCGTGCGTTAGGGATGACTGCTAATATAAACTTTGTATGCTAGTAGACCTGGCAGTTATTTAAAGGTTGTATCGTGTCATGGATATGGCATGCTTAGAGCATGGGGTGGGGAGAACAATAAGTAAAGCGTTTGGGCTCCTATGCACTTTTCTCCTGTACGCCCGGATTCTCCACCGGAGAAACGGGTGATGATGACCACTATATATTACTGGCGGCCTCTGCCGTTCAAAAGACGACATACTTTTAGGCCCCTGATTTTTCGAGAGAATCATGCCAATCCCATTATTTGGCCAGATAGCCCACGTGTTGGAAAGTTGTTCTCAAATTGCATACACTTAGACGGGTAAGCGACCCAGTGGATATTTTTATTTCAGTACTCTATTGGCATGTTTATATGTATCTTGTTGCGTTCCTCTGAGGACCTAGTTCCTTTCCAGATATAGACGAGCAGTAACAGTTGAAAGAACTAGAAGAGAAAGGTTTCATCCGACCAAGAGCATCACCCTGGGGAGCTCAGTGTTGTTTGTACTCAAGAAGGATGGGTCGGTACGTATGTGCATTGAGTATAGAGCCTTGAATGCAGTAACAGTGAAGAATAAATATCCATTACCACGCATTAATATTCGATCAACTTAGTGGATCCAAGATGTTCTCAAAGATAGATTTAAGATCGGGATATCACCAGGTGAAAGTACGGAAGGAGGACATCCCAAAGACCGCATTCCGAACAAGATATGGGCACTACGAGTTTTTGGTCATGCCATTTGGATTGATCAATGCTCCATCTATCTTTATAGACTTAATGAATCGAGTCTTCCATCAACATTTGGACCAGTTCGTGGTTGTCTTCATAGATGATATACTTGTCTATTCAAAGAGCCACGAGGAGCATGAAAAGCACTTACGAATTGTCCTAGAGACCTTGAGAAGAGAGCAATTATATGCGAAACACAGTAAATGTGAGTTCTTCTTAGACATGGTTTCATTTCTTGGGCATGTCATTACAGGAGATGGTATTTCTGTTGATCCAGAAAAGATCTCGGTAGTTGAGACATGGCATGTTCCTAAATCAGCAGCGGAGGTGAGAAGTTTTCTTGGACTTGTGGGATATTATCGACGTTCATAGAGAACTTCTCAAGAATATCAACACCTATGACTCGGTTGACATGCAAAGATCAAGAGTTCATATGGACCAACGAATGTCAAGATGCTTTTGAGGAATTGAAGAAACGACTGACTTCAGCACCGGTGCTAACTATTCCATCAGGATCAGGAGGTTATGTGATCTACAGTGACGCATCAGGAAAAGGCTTGGGATGCGTATTGATGCAGCATGGCAAGATAATTGCATATGCATCTAGGCAATTACGAGTACATGAGAAGAATTATCCAACTCATGACTTGGAACTTGCAGCCGTTGTATTTTCTCTAAAGTTATGGAGACATTACTTTTATGGGGAACGCGTGAAAATATATAACGACCACAAAAGTCTCAAGTACGTCTTCACACAGAAGGAGTTAAATATGAGGCAACATCGATGGCTCGAGTTGATAAAAGATTTTGAGATAGAGCTACATTATCATCCAGGTAAGGCTAACGTTGTAGCAGACACATTAAGCCGGAAACCAGTAGCTTACTTCTTGACAACACAGAAAGAATTATTGACAGACTTGCAAAGTCTTGGCATTGAAGTAATATTTCCAGGAGCAGGCGGGACATTAGCCAACTTACAAGTACAATCGTCACTAGTAGAGAGAATCAAGGCAGCATTGCCTACCGACGCCAGATTCAGAAGATTAAAGGAAAGGATAGAGGCCGGAGAGCAGACCGGACTGCACATCCATGATGATGGGACATTACGATGTGGTGCTCGTCTTTATGTTCCAAATGGAGAAATTCGACATGAGCTAATGACAGAAGCTCATAGTTTGATATATTCTATTCACCTTGGGGGAACTAAAATGTATCGTGACTTAAGACAGCATTTTTGGTGGCATGGAATAAAAAGAGAAATAGCTCACTTTGTAGCTAAATATTTAATATGTCAGCAAGTAAAGGCGGAGCACCAGAGAACAGCAGGGTTATTGCAACCGCTCCCGATTCCAGAGTGGAAGTGAAAACACATCACTATAGACTTCGTTACGAGTTTTTCCAGGAGTCCCAGTGGAAGAGATGCGGTATGGGTAATAGTGGGCCGACTCACCAAGTCAGCCCAATTTCTGCCTTTCAGAGTTGGCCAATCTACAGAAGCTTTGGCTGACTTATATATGAGACAGATCATAAGATTACACGGCGTACCAGTCAACATTGTGTTAGACAAAGATTCACGCTTTATATCACATTTTTGGAGAAGCATGCAAGAAAGCCTTGGAACTCGTCTGAAATTCAGTACATCTTATCACCCACAAACAGACGGGCAGTCAGAACGTACTATTCAGATATTAGAGGATATGTTGAGGACTTGTATGTTGGACTTTGGAGGATCATGGAAGGACCACCTACATCTTATGGAGTTTTCTTACAACAATAGCTATCAGGCAAGCATCCAAATAGCTCCATTTGAAGCATTATATGGAAGGAAGTGTAGGTCTCCTGTGTGTTGGAGTGATGTGGGAGAATGTCAGATTCTGGGACCAGAGTTAGTAGTCAACACCGTAGAGACAGTTAAGAAGATACAAGGACACTTGCGAGCAGCGCAAGACAGGCAGAAACAATGGGCAGACCTTCATCGTCGTCCCTTGGAGTTTAAAGAGGGAGATCATGTCTTCTTAAGAATATCACCTACCAGAGGCACCATCCGATTCGGAGGGTGCGGCAAGCTGAGTCCAAGATATATTGGACCATTTGACGTACTAAAGAGAGTGGGAGAAGTAGCATACCGACTTGCGCTACCACCTTCACTTGAGGGAGTACATGACGTATTCCATGTATCACAACTCCGGCGATATGTGGCAGACAGAAGTCATATTCTCGACCATTCAAAAATTACCATTGGGCCAAGCTGATCATATCAAGAGCAACCCGTGGAAATCCTTGATCATAGAGAGAAAGTATTGAGAAATCAGTCTATTCCCTTGGTCCGTGTAGCATGGAAGCATGGTTCGCCAGGAGAATCTACTTGGGAGCGCGAGGATGACATGCGCCAACGTTTTCCAAATCTATTCATTGACCAAGGTATAAATTTAACTTTATCTATACCATCCTTAATTTCTACCATGGCTTAGTTTTAATTTCGAGGACAAAATTTTTATAAGTTGGGTAGAATGTAAAATCCTTAATTCTAAAAATTATATTTTTATTATTATTTAATTATTTATTATAGTATTAATAAACTAAATAGAAGAAATAGATTTTATTAATAAGAAAAAGAAAAGAATAGAAAATAGAAATTTCCATCAGACCCAAACCCGCTCGTAAATTAAGGAAGCAGCAGCAGCTCACCCCGCGTAAAACAATCAATAGCAAACCACTCACCACACCGCGTATACTCCTTCGCGCATAAACCGCAGCAACAGTAGCAAACCATCGCTTATTTTACCCCGCGTAAACTCTTCTTTTCACCGCACGTAAAACCCAAACCCAAACAATTAGGAGAAGAAAATATCAGCAGCAGAAGCAAAACCCAATTTTGTTTTGCTTTTCCACACGTGTAAGCACCTCATTCCACCACTCTTAACACTAATATTACTAAACACTCCCAACCGAAACCAAAACCAATGAAAAGAAAGAAAACAACAGCGGCAGTAGTTTTTGGTTTTCTTCAACACTAAGTTTTTTTCACTGCCTCTTATTCTCTATATATAACCATAAACTCTCACTCCTTCAACTTATACGGTTGTGAACGCTTGCACTATACGGAACATTGCTCGGTAAGTATACCTTGCCATAGTACTATTATTTATATTCCAAATGATGCATGATTCTATTTTATTTATGTATTTGCATTGGACCTTGTTCATGAGACCACCCCAGTATTATGGAGTATTATTTGGATTCATTGGCCGTGACACAAGTTTTTACACGAGTTGTGAGTCTCATATAGATCCCGGACTACGTATTAGGTTGGCCGCATGTACATAAGAGCCGTGCGTTAGGGATGACCGCTAATATAAACTTTATATGCTAGTAGACCTGGCAGTTATTTAGAGGTTGTATAGTGTCATGGATATGGCATGCTTAGAGCATGGGGTGGGGAGAACAACTAGCCCTGTCGCTGCCACTCAGATAGGACACCAGGACTCAGCCCAAGATCCAGCCATTGCATCCAGGCAGCATACGGAGAAAAAGATGATCTGATCCTACGCCCAACTCTAATGCGCCTGGTCAAGTAAAGTCCGTTGCGCCTGTGTAAGCACCTGCCTCATGCCCCAAAGTGCCCAAATGTGCCAACCTATATGTTGCGTCGCAGGGTGAATGATCCGGAGATGCGCCAAACAGAAGAAAGTTGTGCACAAGTTCCACGATAACTCTTCCCATGTTCTCCATGCTTCTGTTCAAAGTATTCTGAACTTTTAAAACTTACAAAGTTTTACAGTTCAGAAACTTTGAAGGGGGTCTTATAGAAGCATGGAAAATCTACTCTATGCGCCAAAGTGACCCTACTCCATGCGCCAGAGTGATTCTGCTTCATGCGCCATAGTCACTCTGTTTTATGCGCTATAGTAAATTGGTTCCATGCGCCCAGCAGTTTAAAAATCCTCTGTGCCTCAAGGATCCTAGTCGATACTCCAATAAAGCTCAAAGAAGCCTCATGTGCCCGTAGTGCCATGCTCTTTCATATGTTCAAGTGGAGTCTCATGTGCCCGCAGTGCCATGCGCCCCCACACATCCAGGAGTCTCATGTGCCTGCAGTACCATGCACCTCTGTGAACCTAACCAAGGCATGCGCCCATAGTGCCATGCGTCGTTAATTCTCATGGGCCTACAATGTTATGTTCCACCTAAATCACGTACATACGCCTACATGACGCCTGGTTCCAGGCTACAAATTGCAGGTGTTATCTCTATGCAAAGCATCGACGAGATCAACAATCCAGAAAAGGATCCCCATATACGCATACACGTAGAAAAAAGAGGAAGCTAGAAGCTGCATTTACCAAAGGAGAAGGAGAAGACAGGAGAGCCACCTCGTCAACCTTCTTGGTCTTGGATCATCAACGGGGTAAAGGAGCCGCTGCAGTACTCGATCTCCATCGCCACACTTCCCAAGAACCCTCTTTTTTTCTTTTGTACTTAGATTCTCTGGTAATAGGGTTGACTGCAATGCTAGTAGTATCCATATTCTTTAAAACAGGCATTTGTTAGTAATTAAGGTCTCTGACAACCCTAGCTAGTTAATGGTAGCAAGTCATAGGGCTATTTTGCTATGCATTGAATGTTTGTTTCATTTGATAAGCTTTCTCTTTTATTTCATTATTCAGACAGATGGTTAGGGTGCTAAGTTTTGCTCGAATGAAGGTCTGCAACCCTGGTCCTTGTTTGGTTTAAGGGTTGTGGTCACGATCCAGAGTAGTTCCTATGCTCTCTTACCGCTCGTCACCTTCCTTTCATTATAGCACTTGTCATCAGTTCTTCCAGTTATATTTAGAGACGAGTACAATGGTACCATACAAGTCTCGACCCGCATTTATTTATGTCTCTTTCCAGCTTATGTTATGATATATTTTTTCTCTCACCTTGAGCTACTTTGTGGTACTTGTTGCTTGGGGTTCTGACCCCACAAGTTTTGTTTGGCCAGATCCACCAGAGGAGAACCAGGATCCCCCGTATTTCCAGCAAGATGACTCACATTCGTAGGATTGCGGCCGAAGCTCACGAGTGAATTTTATTCTTCTGCCCCTCATTTTGATTACTTTATTTTGTGGTGTTTAGTAAGGGACAGTGTTAGCCCTTTTATTTTAAGATAACTTCTCTGACTTCGGTCGACATGATGTATATATTAGACCATGGTTGGTATATTTGATCATGTATAATTATACTCTGCTAGTGCAGTATTTTATATTCACTTGGTTCATGATCATATATGATGTATAATTTGAGACGCCTCTTTACTTTTATGTATGATATACTTTAGTATTATTTTTGATGGATTGAGATAATTGGATTTGTCGGCCTTAGGACTGACGTCATAGCATGGTAGAGTCCTTCCCATTTGTCTTCTAGACAGCAGTGACCGTTGTACGATATTTTTATACCTTGTACGATGTAGCAGGCCATGTTTGTCCTTATATTTAACCAGTATTCTGGGAGCAGGGTGTGACAAGATTTTAGTGGTGGCCCACGCAGGTCTTTTTTTTAGACTTATAGGGGAAACTTATCTTGTTAGAATCTCAATCCTTATTTATCCTTGATTGAACTCCACTTGTAACATGTACTTTCATCTCCCCTTGGAATATAAACTTGCTTGACATGATTGTTCCATTCTCGTCCTTATTGATTGCCTTGTGTCCTTATCCTTCAGGGACACTCTACCTGCTCTTCATTATGAGGGTTCTGTTGTACCGCTTATGGATCTAGTGATAGGCCAGGAATAGGTTCCGCCATTGAACCATAGGCAAGCGTCAGTAGCTCATCAGTTGGCTCTCCAGATCATGCATATTCGACCAACACAATCAGCCCCACCAAACTTACCAAAAAGGCCAGTCTAGTCTATTCTGCCGTTCATACCCGCCCAACCAACACAGCCATCCCAGTCAATACCGCCCGTTCTTTCAGAACAACCAGAGCAAACATGCACACAGACCATGTTGGAAATAATCCAAGCCATGATGATGGTACAATAATAGCAACAACAACTCTAACTCCAGCAACAAGTGGGCCAACTCTGCCAGCAGTTTCAGCAAGGGTAGGAACAAACCAACACTACTCTTTGTCAGGGAGTTAGAGTAGCGCTCGAGACCAGTGGGCGTTATAGTC
Organism: Iris macrosiphon; assembly: GCA_036927795.1. Lineage (NCBI taxonomy): Eukaryota > Viridiplantae > Streptophyta > Magnoliopsida > Asparagales > Iridaceae > Iris > Iris macrosiphon. The sequence continues at coordinate 36,987,760 of JAYESA010000018.1, read as the reverse complement.
TCAACTTGGCATCCAATGTTAGTCACTTGCGTCCAACCAAGTTCCTCGACACTGAGGATACAGTTTTAGCATATTCATGGCTCCAAGATTTTGAGGCCATCCTGGATGCGACTAAGACCCCCAAGGATGAGAAGGTAGCAGTTGTAAAGCTACAGCTATCAGATCTTGCCTGAGATTGGTGGGCAGCACAAGAAATAACGCTTCCAAAGCCCATCGACTGGAGGACATTCAAGGAGCGTTTCCAGGAGAAGTATTTCCACACAATCTCCAAGTTCTAGCTCCAACAGAAGTTCATCAACCTCCGCCAACAGACAAGATCGGTCGACTAGTATACGACCGAGTTTTGCCGACTCGGTCGATTTGCTCCCCATATGGTAGCTTCCGAGGAAGACTGAGCCAAGAGATTTGAGTAAGGTATACATTTTGAGCTTCAGTAATTTATGATGGGCTATAATTATGCCACCTACGATGCAGTGCTTAGGGAAGATAGGTCATAAGAATTTGCCTGTCAGAGATTAGCAGCAAGGACTGGAGGCCAGAAGAGGTCTCACTCATCCATGAGAGGCATCAGTATTCAGTCATCACCTTCAGCCCCAGCAGTTAGAGTTCCTCGCCCTCCTGTACCTCCAGCCTCGACTATAACCTTGATACATTCCATGAGATAGTCAGCATCAGCAGGGTGTAACTACTATGGCAAGCCAGGGCACACCAGAGATCAATGCAGGAGGGCCAATGGCCAGTATCTCAGATGTGGGACACCTGACCATATAATTTATTGTTGTATACTTTTGAGCCCTGAAGCTTCTTCAATCCGACAGTTACCAGCTCTATCTCAGGCAGCAAGTGATGGTTCGAGAGGATCAGCATTAGCAGTTCGACCCTTAGCCCAGAGTCCACTCACGATACAAGCCCAGCAGTTTCAGCAATAGTGTCCAGCCCAGTTTGCTCAAGTCCAGCAAGCGAGGCGCAATTGGCAGCAAGTTAGAGCAGCAACCCCAAGGCATGCGCGTACAGAAGAGTTCGGTAACCTAGAGCAGTTGATAGCTGAAGGTGCTACGATTGTGAATGAGATTCCTGAGCTTCCTTAGCTTATCTTATTCTTGGATTCTTGTTGAACGATCTTATTCTGATACGCCCAGAGTGCAACAGTCGTCTCGATTCTTTCGTCGAGCAGTGACGAGTTCTTTCTCCCGCTCTTTTACCTCCGTGTCTCGTGGTACATGTTGTCCATCATGTGTCCCGACTGCGAAGGTATGTCCTGGATTAGAGTCATATTCTCGATATAGTCGTTGGTACCGACTTACTTCAAGGCTTGGCTCTTATCCATTTTGTGAGTCAACGTAGGAAAACGAGGACGGATTCCTACTCGACTGACTCAGGGGTATATATATCTATATGCCTCAATGTTCCTTCCTTTCCTCTGTATGTTGTTATGTACAATAGTTACTTTCTGCAGTTATTTTCTTTTATCTAGTTACTCGCTTGATGTGATTCTGTTGATAGCAACTTATGATTTCTTCAGCCTTCCGGTATTTTCCAGCTCGACTAGCCTTGGTGAAATTCTGAGGACAAAATTTTTCTAAGGAGGGTAAAGATGTCACACCTGTTTTCAGATTTGGTATTTCTTGAATTCCTGAGATTTAAATTTTTCCTGTAATTGTATACATGTTGTATTTTACAGGTGGTCCTTATCATTTATATTATAATTATATGTGTTTAATTTTTGTTTATTGCGGGAGAGTCCTAGACCAATAAGTAAACCCATTAGTAATGGCCATGAACCCGCATTAGGACCCGTATGTAGGATGGATACCTGACAGGGTTCACTCTTGGACCACTGAACCTATTCCTTGGATAACTGAGACTTGATGGGATTTGTCGTGACTAGACCCCATGCACATCCTTTTCTTGACGCATCTACCCTGCGCATCCCTCCTTTTCTCTATAGTATATATATAATTGTGTGTTTCTCTATTTTCTCCCTCAATCCTTATTTCACTTCTTTCCTTCTTTCTTTTTTATCTCCTCCTTGCCCTAGATAGAGCCCTAACCTTAGGAGACCTAGAGAGAGGTTGTTGAGGTGATCACTTGAACCGTGAGAAGTAGACGCTAGGAACCCACTCTAGGCAAGTACATCTTGCTCAATGGTGAAGCCTTGGATTTTTATATTTTGTATATTATGCGTTATTAAAAATGTGTCTAATAAAAAATGTTCCTCTTGATGTTCTCTTTCATTTTAGTTCTTCGAGTTTTGATTTTTGATGAATAATTTTGAGTAGATCAGAGTTTCAAGGTTAGAGTTTTTATAGATTTTATGAGTTTTTCTTAGTTTTGATTTATTAAAACTTATTATTTTTGAAAACTAGTTATTCTATTTGATAGAGAATTTTATTTCGAGCATTTTGACTTTTGAATCACTTAATTTGGAGTTAAAATAAAGTTTGTATGGCCAAAATAAGTTTTGGAGCTTTGTTCTCGGACCTGTCCTAACGGGGACGATGAGCAGTGCTGCGCGCAGTGCTCCGTGCATAGAAATCCTTGCCGCAGCAGTGCCCCGCACTTGGATTTCTGGCCACGCATGTAAGTACGTCGTGCGCACCATCTTGACGCTCGCATGTAGTGCACCTCGCATGGATCCCTTGCCGCGAGCCATGCGCCGCGCATGAATTCTTGTCATTGAATGCGCTGCGCGCATCACTTCCTTGTCGTGCGCAATAGTACACCCTGCGCATGAAATCCTTATCGCGGCAATGCACCACGCATGGAATTTTGGGCGCATGCAGTCCGCCGCTCATGGATCTTTGGGCGCATGCAGTACGCTGCGCGCATGTTGACCAGAATGGCTGTTTTTGCCTACTTTAGCTATTTTGTAGCTAAAATCTTGGAAACTCAAAATATAAAATTTGTAGATCTCTGTGTTTTCTTTCTAAATCTTTTGGATCACCTAATTTGGAGTTAATATGAGAGAGTTATCCTCAATTTACTATCATGTGTCAAATTTCTTTCTTTTGCTTATATTTTTATGTGTTGACAGTTTTGTAGTCTATAATCACTAGCTAGGTTTTGTATTATAGCATGTTGGATGTTGTGCTTTCCCTATGATTAGATAATTTTTTGTGATTCCTTACGACACCGTGGACTTTGCTTGCATATGATAATCTAATGCATTTGGCATCGGCAATCAAGTGTGAGCATTGCCCATGTATCGCGTGTCGCGGATACGATCAGTTCGCCAGTGATAACTCATGAAAAGCTCGTTCTTGTAATTCGTCATTATAGGAAGTCTCCCGAGTATCCACAACTCGAGAGCTTGAAATGATTTGCTAATGATTAAACAAGATAAGAATTTACCTAGATCATTGGGAGGGAAGAATATGGCGCTACCGGGCACTACCGGCTACCCCGATCCCCAAGGGCCCCATGAGGCATGTGGCAACCCTGCTAGGCAAGGGCTCCATGACCTACCAAGTTTACGTGTGCTGCAGCACTTACAAGACAAGTTTATGCTTATAAGACAAGTTTATGCTTACAAGACAAGTTTTTATACCAGTTTATGTTTACAAGACAAGTTTACATACAAGTTGTGCCAATAGACAAGTTTATGATTCAAAGTTATGATCTCAAAATTTAGGATTTCGAAGTTTATGATTTTAAGACAAGTTTATGTTTATTTGTGACAAGTAAGTTATGATTTATTATGTTATTTGTGATGTGTACTCTTGACAAGACAAGCGTACCCTTGGCTATCCGGGTTGACTATAGTGCTGGTAGTAGCCATATTCTTCAAAACATGAATTTGTTAGTAATTAAGGTCTGTGACAACCCTAGCTAGTTAATGGTAGCAAGCCGTAGGGCTGTTTGGTCTTGCATTGAATGTTTGTTTCATTTGATAAGCTTGCTCTTTCATTTTATTCTTCTGACGATTGGTTAGGGTGCTAAGTTCTGCTCGGATGAAGGTCTGCAACTCCGCTCCTTGTTTGGTTTAAGGGTTGTGATCCCGATCTAGAGTAGTTCATATGCCCTCTTACCGCTCGTCGCCTTACTTTCATTATAGCACTTGTTATCAGTTCTTCTAGTTATATTTGGAGATGAGTACATTGGTACCGTACAAGTCTCGACCCGCATTTATTTATATGTCTCTTTCCAACTTATGTTGTAATATATTTTGTCTATTACCTTGAGCTCCTTTGTGGTACTTGTTGCTTGGGGTTCTAACTCCACTGGTTTTTTTTGGCCAGATCCACCCAAGGAGAACAAGGATCCCCCGTATTTCTACCAAGATGGCTCGCACTCGTAGGACTGCGGCCGAAGTTCACGAGTAGGTTTCCTTCTTCCGTCCCTCTTTTTGATTACTTAAATTTGTGGTGTTTAGCAAGGGGCAGTGTTAGCCCTTTTATTTTTTATAACTTCTCTGACTTCGGTCAACATGATGTATATATTATACCATGGCTGGTATATTTGTTCATGTATAATTATACTCTACTAATGTAGCATTTTGTATTCACTAGCTTCATGATCATATATAATGTGTAATTTGGGACGTATCTTTACTTTTATGTATGATATACTCTTCTATTGTTGTTGATGGATTAAGATACTAGGATTTGTCGGCCTTAGGACTGACGTCATAGCATACTATAGTCCTACCTATTTGTCTTCTAGACAGTCGTGACCGATGTACGATATTTTTATACCTTATACAGTGTAGCTGGCCATGTCTGTCCTCGTATTTATCCAGTATTCTGGGAGCGGGGCGTGACACTCTCAATCCAGTAGAAACATATAATAATATCCCTTTTTATTCTCATCTAAACACATTATAGTAAATTGCTGCATCGTCATTCTGTTGAGTGGCTGCAAACAAGATACCATTTTGCAATTAAGATCTCATGGCTGCAGCTTTTGCTACCCTGACATGAATATATATATATGATGAATGAAAGCAAGTTATGAATAAATTTCTCAGAAAAATATTTTAATTTACAAAACATAAATTAAACTCCATATTTTGAAATCTTATCTCAATTAGTTTATGAAAATAACTTTGAAAAAGAACTCAGTTTTAATCTTAAGTATTAAGAATCAACCATATAGAATATGATCTTGATCCCCATAATTTTACTAAACTCTAAATCGTGTTACAAGTACTCACCGCCTTACTAGTCCAGATAGTTGCAATCTAGTACGGATAGGTACAGTAATTTCTTGTTTCACAACCCAGTTGATTGGCTGCAATTACTGCCTCGCCAGATCGGTTATTAGATTACCAGGTCATTAACACATTTAAAAATAGATAATCTTTTATAGGAAATCCAAATAATCAGCAATTGAATTAATATAAACATGACGATTAAAAGAAAATTTTAAAACTTCCAAAGGTTTCTACTAAGAAAATATTCAACAAAACTATCTTATTTGGTGGAGAGAATTATAGAATAATATCCAAGATTGGATAAAGGAACAAGTTAAAAATTTAAGTTAAGATGAGAGAATTGAAAATGATTCAAGGAATTCAAATTTGTAAAGATTAAGAGTGAATGAATTCATCAAGAATGAAAAGCAAGATAAGATTATGATATGCTTCTAAGTCTCAAAATATCCAATGAATTGACAATCAAGTTCTTCTATCTTCTCTTTTCAAATTCCTTCTGACCTCAAATAAGTTTACTAGTTTCCTTCTTCAAAATTGAAAAGTAACTTTTCTTTATCATCAATCCATGTTTATTACATAATTGTTTAGAGTTAACCAATACATTCTGATGACTACATAATTGTTCGAAGAAAACAACAATAATCTTAGTCATAATGTTTCATCTCTTACACTAATTGGACATTCCTTTATATAGCCACTATATCATTATCGACTATCATCCTCAATTTCTCAGATAATAGTAGGATCTTTAATTCTTAGTCAAACATATAAATGTATCATATTTTTAGAATATGTATCTCCAAAATTTTAAATAAGATTATTGTTGAATAGGAAACAAGTATGGTACATGATACTACTTTTTATGCTCCAATTGTGTTCAACAAGAAAGCCTGACCACATATCTTTTTCTACCTATTATAGGGATAGTTTAATGATACGTGCTTTAAATATCATCCATTAAAATTTTCTATAATCTCTATTTACATGATCCTACTTCTTATAAAAATTCATATAATTAGAATAATTTCATATTCCATCAATGTATGCTTAGATTATTTTTGCATCAAATTCCTCGAAGAAGATGGTCCAGTATCAAATTTTTACTTTCGACTAATGATTCTCAATAATTGTTTATACCTTAAAATTCTTTCTTGACCTCGGGTTGCTTTAGTTATTTCAGAATATATTTGGCACATATACAGTTATATGTTGCCCTTAAGTTTCCTTTTTTTTAATCCTTCTCTAAGTCTGTATTCATTGACTTTCTCAGTAGTTATCACGTAAGAAGTAAATCTTTTCAATCTAGTAAAATCATCTATATATATATATATTCATCCATGGTATAACTTTTCTGTTTTTAGGTAGATGAATCTTTGTTATAATTCTATCTTTGCCACTTGTAGGATAAATCTATCTTCAAAGTTACTCTTAAATTTTTCTTGATGTACTACTCTATTTGAGTCTTTTGCATGCTTTGTACTCAATCAATTTCCAGCTACATCTTTCAATTGAATTTGAACTATTGCTATTATGTCTTTTGATGCAATCTTTGCTCCCTTAAGTAATCTTTCAGTAGTCCTCAATTATTGCCCTGCTTCTAATGGACTTTCAGTTCCAATAAATTTCTTTGGGTTAAGCTCCATAAATTCTTCAATAGTTCCATTCTTTTATTGAGGAAGTTCTTTAAGTTCCTCTAATACGGTAGCTAATGTTATTTGTGATGCACTAGCATGATGATTAATCATTTCTAAAAGTTGCAAAAATATGTGAAGCATATCTGATGTGCTTGCCTCTAACTAATTGTTAAGAGACAACTGAGAATTATAGAATAATGGATAACGAAAGATAGAGAATTTTAAGAAAGTAATCATTATGAGATGATGTCATTATTTTCATAAAGGAAAAATAATTGACAACAGAATAATAAATCGAATTGTCAGATAGAATAAATTTGGAGAATACAAAAAGATAAGACACTACAAAGATGCACTTGGATAGATAAGTCATGATATGTATATTTGTTGTTACACAAAGGAACTACAATAGACAGAAAGGATATCCTATATCTATACTATGAATACATACTGACATATTATACATATAACCTCACTACATTACCCAATACTCATATCCTAAGGTTCTTGCTAGATAGTTCCAAAGATGAAAGATCTTAGGGTCTAAAGCCTATGACTAAAATCAAATCAACTGAGTTACAATCTCTAATAGGTTAGTCTATAATCCATAAGACTTGTAATCCTAATAGGCTGGTGCTAAACCTGCATGGGCCACCACTAAAAGATGTGTCACGCCCCGCTCCTGGAATACGGCGAGCCGAATACGTAACTAGCACCCAGGCTATGCGCTAAACAAATACACCTGTATATGTATCGCGATTGTCGCCTGTAAAGTTCTAGGATAAAATTATGGGCAAACTAAAATCATCAATAAAGTTGATAATAATTTACATCTATAAACATCACTCATCAACCTTTACATCTCACAAGTCTGGTTTCTATCTCAAGGATAATACATATGAGAAAATACACAACTATACAAAATAAAACTAATGATATATCCTCTGTATGTGCTATTTTTTTGGTTCTTCCATAATATATACCGAAAGTATCTCTTCCTCAGCCATGCCTCCATCTAGTGAACAAAAACTAGGTCATCAAAGACATGCAAGTCCTCGGTTCAAGAACGATAAAATAAATGAAGTAAAAAAGTTATATGATTGAAAATTATGATATGATACTCAGTTAGGAGAATGATATGATTTGTTATAAGAAAGTATTGTAGTATTAACCCAGAATAAGACTTAACTCGGATTATGACACTATTGTGATCCTAATTCTAGTGACTTATAAGTGTCCAAACACATTCATTGTCTAATAGTCACTACCACAATCACAATACAATTTTTTTATATGATGATGCAATTTGGAGAACAGATTTGGATTTCATATTCGCAGTGTCACGATCACTATATAGGCAATAATCCCGTTACCAGGGATCAGGTGGTGGCAGGTAGGCACGGTGCTTAGTAGTCCGGCCACTCCTCTTCAGAAGAAAATTTATAAACTTCAATTAACACCAAATTTGACTTTTATCGAATTAGGGTAAACTACACGAGATCCACGAGCGTCATGTAAGGTAGGTGATCTAAGCATTCACCGAGTCTCAACGCAATACCTTGAGAAGGACCTACAGGTACTGATCAGTTTTGTTAATTATATTGTCCAGATTTCATATGATGTAATCTAATTATTCTCCTCCGCCTAATACTCTATTCTATAATCATATTTAATTTGTTACTTATTTAGAGCTTTCTTTCCTGGCTCAAATATGTATCACGATCTGTGTATTCATAGATATCATAAGAATACGAGAATATAAACCAGCAAACAAGTTTTTATCCACTAGAATACACACAGGTAAGTATCTCTATTCGTATCAAATATTACGTACTACAAGATTACTTCTCAACAGGATATTCAAGTAGATGAAGTATGACAAAATATGAGTCTTTACTTCAGATAGCAAGCTTCATGTAGTATGAGTATACAACTCACCATGAAAATCTATTTACTGAAATAAGATAGGAACAACTCTATTTAATATTTGTTACGCTTGCATGTAAATGTATTTGTATCCTACGATTCAAAACTTAGACAATTCGACCCCTAACATATTTAGAGTTATCGAGAGCATGTCTCTAGTAGATACAAAATATAGGTTAGGGTTTAGTATGATATAAAGGTGTTTGATTCAAAATTGAGTTATCTCCTGAAATTTTTATCATTTTTGGCGAAGTCTCCTTTGTATTTAGAGATCCAAACACAATAATATAATTCCACCCGGAGCAATTCTCCGTAGAATTCACTTGGGTCAAAGCCCCTTTGGTAGAATAACTCAACACCGGGTATACGCAGTTATATTCAACAGTAAAGACATAAGTATTAAGAATATTTTTTTTTTACCTTAGCTACTTAGCGATAACGTTAACTTTGCTCGATTATTCTTCTTAAAAGAAGAACACACAAGTTAGAGGCAAATGAAAGTTAACTGAACTTAAATATAGAATAACACTTAAACCAGTAGCATTATCATATCACAAGATGGTTTGTAAAGTGTTTATACCTTGCCAGAATCAATCATTTCAATTATTTAAATATCAATAAAATCATAATATACATACCTTTCTATATTATGAATTTGATTCATGTTAAGCATATGTAAGCAACTCTAGAATTTAATAATAAAATCTAGCATGTAACCCTGATGTTGCACAAATTATAACTCCTATATATAAACCAAAATACCATCATATTATATATATTCGGAAAGCTTATCGAATCCTCGACGTATCCTTATTATACATATTTTAATTTTAATGATGTCTATTAGATCAAAACTTGCTTGGGAAAACATTGTGCACTGGATTCCATTATTGCATTCCAGATTTCAACGTCTGCAGTATGCAGCCAATAACTTCTATCATATCGATCCAAATACTATCATATCATATATGGTTGAAAAGATTATCGAATCCTTGACATTTTCTATTAGATATAATTAAATTTTGAAAATATTTAATAGATCAAAACTGGCCCAAAAAATAATGTGTACTAGGTTCTAGATTTCAATTCTAGAATTATACCTCAGTTTTCCACGGCCAATAACTTCTACCATATAAACCCAAACATATCATATGCGATTGAAAAGCTTATCGAATTTCCAACTGTTCTTGTTTATATAAATTTTTATTTTGACAGGGTTTAATATATAGATCAAAACAACCTCACAAAATAATGTGTTCATAGCTCTCAGATTTCAATTCCATAATTTTATATCCGTTGTACGGCCAATAATTCATATCATATAAACTCAAACACTATCATATCATATATGGTTGGAAATATTTTTGAATTTCCAATGATTCTCATTCAGACATATTTTGATTTTGACCATGTTTACTAGATCAAAACCAGCTATGAAAATTATTGTGCATGATAAACGAATTCAGCACCTATGTTTCCAATTCTAATTCATGTCCAATACTCCTATAGGTGTGTCACCTTAACTAATAACTCTTAGAATCATGTTCTAAAAAACATATAATTAACTCAACTTTAATCTATAATATAAACTTTATTTTGAATATTAGAAATAAAACAGGAACAATATGGAAAAATACACAAAAATAAGAATTGTGTAATGGAAATGAGGACTTGCCTTTGTCTTCAAGGTTTGGAATTTATGGAGAAACGGAGAGTTATGTCTAGGAGAGGTAGGTAGGTGGTTTAGAAGAGGTGAAAGTATGGAAGGGTTAAAGCTTATATAAGAAAAGTAAATATCATATTTTCTTTATATAAACCAATTCCTTAGCTACTAAGCTATTACCTTCTTATCTTTAGAAGATATTTTAAGTAAAAGCCAAAACCGAATAAAACCTCTTAACCCTATAGGTTGGAGATGAGGTGGCTTCTTAAAGAAGTTAAAGGTTTAGTTGGTAAAGGGGTATTTTGGTCTTTTTCTATGTAAAGTTAAATTAGGGTTCTAATAAATCCAATTTACCTCCAAATCAAACCCAATTCTTTACACTAAATCAAATCATAATCCATGAATAATAAGACACATAAATAACACCTCTAATAAAAATATTAAAGATTTACGTAAAATAAATAATATTATTATATTAAAATTTTTGGGAACCCAAAAAATATTTTATTTAAATAATAAAAAAATCTCGTAAAACTATTTTTTCTTCAAACTTGTATTTCTATATAAATAATAATATTATTAAAAAGTAATTTTGAAACACAACTATGACATATGATACCATCATATCCGAGTCCTCCTCTAAATGAGGTAAATCTTCTATGTCCAGCTCTTCGTCAACTCTACCATCATCTATAGTAATGTCAACCTCCATATTATCAACATCGGCCAAACTCATAAATGTAAGTTGAGTCATGACCACCTCATCCTCCTGATATGCTAGATCCCAAATATTATATGTGGTTTTAGCTTTTGTTTTGCAAACAACCCACTATTTTCGGGTATTGCGTCAACAACTATAATAGCTCGTGTAATACACTTGAACTGTTTGACTAGCTAACACGAATGGTTCAAAACCTACATATCTTTTACCATATTTTATATCAACAAATCTAAATTGTATGTCAATTTGTCATCCTTAATTGGGTGTTGTGTTTACCAATCACATTTAAAAAATACAATTTTTGTAATGAAAGAATAATCCAGCTCTACGACATCTCTTAGTACACCGTACTAGTCGAGTTTTGAATCGGCATCGTCGACTGAACCCCTCACACAAACTCCAAAATATTTTGTAGAAGTTTTCAAGCAAGTCCTTCGATCATTTACGCAACAACTCTCTAACAAACTGAATTATCCGGTCATAGCATTTCTGCGGCAAGTTAAAATCAGACTTGATGTTCAACAGCCGCATCACTACCGACGGGACATAATGAGAATCACAACCGGGTACAATAGTGTATCGGCATTCTTTAACATATCATAGAACTCTTTTACATCAAGATTCAGTTCCACCAGATCAAAACTAAGACCAGTCACATCAAATACCAACACACGTGCCAGATTTCGCTGTCGATATTCAGTGGAATCTCCCACCTTTGTATTGAATGAGGACTGATATTGCGAAAATAAATGTTCTCCTTGAGTCGTCCACTCCTTATAGTTCGGTATGAAATCCTTCTCGTAGACATGCTCCCTCACGAGATCCACCTCTTTTAATGGTATATTATTACATTTGACACAATGGCACTTTATTAGCCTTTCATCTATGAAATAAGGTTTGCTACTGGCGTATTTGAAAAATTCCTCAACACCCGCCTTGAAATCATTCGTCAAACCAATTATACTCTTATGTTGCCGATTGTACATCCATGAACTGTCAACTAAGTATCGACTCATTGTTCAAACTAATTCTTATATTCAAACAATATGGATTAAATACAAGTATCAAAAAAACTTAAAGAATATGTATTCTAACTTAATACCTAATTGTAATAACTAATTATTATTCACACTAGTTCGATAAAGTAACTACACCCTATATTTATTTTAGTATTGATAACCCTAGAACCCCTTCTCTTTAGAATGGCATACAACACTCAAATTTAATACTGTCATATTCATATTAGAAGTTCCTATTATGAGTTCTTAGTTGAGTTTCTATAGTTGAACTCATTCCATTAATACAACGGAAAATAAAAAAAGATAGTAACTACTAACTCTTTAGCTTGTCGTAGCTAGAAGTTATCAAAGTCTAGACTGGATGTATACCGAGAAATTGAATAGGCTAACTGTTTCAATTAACAATTTTGCAAAGTTGATCATTTATTTTACACTAATTGTACTTTATCTAGTACATGATATTGGTTTCTTCATGGCTTCAAATTGGTTGTGCTTAGATTGCATCTTAATTGAGCCTTTGTTTTAACCAGTAGTTACAGTTCAGTGATGATTGATTATTGATGTATGTAATCCATATATTGGAAATTGTTAGATTTTTTTCTTTCAAATTAGACTTATTTTCTTTTGCATCAACAAGATACTGAATAATGCATTTTTAACATGCATATCATCATCAACATCATCGTCCTCTCCTCCACCCTAGACAACAAAAGCTATAAAAAAATATACAACAAATCTTTCATTTTGACTTATTATCTTTCATCCTTTTTCCAACTCTCTATTGCTCTTTGCTCAACATAAAGCGTATTCGTGTCCGTGTCCAGCATATCCTGTCTGTATGTGTCCAGCACCCAAATCCAAAATTATATACAAACCCCAAATTTCAAATATAATAATTAACCAAATACTAATGAGGGTTATGATTTACCTTCGTCGGAGGAGGAGGGGATCTGACGGAGCGCGGATGTGAACGGAGGAGTGTCGAGGAGAGAGGGGCCGGAGAGGGTCGTCGAGGAGGAGGGGTGGAGAGGGGGCCGGTTCGTGGAGGGGGTGGAGAGGGGGCTGGTTCGAGGAGGGGGGGGGAGGTAGAAGGGGGCAGAAGAGTGGGGTCGAGGAGGGGTCGTCGGAGCAAAGGGGACGTCGCACGCATTGGGGGGTCGCCGGAGCAAGGGGAGTCGTCGCGGGGAGGGGTTCGCGCGCGCACACACAAAGAGAGGAAAATGTTTGGGGAGAAATAAAAGTGAAACGAGGGCGATGGAATTAAAACATTTCATAGTGACGGAAGGCTTCGTCGCTAGTCCATCGCTGACGTGAAGCCGACGGAACAATGATGGAATAGCGACAAAATTTTATATATGTATCTTATATAAATAAATCTGTCGCGGTTCTGTCGGCTATCCATCGCTACGTTAGCGACGGAATATAATGATCCGTCGCAATTTTTCAGTATTTTCGTGGTGGTACTATATATATTATTATTATTATTATTATTATTATTATTATTATTATTATTATTAATTTATGTGTGTTTGTTATTATTTTCTATCATTGTTTGGATTACTTGGATATTGTGTTGTCAATATTACTATTATTATCATTTATATTTTGTGTTATAAGTTGTATGGTAGCTGGTTTCTTTGAAACTGAAAAAAATAACCTAAGTAGTGATAGACTGGCAACGGATCATCTACGGACTATTGAAAATTTTTTTGCAGCGACTGTTGTCGACGGATCAACAACTAATTGTAGTTTTAGGATAAACTTGATGTTTATACACAAAGTGTATCAGAGTCGATCACTATCTTCGTCACTAAAAGGCGTCGTAGTTACAGCAACTAATTGATATGCTGCTAAATTTTCGTCATTTGGTTAATCACTATTTCGTCCAAGCCGCAACGTCTCAAGCGATGGAAATAGGTCAACGACAAGTAAAATGATGTGACGGAATGTTTGGTCGATTTTAGTAGCTATTTTAGATAGCGATAGAAATTTCCGTCATTATTTAAAAAAAATAAAAAGTTATAGCGCTTTTCCGAGTCTATTCCTGTTGTTTGGATTTCTTCAGGACTTCTCCGATGATCGGACAGCACCCGAAGCTCTGCGTAGTTGAGCTACATTACGACATTATGCACATAGTTAATTAGTTATTTTATGCCTAGATGTGAATTTCTTTCACAATTTATTAGTAGTCAGCACTGGTTTGTTCATGAATATGATCTATCACTCGTACTTTTACATACAGCACCGTGGGCCTGCGAATATGGATGAAGGATATGGGGAAATGTTACTGCCTATGGACCAGTACTTGCTTTAGATCCAATTCCTATATATCCATCTCTCGAGGAAAGATACAGGAGGTGAGCATTTGGCTTATTCGAAATAATCAAAACTGAATATATCGAAATTCTAAATATCCAAAATCGAAACTGAACCGAAATTAGTCAAAATCAAAACCGAATAAGCTATTCAGTTTGTTCGGTTGAACTATTGCTATTGTTTAATGGATCAAACCCAGAGTTGAAATCTTGGTTATATTATATTAAAAGCTATAATTTTATACACACATTTGTTGTATTTCAAAGTTGTGTCCAGTCAATGTTGGGCTTCAAAACATATATATATAATTATTGTTTTCAAAATATATACATTTTTAATCACAAAATATGCAAAGAGCTGGAATATTTTCACAATTGCATAAATCTTATTCGGTTTTCGATTTTAAACCAATAATTTTTTTTTTTTTTTCAAATTCGAAACCGAATCGAAATTTTTCCAAATCGAATCAAATCTCTTATTCGGTTCGATTCAGATCGGATCGATTCGGTGTTGTTTCGATTCAAAAACGAATAATGCTCACCCTAGAAAAATATTGCCGATAATTGATGTTTCTGGATCGTTTCAACTGGACATCCTTCTTGATTTTCTGTTTTCACGACCACTTTGTGACGTATTAGTTCTAGTTGTACACTATTATTTCATAACTATCTAAAATACATAACTTGTTTTCTTTGTAGTGGAAAAAAAGGAATTAAAACTACTATAAATACATACAGCCAAACAGAATCAAGTTTTAGGGTTCTGGAAAGAGGCACAATGCTAGTTGTGAATGTTTCAGGTTAGTGATTAGTCAAAACCCAGTTAGTGACTCCAGTTATGACTAGGGGTGAGCATTATTCAGTTTTTTTGAAAAATAAAAACAAAAACAAAAACAAAATACCCTGATTGCATAAGAGATTCAATTCGTTTTGGAAATAAAAAATCTGTTCGATTTCGGTTTTAAAAATACTAAAATAATTTTTCGTTTTTGGTTCCGAATTTTGATTTCGGTCAAAAACCGAAAATCAAATAAGACTTGTGTAATTATGTAAATATTCTCAATTATATGCATCTTTTATGATAAAAAGTATAATTTGAAAACAATAATTCTATGTATATGTTTGAAGTCCAACTTTGATAATTTAACAAATAGTTCAACTTTTAACACAATTTTGAATTTAGTAAATATGTGTATATAAAAATTATAATTTTAATATATTTTAACTATGATTCCAACTTTGCGTTCGTCCATTAATAATAAAAATACTCTAACCGAATAAACGGAATTGATTATTCGATTTGTTTCGGTTTCGATTATGGCTAATTTTGATTAATTTTCGGTCTTGAATTTTTAGAATTTCGGTTTATTCGATTTTGATTATTTCGATTCGGTTGAAACCAAATAAACCAAACGCTCACAAACAAATAGGACTACATACAGATTGGAGGTGAACACAAGCAGTTCCAATTAAGTTCCAGTTTCAAGCCCATAGAGAAAGGATTAGCCAATAGTCCTATAAAATTTTAATGATTTGGGCTCTTGAGGACAAGTGAAAATTGTATTTTTTAACTTGGTTAGGGAAAATGATTTTAATTTTCCTGAATCATTTCAAATCCTCATTGACAAGTTATGTAAGATGATTTATGCTTCTTCTTTTTGTCTGCTTCATTAATATCTGTGTCAGTCCTGACCATTTATACTAAACTACTAATGTGCACGTGCATAGCACGTACATAAAAAATTTGTTAAATTTTTTATATAAAATTATTATAAAAACTATTGTTCCTAGAAATTGAACTGAAGCAACCAAAAAAATACCTTCCACCTTAACCACTTGAATTAGAATTGTTTAGTTATAAATAAACAATATTAGATAGTCAAATAAATAATTATTTTAAAAAAAATAGTGAGTGGAGTATTTACGTACCATTTTTTTAGATGTACGGCATAACGCTCGTAATTTTATGCACGGTGTGTTGCATACCTTTTGGGACCACGACTTCCAACTCCTACCAAATAAATAGAAAGAATATTATGTCCTCGTGGTTCGATCAATTGATCTCCTGCCACCTAGCTAGACTCTTATACCTCTATCCGGTAACCACAAGGATCACTCGAGTTGAATTTTGGTGGCTCAACTCAATTTTCAACCGTTTTCGAGTCTCATTAAGGGGAGAGATATTCAGTTTTGCTATAGCCCATGTCGTTTCTTTTTCTTTCTCCTACAAGTTTGCCTGGTGCATATTAGTCATTCCTTCTCCTGTGGAGACATTCTGATAATGACTGGTTGCTTTTCGTACTTATCTTCGTTTATTCAAAACTTGCTTCAAAAGTTTTAGTGTACTCCAATCGAAGTTTATGTTTCTTGTTACTTTAGTTGTCAAATAATTCCAACACACCTTGATGGGTACGGAGTCAATTTCCATGATGAATAAACATGGATTTGATTCATGGAATTCGGTCACTTATGGTTCGGTTCGGCCAAGTACTTAACCATTTTTCTGGGTACAGTTTCTATAACAAGATTCAGTTTTGTGAGGCTATTTTGAAGCTGTTGCAATCACTATTTGGCTCGGTCTTCAATACAAAAGTTGTTGAGAAAAGTTTTCTATTTCATCCAAACTTTGAACCAGGTCATTTGGAGGTGTATTAAAGAAGTTATGACCATCTAAAGTAACCTATATATTCATATTCTGCATGCATTCAGCTTGCATGTAACATTGATGATAGATGAACGGATCTTGGGAGAAGTAACGAATCTACCCTTTGGACTTCTCCATACAACGAATGTGATATACCCAAGAGGCATATCCTCCCTATAAATAGAGGGGAGATAGTGAAGGTTGAACACAACAAGTAATAAGAAGAACAATACACAACTTGTAACCCTCACACTTGTAATCCACCTCAAGTGAGTTAGTGAGAGAAAGTGATCCTCAAGTTAAGTTGTACCAACTTGAGAGAATGTCCTTGTAATCTTTCATTTGATTATAGTGAAAACGGTGAAGAATGGGCGGACGGAGGACGTAGGCTCAAATTGAGCTGAACCTCGATAAATCTTGTGTGTGTTCTCTCTTAGCTTCTCTTCTCTTCCATTTTATTTTATCTCATCAAAAAGACGGAAAAGGTCTTATTTTTTCCAACAGTGGTATCAGAGCACATGTTGCTAATCTTCTTGTGTTGAGATGGAGACTCCCATTGGTGGCATTCGGATGATCATCTTGAATAGCCGCAACTGAATGATATGGAAAGCAAAGATGACAGCCATTCTCTATTGCAAGGACTTCTATGAACCGGTTGAAGGAGAATCTTCCAAGTTGGATTCCATGACGGTGGAAGAATGGAAGAAGCTCGACCGGAAGACCATCGGCACCATTCGACAATGGGTCGATGACACTGTATTCCATCATGTGTTGAATGAGACTTCGACGAACAGCTTGTGGAAGAAACTTGAATATCTCTACGAGAGGAAGACCGCCGGCAACAAAGCTTTCTTGATTCGGAAGCTTGTCAATCTCAAGTTCAAGGAAGATGATTCCATATCTGAACATCTGAATGAAATTCAAAGTATTGTTAGTCAGCTTGCAGCTATGAAGATGGTGTTGGACGACGAGCTTCAAGCCCTTCTTCTGCTTAGCTCGTTACCTGATAGTTGGGAGACTCTGGTGGTGTCTCTTAGCAACTCCGCACCTGGCGGAGTTGTATCCATGAACCAAGTTACAAGAAACCTCTTGAATGAAAAAATTCGAAGAAAGTCATCTGGATCCTCCCATTCTCATGCCCTTGTCACCGAGAATAGGGGGAGGAGCAAAAGTCGACAGCCTCAGAACCGAGATAAGTCGAGAGAAAAATCAAAGACTAGGAAGGACATTAGTTGCTATCACTGCGAGAAGAGTGGACACATAAAACGGGAATGCCGCAAGTTCAAGCGAGAATAAAAGGAAGGAAGGACCAATGAGAAGCAAGAAAAGAATGAAAGTGCAGCAGTTGTCACTAACAATGAAATTGTACTTTTCTCGGCATGTGAAGAAGACTGTGCAAATCTCACTTGCCAAGACTTAGAATGGGTAATTGATTCTGGTGCCTCCTACCATGCTACTCCATAGAAGGACTACTTCACTTCGCTTCGTGAAGGTAACCTTGGAATGGTAAAATTTGGTAACAAAAATTCTTCTCAAATTTTTGGCATTGAAAATATTTGTTTTACCACTAACCTTGGAACAAAGATGGTTCTAAAAGATATTAGATTTGTGCCCGATCTTCGTCTCAATCTTCTCTCCACCGGGAAGCTTGATGAAGAAGGATACACATGCAGCTTTGGTAAAGGATGTTGGAAGCTTACTAAAGGATCACTTGTACTGGCGAGAGGAAATAAGTGTTGTACTTTCTACAAGACTCAGTTCCACTTAGAGAATGATGAACTTGGAACAGTGGAAGATACCTCTATGGATTTGTAGCACAAGCAGCTTGGCCACATGAGCGAAAAAGGACTACAAACTCTCGCAAGGCGATAACTACTTGCGTCCATGCAAGGTATAACACTATCCCACTGTGATCATTGCTTAATTAGAAAATAACACCGGGTAGCTTTTGCTAAAAATTATAACAAAAAAGAAACCAACATATTGGACTTAGTCTATTCGGATGTGTGCGGACCCATAAATGTAAAAACCTTTAGTGGTACCTCCTACTTTGTGACCTTCATAGATGATGCATCTAGAAAGGTGTAGGTATATGTCATAAAAGCCAAAGATCAAGTTTTTTAAGTTTTCAAAGACTTCCATACCAAAGTAGAAAGAGAAACCGGAAAGCTCTTGAAGTGTATTCACATGGATAATAGTGGTGAGTATACTTCAAGGATGTTTGAAGATTATTGTTCTAAATATGGCATTAGACACCAAAAGACTGTCCCACACACACCACAACATAATGGGGTTGCAGAAAGAATGAACCGCACAATTGTGAAAAGTATAAGAAGTATGCTATCCTTAGCAAAATTACCAATAATATTTTGGGGAGAGGCGGTGCGGACAGCCTGCTACTTGATAAACTTGTCCCCCTCAGTTCCTTTGGATGGAGATATTCCTGAAAGGATTTCGAGTGGAAAGGATATTTTCTATTCCCACTTGCGTGTATTCGGGTGCAAGACATTTGTGCATGTACCTAAGGAGAAAATAATAAAACTTGATGACAAAGTCATTCCATGTATCTTCTTAGGATATGGAAATGATGAATTTGGATATTGGTTGTGGGATCCTATAAACAAAAAAATTGTAAGGAGCAGGGATGTTGTATTTTGTGAGGATAAAACACTTGGTGACTTTGAAAAAGAAGAAGATCCACAAAATACTCACATTGTCCCAGATCCAATCTCCAAGCCTATTGTTATTCCTTCTCTTATGCCAGAAACTAATGATTTTCAAGATGTGCAGGAAGAAGAAATTACAGGTTTTCCATGTTCTGATCAGGGGGAGCATGAACATGAAGAACCACCATATATGGATCAGCCACCAACACCTCAGTTGAGACGGTCGGAGAGGGAACGACAACCCTCAACTAGATATTCTGCTTTAGAATATACTATGGTGACAGATGCAGGTGAACGAGAAAGTTTTCATGAAGCACAAGTCAATGAAGATCATGCCAAGTGGAAGAAAATTATGCAAGAGAAGATGAATTCTTTGCATAAGAACCACACTTATGACCTGGTGGAACTACAAAAGAACAAAAAATCCTTGAAGAACAAATGGGTGTTCAAAATCAAGAATGAAGGAAATAGCCAAGTCAAGTACAAAGCTCGTCTCGTGGTGAAATGTTTCAATTAGAAGCTAGGTATTGACTACGAAGAAAATTTTTTCTTCTGTTTTGAAAATGTCTTCTATTAGCATTATTCTTGGTCTTGTTTCTTCCCAAGATCTTGAAGTTGAGCAGTTAGATGTGAAGACTGCATTTCTCCAGGGTAATTTGGCAAAAAAAATCTATATGGAGCAGCTAAAGGGTTTCAAGGTAAAGGACAAGGAACACTTTGTTTGCAAATTGAAAAAGAGCTTGTACGGGCTCAAGCAGGCACCGCGGCAGTGGTATAAAAGGTTTGATTCTTTTATGCTTGACCATGGGTACAAAAGAATATCTGCAGATCATTGTGTTTATGTCCAGAAGTTCTCTGATGATGATTTCATTATTCTCTCTCTATATGTTGATGATATGCTTGTTGTTGGAAAAGATATGTCCAAGATTGACAGGTTGAAGAAAGAGTTAAGCAAGTCCTTTGATATGAAGGACTTAGGAGCAGCACAATATATATTGGGAATGAAGATCTCTTGGGACAGAAGTGCGAGAAAGTTGTGGCTATCACAAGAAAGATATATTGAACGTGTTTTGGAGAGGTTCAATATGGTGAACTCTAAGCCATTCAGCACACCGCTAGCTGCTCATTTTAAGCTAAGTGCACAACAAAGTCCTTCAAGTGAGAAGGAGAAAGAGGAGATGAAAAGCATTTCATTTGCCTCAGTCGTCGAAAGTTTGATGTACTTAATGGTTTGTACAATACCTGACATAGCACATGCAGTTGGAGTAGTAAGTTATTTTCTTGTCAATCCTAGTAAAGCATATTGGAAAGCAGTAAAGTGGATCCTAAGATATCTTAGAGGAATCTCTAAATATTCTTTATGTTTTGGATATGGAAAACCTATCTTAGAGGGTTATATTGATTCTGACATGGCAGGTGACTTGGACAAGAGAAAGTCCATATCAGGATACTTGTTTACCTTTGCAGGGGGAGCCGTATCATGGCAATCAAAGCTGCAAAAGTGTATCGCTCTATCAACCACAAAAGCTTAATATATTGCTTCTACAAAAGCCAGCAAAGAGCTCTTATGGATGAAGAATTTTCTAAAGAAGTTACCTCTCAAGCAAAAGAAGTACACTTTATATTGTGACAGTTAGAGCGTCATTGACTTTGAGTAAAAATGCTATATATCACTCAAGGACAAAGCACATCGATGTACGTCATCACCGGATCCGAGATGCTTTGGAGAATCGCTTGATGCATATTAAAAAGATTGATACAAGACAAAATTCGTCTGACATGATGACGAAGCCTCTACCAAAAGGGAAGCATAACTTCTGCCGTAGGAATACATGTATGACTACTGTTTGAGAACTTTCTCCTCATGAGGATAGAGGGGGAGATTGATGGTAACGGAGTCCATCCCCATGATGAATAAACATGAATTTGATCCATGGAAATCGGTCACTCATGGTTGGGTTCGGCCAAGTACTTAACCATTTTTCTTGGTACAGTTTTTGTGACAAGATTCAGTTTTGGGAGGATATTTCGAAGCTGTTGCAATCACTATTTGGCTCGATCTTTAATACAAAAGTTGTTTAGAAAAGTTTTCTCTTTCATCCAGGCTTTGAATCAGGTCATTTGGAGGTGTATTGAACAAGTTATGACCATCTAAAGTAGTCTATCTATTCATATTATGCATGCATTCAGCTTGCATGTAACATTGATGATAGATGAACGAATCTTAGGAGAAGGAACGAATCTTCCCATTGGACTTCTCCATGCAACGAATGTGATGTACCCAAGAGGCATATCCTCCCTATAAATAGAGGAAAGATGGTGAAGGTTGAACACAACAAGTAACAAGAAGAACAATACACAACTTGTAATCCTTACACTTGTAATCCACCTCAAATGAGTTTGTGAGAGAAAGTGATCCTCAAGTTAAGTTGTACCAACTTGAGAGAATGCGCTTGTAATCTTTCATTTGATTATAGTGAAAACGGTGAAGAAGGGACGGGCGGAGGACGTAGGCTCAAATTGAGCTGAATCTTGATAAATCTTGTGTGTGTTCTTTCTCTTAACTTCTCTTCTCTTCCATTTTATTTTATCTCATCACAAAGATGGAAAAGATTTTATTTTTCCCAACACACCTCTAGTTCCTTATTTCACAAAGTATATATTCCTTTAATAGCTTATCACAAATAGTCCCACTAAAAACACCAACGAGTGAATCCATGAACTTGGCATTGCCCTTTCGTTCAAAGGAGTCACACTCCATATAGATCATCAGGACGTACAGGTTCAGTTTATGCTTCCCTTTTGCTTCTGGGTAAATTAAAGTTTCCGGAATTATTATCACTACAGCTAGATAACCCTATGTTAACATTGTTAAAGAAGTGAGAGATGAGAAAAGAAGTGTTTTGAGTGGGTTATCTATAACTACCACTCCTTTCTGTAACCTGTATCATTGCTTCCATACAAGTCCAAGTCCAAGTATGATCTCATAAATTTAAATAGTATCTAGAGCTGGGACCATATGCTATTTTAATTAACACCATGATTAAGAGAAAATGTCTAGTGCAGGTTGATGTTTTATCTAGATCCTCATATCTATTGTACTTAGACCTTTCGATCATAACTGGGGGGTGGGGTGGGGGGGGGGGGGGGGGGGGGTGTGGGAGGTGAGCGGAGACGAAATCTCCATTAGAAAATAGTTTTACTGTTGAAGAGGAAATTTTTTTTTTATTTTTTGCTGAATCAGAAAAGATGGACTTTCTCGCACGAGCTTCCTTCCAGCGTGAAGGATCTCCTCCAGCAAGAAGGACCTCCCCGTGAGAGCTTCTCTGCAGTGGATGTGAAGAGTAGGACTACATACCGATTGGAGGTAACACAAGCAAATTCCAATCAAGTTACAATTTCAAGACCATAGAGAAAGGAATGTTGCATAAATGTGCATACATTCCTGGAACATTACTGGATCAACAAAAGATGTTGTTTACTTAGGCCTCATTTGGCTCGCAGAATATTTATATGAAAAAAAAAGTGATTCATTTTCTATGTTTGAGTGTCAAAAGAAAAAAAAAAAAACACGTGGAAAGAAAACTTATTCTCATGGGAAAAAAAAAATGGGAGAAAGTGATTCTCCAAATCCAACCAAGGAATCGCTTTCATACCATAGGGAATTCATTTTTCCTTCAAATTTTCTAGGACTCTCCAAACAATGGAAAGAAAAATGAATAGGAATTGTAATTTTCCAAAGGAAGAAAAAGAACAAGGAATTGATTTTCTTTCCTTTCCTTTCATTTCATTTCCGCGAACCAAACGAAGCCTTAGAGCATCTCCAGCCCTTGTGATTCCTATGTGACATGAGGCACAAGACAATGTCTTTCCTAGATGGCAAGATTATATTCACACAAGACAACGAGATAGAAAAATGTTCTCCAATGCAAAAGTATTGAGAAGATAATAAAAAGTATTCTTTTCCAACTTCCAAGACAACTTTTTCTCTTCTTCCTTTTTTTATAAATATTTTTATTCATAATTGATAATGTGGAAGTAAAGTTATTGTGAAGTACATTGTCTAGAACTAGACAACCAACTGCATAATGTCTTTGTCATATCATGTCATGTTACATTTATAATTTTTTTGATATTTGTATTGGAGAAGGACTTTTTAAATGAAAATTTATTATTCTCTGTGGCAACAATTTTTTTCCAAACTCACAATAGGGTTGGAGATGCTCTTAGTCTCTGATTACACCAAACTAGACCAAGGTTGTCCCATGCCTCGCTGGCAGGTTCTTACCTAAGGACCAAGACTAACATTATCTGGACTAAGGGCCAACTTTGGCAGGCTAGCTAATGGACATGCCGATTGTCAAATAGCCAACAGTCTTATAAAATTTTAATGATATTAGCACGAGAAATTTAGACAAGTTAAAATTATGTGTTTTTTTGTTACGTAAAATGATTTTTTTTTAATCATTTCTATAACCTCATGATAAGTGATGTAAGATGATTTAGTTTTTTTTCCTGCTTCCTTAATTTTTGCGTTAGGTAGGGGTGCAACTTGGATGGGTTGGATCTGACTTTAGCTCAACCCAAGTCCAACCTGATGAATTATAAGCCTACTTCGAGCCTAAGCTCGCACTACAAAAATACTGTAAAATAGCGACGGATCACATTCTGTCGCTAGTGTAGCGACGGAAGATCGACGACATAGCGACTAATGTATTTATATAAGAAATATATATTAATTTTTGTCGTTATTCTGTCGATGTGGTGTCGATTTTATCTCAGCGACGGAATTGCGACGAAAAATTTCGTCGCTGCCAAACGTTATATTTCAATGTTCCAGTTTCATTTTTATTTTCATTCCCCCCCACCCCCAAACACACTCTCTCTCTCTCTCTCCTCTCTCACCACTGACCCCGACCCCTCCTCCTCCTCCTCCTCCTCCGGCGTCTGGCCCCCTCTCCTCCTCATCCTCCTCCGGTGTCTGAGCCACCTCCTGTCACGCCTCGATCTCCCGCAGGATAATCAGCCGTCCCCGTTAGGCGAGAATCACCGCGCCAGCGCTCCCGCAAAACGATCGCTTGACCCATCCGAACGTGATGCCGCACGAGCGTGAGCCGCGCCCGTGCAAGGCCGTTGTTCATTGGCTGGCGGTAAGATGTCTAAGCCACATGATCGCACAGATTGTCCGAGTGCAGCGGAATTATAAACGCATAGGCGATTGATAACAAGTTCACTGAGTCGACAATAGCGGAAGCATTGAATAACACAAGTTGAAGTAAAACAAACTCTTTATTGATATAAACAAGTGTTACAAGCGGCGCTTGGCCGAGATTACAATTTGCTCGAATCTCTCTCTCTCTGAAACAGTAAAAGCGTGCCAAGTGGCTACAATTTTGGAATGATTGTACAGGCGATGTTCAGGCGATGTTTCAACATTATGTCTTGTATATGTGCTTCAGTTCCTGACGTAACGCTCCAAGGCTTCAGAGTGAACTCCATACCTTGGCACGCACGAATGAGGCATCCGGGCCGAACGAGGTTCTCCCGCACCCTGCAAACGATCGGGTGGATTATCAGTACATTGAATGCACTGGTGGGGAGGCTACTCGCCCGCTCGACAAATCCAAACACGTAATATAGGTTCCGTGCACCAACTATTATGTTGTCTATCTAGTTGCCTTAGGATCAGTTTCATGGCAATGTTGCATAGCCTAACTCGTGTGGCAGTGCGCCGTGCGATATAAGAGAAAACACGGCAAGACTTACCAACTTACCGTTTTGTCCTTCCCTGTCCAAGGGAAACCACGTTAATTCAAGCACGAGCATGTATAAACATTCAGGGCAATAATATAAGCAAACACTAGGGTCAAACTATTGTTCATTTGCACGGGGTATTCTACCCAAGCTCGTTTCACTCAGATTTCTAAACATCAAGCACTGATTTTTCCTACTCTCAATAACACATTCGTTTGCACGGGGGTTCAAGTTCGTTCAGTAAAATCCACTATTTTCAAAGATGCAGAACAAGCCTAGTGATTTGCGTAGTCTATCCCTCCAAACACGTTTTGATAGAATCTCTATCCATTTCAAGTCTAGTCCACCAAGCCAAGATTCGATTCTAAACCTTTAGCTTAACTCCAATTCGTTCAACCTGATTCATGTATCCGTTCACAAAACCATCAAGCGTAATTTATTTCAGGTTCTAGGCTAACTTATCCATCAAAACATTTTTGATCACTTGTATTTTCAATTCGTCTCATTGCGTCGAACCACAAGTCAAGATGATCATTCAGTTATATATATGAAATCTACCAGGTCATGTCCGTTCATGCAGTAATTATGATTTGTCTAGCAAAATCATCCAACTTTAATGTTATCGCTCGGTAATTCATAGTCTTTACTTATAGAATTCCTCAAACAACTAGTTCAATTATTCAAGCCCAAGTTCATCCATTTTGATATGTTCTATTCACCGAGTTCGTTTGGAGTAATCATCGAACATGTTCCCTTGAGTTCGATCATCCCTGCGGTACGTGAATCACCACGCAGGCGCTTCCGCAGGATAACCGTTCTCGTTTGGGATCTTTTTCGAGAGTTATCGTTTTGAACTTGATTTCAAGATCGTTCTTCCGAACTCCAAGCCAATCCATTATCGTTCATTTCATTCATCGAAACACAATATTTATTTTGGGATAACTTCTGTTCGAGCGATATTGTATTCAAGTTCAGTTTGACTGTTACAATCCGAAATTGCTCGTACGATTCTCTAAGTTTCCAACAAGTTTCCTTAGCCAAGATATCAATTTCCATTTCCAAGAATTTTAATTCGATATAAGCCTTATCATTTATTTAAGATGTTCAAAATTATTTGATCCGATTATCGCATGGGACCTATGGGTCGGTTTGGACATTTCTAAATGATCCATACACCACTTAAAATTGAGTCATCCCATTAAATCCATATTTGATAGTCATCTAAACCAACTATATTTGATTGTATCTTCCGATACGAAAATATCGTTTGGGCTATTTCCTAAAATTCAAACATGATTCTCTATATTCGCCTAAGCAATAAATCCGAGAATGTTTCTATCGTTTGTCATTCTAAGTCTGACTTGTCTTATTCCTGAATGATATCTAAATCTCGTTTGTACTAGTTTGCACCAAAAGGTCTTGGCGTGCGATACTCTACACAACTTAGCCGAAAGCTGTGGGCAAAGCTAACCGTTCGGGCAATATTCTATTTTGCACTAACCAGTTGGGCAAACATGTACAGGTATTTTGGTTTGCACACAAGTCATATTTTTAGCACGAGTCTATTCCCAAAGGAACTGGCACAGGTTGGCACAAGGCCAAATCATTTTAATTTCGTACAAGCAATCATATCATTCGCATGCACTTTTCGAAAGTATTTAGACTTATTGTTGGAACCTTCCATTTGGGACATTGAGAGAGTGTGTGCACATAACCCACGAATGAGCTTTTAAAACTAAAAAAATTGAAACAAAGTCCAAAGGCGTATAAGCCAAGCTCTGATACCAATCTGTCATGCCCCGATCTCCCGCAGGATAATCGGCCGTCCCCGCTAGGCGAGAATCACCGCGCCAGCGCTCCCGCAAAACGATCGCTTGACCTAACCGGATGTGATGCCGCACGAGCGTGAGCCACTCCCGTGCAAGGCCGTGGTTCATTGGCTGGCGGTAAGATGTCTAAGCCACAGGATCGCACAGATTGTCCGAGTGTAGCAGAATTATAAACGCATAGGCGATTGATAACAAGTTCACTGAGTCAACAATAACGAAAGCATTCAATAACATAAGTTAAATTAAAACAAACTCTTTATTGATATAAACAAGTGTTACAAGCGGCGCTTGGCCGAGATTACAATTCGCTCGAATCTCTCTCTGAAACAGTAAAAGCGTGCTAAGTGGCTACAATTTTGGAATGATTGTACAGGCGATGTTCAGGCGATGTTCCAACATTATGTCTTGTATATGTGCTTCAGTTCCGGATGCAACGCTCCAAGGTTTCAGAGTGAACTCCATGCCTTGGCACGCACAAAGGAGGCATCTGCACCGAACAAGATTCTCCCATACCCTACAAATGATCTGGTGGATTATCAGTACATTGAATGCACTGGTGGGGAGTCTACTCACCCGCTCGACAAATCCAAACATGTAATATAGGTTCCGTGCACCAACTATTATGTTGTCTTTCTAGTTTTCTTAGGATCAGTTTTATAGCAATGTTGCATAGCCTAACTCGTGTGGCAGTGCGCCGTGTGATATAAGAGGAAACACGGCGAGACTTACCAACTTACCGTTTTGTCCTTCCATGTCCAAGGCAAACCACATTAATTCAAGCACGAGCATGTATAAATATTCAGGGCAATAGTATATGCAAACACTTGTGTTGTGAGCGAGTCTATGACCTGGATGCACGAGTTACTCGGACAATATGTGTGATCTTGTAGCTTAGACATCTTACCGCCAGCCAATGAACCACGGCCTTGCACTGGCGTGGCTCACGCTCGTGCGGCATCATGCCCGGATGGGTCAAGCGATCGTTCCGCGGGAGTGCTGGCACGGTAATTCTCGCCTAGCGAGGACGGCCGATTATCCTGCGGGAGATCGGGGTGTGACAGATTGGTATCAGAGCTGAATCGATCTCTTGGCCCAATTCGTTGCTATGACTCTGAGATATTATCGATATAGTATTGTAATAGAGCGTTCCATACATTAAGTCCATAGATATTCTCAAAGAGCAAAATATTTTCAGGACTTGATTTGCTTGATTGTTTCGATTGAGTATGGCAAGGGATGAGGACTATCGCAGCTCGGAATATCGAGAAGTTTATCCTTGAAGTTTCGAGGACGAAACTTTTTGTTGGTTGGTAAGTATGTAATGCCCCGCTCCATGTCGGTATTATGTATCAATGTGAGTAGGCAGAACTTCGTTCTCTGATTCTTGCACGCCTTAATAATGAATCTGAGTTTTTGCTTATAATATTTTCATAAGAGAATGATAGAACCTGCCTTACATGTTAATGAACGAACTCACCTAGCTTGTCTTTGAAACGAATAAGTCCGCTTAATGAAGAATCCTGAAACGCTTGTCTAAGAGTGCATGAACATGTTCACTATCGCCTATGCTCCGAGAGAACCATATCATGTGCCTGAATGTGTTCAAATGATAAGACGGCTTGCCCCGCAACAAGATTGTAGTCTGATGGTTCGTCTCGTCTTCATACTAAAGTTTATTTGATAGTCTTTCTATGCATTCGCATCGGTCGGACAATGGCTATTGGTGGAGAGCTGAACTACATGTGTCACAGCTACTACCATGATAGTGAAAAGCAACCATGAGTCACAACTGCCCTTAGCATCAGATAAAGAGTCATTGGTATGATGGTCCAACAGCTGCCGATCCTGAGATACTCGGGGACCGCCCTGCATATAGCTAGTTCATTGTGTTGGCTTGGATAGATGGACTGCCCCTAAGGTGTGCATGTGTGTCTAGCAATGCATTTGTCCCTGGAGTCTCACGAGACACGCTTCGCACACCCTGAAACAGAATGAATGGCTTGCTTGCTTATATTCATCATGAAACTCTGTTTTAAAAGATGTTTCCAAAATAATATAATATGACTCTGTTCTTCTGCTGCATGTAACGAACATAGGTAAAACTAGAAAGATTACTAGTAATGTAATATTTTACAACATGATTACTTAGTGTTGGTTTTAGTGAATGCTTGCTTCTGTTCAGTTATTTTATCTCACCAGTACTTATAAAAGTGCTGACCCACCAATAGTTTACTTGCTTGCAGGTACTGGATCGTCCGAGGGAGCGATAGGCGTTCCTTAGTCCCGAAGACCCGGAAACCTGGTTTCGATTGTTGCCTCTTGAATGCTATCGTATAAGGGGCATAATGTATGGAACGATACCTTGCTAAAGGAAACCCAAGTCCCTTCGATTTGTCCCGAATACTCAGTTGGCTAAAATGCATTGTATTGCAACAAATATTCCTCCGCTGCTTACTCAATTGATGCGATGATAGCCAAACAAACTCTAACGATGAAGCCTTGTGCGGGCGCAACCCCAGGCTCGTACGGCATCATATCCCGGTAACAAACGGGCCACACATTCCTTCCTTGCCCCCGCGGGGCAGGAGCCGAGGCGCGGTGATGCGCGTCCGGTGTGCCGAGTCGCGGTGGTTCACGTCCGGGTCCTCCGGCTACGGGAGAGAGGGAGGCGGTGGTCCGGGCGGCCCCTCGGGGGCCGGTGCGTGACACCTACTTCCTTCCTCCTCCGGCGACCCCCTCCCTCATCCATGCCCCGAGCGACCCCCTCCTTAGCGGCGACCCCCTCCCTCCTCCCTTACCTTCCTCCTCCTCCGTGGACCCCCTTCCCGCGTCTCCTCCTCGAGTGCCCTCCTCCTCCAGCTGCTCAGTAAACTCTAACACCTCCTTCATTTCATTTTTTTGTTTTACATTTTACATTAAACTTATTTTTAGGTTTAACGTTGGAAAATAAATTTGGGTAATATTTTTAGGTTTAAGTTTGAATCTGAATTTGGGTAATATTGAAAGCATAGTTTGCAGTATACGGTTTGACATGTCCTGATACCCGAGACCGATGAGTGTCAAGAAAGTATGATACCGACCGAAATTCGATACTAATACCGATATCGATGAGTGTCGAATCCTTATTATGCTAAGACATGTATCGACATGTATCTGCATCGTAATAATGTATTATCAAGTCCAAACCCATTATATCCCAAAATTATAAGAGGCCAATTATATTTAATACAAAGGCTTGACTATAGTTATGTAGCTCAAGTTCAACTTGGGCTAATGCTTTTAATTCAAAACTTGAGTCTAAGTCCAAAACAATTACACCTATATAATTTTTTATTCTTATAATGACCTACACTCAACGAGTTTAGAACCAGCCCAAAGTCTAATTTAATTCATTTTATTCATTCCTAGGCCAAATCAATTTTTGGCCCATTATATTTATATTACTACATTCTCTTAAATTAGAATAGACCGACACCCGATACCGATACCGATGAGTGTCGAATCCTTATTATGAAAGCATAGTTTGCAGTATCGGCCGATACTGATACGGTTTGGAGTGTCCCGATCCAATACCGACCGATATCCGATACCGATAAAGATGATTGTCGAACTAAATTGAACATAAAGGGGGTGTGCAAGAGAAGCAACTTCGTATCTTATCCTAACTCATCTTTGTATCTTATCCATATTGTTTGAATATATATGGTAAATGCAGAATCAATAGTTAGATTGGTTTGACAGATGATTTCAGGGCGAGCGTTGAAGAATTTCTCAAATACACTAGTAGTCAACCTTATTTCATAGATGGAAGGCTCATCAAGTGCCCTTGTGTCAAATGTCATAATATACCATTCAAAGAGGTGGATCTCGTGAGGGTGCATCTCTACAAGAAGGATTTCGTACCGAACTACAAGGAGTGGACATCTCAAGGAGAACCTTTGAATCCTCAATATCATTCCTCCTTCAATATGGAGGTAGAAGAGTCTACTATCGGAGATAACTTTAAATATCGACCGCGAAACCTGGCGCGTGAGTTGGTAAATGATGCGGTCGGTCCAAGTTTTGATCCGGAGGATCCGAATCCTGATGCGAAGGAATTCTAAGATATGTTCAAGAATGTCGATACTCCGTTATACCCCGGGTTATGATTCTTATTTTGTCCTGTCGGTGGGGATGCGGATGTTGAACCTCAAATCTGATTTTAACTTGCCGCAGGAATGCTACGATCGGATAATTCAGTTTGTTAGAGAGTTGTTGTCAAAAGGATCAAAGGAGAATCCTGAAAACATCTATAAGTCGAAAATGATGATACGGAAACTCGGATTATGCTACGAAAAGATAGATTATTGTTGAAACGGTTGCATATTGTACTATAAGGAGAATAATGATAAAGATAGATGTATTTTCTGTCACGTGGACCGGTACAAGACAATTCGGGGCAAAGAAAAGTCAATTATCCGAGCAAGGTTGTGTCCCTACAAATGCATACAGTTTTTGTCGATTACAAAGAGGCTGCAGAGAATGTATATGTCTGCAAATACAGCAGAACACATGACATGACACAGCAAGGAACGAAAGATGGATGATGGAGAATTATCTCATCATTTCGATGGAGCGGTATGAAAACATTTTGATCGGTGTCATCCTGAATTTTCTGCGAAGCCCAAAAATGTGCGATTGGGTTTATGTTCTGATGTATTCACTCCTTTCGGATAGTCGGGATCTCAGTACTCTTGTTGGTCGGTGATTTTGACTCCTTATAATCTACCAACGTGGATGTACATGAAGACTCCTTACAAGTTCTTGACACTTATCATACTCGGTCCAAAAAATCTAAAGAAAAATATTAATATCTACTTGCAGCCGTTGGTGGATGAGTTAAAACAATTGTGGAGTTTGGCATTCAGACATATGATATATCGAAGGAGCAGTACTTTCAGATGAGAGCGTCACTCATGTGGACCATTAATAATATTTTAGCATATGAGATGTTATCGGGGTGGAGTACTCATGGTACTTTGTCTTGTCTGATATGTATGGGAAAGAGTAAGGCGTTCCGTCTCCAAAATGGCAGAAAATAATAATTTTTTTATTGTGACCGTCAGTTCCTTCCTACGTCTTATCCGTGGAGAAGGAACAGAGATGGATTTAGAGCAAGTAAAAAGGAACTATCTCCGCCCCCGTTGAGACTGACAAGAGACCAAGTTTGGAAAGAGGTAGATGGATTGCCGATTGTGATGGAAGATCCAATATCGGCCCTTCACTTTGAAGAGTTTGGACATAGACATAATTGGACGAAGCGGAGTATCTTTTGGGAATTACCTTATTGGAAGGACAATCTCATAAGACAATCTTGATGTTATGCATATCAAAAAAAATATATTTCAATACGGTGATGGATATCAAGAAAAAAATGAAAGACAATTTTAAAGCAAGAAATGACTTAGAAATTATTTGCAGGCGTTCAGATTTGCACCTAAAACGAAGTGCAAACAGTAATTGGGTCAAGCCTCCTGCGACATTTACATTGAGTAGGAAGAAAAAATTGATAATATGCAACTGAATTTCAAAGTTAAGATTTTTTGACGGCTACGTGTTAAATCTGGCAAGATGTGTCGATCTCAACGAACTCAAGCTGACAGGGATGAAGAGTCATGATTGTCATGTGTTTATGGAAATGTTACTACATATTGCTCTGAGAGAGATGTTGCATCATCAAGTATGGACTCCGTTGGCCAAATTATCTATATTCTTTAGAAATTTATGTTCAAGCAAGTTGACGGTACAACATTTAATAGAACTTGAGGAGAAGATTGTATTGACATTGTGCAAGTTAGAAAGGGTACTATCCCCCGATGAGGTTGATACAAAATTTCTATCGTGGTTCCATAATTATGTACGGATCCTAAATATTAAGCATTCCGACCAATATTTTTCTAATGTTTATATGATACTTGATGTTTCAGATTTTTCGTCCTGGTACAGAGTTACAGAACGAAATACTTCGAGCATTAGCTATCGGATCAAGCAAGATGACAAAGTGTTGGGATGGATACACCATCAATGGCTTAAAATTTAGAACTACCGATAAGCCTATTAATTAATCATTTATCGATGAGGAGGCTAATTATACAAAGAATTCTGGAGTATGTGTCAGGGGTTCAGTCTACGATGAGGATCCAGAATTCGACTATTACGATGTACTAAGAGATGTCGTGGAGCTAAAATACTCTTATGAGATAAAAATTATGTTGTTTAAATGTGATTGGTTCGACACAACACCCAAGCAAGGATGGAAAATTGACAACCAGTTTGGGTTTATTGATATAAATTATGGAAAAAGATATGTAGGTTTCGAACCATTTGTGTTGGCTAGTCAAACAGTTCAAGTGTATTATACGAGCTATCCTACTCGATGACGCAATAATAAGGATTGGTGGGTTGTATGCAAAACTAAAGCTAGAAACACATATAATGTTGGGGATCTAGCATACCAGGAGGATGAGGTGATCATTCCTTAACCTACATATATGAGTTTGGCCGGTGTTGATGGTATGGAGGTTGATGTTACCGTAGAGGATGAAAGAGTTAATAAAGACATTGACATAGAAGATTTACCTCATATAGAGGAGGACTTTGATATGGAGGTATCGAACGAGGAACAAGAATTGGAAGATGAAGGTGATAGTGAAAGTGAAAGTGAAAATAAAAATGAAGAAGATGAAGATGAAGACGATTCGAAAAATGATTCGGAAGACGATTCAAAAGATGAAAAAGATTAGTACGTATACACATATGCATCAGCTTAGATTATTTATTTATTTAATGACACAGTTATTATTTATTTCATCATCACACTGGTATTTATTTGTTTCACCACACCATCCATTACTTATGATGTCTTGATGTCACTATTTTTATTTATTTCATAACACCATCTATTATTTACTATAGATTTACCTATGGCGGGATGAGGACGATGACGACAGGTTCATAAAGGATCTTCTTCCCAGCATCCACCATCCACCACTCCAGCTACTCCGGATGCAGGTCACACATGACCATCCGAGGACGAGTTCGTAGATGCCGATGATGGTTTATCCCCGCTATATACTCGTTCATCGGTAGGGGGAGCTACTCCATCTCCCGGGCTTCCCTCAGCTTCTACCCATGCCGCTACTCCTGCCACTACTACGACTACTAGTACAATGACTACTCCCCTAATTGCTCCTACTGGAGCAAATCCATATCCAGGCCTCCTAGTGGAGCACGGAGTATATGTCCGTCATCCAGGATTTGCAGATTCTCCTACTCTACCAGAGCGACCAACCAATATAAGTCGTCCCGAGCTGTAGGACGGTGGATCGATGTAAGATCTAATTGTAAATTCACATATTTATTTATTTATTCCTTTTTATTCTAATTGTATATTATTTACTTATTTCAGGTTCTTTCCAACCAATGCTGGCACTGATCTGGGGGATGTCATCCGGGAGAACTTTCATGGCCCTTATATCAACTTCAGTGACGTCCCGCTGGATCCACGATTCATTTTGCTGGGTATGTTGCGGGTATGTATAAGATTTTTATTAAGAATAATACATAATTTTTTGATTAAAATGCTAAAAAATATTTTTCTAATTTGCAGAAAAAATACTGGTGGCCGAACCATAGAGAGTCTATGATCCGAAAGTGCTACAAGATCGTCGCCAGCAAAAGGTTCAGGGATATGATCAAGGATCAGAAGGCGCTGGCGGTACATTCAGGGCATCTTCGCAAGGAGTTGCTCAAGGAGGAGTTCTGGAAGATAAAGGAGAAGATGGAGGCCCCGGCCTATAAGGCCAAGTGCGAGAAGGCAAGAGCGTACCGTGCTAAGGGTAGTCTCCACACGAGTGGATCCATTCTGACCGTCGAGCATTTTCGACGAATGGTCAGTATTATAATTTTTTGTTAGATCAATTTTTGTAATTCTTATTGTTTATTAACTAAATACTTAATTTTTACAGTGTGATGAGGCCATCAAAGCCGGGGGAGACACGAAGACCGTCGACTTTCCCTCAATCTTCCAGCAGACGCACAAAAGGAAGAAGGATGGGAAGCTCGTAGATGAGCGGGCAGCAAAAGCATACGTAAGTTGTGTTTATAAAATTTTGTCAACGAAATTTAATTACATTCTTTTTATAATTTAATCATATTTGTTTACCATAAAAATCTAACATTAACTTTACTATTGTTACCTATGATATCCAAAAATCTTAACTCTAAGCCTAACTTACGATATCTAAACTTAATTCTAAACCTAACATTAGTTATAGTCAATAAAAAGATTAATCATAACCTACGATATCTAAACCTATTTACATAAATAAATATAGGATACGTATAAGACGTTGGAGGGTGGGACTGAGAGTAATACGCCGACTGAGAGAAACGATCGGTGGGTACAATCTATCGGGAGAGAGAAATGCGGCATCGTGTACGGGACTGGATCGTTGGCATCTCAGTCGTCGGTTCTTTCCAGAGCTCCTCCGACGGCTCCTCTAGTTCCATCAGAGCCCGTTACTCCTTGTGCTATGAGTTTGGAGCAGACCACGACAACTCTATTAGAGGTACAGAGGCAGGTTAGACAACTGACAGAGTCTCGTGATCCTGCAGCTCCTGCTCCTCTTGCAGTTCTTGCTCCTCCTGCTACTCCAACTCCTTCGATGGCTCCTCCGGCTCCTCCTGCTGCTCCGCCTGTTGTTCCTGAGGATCAATAGCAGATCATCGCTGCGGTTATTGTGTAGTATATGGCTACCCGACAGTTGCCTCCGCCTTCACCTCCACCGTCGACTTGATGAGTATTTTTGTTTTCTTCATAATTTGACAATTTGTTGGATGTATTTGTGTATAACTATATATGTTCAGATTATGGTAGTGTATGATAGCTTATGGCTATACACTTATATTTAAGTTCTATTATATTTGATGTGTTTCATTGTATTTGACGTGTTTGGATGTATTTGTGTATAAGTGATTTAATTTTTTATAATGTTACAGGAGCAGAAAGTAAGTGATTATATTCTGTAAAAAAAATATTTATGTTTAGCGACGGAATAGCGAAGGATTAGGACAAAAAACTGAAAAAATTTCAGGCCAGCGATGGGTCTGCGACGCTTTAGCGACGAAAAATCCGTCGCTCAATATGTCTGGTACCAAAAAATGTAAAAAAATTATATCAGACATAGTCGCTGTATTCATCGCTATGTTCGTCATTTTTAGCGACGGATTAGCGACAAAAATTCCGTCGATGAGCTTCTGAAAAATTTGGTAAAAATGGGCTCACACTTTTCGTCGTCAATCTGTCGCTAGTCCGTCACCAAATAAAGCAACGTAAATATTCTATCACTAATCCGTCGCTGTAATTCCGTCGCTTAGTTTATCCCAAATCCGTCGCCATGTCGACGGATTAGCGACGAAAATATGGCAGCGACACTTTAATTAGTGACGCCATATTTTCGACGTAAATCCGTCGCTATATTAAAATAGCAACGGAAATAGGCATTTTAGCGACGAACAATTCCGTCGCTAAAACTATGTATTTTTTAGTGCCGATTCAACCTCGAGTTCAACATATGTAGCCCAAGACCAAGTCCGTAGGATCGGATTGGACTCGATTTGGATCGGATCCATCGGATGGGCTCGAAAATGGTATTTGAAATAATTTTAAACAAGAGTAATATTAAAATATTTTAACCCAAATCTGACACATGAATTCGAGTCCAACTCGATTTTTTATCGGATTCAAATATTTTAACCCAAATCCGAGTCCGAATCCGAATATCTTCAACCCTAATCCAATCCATTAACCGGTTGATCCGATCGAACTCGGATCGAACTCGGATTTAGCATGTCCGAGTTGCACCTCTATCAGTAAGAGTACAAGTTCCTAACCATTTATACTAAATATTGAGTTTTGCTATAGTTGTTTATTTTTCTTTCTACTACAGATTTGCCTTGTGCATATTAATACCTTCTGTTGAGACATTCTGATAATGATTCATTACTTTTCTTACTTTAGAATCGATTATGCAAACTTGCTTCAAAAGTTTTAGTGTATTCCATTCGTAGTTTATGTTTCTTTTTACTTTATGATATCACGTTTGGTAAGCGGAATACTATACAGTCAAAAATTTAAAATTTTCGGAAATCAAATTTTTAGTTATTAAATTTTATGAAAAATTATATTCTAACTCATGTTTGCTGAATATATCAATATTTCCGAAAAAAGTAAAAAATAATAATAAAACCTGGAAAAAAAAGATAAAAATATTGTGACAAAAATAAAAATAAAAAATATATATCTTGAAAGATGAAAAAATAAACTGAAAAAAACCAAAAAAAAAAAGCAATAACAAAAAATTGTTCGTGCAAAAAAAAAACATACCCACATATTTTTACGAGATATAATTTTCATGTTTTTATAGATAAATTATTTATCTGGATATTTGTAATTCCAGAAAATAAACTTTTATAACACAAACAAATATGGAAATAGGTTTCCATGTAGCAAACGCCCCCTAATACAACACATTTATGGTTCCTTATTTCACAAAGTATTCGTTTAATAGCTTATGACAACTAGTCTCACTAAAAACACCAACGTATGAATACATGAACTTCAATAACTTGCATTGCCCTTTCGTTCAAAGGACACTCCATAATCATTAGGACAGGTTCAGTTTATGGTTCCTTTTTGCTTCTGAGTAAAGGTTTCAGAAATAATTACACTAAAGCTAGATTATTCTATGCTAACATTGTTAAAGAACTAATAGATGAGAAAAGAATTGCTTTGAGAGGGTTATCTATAACTATCCCTCCTTTCTGTAACCTGCATCATTGCTTCCATACAAGTCCAAGTATGATCTCATAATCTTAAATAGTATCTAGAGCTGGGACCATATGTGTGAGGCTTAAAGTTTTGGGTCAATTGATATTATCCTCCTCTTAGATGTAGGGTATTGAGATTATCTCCTGTTAGATCAAAAGTCGAAAAGATCCTCCTGAAAGTGTCATTAAAAACTCATTAGCGACATTTTAAAAACTCATTAGCGACACTTTCAGGGGGGTCTTCTCGACTTTTGATCTAACATGGAGGTAATCTTGTAAACCTCCTGATTTTTCAGAAATTTTTTAAAATTAATTTCTCACATTTTTCTGGAATTTTCTGGAATTTTCTGAAATTAAAACCTAGGTATTTTGTATTTAAATAATTTTTAAATGATGTTAAATAATATTAAAATATTATGAAAATAATATTTTCTGGTTTAAAATAAAAAATTAGACATAGGGTAATTTTTCGGGAATTTATTGGACCCCGGAAGCATTTTTAAAGACCTAAAAACCAAGTTATAATTAAACCAAAATAAACCTAGAATTAAACCCGGTTCAATTGAACCAAACCAACCCGAACCAACCTAGACCTGTTTAGCTAAACCGAACCAAACCTTAGCGGGTCGGATTCGGGTCTAACCCGCCGACCCGAAACTCGTTAACCCAACCCGCGTTCATTGCTTATTGGATCGGGCCGGATCCACCGCCCGACCCGACCCGGCCGAAAACCCTCTCTCTTCCCCGACCCATCGCCTCCCCACCGCTGGCCGCCAATCCGCTTCAGCTCCCCGCAACGGCCGCCCGCTCGCCTCCGGCCGCCGCCTAACCGACCGCCGCCTCTGTCCCTTCCCCTCCCCGCACCGGTCGTCGCACCGCCTCCCGCTCCGCCTATAAAAACCCGCCCCCGCCTCCGTTCTCTCTCCTCCTCCGCCCCGCTTCTCCGGCGATCCCCCTTAGCCTCCTCCCTTCTCCTTCCTCCGTTGCCCAGCCCCGCCGATCCGCCGCCCTCCGCCTCCCGCAGCAGCCCCAGCCTCCGCCATCTCCTTGTCGTCTCCCCGTCGACCTCCTCTCTCGACTTCCTCCTCCAGAACCGGCTCCCCAGCCGCCTCCGCCCGAAGCCCAGCACCACCACCATCACCGCCTCAGCCGAAGTCGCCCCGACGAGCCAGAGTCGCTTCGCCTCCGCCCAGCCCCGGCCAGCGTAGCCTCCGACGAGCAGTCGCCAGCACGTCGACACCCTCCAGCGAAGCCCTAGCCGCTGGCCGCCTGAGCCCTAACCCTAGAACAGCCCGGGCACAGGACACAGCACAGTGTCGAGACGACACGCGGACACGTGAAATCCTCGGTTCACGGAGCTCTGTTCAGGTAACCCGTTCTCTCTCCTCGTTGACCCATTTTCGGTTCCTTCAGTTGTGACGCGTAGGCTGTGTGACCCCCTCGATGCCCGTGCAACCGCTCGGTGCATAGCGTCCTGTGGCGATCGCGAACCGCGATCCAAAAACAAAAAAAACCAACGCCCTGTTTCACCCCGGAACTGAGTGCGCCCCGCCAAACGGGACGACTTGGTCGCGTACGGTCTTCACCGAAACGTGCGCGCCGTTGATACGGACGTGCAGGATTTCACAGAAGTTGATTTGGATGTGCGTGCACACCGGAATCAACGCGTATCCGCCGACAACGTACCGTATCCGCCTGTTCTGAATCTCATCGTAACTTTGTGTACACACGTCGGATCGAAACGAAACTTGTGCCATCGGACTCGTAGCAATACGCTGGTCCTGTGACCCAAGTTTGGTTCGATTCTGAGAACGTTGACAAAATCGTGTATCGTGGGCCCCACGGCTCCACTTGACGGGCGATTTTGTGATCGACTCATCGGAATCCAATTCTGGAAGTTCCGTTGGGTTCGTATCAACGTTCTGGACTTGTTGACACTAAGTTTGACAGATTTGGAGACCATTGGCCCTGACATATTTTTCGGTACGAAGCGGCCCACATATGGACCCCGCTTTGACCAGAAACGGTCATTTTTGCCCCTGTGTCCAAATTGGACTCAAGGATAGGCGTTTCTAGCTATTTGATATTTTCTGGATATGATGGTGATGTTTATTTCAGCAATTGGAGTAGTACCTGCAAATCCCGCTGAGGTCAGAGCTACAGTTAGAGACAGAACCCCAGGCAAGTGTACCTTGCCGAAGCTTGCAGTTCTTGTTACATAATTCCTTGTCTTATTTATCTGTTATACATACTTAACCTAGGACCGTATGACTTACTTAGAATCCGATTAATAGTCGGGTGCCAACACCTTACGCGGAGTTGTGTAACGTCACCTAGAGATGGATATCGTGACATTTACATTCTCATACTTGCCATATCAAGTACGTTATACCCAGGACACCTGACACTAATCAAGATACAGAATCTTCTTGAAATATTCAAGGTGATTCTGTATAGGATACAGGTTTCATGACATAGACATTATTTTCTTAGATCTTATTATATGACTTGTGCATTAGTTTTGATCTTGCGTGACATGGACATGAGAAATTATGAAACTGTGACGTGAGATTACATTGGGTGGGGAGAGATTTACCATACAAAAGGCTAAATATATATATATATATATATATATATATATATATATATATATATATATATATATATATATATATATATATAATACTTTAATGGATGTGCCTTAGTGACACAGAGCTTTGGTACCGTACTGGCCCTTCGAGAAAATACTGCTATGGGTTTCTCCGACACCGATCCTGTAGTAGTCTTAGCCCGAGTATGACTAAAACTCTCACTTGCATATCACTTAGCTGGTTTATTTATTTACCTTATTGTTTCATTGATTGCTACACTGCATTTATTTTGGCTTGTATTATCTGTACCTTGCTATGTCCCCTGAGGATCTGGATCCGGATTATGTCCCCAGGATTAGCAGACGAGGTCTATCCAGAGGTCTACGGAATAGGAGCATTTGCAGGAGCAGAAGCAGGAACAGGTGCATACAGTGGAGCAGAACCAGGAACCGAGGACTAGGTGATTGTCATAGATTTCCTGAGTATATATTTCTTTTATACTCAGTCTGTGTTGCTATTTACATTCTTGTTTCATGAACAATTGTAACAGACTTAATATCGGGTTGTTCTCCGATTTTATTTACTTGTGACTAGATGATGTTTATTTCTTTTTTTGTTGATATTGTTGTATTTATTCTGTGGATGAGATTAGTAGACCCTGATTGTTGTAATACAGCTTAAGTATGCCCAATAGATCCATTAAATTGGGTTTGTCCATCGGTGTGTGCTGTTGGCCATTGCCACGTGTCTAGTCCCTCGATAATTTGGGACTGGGGCGTGACATGGTTTTTGTGGTGGCCCATGCAGGTCAATGACTAAATTGCTTCGGTTTCAACTTAGGAACTGAGCATGTCTGCAATAAGAATAGGATAAGTTTTTAGGATCTCATCCACATGCTTGAAACGTTCTTGACATCTATATCGGATTCAAATTAAAATTTTGACTTGCATCTTGCCTTGATTCCTGTGCGCCTCTTATAGTTTATTTTTGATGCAGAGCAATGGATCCGAGAACCGGCGATGAGAATCCCTTAGGTATACCGCACGATGCTGTGGTCACCTATGATGAAGGAGTAACACCAGAAGACCGAGGACAATCTTCTCAAAGCGATCAAGAAGCCCAGCATAATTCAAGGTTCCGGCGTGATGACATCCCACCTCCGCCGCAGTTCGTTCCACCAATGTCCGTATTCCCACAAGGGCAGCCTATTGACGGACAACAGATATTCCAAATGATCTACACAATGATGCAAGCCCAGCAACAAGTCCAACACGAGGCTCAGTGTTGCGAGGCTGATTACTTGAGGAACAACCTAGTAAATGCACTGGAGCAGGCCAACCTACCGG
This sequence comes from Iris macrosiphon, assembly GCA_036927795.1. Lineage (NCBI taxonomy): Eukaryota > Viridiplantae > Streptophyta > Magnoliopsida > Asparagales > Iridaceae > Iris > Iris macrosiphon. The sequence goes on along the minus strand of JAYESA010000018.1, from coordinate 36,945,631 downwards.
CTCGACGGCCAACGATGGGCTCTATCACCAATTTCTGCCAACTGAAGCCCCGTACCTTCTCAGGCAAGGAGGAGCCCACAGAAGTTCATGAGTGGCTCACCAATACTCAACATCAATTAGAAGCAGCTGAGCTTCCAAGGAAATGTTGGATGACTGCCGTCAGAATGCAATTGACGGGCAATGCACATCACTCGTGGCTATCTGAGGAGAGACGGCTCGGACCAGACCGAGTCACTTGGGAGGAGTTCTCCAGACTCTTTCAGGAGATGTACATTCCAGCTATTGCTCGATCAGAACTGCGGGACAAGTTCAATCGCCTCATTCAGGATACTATGACGGTGGAAGAGTACAACGCAAAATTCATTCGTCTGAGTCGCTTCACCCCTACCTTGATCCCGACAGAAGAAGAAAAGGCTGAGAACTTCTTTGATGGGCTAAACTTTGAGTTACAAAGAATGATCGGATCCGTCGCACCTACTTCGTATACGGACGTCCTTGCTGCAGCTCGACGTATGGAGCGTGTCACCAGGCGAGAGTCCAACCTGAAGAGGCCTTCCACATCAGCACCAGCCAGAGCACCGAATGGAGAAGCTGCCAAGAAACCTCATCTGCATCAAGAACCACAGGGAGCTGTATCCAAATCCCTAACTCTTCCTACTTGTTACTACTGCGGCAAGATAGGCCATGTTGAGAAGGAGTGTAGACGTAAATTCGGACTATGCTTAGGTTGCGGATCCAGACAGCATGCAGTGAGGGACTGCCCTGAGCGTAGAGAATGAGCACCAAGAGTAAACCAGCAAGCTCTACCAGCACCAGGAGGGTATCAACCAAGGCCACCCTTGGCACCTCAAGCAGCACCCTTTCAGCAGGCCCAGCAACAGCAGAGGGCACCACCTCAAGGACGCGAACAAGCTTTCGCGATGACTTTGGGAGATGCACAGAATCATGGAGTAGCTAATGCGCGTAAGTTTTTATAGTTTTCTGTTTCTAGTATTGTTTTAGTTCGTGCCCGTTGGTTCGTGACCTTAGACTTAACCTGATAGTTTTAGCTTGCTAATAATTGATAACCTAGTATGTTTTTATAAAGGATAAACTGGTTTTTTAAAAACTGTAATTTTTCAGATTTTCTTCATTCGGGAAATTTCATAACTTTTAATTCTTAGGAAAATAATTTTTTCCAATGTGTTTTAAACCTTCAACCTTGACTCTTCTTAATCGTGATGTGTTTCGAACAATATTTGCAGCCGTGTCATCTCTGTTGACCGATTATTCTTTGATTGCGAGGACGCAATCCTCTTAAGGGGGGTAGATTGTAAACCCCCTGATTTTTTAAGAATTTTTAAAAATTAATTTCTCATATTTTTCTGGAATTTTCTGAAATTTTCTGAAATTAAAACCTAGGTATTTTGTATTTAAATGATTTTTAAATAATGATAAATAATATTAAAATATTATAAAAACAATATTTTTTGGTTTAAAATAAAAAATTAGACATAGGGTAATTTTCCGAAAATTTATTGGACCCCGAAAGTATTTTTAAAGACCTAAAAACTAAGTTATAATTAAACCAAAATAAAACTAGAATAAAACTAGAATTAAACCCGGTTCAATTGAACCAAACCAACCCGAACCAACCTAGACCGGTTTAGCTAAACCGAACCAACCTTAGCGGGTCAGATTCGGGTCTAACCCGCCGACCCGAAACCCGTTAACCCGACCCGCATTCATTGCTTATTGGATCGGGCCGGATCCACCGCCCGACCCGACCCGGCCGAAAACCCTCTCTCTTCCCTGACCCATCGCCTCCCCACCGCTGGCCGCCGCTCCGCTTCAGCTCCCCACAACGTCCGCCCGCTCGCCTCCGGTCGCCGCCTAACCGACCGCCGCCTCTGTCCCTTCCCCTCCCCGCACCGGTCGTCGCACCGCCTCCCGCTCCGCCTATAAAAACCCGCCCCCGCCTCCGTTCTCTCTCCTCCTCCGCCCCGCTTCTTCGGCGATCCCCCTTAGCCTCCTTCCTTCTCCTTCCTCCGCTGCCCAGCCCCCTCGATCCGCCGCCCTCCGCCTCCCGCAGCAGCCCCAGCCTCCGCCATCTCCTCGCCGTCTCCCCGCCAACCTCCTCTCTCGACTTCCTCCTCCAGAACCGGCTCCCCAGCCGCCTCAGCCCGAAGCCCAGCACCAACACCATCACCGCCTCCGCCGAAGTCGCCCCGACGAGCCAGAGTCGCTTCGCCTCCGCCCAGCCCCGGCCAGCGTAGCCTCCGACGAGCAGCCGCCAGCACGTCGACGCCCTCCAGCGAAGCCCTAGCCGCTGGCCGCCTGAGCCCTAACCCTAGAACAGCCCGAGCACAGGACATAGCACAGTGTCGAGATGACACGCGGATACGTGAAATCCTCGGTTCACGGAGCTCTGTTCAGGTAACCCGTTCTCTCTCCTTGTTGACCCATTTTCGGTTCCTTCAGTTGTGACGCGTAGGCTGTGTGACCCCCTCGATGCCCGTGCAACCCGCTCGGTGCATCGCGTCCTGTGGCGATCGCGAACTGCGATCCAAAAACAGGAAAACTAACGCCCTGTTTTACCCCCGAACTGAGTGCGCCCCGCCAAACGGGACGACTTGATCGTGTACGGTCTTCACCGAAATGTGCCCGCCGTTGATACGGACGTGCATGATTTCGCAGAAGTTGATTTGGATGTGCGTGCACACCGGAATCAACGCGTATCCGCCGACAATGTCCCGTATCCGCCTGTTCTGAATCTCAGCGTAACTTTGTGTACACACGTCGGATCGAAACGAAACTTGTGCCATTGGACTCGTAGCAATACGCTGGTCCCGTGACCCAAGTTTGGTTCGATTCTGAGAACGTTGACAAAATCGCGTATCGTGGGCCCCAAGGCTCCACTTGACTGGCAATTTTGTGATCGGCTCATCGGAATCCAATTCTGGAAGTTCCGTTGGGTTCATATCAACGTTTTGGACTTGTTGACACTAAGTTTATGACAGATTTGGAGACCATTGGCCCTGACACGTTTTTCGGTACAAAGCGGCCTACATATGTTCCCCGCTTTGACCAGAAATGGTCATTTTTGCCCCTGTGTCCAAATTGGACTCAAAGACAGGCATTTCTAGCTATTTGATATTTTCTGGATCTGATGGTGATGTTTATTTCAGCAACTGGAGCAGTACCTGCAAATCTCGATGAGGTCAGAGCTACAGTTAGAGACAGAACCCCAGGCAAGTGTACCTTGCCGAAGCTTGCAGTTCTTGTTACATAATTCCTTGTCTTATTTATCTGTTATACATACTTAACCTAGGACCGTGTGACTTACTTAGCGTTCGATTAATAGTCGGGTGTCAACACCGTACACGAAGTTGTGTAACGTCACCTAGAGATGGATATCGTGTCATTTACATTCTCGTACTTGCCATATCAAGTACGTTATACCCAGGACACCTGACACTAATCATGATACAGAATCTTTCTGAAATATTCAAGGTGATTCTGTATAGAATACAGGTTTTATGACATAGACATTATTTTCTTAGATCTTATTATATGACTTGTGCATTAGTTTTGATCTTGCGTGACATGGACATGAGACATTATGAAACTGTGACGTGAGATTACATTGGGTGGGGAGAGATTTACCATACAAAAGGCTGAATATATATATATATATATATATATATATATATATATATATATATATATGATACTTTAATGGATGTGCCTTAGACTCTGACACAGAGCTTTGGTACTGTACTGGCCCTTCGAGAAAATACTGCTATGGGTTTCTCCGACACCGATCCTGTAGTAGTCTCAGTCCGAGTATGACTAAAACTCTCACTTGCATATCACTTAGCTGCTTTATTTATTTACCTTATTGTTTCATTGATTGCTGCACTGCATTTATTTTGGCTTGTATTATCTGTACCTTGCTATGTCCCCTGAGGACCTGGATCCGGATTATGTCCCCAGGATTAGCAGACGAGGTCTATCCAGAGGTCTACGAAACAAGAGCATTTGCAGGAGCAGAAGCAGGAACAGGTGCATACAGTGGAGCAGAACCAGGATCCGAGGACTAGGTGATTGCCATAGATTTCCTGAGTACATATTTCTTCTATACTCAGTCTGTGTTGCTATTTACATTCTTGTTTCATGAACAATTGTAACAGACTTAATATCGGGTTGTTCCCCGATTTTATTTACTTGTGACTAGATGATGTTTATTTCTTTTTTTGTTGATATTGCTGTATTTATTCTGTGGATGAGATTAGTAGACCCTGATTGTTGTAATACAGCTTAAGTATGCCCGATGGATCCATTAAATTGGGTTTGTCTATCGGTGTGTGCTGCTGGCCATTGCCACGTGTCTAGTCCCTCGATAATTTAGGACTGGGGCGTGACAAATCTCAATATCCTACATCTAACAGGAAGGTAATATCAATTGACCCTAAAGTTTTTTTCCATTTAAATTAACACCATGATTGAGAGAAAATGTCTAATTCAGGTTCCTAAAAATTATATTTTATCTAGATTCTCGTATTAATTGTGTACTATAAAGACTTTGTTGGAAATCGAACACGTCCTGGCTCTGATATCGTGTCTGAATCTGACCGCAGCAAAATTTTTAGGCCACCTCCTGAGATAACCAACCCCTGTCTAACAAATACCAAGCACAGATAAAGACAAGTATATAACGGTGACTACGTCACCTGGACAAATTCTAATATTTATAACTCAGGTAAAATTACAAGATTGACAAAAAAAATGTTGAACCCTTTGCTCTAATAGGTTGAACCCCCTCACTACACTCAAGAAGACAAAAAAGAGATTATAATTGAAATCGCTTACTAACCTGTAGCAATTTTTCTAACCGAAGTTGATGACTCCTCGATTATATCTCTTCTTCCTTCTGTCTTGGATGACGAAGAACCCTAAGAACAAAGCACGGATTTTCTCTTAGATTATCTGTGGACGAGCACCCTGAATCTCAACTTTGTGCTATTCTTTGTTCCTCCACCCTCACCCATATAAATAGGATGAGAAAACCTAATTTAGGACATAATAGGATTTCCTAAATAGAAAATCTTAAAATAAGAATCCTATTACACCTAAAATAGCCCAACACCAATTATGGACGTCTAAATATGGTCAAATTAAATATTTGATATAAATTTGAAATCTAATCAAATCTTACATTTATTGTAGATTTTTAAATTATATCAAATCAAATCTTTGAACATATTTGGGCTAAAAAATTTACCAAATCCAGACAGGACTCCAACAATCTCTCCCTCCAGTTGGATGAGAGGGTGTTGACCCCATGGTTCCTTAACTAGACTCCATGCATGTCGACTCGCGACAGAGTTCCTGCTCCCCTATGCCACCGATCTTCGATCCCCCAAGCTGCCTTGCATCTTCTGTCGTCTCCAGCTCCTCGACCGTCACGTCAACGCTAGCTCCCATGCGTAACACCTCTTGTACCACTGGGATCCTACCGATATCGATGACACGGCCAAGACCGAAGTCCCTGAAGATCAGCCTCACCGTGAGCCTTGGCAGCCTGTCCCCGACTTTAGTCTTCCACCAGAACGTGTTATCGTTCCTGCGAGCTTCTTCACCCTTGGCTGGCCCAACCAAGCGGACGGTACGATTCTTCCGAGATTCAAACTCCTGAATCTGTTTACCTTCTTGTCCGAACTTGAAGCTCCCCCATACACATGCGTCCTCGAGGAGAATATCACGCACTGTGCATAACGTCGATGACCCACAGCTCCCCCGAAATTGTATAAATGGAGATTCACATACCTCTGATTGAGTTTGATGTACACTTGATCTTCTACCTGGCTTTAAACTGCTAAAATTAATGTCGCTCCGTAAAATTTTGGCAAACCATCCATCACCAAAATCGGATTCGTTGAACAACTCCTACCTAGAGACCAACCATAGAACCAACAAACTGACCCTCAATTATTGGCTCATCACCATTCGTCGCTTTGTCTCGACGAACCAAATCCTCCGTAATCCTCAAAGTATCTCAAAGACCCTCCTCAGCAAGTTTTCAATGATCCACCTCCTGTCGAACACCCCTCGAGCCTCCATTCGATATCTGTTGCCCGTTTGTACAACTCAGCGGCTTGAGCCTATACATGCCACAACATAAATCTTCTCGAGCCAACTGTTGGGAACCCTTCGTAAGCATCCAATCTTTGTCTCCAAATAAACTGTGACAGCCATCATCCGCCAACCTCCCCACTGAAACCAAGTTGTAGCGCAAACTCGGTACATGTCGCACATCCTTGAGAACAAACTTCTCACCAAGCTCCGTTGTCAAATGTACATCATCGATGCCTACAACTGCAACCATCCCCTTGTTGCCTATCTTCACACGTCCAAACCTGCCGTTATGGTATGACACGAAGATCCTCCTATATGGAGTGGCGTAATACGACGCCCCATGTCCATGATCTAGTCACCGTCATGACATATGCTACAAGGTTCCTCTGCGCCGGTTGCTGCGATGATGAGATCTTCCATAGCCATGAGATCCTCCTGATCATCCTTGCCTTTGGCCTTCTCAGCTTTGAGCTTCATACAGTTCCTCTAGATATGACCCCTTTCGCCACAGTGATAGCAGCCCTCCTTGCGGTCCACAATCGCAAGATCCTGAGAAATCTCCCATGTCCTCGTATGTGACTTGGGTCTTCCCTTCCCATAGGAAGACACCAGAGCAGAATCCTGCGATGATTCAACTTTCTTATGTCGGACCTCCTCATTCAACAAACTGCATTTGATTGCCTCTATCGTGACAACTCCATCAGGCGCAGAGTTGCACACCGATACCACTAACGTCTCCCAACTTTCCAGCAGAGAACTCAAAAGCAGAAGGGCCTGAAGCTCATCATCAATCACCATCTTCATCGAAAATAGCTGATTGATAATACACTGAACCTCGTTCGAATATTGTACCACCGGGGTACCCTTATGTACTTTAAGTTGACGAATTGGCGAATCATAAACACCTTGTTGCCAGTCGTCTTCCTTTCGTACAGAGAATGCAGCTTCTCCCACAATGCTTTTGCCAAACTCTCCATAGAAATATGGTAAAACACTGAGTCTTCCAGCCATTGGCGGATGAATCCAATGGCATTCCGATCCAGTTGCTTCCAGTCTTCAGGAGCTTTATCTGATGGCTTGTGTTCGTCATTAAAAAAGAGAGGAATGGATTGACTTTTAACAACAAACAAAGAAGTACAGAGAATTCATAGGCAGAAAGTCTAAGTACAATTTTTTTTTATTCTGGGTGGTGAAGATAGAGATATAGGAGTGTATCAACTCTCTTTTACTCCTTGGACAATCTGATGCGGGAATGAGGAAACTCTTCTATATTTCTCGTATGCAAGTTCTCAACTGGCCAGCCCCTTATGTAGGTGTACTACCCTGCTATTTATAGTTGTCCCTATGGGCACATATATTTTGGCTGCATGAATCCTGTCGGTCGCTACGTGCACCTCTCGAATAGGAGGTAGCTGCAACTGTGGGAGCGAGTCCAGGCCGAGCTGCCATGTGAACGTTTGTTAAAAATATTATGGCTGAAGATCTGAGTTGTCCTTATTTTTTGCGTACGTTATCGGGTCAGTATAACACATGGATCACACATCATTTGGAGGGATCACCTCAGTTATAACAGAAAAGGCTCGTCATAAGAGACGCAGAGTGCACGGAGTCTGGAACGCATGGGCCAGAGACGCACGAAGTTTTATAGAGTCTGGGACACATGGGCCAGAGACGCGTGGTCATGGAGTCTGGGATGTAGGAGCCAAAAATGCATGGAACTCACGGAGTCTGGGACGCATGGGCCAGAGCTGCCTCGAACTCCCGGAATCTGGAACGCATGGGCCAGAAACTCATAGAGTCATCTGCTTGTGTTGTAAAGTTTGAGTCTTTCTTGTCAGTTAGTGTGTCCACGTCTTTCGAGGCACTCAGGGAATCCTTTTTGTCAGGATTTTGTGTCATACGTGATCTTACTGTCAATTGTGTCCTTCTTCGGCCATATCAACAGCTGGTTGGGACGCATGGATGTCGTTCTTCCTGGGTCGTATGGTTGGTTGACTGCTAGTGCTGCCAAGATGGCTTACTTAAGTAGAAGGCTTGGTTCAACTTTTGAGGAATCCGTCTAGACACTTTTTTGCATGCAGATTTTAACCTTTTCCCTGGAAGCTTAACCATCGGCTGTATTTTTCTAGGTTCATTGCCTAACCCTCGCAGCCATGCGAACTATCGCACGATAGTATAAACATCACTGTCGTTAGGTCATCATGTCTTCTTCAGAGGAAACCTTGCCATGTCATCCTAGAAGGGTTCTAATTGGGAGCCTTCGCCACCCGCCTTGCTTGCTCGACGTTCCATCCCTGCTCCGTCCTAATGCTCGGGCGTTAGAGGGTTTGGTGCTGAAGGGTCTTGTAAGGGGAAAGTCGTTCGATCTCCGTCGGTAGCTGCAGCGTCTCCTCAGGGGAAGAGTGCTCGGGACAAGGACGAGGATGAGTTGTCCGCTGCTAAGGACTTTCTGTCTACGCTTGGGTTAACTCCGAAGGCTCTCGCTAGGCCTTTGGAGGCTACTCCAGACCTCACTTTGCTGCCCATAACTCCGGAGGAGAGATAGACGTTGGAGTGGAGGAAAGGAATGCACGGCCTATTTTATCGTGCGGATGTACACTCGCTCCAGGAGGTTGCAGTCGTGGTTCTTGAGGCTCGTGGCTCGCCTCCCTGACCGCGTCATCTTTTTCTTTCTTTTTATTTTGTGTGGGCCTCAATGGCCACATTTTGTAGCCCCTCCTCTGTGCCCAATAATGAAGCTTTGTTTTGTTTCATGTTTGTTGCCTAGTATATTTATTGGAGAGATGTGTGAATCTCTTTGTCGTGGCCAGGTCTCATAGGCTCTGTACAGCTCCTCTGTGGACCGCTATCATTTTGTGTATGGCATGAGATTCATGCGGTCTGTGTGATTTTTTATGCTTCTACAAGTCCCCTTCAAAGTTTCCAAACTGAAAAGTTTGGAATACTTTGAATTAAAAGCATGGTCGGATGCTCTTGGTTGCATGTAGGCTAAATGTCGCAGAGACAAGTTCCCGCATAGTTGATTTTGCCAGGTTGTCACCTTATTAACTTCCTGGATTTGCTCCAAACCGCCGAGGGGATATCCTGGGATTCTGAGTTATCTCTTGACACGGGACTCCAGGCGTCAGTTTCCAAGGAAGTTAAAGGGGCACACGTGAATCGAGGCATTAGGTTCATCCTTATAATTGTTGGGTTCATCGCCTTGATCTTCCCATGCGGCCCTTGGAAGTCTACAAATAGGCGGCTTAGGAAGGGGTAAGCTTTGTCCCTCGGTCTCTTCCTCCTTCGCTTGAGAGATGTCAAAGATTGCCCATCTTCTTGCTGAGAATTTTGTCGGAGGCGGGCTAGATCCTTGGCCCCTTGATGTTAACTGTCGGTCAGGAGGTGAGGAGATGTTCTAGTCCTCACGATATTCGATAGAGACACAGAGACACAAGTGCACAACCTTGCAGCATGGATGAGAAATTATCTGGAATACGTACAAACCCTTCCGCCATTCTGCCGTATGGTTGAAAGTTTATCCTGGGCATTGGAAGAGTCTTCATATGGGCTTGCACGCACGGTCCATTTGTAGCTCAGTCGCATGGATGCCTAGTTTCTATGATCTTTATAGAGACTGATGTGACTTCTTGATGTAGGTTTCTCCTCCCTTTGTGGCACTCGTGATGGAGCATTGAAGGATATCATAATTTTTGTTATTCATGGAAGAGATCAACCTTATGCGGCGATTCGCCAAGAACTAATTCAAGAGACGAGGATGAATGACCTGCATCATACTCGAAGCTGTACTTGTTTTTGCAGCCTTCTAGCTGCATTCCTCCCTTTTACATAGCCAGGACGCGATGGCTGGATCCCGGGACATGCTTTGGCGGCTCATCTGAGTAGCAACGGCGGGGGTTGTTGGTCGCATCCTTTTACATGACAAAACGCGTCCTGCTACCGGCCGGGAGCCTGCAGTGTCGATGACATGGTTTGGGTTAATTGTCATTCCTTTCATCCGTCTTCTCGCGGGGGTGGAGAGCGCCTAGTCTTGCCTCCCTCTGGATATCCATCAGTATGGATTCTCCTATACTGAGGTTTGCACTGTGGAGGGGTGACGAGGTCGCTATTGGCCCCAATTGCTTTGGCGGTGGAACTGCATGGTTGAGGGGCGTCCTGGGATGCACTGACTTCCACTGCCAAATTCACTAGCGTCTGTAACAAAAAAATTAGCACGGAGGGGGTGAGGGAGGAATTCATGGAAAAGATCTTCCATCGTATGTACTCATGACCCTGAATATTAATGAAAATCCTTGGATGTAATGGATTTCCATCATATGTATTCTTGATCTTGAATATTAATGAAAAAGCCTCTCTTTTTCCATTATCTCTTCTTGTAGTTGTGTGTTATGGATTCTGGATATTGCACTAGAGGTAGTATGGATGTAGTGCAATATTGTAGTTTTGTCAAGGATATCCCACTGGAGAATTTTGGTGGACCTATTACCTTTTTTGCGCATTTAGATGCAAGTAATAGATTCAAAATAAACCATATCAGAGGTAATAAGGACGTGATAGATTTTATGGACTTAACACTGCTGGTTATACTTCGGATTGGGTACGGATGATAAGCTTAGATGACAACTGACACCAAAGGTAATATGGACGTGCTGGCCGACGGTCAAAACCAAAAAGTTTGCTCAGAGGTAATATAGACATGGAAAACTCTATCGGAGTAGAGTATTAGAGCGACAATTCAGAGGTGATGTGGACGTGAACTAGCACCCAGGAAGATACGATGTATTTTGGAAGTGGAGTATGAGTCTGATTTAGACGTAGTACTTTTTGAGGAACTTGTCATTGAAAGACATCATGAGCAAGTCGCTGTTAGGTTTTGCCAGCCGGCAGGCGCCATTGGAGAATACGATTTCCACAACAAACGGGCCCTCCTACTTAGGTTAGAATTTGTCGGCCGCCTTGAGAGTCATAACCATCGGTCTTCTTACCGTCAAGACGAGGTCACCTACTTAAAACGTTCTCTCCTTAGCCCATTTATTGAAGGCTCCAGAGAGACGTGCTTGGTACAACTCGATATGTTGTTGTGCTAAGAGTAGTTTCTCGTCTAGTGCTTCCAATTTTTGTAACCGTCGGCGGTGGTTATCCTCCGTGGTTAGCTGGTTGGAGAGATCCACTCGAAGTAAGGGTATCTGAATTTCGAGCGGGAGGACCACTTCGCTTCCGTACACTAAAGAAAATGGTGTACTGCTAGTAGCCGTCCGGACCGTTGTACGGTAGACCCAAAGATATTCACCCTGCTTCTCATTTCAGTCGCGCTTATTGGAAGACACGAACTTCTTGAGTAGTTTGATAATGGTCTTGTTGAATGCTTCCTCCAGACCATTTGTTATGGAGTTGTAGGTCGTTAAGGCTACATTCTGAATTCGATTTTTATCACAAAATTGGTAGAATACATTGCTTGCAAACTGGGGACCATTATCATGGATGATCCTCCGGGGCAAGCCGAAGATATATATGACGTGATGCTTGACAAAGCTGATTACGTTTGATGTCGTTACTTCGGTGAGTGGAATAGCTTTCGCCCACTTAGGGAAGTAATCGGTGATGGCAAAAATAAACCTACGCCCTTTGGAAGAAGGCAAACTGATTGGCCCAATGATGTCTATCCCCCATGCTTCGAATGGCCATGATGCCACTGTTGGGTGCAGGATTTCAGAGGGCTAGTGGATGAAGTCTATGTGGATTTTACATGCATGGCATTTTTCAGCATAATCAATCGCATCTGTTACCATCGTTGGCCAGTAGTAACCCAGTCTTCGAATAAGGTCGTGCAGCTTCGGGCCGGGTTGATGTGCACCACAGATGCCGTCGTGAGCTTTGCGGAGAGCCTTTTTTTATTCTGTGTTCAATAAGCATCGTAGCAGGAGGCCATCATAGGATAGATGATACAACATTTTGGTGACTTTACGTAATAGATCCGGAGGGAACGTCTTCTGATCGAAGTGACTTCCTTTGGGTTCTCGGAGAGAATTCCAAAGGCTGCATAATCAATGAATGGAAGCCTCCAGTCATGGGTATCGGTGTCTATTCCTGCTGCGTAGCTCAGACACGGGCAGAGGTTGTTTTTTGGGCAGACCAGCTCTTGACCAATTACCGTGATTAGTTGATGGGTATTGTTTGGAACTGCCAAGGAAGCATCGAGGCTAGCTAAGGCATCAGCCTCGATATTCTGCAGCTGTCACGCCCCAGTCCCAAAACACGCAGGACTAGTACACGTAAGTATGTCAGCCGCATGTATATGGCAACTCCAATATATGGAAACCATAACACATGCGTACGCTGTATCATGAACAATAATTTATAAGTGGTAAAACTATCACAAGTCACAGGGTATAATCTAAATCTCATCCACAGAAATCAATGAACAAATGAATAACCAATAACTATATAGCTAGATCTCAATATAAAGTATCTAATGATGGTAGTCGGATGGAAACAAATCTACTATCGAACTAGAATATAGAATAAACAAGATAAATATATTATAAGAATATCAACTAACAATCACGGCTCGAAGAGAATACCTCCTCGAAGTATACGTAGCAAGTCCGGATCTGCGCTCCTGCGAATACTCATGAACATCTACATCTGGAAAGGGACCAGATCCTCAGAGGGACATAACAAGATACATAGAAGCATGCCATAAAGTAAATACTGTAAAAACTTGGGGGTGACCTAACCAGCTAAGTGAAATACACTTTGAAGACAACCTTGGTACGTATGGGTAGGTGAAAAGTATAAAGCGTAGCGTCAAGCCAGAGGCTAAGTACCTGGCATTAGCTATAAACTGAATGCTAGGAGTATATGCTGACTACATCACCGATCATGATAGCGCGCAGCTAGTAACATTTGCCGGATGTATCGACAAGCATATACGCCCATAACCGGGTAACACTGTCCATAACCGGGTATCACTGGCCCATAACCGGGTAACATTGAGGCTCACGGCCTCGTAGTTTACTCTAAAACTACGACAACCAATGTTTGTCCCATACGCCTACTAATTGTCTTCCCCGGCCAATGTCAATGTACAAGTCGCGAATACGACGTGGACATCTCATACTATAATGTAAGTCTCTAAAGAAACAAAAAACTAAGCTAAATATCGTCACACGTGCTGCTCACACAGATGGTCAGTCGAGAATGAGGCACGCGTCCCTACATGAACTCACTCTGTGACGTGTAATGATACGTGTCTAGGCCTGGGGAGTCATACCGATAACTCCACAACTTTAGGTGGGTCTACTAGACACTAGGTCAGACACAAGTCCTAACTTCAACATCTTCGTTGACTGCACCCGAGTCTCTCTCGGACGCGCACAAATTAAAATAATAAATATGCAGCTAATAATACAAAATTTAAATAGTACAACAAGGCAAGGTATACTTGCCTGACGAGAAAGCTATATAGTCCCAATAACCTACTCCGAAAGTCGCGCAGAACAATCCAATAGATCTTCGGGGTCAGCGTGCACAGGCACGGGAATCGGGGGTGACTGCTGCGGTTTGTCTGGCAAGGGTGACGGGTCCGCGATGACGACGATGATGAGGGTAATGACGATGAGATGATTAGGTTATGGTTAAGGTGATAATTAGGCCAAAGATGGTAGTTATGTTGATGATGGAGGGTTATAATGGTGATGATGATTACAATGGTGATGATGATAGAATGATGATGGAAATTATGATAATGGTGGTGACGTAGATGATGACTGGGACGATGGTGATGATATGGATGATAAAAGTGAACGGGGTGATGATGTGGTGATTGATGATGATGATGGGGTGAGTGTGATGATAATGATGACAGGGATGGTGAGGACTAGGATGATGATATGGATGCTGGGGATGACGAGGACGATGATGTGGACAATGGTGATGACGAGGATGAGATATGGATGATGGTGATGACTAGGATGATGATAATGGGGTGATGTTGATGATGATGGGTGTTGATGTTGATGATGATGTTAATAGCAATGGTGGTGGTGATGATAAAGTATGGTGGTAGTGACTGAACTCCGGCCAGGGGGGAGGTCCGGCCAGGGGCAGTAAAGGGGAAGGAGGACAGGGCTGCCGGAGTTTAATGGTGATGGTGTTGATAATGGCAATGGTGGTGGTGATGATGGGGGTGGGAAGTCAGGGAGGAGGTCGGGAAACAGGAAAGAAGTCGGAGGGGGTGGAGGTGCTGCTCGGGGTGTTCTCAGGCCAGGGGCTCGTCAAGTTGCACGGCGGGGGGGGGGGGGGTGTTCATACAAGAGGAGGAAGAGAGGGAGAGATGGGGCTGCTGTGTTGATCTTGTTGACCAGGCGGAGGAGCTCCGGTCGAGACGAGGCCGGAGATGGCTATGGAGGAGACGGCAATGGTGGTGAAGGTGGTGCTGGACTGGGTGGCGTCGTGGCGGTAGTGGCAGTGGTTCTGGTGGTAGGGAGGATGATGGAGAGAAGGCTGGTGGCGGTGATGATGGCTGAAGGAGGTGGCCGGGGAGGAGAAGGAAGAAGGCTCGGGTGGTCAGTTTCCGGTCGGGTGCAGCGGGTTGGTGGCGAGATCGGGTCGACTGGAGGAACGCTCCGGTCGGCGGGGTGCTTCTCTGGCGACGTGGTTCGATCCGGCGGTCGAGAGGTTGAAGGAGGGTGAATAGGGATGGGGTCGGCTGGGTTAGGTATTTTAGGTGAAAAGGAAAAATAATGAAGGAAAAGGAAAAGTTATGTGTTTTTATACATGTAAAATTTTTGGGTTTGACCTAAAGGGATTGGGCTTGGTCAACATCCAACTTGGGGTGGGCTTGGCCTTTTGTGGGGATGTTTGGAGGCTACAATTTGCATTATTTAAATGCAAGGATAGGTTTAAAATAAAGGGGCGATGTTGCACGTTTGCACATTTCGAAAATTATGAAAAATTCCTATGAAGGAGAAAGTTGGATTTCTTCATGTATTGTTCAATGGGGTGGACACCTCAATGCAATTTTGCATAAAAGCGCCCAACATTTAGGAAAATTGCACAAAGATGGAAATTGGGTTTTAATTAATTAAATTGCTGTGCAAGGTGTTCTAGAATTAATTAGAAGTACATGGGAATAAAATTAGGTGGGACACAAGTGTCATGGACATAGAGGGCTCAGATTAGAATATTAACAAAATTAGGGTTGCACAAAATGGTCAAAATTGTGTCTCCAATTTCGATTGGAACGCACAAGGGTACAAACTTATATTTTATTTAGAATTAAGTAATAACGTCTGTGACGAATGTTGTGCGACTAAAATATAGCACAAGAGAGAGTGGTCATGAGTTATACAAAGGTCAGAATGGTAGGCGGGCACGTCTAGGACAAGGTTGTGAAATTTATAGATAGGCAATGGCTAGTGTAGTGCTCCAATCATCGAAGTAACGGTAAGGTGCTCTAAGCGATATAAATATTGTATAGTTAAATCAAATACCGTGTTATATTTCTAATTGGATTCAACTAGCCCTAATTTCACTATCTAAGCCAAGTAGGCCAAATTTTGGGTGAGAGAGTTTACAATCTACCCAACTTAAAATAATTTCGTCCTCGAAATTAAAATAAGGCATGGTTTCTCTCTATCTAATCTCACTTGATCACAATCTAAAACAATTTACCTCAAGTTTTAACAAATGCGGTTTCTACCCAACTTAGAATTTACCCATCTATCATCTAAGGCTATACATATAAGAAAGCTATTTCTCAAATCATTTAATCATGTTATTTAATCCTCAACGTTTTAAATATATCGTATATGATATGCTCTTAATGAATTATAAAAGAGAGTCACCAAGTCATGTGATTAGCCTTATGGGGTATATCTAGTACTTATCAGTGTATCAACTTATACTTGGCACGAGCGTTCGTCTTTCCGGAATAAGGAAAGACGAAAAGCAATAATAAAGATTTCAAGGGAGAGGTCATAGGGTAGAAGTATGGGGATCAAGGCGTTTAAAGAATTCAAATGGGAATTGTCAAGGCAGTTATGGATTGAAATCCTATTTGGTAGTTTCTTATTCGCATGCTCGTATCAGTACAGTTATGTAACCGATACGATATGCTCAAACATATCTAGAGAGCAAGTATATTCGTCCACTAGTCAATTATATATCTCAATCCACATAAAGTAGTATTACGAAGGGCTAACCAAATGTACTAAGGTTAGCTAGAGCTTAATACGCTGATTCTGATTAGACAATGTATTAGTAGGCGTCCCCAATAATACATATATCATGATCAAGCTCGATAAAAGAATAAGCTTGCAAAACTAGGCTATAAAATAGCATCATAAGTCGAGCTGGTACAGAAAATATAAGTACGCTAGATTATGATGAGAGAATGTACACAATAATTCAAGTCACAAAAAAATAAGACTCTACAGTCTCTAGAGTTGTCATACTGACTCCTTGTCTAAGTCGTCAGTCGACCAAATAGGAATATGGGCCTCTAATTTCTATAGTCTAAACACTAACTTCTTATGCAAGTCTAAAGTTGTGTCATTCGGTTATGCTTCATCAATGGGTTAAGAGGACTAGGTGATACTATGTTGTGAGGCATACTACCCAACCTAAAATAATAAATTAATACGGTAATGCCTAAAGGATAATGTAGAAACTCCTAATAAGGTTTATGAGAAGAGGTCTTGGTACCTATTTAGAGTATCCTATTATATAGGTCATGGTCATCTTAAGTCTTAGTCATAGTGCTTATAAAACAAGTGTCAATAATAAGAATGGAAAAGTTACTAGCCTTAAAGGGAAAAGGAAAATATACTCGTGTCGAGGTGTGGGTACAAATTATGTGATTCAAAACTAAAGGATAATCAGATCACAATCTAAAGGAACAACTCAAACTATCAAGTTCTAACTACCAAGCACATAATTCAAAGTTCAAGATTACAACTATAATCCTAGCAAACTATATATCCTAACATAGAATAAAATCACTTGGCCTAAAATCAGAAAGGTTAGGTGGCACGAATTGAAAGATGAAGGAAAGAAAACGTAATTAGTCATCGCACAATAGCGAGCGCTAAGGTTTCAGAGGAACTCGACATAAAATAAAATAGAGAGGCTATTGATAATGTCATGGTTTCCTAAGGAAAGATGCTATGCTAATCTCTGTGTTCGAGGTATGATCAAGAAAATATTCTAAGCATTGCTCTTGGCTTTCTAGGGTACTGACTGCTAATCTCAAGATAAGAATCTAAATTTATAGTTCTCTAATACTATCTCACTATGAAAGTTAGGCTTAGTCCTAATACTCAACCTTAGATTTCTATTGGTTCCTCGATACTAGGGTCAACACTATTGTCAAATTTTTAACTAACTCTAGTAGTATTTACACTACTCTCAAGTCATCCCTAGTTATCAAGGGATAATGGTCAATCCATCTACAGGTAAGGGATGCTGGGGTTCATTAAGTATTCTAACTCAGTGATGTGTCATTATCCTAGTTGTACTCTTAATAGGAAGGTTACCCTACTTATTATCTAACAACAGGGACTTCTACATTCTAGGAGAAGGCTATACTCTAGGAACTATTATGGAAGCACATGAATCAAGCAGGATGCGATAGAACGGATAGGAAGGAAGATAATTTATAGTTAATTGTGGATGAGATTCTATACTCTAATCCTAAGTGCATGCTTGCTCGGTACAGTAACGTAACCGAGACAATATGCTCTCGACCTGCATGGACCACCACTAAAAACATGTCATGCCCCAGTCCCAAAATATGCAGGACTATGACACGTAAGCATGTTAGCCGCATGTATATGGCAACTCCAATATATGGAAACCATAACACATGCGTACGATGTATCATGAACAATAATTCATAAGTGGTAAAACTATCACAAGTCACAGGGTATAATCTAAATCTCATCCATAGAAATCAATGAACAAATGAATAACCAATAACTATGTAGCTAGATCTCAATATAAAGTATCTAATAATGGTAGTCGGATGGAAACAAATCCACTACCGAACTAGAATATAGAATAAACAAGATAAATACAATATAAGAATATCAACTAACAATCATGGCTCGAAGAGAAGACCTCCTCGAAGTATAAATAGCAAGTCCGGATCTGCGCTCCTGCGAATACTCGTGAACATCTACACCTGAAAAGGGACCAGGTCCTCAGAGGGACATAACAAGATACATAGAAGCATGCCATAAAGTAAATACTGTAAAAACTTAGGGGTGACCTAACCAGCTAAGTGAAATACACTTTGAAGACAACCTTGGTACGTATGGGTAGGTGAAAAGTATAAAGCGTAGCGGCGAGCCAGAGGCTAAGTACCTGGCATTAGCTGTAAACTGGATGCCAGGAGTATATGCTGACTACATCACCGATCATGATAGCCCGTAGCTAGTAACCTCTGTCGGATGTATCCACAATCATATACGCCCATAACTGGGTAACATTGTCCCATAACCGGGTAATACTAGCCCATAATCGGGTAACACTGAGGCTCACGGCCCCGCAGTTTACTCTGAAACTACGGCAACCAATGTCTGTCTCATACGCCTACTAATTGTCTTTCCCGTCCAATGTCAATATACAAGTCGCGAACACGACGTGGACATCTCATACTATAATGCAAGTCTCTAAAGAAATAAACAACTAAGCTAAATACTGTCACACGTGCTGCTCACACCGATGGCCAGTTGAGAATGAGGCACGCGTCCCTACATGAACTTACTCTGTGACGTATAATGATACGTGTCAAGGCCTGGGAAGTCATACCGATAACTCCACAACTTTAGGTGAGTCTACTAGACATTAGGTCAGACACAAGTCCTAACGTCAACGTCTTCGTTGACTGCACCCGAGTCTCTCTCGGACGCGCACAATTTAAAATAATAAACATGCAGCTAATAATATAGAATTTAAATAGTACAACAAGGCAAGGTATACTTGCCTGGCGAGAAAGCTATGTAGTCCCAATAACCTGCTCCGAAAGTCGCACAAAACAATCCAATAGATCTTCAGGGTCAGCATGCACAGGCACGGGAATCGGGGGTGACTGCTGCGGTTTGTCTGGCAAGGGTGACGGGTCCGTGATGACGACGATGATGAGGGTAATGACGATGAGATGATTAGGTTATGGTTAAGGTGATGATTAGGCCAAAGATGGTTGTTATGTTGATGATGGGGGGTTATGATGGTGATGATAATTATAATGGTGATGATGATAGAATGATGATAGAAATTATGATAATGGTGGTGACGTGGATGATGACTGGGATGATTGTGATGATGTGGATGATAATAGTGAAGGGGGTGATAATATGGTGATTGATGATGATAATGGGGTTAGTGTGATGATAATGATGACAGGGATGGTGATGACTAGGATGATGATGTGGATGCTGGTGATAACGAGGACGATGATGTGGACAATGGTGATGACAAGGATGAGATGTGGATGATGGTGATGACTAGGATGATGATGATGGGGTGATGTTGATGATGATGATGGGTGTTGATATTAATGATGATGTTAATAGCAATGGTGGTGGTGGTGATAAAGTATGGTGGTAATGACTGAACTCTGGCCAGGGGGGAGGTCCGGCCACGGGTAGTGAAGGGGAAGGAGGACAGGGCTGCCGGAGTTTAATGGTGATGGTGTTGATAATGGAAATGGTGGTGGTGATGATGGAGGTGGGAAGTCAGGGAGGAGGTCGAAAAACAGGGAAGAAGTCGGAGGGGGTGGAGGTGCTGCTCAGGGTGTTCTCAGGCCAGGGGCTCGTCGAGTTACACGGTAGGGGGGGTATTCAGACAAGAGAAGGAAGAGAGGGATAGATGGGGCTGTTGTGTCAAGCTTGTTGACCAGGCAGAGGAGCTCCGGTCGGGACGAGGCCGGAGATGGCTATGGAGTAGACGGCAATGGTGGTGATGGTGGTGCTGGACTGGGTGGCGTCGTGGCGATAGTGGCCGTGGTTCTGGTGGTAGGGAGGGTGATGGAGAGAAGGCTGGTGGCGGTGGTGACGGCTGAGGGAGATGGCCGGGGAGGAGAAGGAAGAAGGCTCGGGGTGGTCAATTTTCGGTCGGGTGCAGCAGGTTGGAGGCGAGGTCGGGTTGACTGGAGGAACGCTCCGGTCGGCGGGGTGCTTCTCCGTCGACGTGGTTCGATCCGGCGGTCGAGAGGTTGAAGGAGGGTGAGTAGGGATAGGGTCAGCTGGGTTAGGTATTTTAGATGGAAAGGAAAAATAATAAAGGAAAAGGAAAAGTCATGTGTTTTTATATATGTGAAATTTTTGGGTTTGACCTAAAGGGATTAGGCTTGGTCAACATCCAACTTGGGATGGGCTTGGCCTTTTGTGGGGATGTTTGGAGGCTACAATTTGTATTGTTTAAATGCAAGGATAGATTTAAAATAAAGGGTCGATGTTGCGCGTTTGCACATTCCAAAAATTATAGAAAATTCTTATGAAGGAGAAAGTTGGATTTCTTCATGTATTGTCCAATGGGGTGGACACATCAATGCAATTTTGCATAAAAGCGTCCAACAATTAGGAAAATTGCACAAAGATGGAAATTGGGTTTTAAATAATTAAATTGTCGCGCAAGGTGTTCTGGAATTAATTAGAAGTATATGAGAATAAAATTAGGTGGGACACAAGTGTCATGGACATAGAGGGCTCAGATTAGAATATTAACAAAATTTGGGTTGCACAAAACGGTCAAGATTGTGTCTCCAATTTCGATTGGAACGCACAAGGGTATAAAGTCATATTTTATTTAGAATTAAATAATAACGTATGCGACGAATGTTATGCGACTAAAATATAACACAAGAGAGAGTGGTCATGAGTTATACAAATGTCAGAATGGTAGGCGGGCACGTCTAGGACAAGGTTGTAAAATTTGTAGATAGGCAATGGCTAGTGTAGTGCTCCAATCATCGAAGCAACGGTAAGGTACGCTAAGCGATATAAATATCGTATAGTTAAATCAAACGCCGTGTTCTTTTCCTAATTGGGTTCAACTAGCCATAATTTTACTATCTAAGCCAAGTAGGCCAAATTTTGGGTGAGGAGGTTTACAATCTACCCAACTTAAAATAATTTCGTCCTCGAAATTAAAATAAGGCATGGTTTCTCTCTATCTAATCTCACTTGATCATAATCTAAAACAATTTACCTCAAGTTTTAACAAATAAGGTTTTTACCCAACTTTGAATTTACCCATCTATCATCTAAGGCTATACATCTAAGAAAGCTATTTCTCAAATCATTTAATCATGTTATTTAATCCTCAATGTTTTAAATATATCGTATATGATATGCTCTTAATCAATTATAAAAGAGAGTCACCAAGTCATGTGATTAGCCTTATGGGGTATATCGAGTACTTATCAGTGTATCAACTTATACTTGGCACGAGCGTTCATCTTTCCAGAATAAGGGAAGACGGAAAGCAATAATAAAGAGTTCAAGGGAGAGGTCATAGGGTAGAAGTATGAGGATCAAGGCATTTAAAGAATTCAAATGGAAATTGTCAAGGCAGTTGTGGATTGAAATCCTATTTGGTAGTTTTTTATTCGCATGCTCGTATCAGTACAATTATGTAACCGATACGATATGCTGAGACATATCTAGAGGGCAAGTATATTCGTCCACTAGTCAACTATATATCTCAATCCACGTAAAGTAGTATTATGAAGGGCGAACCAAATGTACTAAGGTTAGCTAGACCTTAATATGCTGATTCTGATTAGACAATATATTAGTAGGCATCCCCAATAATACATATATCATGATCAAGCTCGATAAAAGAATAAGCTTGCAAAACTAGGCTATAAAATAGCAGCATAAGTCGAGGTGGTACAGAAAATATAAGTACGCTAGATTATGATGAGAGAAGGTACACAATAATTTAAGTCACAAAAAGATAAGACTCTATAGTCTCTACAGTTTTCATACTAACTCCTTGTCTAAGTCGTCAGTCGACCAAATAGGGATATGGGCCTCTAATTTCTATAGTCTAAACACTATCTTCTTATGCAAGTCTAAAGTTGTGTCATTCGGTTATGCTTCATCAATGGGTTAAGAGGACTATGTGATACTATGTTGTGAGGCATACTACCCAACTTAAAATAATAAATTAATACGGTAATGCCTAAAGGATAATGTAGAAACTCCTAATAAGGTTTACGAGAAAAGGTCTTGGTACCTATTTAGAGTATCCTATTATATAGGTCATGGTCATCTTAAGTCTTAGTCATA
Organism: Iris macrosiphon; assembly: GCA_036927795.1. Lineage (NCBI taxonomy): Eukaryota > Viridiplantae > Streptophyta > Magnoliopsida > Asparagales > Iridaceae > Iris > Iris macrosiphon. The sequence goes on along the minus strand of JAYESA010000018.1, from coordinate 36,923,216 downwards.
GTGCTTATAGAACAAGTGTCATCAAAGAACATTCGCCAAACAGCATCGTACGATGTCATGTTTGAGTCTGCCACTTCGTTGGGGATCTCATCGTAGAGCTTCGAGGTTTCTGGCTCCAGATGGGCTGCCAAAAAGTCGACCAGTGCTTGACCCTTGACGGCTCTCTATGCTCCGCGCCGACCATCATCCGGCTGAGGTAATAGATGGCATGCTCATAGACCGCAATACTATTATGGGCTAGCAGAGCACCGAGGAAGTGATCCATCGCACGTAAATAAAATAGAAAGGGATTTCCCATGACAGGGGCCACCAGCACTAGAGGGTTTGATATGTATTCCTTGATGTCGTCGAACGTGCGCTGGCACTCTTCATTCCAGACAAAGGAGACACATTTCTTCATGATCTGGGTGAACGGCTTAAAATGTCTAGAGAGATTTAATATGAATCTCCTGATGTATACCAGCCTCCCTTGAAGGTCACGGAGTTCCCGAAAGTTCTTTGGCAGGTTCATCTCCAGGATAGCTTTGGTCTTGTAGGGGTCTATATGGATATCCTAAGAAGTGATGATGAATCCTAGAAATTTGTCGCTGGACACTCCCAGGAAGGCCTTAGTAGGATTCATCTTGAGGCGGTATTCTCGCATTAGGTCAAAAAAAGTCCTCAAGTCTTTGAGGTAATCATCTTTGGAGAGGCTCTTGACAGCGATGTCATCAACATAATATTCTACCGTCTTGCGCAGATGCTCACAGAAGATGGTGCTCATGGCTCACTGGTATGTAGCACCTGCATTCTTTAGACCAAAGGGCATGACCGTGTAGAAGTATACTCCTATCGTTATCCGGAATAATGTATGTTTCTCGTCCTCGAGAAATATCTTGATTTGGTTGTAGCTTGAGAAGTCGTTCATAAAGTACATGCACTCGAAGCTACATTTCTTATCGATCATTATCTCAGTGATCGGGAGGAAAAATTCATCCTTAGGACATGCCGTGTTTTGATAACGGAAGTCGATGCAAATTTGAATCTTCCCATTCTTTGTGACGACGGGCACAATATTGGCTACCCAGTATGGATGTTATTCTTCGCGGATGAAGCCACTAGCTATCAGCTTGTTAACTTCAGCTTCAATAGAGTTCATTATATTCGATCAAAAAAGTCTCTATTGTCGTTTGACTGGCTTAGCGTCCATTAAGATGTTGAGCTTATGGACTGCGATTTGGGGGTCCAACCCCGGCATGTCTTCCTAACTCCAAGCAAAGATATCGATGTATTCCCTGATGAGTTGTAGTAGGGATTCCCGGTCTTCGTCTAACAGACTTTTGCTAACGAAGATAGGTTTTAAGGCAGTCTTATCGCCTAGATCGACTTGTACAACTTCGTCCACCGTAGGAGGTTCTCGTTGCTCAAATCGTATCTCCCATTGTGCGTCTAGGTGTTGAGCCCACGGCTCTAGCTCAAAGAGCTCAGGTGGATCCTCGTTGTCTTCCTCCGGATCGGCTGACACCATGTTGGTGGACAATGTTTGTCTGAGCACATCTCCGATGCTGACGTCGGAGTCCCAGGCGAAAGATTCCAAAGAATGAGACCATAACTAATTTACTACGTCCAAGCCCTCGGGAGTTGTGGGAGGCGTCACGTACCCTAGACCATGCCTGGTCTTGTGGTAGTAATCCCTGGGCTTGCCTGCGGGAGAGGGCAGTCGCAGGGGGAGCCGTCGGCTTTTGTCAGTTTAAGCCCTAAGTAGTCTCCATATCGTACTCCATCTTCTGGATAAGGTGCTTAGCTTGAGAACTATACCGGTAAAGTGGCATCCTGTTGGTATCAGGTTCTGGATCTAGTTCTCCTGGGATAAAGTATTGAGGTCATTCTACTCTGCCAAAGATGATGAGTTTGTCTTCCCGCCGCCTTGCCGGAACTAGGAAGTATGAGTCTTGGCTGGGGAGCATCTGGTTTACAATATAGGTAGTGGTCACTTGTGCACAATGTTCTCAGATGTGTAATCTCATAGTAGTTCAAAGATAGCCCTTTATTCATAAAATAAGGTATCTTCTCATCAGGGGTTACATCATCGAGGGAAGGGACGTTGGCATGAGCGACAAAGTACTCCTTTAGTTCATATTTTTCGAGGGATACCCCTAGCGCCTGTGAAGGCTCTGGTGGTTTCCTGTGCAGCTTTACCACCAGAAGTTCAAAAGTTGCAGACGGCATCGAGATTTTCTTTGACGGTCGACTCGGCCTGCGAAGGCGAACGACCATAGGTTCTGAAGTTGTGGACGGTGTCAGATCTTCCTCTGATGGTCGATTCAGCTTGCAAAGGTGGACGACCAGAGACTCGAAAGACGTAGATTGTGCCAGATCTTCCTTTGGCGGTCGACTCTGGCAGTGAAGGCGAACGACCAGAGGTTTAGGTGTCTTCCTGTGCAACTTCACAGGAGAATGGCTATGTCTGTAGTGCGATCCTTGAGACAGATTCTCAAGGGCTCCCCTGGTGTTGTTGTAGCCTATGCTTTGTCATCGGCCTTATTGCCACCTTCATCTTAGTGGACCTGCTTTTAGAGGATCGAGTCGGAGTAGTAGGTCTCGACTCCCTTAAATAGGTCGACGTATGCAAACTCCATTTTGACAATGTCGCGATCGTCGACGTACTTTAATCATTGGTGCAAGATTGGCGGTACGATCATATATTGATGTATCCATGGACGCCAGAGCAAGACATTGTGTAGTACCCCGCTCTGCGTTGGCACTATGTACACGAGATATCGGTTTGCTGACTCAAAAAGGAAACCTTCTTGAAGAGCTCCTTGTTGAACCAGAAGATGATTGATCTTAGTGAGTGGGCAGAACTTCATTCTCTGATTCTTGCATACATTAATAATAAATCTGAGTTTTCTACTGCTTGTTCTAAGAAGATAGTTTCATAAGAAGAATAATAGAACCTGACTCTGCATGCTTAATAAGAGAATTCGTATTGCTTGTCATTGAAACGAACCTTTGTCATGCTAAAAAAAGATAGAAATTTTGCATTCTAAGTTACACGGACACCGCTATCGAACGAACCATTGCTATGCTAATAAGAAAGAGTAAAAGATTGCTTGAACTTATTTTTGTATCGTATGCTAAACTAGAGTAGAACTACATGCTTGTCTAAAAGAGATAGAATAACGACTACTATGCTTGCTTAAATAATAGATTGTTTGCATGTTCCCTATCGTACTATAAGTGATAGAATTACATGCTAGATTTATAGAACTGTTCTTGCCTGTTACTTGTTAAAAGAACTACATTGCTTGAACATGTTTCATTATCGCACTGTAAAGAGATATAACCGTATAAATAACTTGAACTGGTGCATCGAGACTAATCGTCTACCCTGAGGCTAGAAGTTCTTATTTACGGGAGGGTGTGGCTATTAGGGAAGAGAATTGAGAGCTATGGATCTATTGCTTGATTGAATTCTTGCTTGTTCATGATCATGTGCATCATATAGTCTTTATCTAATAGAAGCACATTCATGCATCGGTCTGACAACTTGTGCACAAGGTTTATCTCTTAAGCGGTTCCTGGGGCACTAGGGATCGTTCGGCCTGGGAAAGATCTAGAATATCCTGAGGCTTGAAGTCCTTATTTATGGGAGGATGTGGCTTTTAGTGTAGTACTGAACTATGAGTTCTGGCTGCTATTTTGAGCGTATTTTAGTGCATAGCAACCATGCATCTCAGCAGCTATTAGCCGATCTGTCATTAGTGAGATGGGCTTGTACGTCCCAACTGCTAATCATGATTTTCATGGGCTATCATATAGTTAGGATATATGCTAAGCTAGCCTTCGTGTATACCTAACTGTTTGATACAGAGACGAATAGGAAATAGAACCTTGTTTATATATATAAATTATTGCTAACTTGTATGTCTGCTGCAGGGATAACCGTCCGACGAAGGATAAGAATCACCGATACGTGATGTACTCATTAGTGCATTATGTTTGCTTTCTTGTATTACTCCTAGACTTACATATTAAACTTGATTATGCTGCTGCCTTGAATTGAAGTGGATAGTCCACCAGAGATAGCTTATGTTCCTAAGAGAGATGAATATGGCTCACGATACATGTTGCGCACCGTACGATAGAACACTACCACTATTGTATGCTTGAATGTATTGAATATGCAAACTGGTTTCAAAGACATGTTTACGAAAGAAGTAAACTGACTCTAATTTTGTGCTGCATGAAATAAACCTAGGTAAAAGTATCAAGATTACTAGTAATATAATATTTTGCCACATGCTTACTTAGTATTAGTTATAGGGAGTGTTGCTTCTGTTCGTTAATTTTATACTCACCAATACTTTCCCCAAACTACTGACCCACCAACAGTTTGCTTGTTTGCAAGTGCTGGATCGTCCGAGGAAACGATAGCCGAGCCTCAATCCTACGACCCAAAAATCTAGAGTCGATGCCTTGAGCCGTATCGAGATTGCTTTGAGCTACTTTTGTATAAAGGGATAGTAATGTATGGAACGATGTCATTGAATTGAGAGAAAGAGAGCTTGAGCGAATTATAATCTCGACTAAGTGCCATTTGTAGCACATCTTGATTATCAATAAAGAGATTATTTTTTTGTGCCATTGTGTTATTTACTTTTCTGCAATATTGTGCCGCTAATCCCGTCTTGGATAGCTTACTTGCCCTTGTTCAAGCTTTGGTAGTAACGCCCGCAACCGCACAGTGCGTTACGCTGAGTCGGATTGAATAAAACAAATGTTGGTTACATTTGAAATGTTAGATTTTGGGAAGAAGGATTGATTTAGTTGGTTTTGTGTGCAGATGGCTAGTGGGTTTGATGGAAATCAGGTGTTCGTTCAGAACAGTACTGAATAGCTTAATGGGAGCGATAATGCCGTCTTTCTTAGCCCGATCGGTCGGATGATTTGGAGAGCACGGCCTGCTCGCACGGTCATACCAGTTGAGTAGATCGCGCTTGCATCGGACCACGGGTTCAAGGGATTGGCCGTATCGGCAGGACAGGATGCCTAACGGGATCAAACATAGTGAGTGGGCTCTTTCCCTTCTCCTCTACTCCTTCATGCCTAATAATATGGAAAACACGTAAAAGGCTTGAACACTTGGGCTGAAACATCGGGAAACACTACACTGAGGCGTGCATAGAGTGTACGTCGTTGGCTTGGTAGGATTGTGGCTTGAAATGATTTACGCGTTGGATAGTTGGAGCGATAGTTAGATTATACATTTGAGGCAGTTGGATGGATAATTAGGATTATGCTTAGACGGTTGGAATTATACAAGTTGGAATTATACATTGAGGCAAATGGGAATATCGGGAATTCGGGCGAACGAGCGTGCATCCGTGCACGAGTATCACTTAGGCGCTTTGTCTTACAAAGCGAGCAGTTGTGGTTCAAAACCGAACAACTGCATCAGCGAGGGTATTATGCCACTGATAGGGCATTGTGCCACGATGTGCCACGAAAGCGGCATTGTGCCATGGGATTTGCTTTGAGTTGGGGTGTTGCATCCAATATAAAATACTGTGTTGAGCAGAGGCATTGTGCCTATGGAAACACTTGATATTTTGGTGCCTTGGGCTATATGTTGAGGTCAAGATTTGGAATCCTTGGTTGGATATGTTGGAAGAATGGTTATGGATATTTGGTTGGATATCGGTTGAACGAGTCTAGGATCGCTTGGTGGGGCAAGAATGTTTGATCCTCTCGTCATACCTACGTGTCAGCATGTCACGGACAACCTGTGTGGCACAGGGTTTGGTTTCCTGGAACTGGATGAGGCACCGGGGCACCGGAACCGTTCTACCATGGAGGAAACAATGGGCATCACGCGATTAGGCGCAGTACTGGTAGTTCGATACCACCAGGAGGGAGTAGCTGCCCAGCCCTAGATCGGGTAGGACTGCCCTATTGATCTTGGTCCGATCAATGTCCTTTATGGCTTTGCCAGTGACTTCATATAGTATAAGTGATGGCTTACTTTTCTTTTGTTGGTTTGGCTTTCGTGTAGGCGCAGCCACCTTGCCTCGGCAAGAGTGTGCACTCGAGATTAGAATATAAACTTTGTTTGAGGATGGATATTGAGGCTCGGTTGATGGTTCGATATGTTATCGTGCAAACGATGGCATTGAGTAGGACGGGTTGCATGCTAGTTACCTTCGGGTTGGATATATAAATGCTTGTCGATTGGTTTGAGTTGAATGCTTGCATGCTTAAACTGCTTTACCGCTTTCCTTAACATGTCATCCCTATGCCATGAAACGAATCTAGGATTCAACTAGAAAGATCACCATATAACTGTTTGCATTCACTATTTTTACTTAGTGTCGGCTTAGACGAGTGGGTTATCCCGCTCACCAGTACGGCTGTGTACTGACCCACGTTTGTGGACAATATTTCAGGTACGCAGGCGTAGTGGCGCTGTTTGAATATACGGGACAAGATGTATGAACTGTAAGTTCCTTTGTGGGCTAGAGAAAAGAGCAAGAGTATTTCATCGACTCCGTGGCATCGTCTTTGTGGCATTGCCTTTGGGGCATTTCATTTGGACCCTATCGAGAGCTTCGCTGCGTATACTCTGATTTGTGCTTGGTACACAAAACGACTTCCGCTATAACTTGGTTATTTTGATGATAACTTTGGTGTTGAACAACATCGCCTTGTACGAGCGCAACTCCAGGCTCATACGACATCACGTCCCGATAGAACGATTGTCCCGCGGGAGAGCTACAACATGGTGATTTCACGTTCAACGGGGACTATTGAGCTTGCGGGAGATTGGGGAGTGACATTGGCCTTGTGCAAGTGTAGCTTAGGCTTGCACGGCATTATGCCCAAGCGAGGACGATCGGTCCCGCATAGACCCAAGTGAGGACGAACGGCCCCTGCGGGATTGGGGCGTGATACGTTGTAAGATACATCTACGTCGATGATCTAAAATTTCAGGCAAATCTTACCCAGAGGATAGCTCCTACCTGCATTGAAGCTACTGATGCCAGTATTGATAGCTGCTAGACGATGCATCGGGATGCTCAAGGTTTACGGCAGACTCCTCGGGATGATGCTGATTGACGAACCGGGGTCGATGTGCATCTGGTCCACTTTAATGGCGCCAATATACCCTGTGTAGTACAAAGGACGATCATGCTTTTTTTTTAGTAACATGTCTTATTTTGAGAACGTGATATTAGGTATCGTATTCGTGGCATTGTTGCAGTGGGGCCATATGACGAAATCTTCAGCTGGCGGCTTGACCTGTGCCAGGTAGGCGTCGGCATTCTGTAATGCCTCACTCAGGAAATTTTGAGTATCTCTAGAGAGCCAGAGCAGCTCGAACAGTGACAACTTCACCGTAGTATTGGCCAATTGTGCCAAGATGTCAAATTATAAGGTTTTTCTAACCCCTGTATCACATCTTTGCGTAGGATTTGTCGAAGTGAGCCTCTTTTTGCTTAGACTTGTCCGCTGGCTGAGGCTGGGATGGTCCTAGCTCAGCGGTGGTAGGCGCGACCATCGGGAGCGTATCATCGCCAGGGGTTCCAAACGCGAGTTGTTACGTTAGGCCAGATCTCGTTACTCCGGCTGCAACCTCATCGGTCGAGAGGGAAACTGTGTAACAACACTTGGACTTCTTGCCCTTGGACTTGGTAGTTGAAGATGCTACCGGATGCACCACGTCTGGCATGAGGTCCGGATGGACCCACATGACCTCTTCTCGTGGTGTGGTGAGGGGTATCAGCTCGGCCGTCTGGTCATAAGCTGGCAGGAGATTAACAACTTCCATGGTTTCCCAGGCAATCGGGATCACTCCATCATAGGTCTCTGTCGCCGAAAAGTTGCCGAACTGGAGGGATACCATGTTGGCGGCTACTGTTACATCATCGAAGTCCAAGGATAGGACCTTGGTGTCAAGGAGACGCTGGATGTACCGCTTTATGGTATAGCAATCCTGCGTTGCGTGGTGAACGTACCGGTGGTAGTGACAGTACTTCGGATGGTTTATATCTGCTGCTTCAGGCTGGCATTTGACACCGAGGAGCCGAAGTTTACCGCCTTGCATCAGTATGTCAAAGATGGTCATAACATCCTTATCTTCGAAAGAGTAGGTCTCCTTTGGTTTTGGGGCCTCTGCTTGCTTTTGTTCAGGCTTCTTAATCAGGTTGGCGACCAGAGCTTGCTTTCCTGTTTCCATCGCGGATGTTGTTGCCGTTGTTGCTATTGTTGTTGTTTTGAGGATGCTTCCCCCTATTGTCGGTAGTAGGGATCTATATACCCAAGAGTCGGGCATCTTTAAGCTTCTTCTCAGCATTGACAGCGCTTATGATAAACAATGTCCAGTCTTTGAACTAGCTATCGCCCATCCAGAGGATTGACTGTCGAAAGTAAGTTTTTTCGGCACATCTCCATCAATATTGCCTCAGGGTTGCTGGGAGGCAACCTCAGCGTAGTTTGTCGAAACTGCTCGATATAGTTTCATGCTAGCTCTCTTTCTTCCTGAGCAACGTCCATCAAGGAAGACATCGTCATATCGTTTACTGCCTCATAGAATCTATTGAGAAAAAGACTCTTGAGATCGTCGAACGATGAGATGCAGTTATCTGAGAGGCTACAAAACCAATCAAAGGCTACCCCTGACAATGCCCCGACGAAGAGCCTGGTGAGGATAGCATCGTTGCGGGGGAGGTACCCCATTGCGGTCTCGAAGTAGATCATGTACCGGCGAGGAGAAGACTTCCCGTCAAATATGTCGATATTGAAGGGTTTGTACTTAGGCGGATATGGTACATCCCTCCATTCCAGTGGATACGGTTATCATACTCCAAGATTGCAGAGTGAGTCTGATACCCATGGAATCTAGGCAGGCCCAGAGTTTTCGGACCTCTCTTATTGCTTCCTTGGCTTAATCTCCTGCAGAAGGGACAGACGAGCCAGTCAGGTGAGGATTACCGCCAACGGTTGGAGCAGTTGTGTTTGAATCCCCGTTAGTTCTGGGGTCCAAATTTGCTTGCATAGAAGCCCTTGCCGGTTGGGAGGCCATATTTGTCTTGATTTTTAGCACTTCTTGGGTCAAGGCTTGCATCGACATACTCATAGTTTGTATCATGGCCTCAAGGATCTCGAGGCACAGTTGATCACTGGGACTTTCGAGGTCGTCCCCTACCATGTACATCGTCCTCACGTGGGAAGAGATGGACGGAGCAGTGGATGTAACGCTTTCCGTCTCAGACTCTCCCCGTGAGTAGTTATCAGGGAGAGTTGGTAGTGTCGCTTCCTCTTCAAATTCGGAGGGGATACTACCCCCAGCGATGGAAGGTACGTCGTCGGGATAACGGTGGCTAACCCAAGGGATCCTGGAGTTCGTTCCTTTGAAATCATTATCTTCTCGGAATGCCAGATTATTGTATAGGTCTGGGGGACTACTACCCCCAGCTTGTGCAATCCCCGGGTGTCCTAAGAAGGAACTACCCCCGACGGCTGGTAACTTCTTCTTTGAATGGGTACCTTAGAAAACACATTCCGTAGGTTCCGCTGCTGGTAGCCGCCTTCTCAACGCGCTAGTTGAGAGAGACGGATTGGATGTGTTGAGCTTCTTTCCTGCCTTGACAGAGAGGATCTTCCGAGCTGAGTAACAAGAAGTGAGGAGTGGCTCCTCTTCTTCTTGTTCCTGCACCTGGTCCTGGGTTGTTGCTGGGTAGGTGCCTCCGGGTGTAGTCGTTGGAAGACCGACTTCCTGTTTGCAGGTACTATCGTCTGGTTGCAGCAACAATTGATGATAATTTTGGCACAATGATGCCCTAAAAAGGATACGTTACACGCCAGAGTTATTTCCTTCGTCTTGCGCTTGTGGGTGATCACGTTACGCAAGTCAACCGAGGGTTGATTCACCTTTGCACCCTTTCTTTGAGCATGGGTAGACCGAGCATACGTGTGCGTAGGTGTTGTCTTTGCTCCATGATCCAGGGTTCGTACAAGAACTTTCCCCAGATCATCAGTGGAAGACTTTAGAGTCAGACCCTGCCCATTTGCCGCTAAGGGCTGGACGTTTGGGTCCATTATGTACAACTTTCCATCAAGAGCCCGCATAATGGTTAGCGGGACAACCTGACGGTCCTCCAGATGGATAGTTGGTTGAGTTCGAGGATCTCGCACTGCCCTAGACTTCTTTAACTTGGCACTGACTGGCACATAGTAAAAAGAGTCCAAGAGTGGCTCATGGGAGCATGGCCGGGCGAGATTCTGTCAAAGATAGCTTTTATTGTTGTGTTGATCACCGCCTGGTGCCGCATGGACCCCGCGGCGTGGCTGGAGCCGTGGCCGGCTGGAGCGAACCTCAGCCCCCAAACTCCTGGCATCGTAATATTTTCCTCTGCCAGAGTTGAAATGTTGAGGACCCTTCTTCTTCGTTGATATTGTCGCATGGGCGAGGGATTCCTGAGTAGGCGCATAAGATGCGCCTTCAAAAGAAGAAAGAGAGACAAGGGTCGGTTGTTCCGTATTTGGGCGAGGTGCAGCGGCCTTTGCTACCCACGTCCTACGGGTCTTCTTTGGCTTAGTCATCCTTAAAGATGGGCTGGCACTGCCCTCAGAGATCATTTCCTCGAATGCTTGTTGGTCGAAGCATACCACAAGCATCTTATGGGTAGTTCCCAGTTTGGTCGCATCAGACTACATCACCGTCTTCTTAACAGAGGAGAATGAAGTCTCCAGCAGAGTCGTCATCTTGTTCGTCGTTAAAAAAGGGGGGAATGGATTGACTTTTAACAACAAACAAAGAAGTATAGAAAATTCCTAGGCAGAAAGTCTAAGTACAATTGTTTTTTTTTTTGGGTGGTAACGATAGAGATATAGGAGTGTAGCAACTCTTATTTACTCCTTGGACGATCTGATGTGGGAATGAGGAAACTCTTCTCCCTTGCCCGTGTGCAAGTTCTCAGCTAGCTAGGTCCTTGTGTAGGTATACTACCCTGCTATTTATAGTTGTCCCTATGGGCACATATGTTTGAGCCGCATGGATCCTGGCGGTCGCCACGTGCGCCTCTCGAATAGGAGGTAGCTGCAACTGTAGGAGCGAGTCCAGGCCGAGATGCCATGTATACGTTTGTTGAGATTTTTTGTGGCTAAAAATTTGAGCTGTCCTTATTTTTTACGTACATGACCGGGTCAGTAAGACACATGGATCACACATCATTTGGAGGGATCACCTCAGTTGTAACAGAAAGGGCTCGTCATAAGAGAAGCAGAGCGCACGGAGTCTGGAACGCATGGGCCAGAGACGCACAGAGTTTTATGGAGTCAGGGACGCATGGGACAGAGACACGTGGTCATGGAGTCTGGGATATAGGAGCCAGAAATGCATGAAACTCATGGAGTCTGGGATGCATAGGCCAAAGCTACCTAGAACTCACGGAGTCTAGAATGCATGGGCCATAAATGCATAGAGTCATCTGCTTGTGTTGTAAAGTTTTAGTCTTTCTTGTCTGCTTGTGTTGTAAAGTTTTAGTCTTTCTTGTCAGTTAGTGTGTCCACATCTTTCGAGGCACTCGGGGAATCCTTTTTGTCAGGATTTTGTATCAGACGTGATCTTGCTGTCATGTCAGGTCCTTATTCGGCCACATCGACAGCTGGTTGGGATGTATGGATGTCGTTTTTCCTGGGCCGCATGGTTGGTCGACTTCTTTGCCAAGCTGGCATACGTAAGTGGAAGGCTTGGTTCAACTTTTAAGTAATCCGTTTAGCCAACTTTATGCATGAAGATTTTAACCTTTTGTTTGGAAGCTTAACCGTCGGCTATATTTTTCTAGATTCATTGCCTAACCCTCGCAGCCATGCGAACCGTCGCACGAGAGTATAAACATCACTGTCGTGGAGTCGTCATGTCTTCTTCAGAGGAAACCTCGCCATGTCATCCCGAAAGGGTTGTAATTAGGAGCCATGGCCACCCACCTTGCTTGCTCGACGTTCCATCCCTGCTCCGTCCCAATGCTCGAGTGTTGGAGGGTCTGGTGCTGAAGAGATCCTATAAGGGGAAAGTCGTTGGATCTCCATCGGCCGCTGCAGCGTCTCCTCCGGAAAGAGAGCTCGGGACAAGGACGAGGTGTCATGCCCCAGTCCCAAAAGTACATAGGACTAGGAACACGTAAGCATGCCAGCCGCATGGATATGGCAACTCCAATATATGGAAACTAAAATCCATACGTACGCTGTAATATGAATATCAATCCACAAGTGGTATAAAATGTATCACAAGTCACAGGGTATAATCTAAATCTCATCCGCAAAAATCAGATATAAATAATAACCAGCATCTATATAACTAGATCTCAACATAAATATCTAAGGATGATAGTTGGATGGAAACAAATCCACTACCAACTCGAATGGAAAAGTACAACACAACAAATACAATATAGGAATACCAGCTAACGACCATGGGCTCGAAGAGAAGACATCCTCGCAACACAAGTAATCATCCAAATCTGCGCTCCTGCAATTACTCAAGAACAGATACACCTGGCAGAGGACCAGGTCCTCAGAGGGACGTAACAAGATACAGAAAATACGAGCCAATTTGAATACAGTAAACATGCATATTATTTGAAAATAAATAAGACCATCTATATGAATGCAAATGAGGACAACTTTTTGACGTATGGGCAAGGGTAGGCTACTCGATCTAATCCTCACAACCTCACGCTCGTCAGTGGACATCATCAGCCGACATACCGCGGGGGTAGCAACCCTCGGACTCCATCAATCGACATACCGCGGGGGTAGCGACCATCGGACACGACCCACCATAGTGCGTGCTAGTGACTACGGTGTTACCAGAGTGGTTAAAAGCCCATACGCCTAATGATTGTCCTCTATGATACTAAGTGACATGTGTGTGTCAACATATCTAATACATAGTAATGACTGAAAGAAAACTACACATGCAAGAATAAACAGAAATACAATAAATATACAGAAATATACTAAGCATGCAAAATACTATAAGCAATTTGGCAAGGTATCTTGCCTGGGGTCCTGCTGCTGGTATGAATCAGAGTCCAAGTCACAGTCCAAATAGCCTATGTATTACAAATTTATCACGTCAAAAGATAATTTATTTTAATTTATTTAATTTTGGAATAATTACTCTAAAATCCTATTTTAATCTTATTATTCTGATTTTTTATGTTACTTCGTAAATTTTGTCCAAAGAAACTGAATTTTATCAACTAGAGACTCATGGCACGCAAATCGAGGCGATCTGTTGACCGAAAAGTCAACCGACATAAACTCAACTTTCATGCATGATTTTCTGTAGATTTCAGCGTCAAAAATATGCTGGAATTTACGGCTCGTCCGAATTCAAATTCGTTTGGAAATTATGGCACATACAAATTTTGTATTGTGCACCGATGGTTAAATTCTAACCTAGAAGTTCTACAGAATTAACAGTATATAAATACTTCGAATTAAATTCTGAGAAAAACATATGTCAATGATCTCGACATTAGCTTTCCAAAACTTTAAACGTTTCATGATTCTGATTCCTGGTTCTCCCAAAATCGCAAAAATATTGAAACACGTCTATTTTCGGACATGCTGTGCTCTACGAATTTTCCAGAATTTAATACTCATAATTTCGTAAAATAAATTATATAATCAGAAATCTAACCTCAATATCTTTCTAACGCAAGAAACTAGACCTCGTTTGGAGTCCGGAGCTATGCGCAATGGCTTATGGAAGATGAAGGAACCCTATATGGCAATTCTCTAAAATCTCTCTCTCTAAGATAATGGGATAATTAGGGTTATAATATATATATATATATATATATATATATATATATATATATATATATATATATATATATATATATATATAGGGATGTACCTGCGGCTGAATGGATATTTATAGGCTGACACGTGTCAGAATCTGATTGGATGGTTTTTGTTATATTATTTGTTTTTTATTTGCCTTTATCAAAACATTATTTAAGTCATTTTAAATCTAAATAACTCCAAATAAATAATAAAAATAATCATAAAAATTTGGAAAAATTATATAAAATATATTTTGAACCTATAAACCCTAGAAAAATATTTGGGACAATTTTATATTCATAAGTTTACTACTATAATTAGGAGAAGCTCTAAATATTAGTTTTATCCATTTAACTAAAAATAAATACTAACATTATTCCAAAAGTTCTGAAATAATTCCAGAAAATATATAATAATATTATAAACCCTAAAAAATAATGTGGGTCCATTCTATATTTCTGGGCTTGTACAATAAATTCTTCAAAGTCCTAAAAAATTAGTGTTACTAGTTTTTAATTAACTAAAAATTATGGAAAATTCTCATTAATCTAAAATAGCCTAAAAATTATTCTAAATAAATATTTATATAAGTAAATATACTAAAAAATTTATTTTTTAATTAACTAAGAGAATACTCTAAATAAATTCAACATCTATAATAAATATAATAATATAAAATATACACAAAATACCTATTTTGAGTGAGGGAGTTTACAATCTACCCAACTTAAAACAATTTCGTCCTCAAAATTAAAATAAGGCATAATTTGTTAAATCTTTCACATTCGTACATAAGGTACGTCAATCGCAATCTCTTCCAAAAATTTAAATAACAAAATCTATTCAAATCTATCACGATCACTTCAAAATTAAGATAACCACTGTTTAAATCAAAATTCAACCTATCGTAATCTCTTCTCGATTTTTTTTTTAAATAATCAACATTCAAATCTAACTCAAGTCTATATGACATCCCACATCAAAATTTATATCACCATTTTCAACTATCATAATCTCCTCTAGACTTTGAACAATAAACAATTCTAATCAAATCTTATTCCTATTCTCAAATTAAGAATTTTGTACTCTTCAAATATTTAAACTCAATTTACATCCTCAATATTTCAAATAGGTGACCCAACAATCAAAATTAAACTTTTAATTCAAATCATCAAATTATAAAATTTAAATCTAATTCACCAATTGTTCAAGTCTAAAATTCTATATTTATCCTCAAAATTTAAATCGATGATTCATCCTTCAATATTCAAAATTTAAATCATGTGCTCAAAGTATAAATATTTGGTCCGCAATATCAAGATTTTAAAATTCGTTAAATCCTCATTATCTTAATCCTTCTTTTAAAATTTCTCAAAATTAAAATGACTTGAATCTCCCAATCTAATCTTACTTGATCACAATCTAAAAGAAATTCCTCTCAAGTTGGCAATGCACTGCTACCCAACTTAGAATTTACCCATCTATCACAGAAGGCTATATACTTTAAGAAAAATATTCCTTAATTTATTTACTCATGTCATTCAATCCTCAAAACTTCAACGCCGATTATATCATATGTGATATGTCCTTAATTACGAAAGAATAATCCTCAAGTATGTGATCGGCCTATGAGGTATATCTAGTACTCTCTGTGTATCAAACTTATACCAAGCACGAGGTTTCATCTTTCCGAAATAAGGGAAGACGGAGATCAATAATAAAGAGTTCAAGGGCGAGGTAATAGAATAGAAGTATCGGGATCAAGGAGTTTAAGGAATTCAAATGGGAATTGTCAAAGCAGTTGTGGATTGAAATCCTATTTTGGTAATTCTTTGTTCGCATGCTCGTATTAGTACAGTTATGTAACCGATACGGTCCGCTCAGACATATCTAGGGACAAGTATATTCGTCTACCAATCACTACATATCTCAATCCACGTAAAGTAGTATTACGAAGGGCGAATCAAGCGCACTAAGGTTAGCTAGACCTTAATACACTGATTCTGAAATATATTAGTAGGCGTCCCCAATAATACATATCTCATGATCAAGCTCGATAAAAGAGTAAGCTTGCAAAACTAGGCTATAATAGTAGCATAAGTCAAGGTAGTGCAGCAAATATAAGTACGCTAGATGATGATGAAAGGAGGTACAAATTAATTCAAGTTCACAAAACAAAACAACTAAGCAACAATAATAAAAGACTCTACAATCCCTACAGTTATCATACAACCTCCTTGTCTATGTCGCTAGTCGACCAAATGTGGACAAGGACCTCTAACTTCTATTGTCTGAATAACCACTGTCATCTTATGCTAGTATACAATTAATGTTGTTCAATCACACTTCAATAATAGGTCAAAAGACTATGTGATACTAGGTTGTGAGGTATACTACCCAACTTAAAATAATAAACTAATACTGTGACAGTCTTAAGGGTACCGTAGAAGCTCCTGTTAAGGTCTTCGAGAAGGGGTCTTGGTACTTGTTAGGGTATCCTCTTATATTACCTAGGTCATGGTCGTCTTAACTCTTAGTCATAGTGCAAGTGTCAATAGTAAGAATGGAACAATTACTGGCCTCAAGAGAAAGGGAATATAACTCGTATTGAGGTGTGGTACAAGTTACGTAATTTAAAACTAAGGGATAAGCACCAGGTCTCAATCTACAAGAATAACTTAACTATCAAGTTCTAACTACTAAGCACACAATTTCAAAATTCAAGATTACAACTATAATCCTAGCAAACTATGTGTCCTTAACAAAGAAATAAATTACTTGGCCTACTATCAGAAGTGTCAGGTGGCACGAGTTGAAAGATAAAGAAAAGAAGAACGTAATTTTGGTCGTCGCACAATTAGCAAACGTTAAGGTCACAGAGGAACAATATGTGAAATAGAGGGGCTCTAGGTAGCATCATGGTTTTCCAAGGGGGAGTGGTATACTAGTTGAATGTTCGAGGTATGATCAAGGAAGAAGTGTTGATTGCATTCCTCTAGGCTTCCTAGGGTGCTGTCTACTAATAACAAGACAATGATATAATTTTATAGTTCTCCAATACTATCTAACTATGAGGGTTAGGTTCAGTCCTAATATTCTCTTTTGGTTTTCTATTGGTTCCTCCATACTAGGGTAACATTATGGTAAGCTTCTAACTAACTCTAGTAGTATCTATACTACTCTTAAGTTTTCATAATACATCAAGGGATAATGGTAAACCAATCTATAGATAAGGAATTCTAGGTTCACTAGATATTCTAAACTTAGTGGTGTGTCTATATCCTCGTTGTAATCTTAATAGGTATGCTACTCTAATTATCATCCTAATAACAGGGGTTCCTATATTCTCAGCAGAAGGCTATGCTCAAGGAACTATTAGGGAATCACATGAATCAAGCAGGATATAATTGTTCAAATAGAACAGATAGGAGGAAGATGAATCATAGTCAATTGTGGATGAGATCCTATACTCTAGTCCTAGGTGCAGGCTTGCTCGGTAAAGTAACGTAACCGAGACAATATGCTCTCGACCTGCATAGGCCACCACAAAAATATGTCACACCCCAGTCCCAAAAGTACATAGGACTAGGAACACATAAGCATGCTAGCCGCATGGATATGGCAACACCAATATATGGAAACCAAAATCCACACGTACGCTGTAATATGAATATCAATCCACAAGTGGTATAAAATGTATCACAAGTCACAGGGTATAATCTAAATATCATCCACGAAAATCAGATATAAATAATAACCAGCATCAATATAACTAGATCTCAACATAAATATCTAAGGATGATAGTTGGATGAAAACAAATCCACTACCAATTCGAATGGAAAAGTACAACACAACAAATACAATATAGGAATACCAGCTAACGACCATGGGCTCGAAGAGAAGACATCCTCGCAACACAAGTAATCATCCAAATCTGCGCTCCTGCAATTACTCAAGAACAGATACACCTGGCAGAGGACCAGGTCCTCAGAGGGACGTAACAAGATACAGAAAATACGAGCCAATTTGAATACAGTAAACATGCATATTATTTGAAAATAAATAAGTACGCTGTACAAGACCATCTATATGAATGCAAATGAGGATAACTTTTCGACGTATGGGCAAGGGTAGGCTACTCGATCTAATCCTCATAACCTCACGCTCGTCAGTGGACATCATCAGCCGACATACCGCGGGGGTAGCGACCCTCGGACTCCATCAATCGACATACCGCGGGGGTAGCGACCATCGGACACGACCCACCATAGTGCGTGCTAGTGACTACGGTGTTACCAGAGTGGTTAAAAGCCCATACGCCTAATGATTGTCCTCTATGATACTAAGTGCCATGTGTGTGTCAATATATCTAATACATAGTAATGACTGAAAGAAAACTACACATGCAAGAATAAACAGAAATGCAATAAATATACAAAAATATACTAAGCATGCAAAATACTGTAAGCAATTTGGCAAGGTATCTTGCCTGGGGTCCTGCTGTTGGTATGAATCAGAGTCCAAGTCACAGTCCAAATAGCCTATGTATTACAAATTTATCACGTCAAAAGATAATTTATTTTAATTTATTTAATTCTGGAATAATTACTCTAAAATCCTATTTTAATCTTATTATTCTGATTTTTATGTTAATTCGTAAATTTTGTCCAAAAAAACTGAATTTTATCAACTCGAGACTCATGGCACGCAAATCGAGGCGATCTGTTGACCGAAAAGTCAACCGACACAAACACAACTTTTATGCATGATTTCCTGTAGATTTCAGCGTCAAAAATATGCTAGAATTTATGGCTCGTCCGAATTCAAATTCGTTTGGGAATTATGGCACATACAAATTTTGTATTGTGCACCGATGGTTAAATTCTAACCTAGAAGTTCTACAGAATTAACAGTATATAAATACTTCTAATTAAATTCTGGGAAAAACATATGTCAATGATCTCGACATTAGCTTCCCAAAACTTTAAACGGTTCATGATTCTGATTTCTGGTTCTCCCGAAATCGCGAAAATATTAAAACAAGTCTATTTTCGGACATGCTGTGCTCTACGAATTTTTCAGAATTTAATACTCATAATTTCGTAAAATAAATTATATAATCAGAAATCTAACCTCAATATCTTTCTAACACAAGAAACTAGGCCTCGTTTGGAGTCCGGAGCTATGCGCAATGGCTTGTGGAAGATGAAGGAACCCTAGATGGCAATTCTCTAAAATCTCTCTCTCTCTCTCTAAGATAATGGGATAATTAGGGTTATAATAATATATATATATATATATATATATATATATATATATATATATATATATATATATATAGGGATGTACCTGCGGTTGAATGGATATTTATAGGCTGACACGTGTCAGAATCTGATTGGATGGTTTTTGTTATATTATTTGTTTTTGATTTGCCTTTATCAAAACATTATTTAAGTCATTTTAAATCTAAATAACTCCAAATAAATATTAAAAATAATCATAAAAATCTGAAAAAATTACATAAAATATATTTTGAACCTATAAACCTTAAAAAAATATTTGGTACAATTTTATATTCATACGTTTACTACTATAATTAGGAGAAGCTCTAAACATTAGTTTTATCCATTTAACTAAAAATAAATACTAACATTATTCCAAAAATTTTGAAATAATACTAAAAAATATATAATAATATTATAAACCCTAGAAAATAACGTGGGTCCATTCTATATTCCTGGGCTTGCACAATAAATTCTTCAAAGTTCGAGAAAATTAGTGTTACTAGTTTTTAATTAACTAAAAATTATGGAAAAATCTCATTAATCTAAAATAGCCTAAAAATTATTCTAAATAAATATTTATATAAGTAAATATACTAAAAAAAATTATTTTCTAATTAACTAAGAGAATACTCTAAATAAATTCAACATCTATAATAAATATAATAATATAAAATATACACAAAATACCTATTTTGGGTGAGGGAGTTTACACGAGAACGAGTTATCCACTGCTGAGGACTTCCTGTCTGCACTTGGGTTAACTCCGGAGGCTCTCGCGAGGCCTTTCGAGGCTACTTCGGACCTCACTTTGCTGCCCATAACTCTAGATGAGAGGGAGACGTTGGAGTGGATGGAAGGGATGCGCCTCCTATTTCATCATACAGGTGTCCACTCGCTCCAGGAGGTTGCATTCGTGCTTCATGAGTCTTATGGCTTGCCTTCCTGACCGCGTCTTCTTTTTCTTTCTTTTTATTTTGTGTGGGCCTCAATGGCCGTATTTTGTAGACCCTCCTCTATGCCCAGTAATGAAGCTTTGTTTTGTTTCATCTTTTTTCCTGGTATATTTGTTGGAGAGATGTGTGCATCTCTTTATCGTGGCCAGGTCGAATGGGCTCTGTATGGCTCCTCTGTGGACCGCTGTCATTTTGTGTACGGCATAAGCTTCATGCGGTCTACATGATTTTTTATGCTTCTACAGTTTGGTGTTGTCGCTCTCCAATGGACCATGCAAGTTCATGCACCAGAGTAGATCCTCCATCATTGGCTTCTAAATAACCCAGTTTTCCCCTGTGAGGGTGATCATACTAGTATTCATTTGCTCCGTAGACATAGTTGCCAGAACCAAAACTAGTAGATCTGATACCAAATGTTAGTATCAGACTACCAGACTAGGGCTCTGATACCATATGTTGGGAATACGGTGAGACCTTGAGCCAGAGTTGGCCTATGAGGTGTGATATTGGATTAGGTCCATATGCCTTAAAATAGAATTTTCATGTAAGACCTGAACCAATCTCAATTATATATACCTCATGATACCTCCTTCTACGTGATGTGGGACTAAATTATCAACTCCATTGTTACCCCCCTTTGAGGGCTCATTCGAAAATGAGATACAATCCAACAATCTCCACCTTAGCTCGTTTCCGCTAGCCAAACAACCTTAGCACACCCCAGCTACCTTTTTGCTCGTTTTTACTGCCGAGCACCCAGGAGATCCAACATATTGTCATCTCGATCATGTTCGACCACAGAACCAAACCTGACACGTTCATCCACACTATCATTGTGTGCCAACCACAACATCTTTCTCCATCTTGGGCCCGTCAGACCCACCTTTGAAGCCAATTTGTGTAGTTGATGCTCCTACTCCACCTTTAAAAGAGCCCGTATATTCCATTAACGTTCGACACTGTCTGTCTTGATCCAATTAGAGCCGCTCAAATCAGCCCCGTAACCTTCGGCTCTGATACCACTAATTGGGCATCGGACACGCCCTACAAGCGCTCTAATAACGTGTCTGAGTCTGACCGCAACAAAAACTTTAGGCCAACCCACCTGTCACTTCCCGTTCCCGATATTCGTATTTGGGACGTATTATTTCTTGCTTGTATTTATTTCCTGTTTGTAGTATTTATTGCTTGCATGATAATTAGGTTGCATGCATGGAGACTAGACCCATTCTTTGGTTTAGATTAGTTGATGGTTTATTTTATGGGTTGGTTTGGTCTAAATCTCAAATCCTAGCTATATAACCCAATATTTTTCTCTCTCTTCCCTCATTCTCTTCATTTCTCCTTCTTCCATATTTAGGCAAGTACACCTTGCATGGAATGGAGAAACCCTCCATATTTATTTTCTTTGATTTTTTTTTCTTGTATATTATTAGTCTAATATATACACTATGAGATTCTAAGCATGTTTAATACTTGGAGTTTTCGGTTTTAATGGGTGGATTTGTGTATATCTATATTTTAAACTTAGGATTTTTTATGGGTTCCATGAATTTTTCTTTGTTTTGATTTCTTGGTTTTGATCTACTTAAACATTGTACCTTTGAAAATTAGCTACTCGAGGTGATGGAGCACTTCATTTCAAGCATTTTGGCTTTTGTTTCACTTGATTTGGAATTGAGATAAGGATTTTATGGCCGAAACAAGTTTTCGGATTCTTAGTTTTTCCATGGCCGAACTTGTTGTTCTGGGATGACGGAGTTCCATGTGGCCCAGCAACATATGCCCCCTCTATCATACGCCCATCTTGTTGGATGCATAACTGCTCTGTGCATACGTTCGAAATTCGGATGCATAGTACCTTGAACACATAGAATTCACTAAAGTCAATTGTTCATGCGGCCCAGAGACCATGCGGCCAGGAGACTATGCGACAATGAGCCATATATCTCTTCGTTTGGACGCATGCCTTTGTACGACATTTGTGACTCTGCATGACTTTTTGTGCTTTTGTATTTTGCTTCTGACACACTTTTTGGCTTGTCACATCAAGTCACATCAGTCACTTCTCTGACTTGCATTCATTTCCTGTCACTCAGAACTTGTCCCAAGGAGTAGACTTTGCCTTGCCCATGCGTCCCTGAAAACCATGTGCCCCATATTCCATGCGTCCCTGATTCTCATGCGCATGCTCAACCATGCGGCCTTGATCTTCATGCGTGCATGCGGCCCCTTTGTACATATTTTATTAAATTGATTGGTTCGAATGTTCCAATGGACATTGTGATTTATATGTGTGATCTTTATAACTCTAAGAGTGTTAGACCCGACTATGCGCCCGACCCGTCTATGCGCCCGAACCGACTATGTATATAGTTCGACCATGCGCCAAGTGACTATACCACCTATGTGCATAACTTGACTTATGTGTTGTAATATGATAGAACTCATGTGATTTACTGTGATTGGTAACTTGACTCGACCACTTGTATCCATGCTGATACACTTACTACGTGTTATGTGTTCCTACGTGCTAAGTTTTCCTATGTAATTATATTACATGATTTATACTGAGGTGTACCTATGTGCTACGTGACATGTGATATGATCCGATCTCCAGCATGGACATAAGAGTTACTCAATAACCAAGCGTGGCTAGGATCTGTTGATTGTTGCATCACGCTGGAAGAAATCCAAATTGAACTGTCAAGTGACAAAGTGGATTCGTATCTAGCATGGTCGAACTATGGTATGACATATAAGGGGAATACCATGCCACAATACCATGAGATTCTAGTTAACAGTAGGGTTAACTAGGCAACTAAAACTTGTAGAGCATTGGGAGGGACAAAATTCTGAGATCGTGCTTAACTAGCCACCCTCAAACATTTATCTGGGGTGTGCAGGCTGGATCCCAAGGATATTATTTAAATTTGCATTAGTAGATGGCAATATCCGACTATTATATTGTACTATACATTCTATGCGATCTTAGCTCGGAGGCCTTACGAGGGACCGGTGCATAATACTACGTGCTATGCGGCGATTATCATGGCTTGGCTAGCCCTGCTAGTACCTGGTTCGATCTGAGGATTCCTGATATACATTAATTCTACTGGGATAACCCAGACTTCATCTAGAAAGCCTTAGTCTTGGTTGGCCGATTAAATGAATTTGGTTTGTAAGTATATTTGTCATATGTTGAATAGTCTAGGGACATGGACTATCATGGTGTGGCGGTCTAATCCTTGTCCTTGTTTGGTTATGGGGTTAGATTATCGTGCTACGATAGGCTATAGACCAAAGCTATGATACAGAATTATTTAGCTTGACCTGAATCAAAGGATGTACATTACTTCAGTGTGGTACGGCAATTCTTGTCCTTTTTGGTGTAGGAGTGTCGTATTGCATCGATGATGGTGTATATGCCTATGGTTCTTGGCTCATGCATTATATATATAACTCGATTTTTGTTTCTTTATTCGTGCTTCCTTGTGGTACTTGCTATTTGGGGTCTAACCCCACTGGTTTTGCATGGCCAGATTTAGAGCCAGAGCCCAAGGATCCAGCTTTATTCCTCCTGAACAATGGTGCGCACTAGGCGGACGGCCGCTGAGAGACACGAGTGGGTTTCTTCTTCACCACTCTGATTGTACATGTTACTCTTTTAGGCGTTTAGCCACCGGCACTTGTTAGCCGTAAAGTCTAGATATTAGTTTCATTTACATGATTGTAATTAATCAGACTGCAGCTGACCATGGTCATGTATTTTGATTATGCGACTAGCCCCTCATTTTGTATGGCTAGTCTCCGAAATATTTTAATTGAGCGTTTGGGACGCCATACTTCTTTGTCTTATATGTTCTATATTTTGTTGTTCCTATTTGACTGATTGAGATAATAGATATTCTATGTGACCCTAAGTGACTTGATTGTAGCATGCACCCCCTTATCTAGTTACAGCCGTGATCATCATACGACATTCTATACCTTATACGGGGTAGTTGGCCATGTCCATCTCCGTATTCTAGTACTGGGCTTTACACCACCTGAGATAACCAACCATTGTTTAACAAACAATAAGCACATATAAAGGCAAGTATATGGCGGTGACTACGTCACCTGGACAAATTTTAACCTTTATAACTCAGGTAAAATTATAAGAGATTGACAAAAACATTGTTGAACCATTTCTCCTAATAGGTTCAACCCCCTCACCACACTCAAGAAGAAAAGAAAAAGATTACTATTGAAATCGCTCACCAACCCGTAATAATTTTTCTAACCGAAGTTGACTACTCCTCAATTAGATCTCTTCTTCTTTCTGTCTTGGATGGCGAAGAACTCTAAGAACAAAGCACAGACTTTCTCTTAGATTTTCTATGGATGAGCACCCTGAATCTCAACTTTGTGTACCCTCACCCATATAAATAGGATAAGAAAACATATTTTAGGTCATAATAGGATTTGCTAAATAGGAAACCTTAAAATAAGAATCCTATTACACCTAAAATAGCCCAACACCAATTATGGACGTCCAAATATGGTCAAATTAAATATTTAATATAAATTTTAAATATAATCAAATCTTACATTTAATGTAGATTTTTAAATTATATCAAATCAAATCTTTGACCATATTTGGGCTCAAAATTTTACCAAATCCAGACTGGACTCCAACAGACTTTTCATATGTTACACCAGCAACATACATGATGCTACTTTGCACTTGTCAGTCTTAGACATAGGATTCTTGGGCCGATCTCGGGCTCGGTCCATGTGCAACATCTGATTGTTCCCTCTAGGGCTCCTTTGGCTCCTGCACATAAGATGCAATGACCAAGTGGGATGCTCGATCGGACTCCCCTCTGAAGACTAATTGATTAGTGGAACGTAAGGAAAGTTGCATATGAAAACTAATTAGGGGAGAATTTGTGTACATGCAGGGGCGAATCCAGAAACTGTAATTGGGGTGGGTTACCATAAATTTGGATGGACTAGAAGTGGACTAACCCATATTAAAAAAATATGAAAAAAAAGTTATAAAAAAAAATTGACCCATGGATCTGTCATGTCTCATCAATCCCTAGGTACGTATCTCGTCAATCCCTGAGTATATATACACATCAATTGTTCGAACGGTAATAAACTAGCAGGATTTACCGGATTATCCTTGGGTCCTTTAGCACGTAGGAAGCACATGACCGACATATCTCATAGGGAGTTACCCCGGGTGTTATGGGTGAGTTCCACTGTTGGCACTAAAATAATGACCAAGTTCCATCCTAGCAATCTTCAAGCCTCTCATGAGATATTGCTCAATAGGTAGCGTCAACCGCCTCACCGCCTCACCACCTTTGGTGGTTCTATTTTTCAGTCAGCGGATGGAGGTCGAGGGGGCAACACCCCTTGTAGGGGTGCGGGGAAGAAAAAAAATTGTTGAATCGGACAAAAAGGGCTTCCTCGCGGGAGCTTCCTTCTAGCATGAAGGGCTTCCCCATGGAAACTTTCTTCCAGCGTGAAATATATCTCCCTGAGAAGCTTCTTTCCAGCGTGAAGTATATCTCCCCGAGAAGCTTCCTTCCAGCAAGAAGGACCTCTCTGCGAAAGCTTCCCTCCAGTTTGAAGAGTTACCACGCGAGAAGCTTCTTCCAATGTGAAGAGTGTTCATGTGGGAGCTTCCTTCCAGCATTAAGGGCATCCCCGCGGGAGCAACCTTCCTGGGGACTCGGTCAACACCATTTAATGCGCCAAAGATACGTGCATTAATACAGAGATTTTAGTACGAGAAGGTGTTGCATTAAACGTGGAAGTTGGCAACCGGCAACCATGTAGCAGAACGTGTTCTCATTAACGTGAGAACGTGCCTTAATTATCGTACAACTGCAACCACGTGGCATAATTTTCTTAATCCCCACGTGAACATATACAAATGTAACTGCACGAAGTCGAGCACCGCAAAACAGTGCCTTCCATGAGAAGTTAAATTACTATAAAAATCAATAACAATTAATGACGATAAATATTCTAATTGATGACATTTGTTTTGTCGTCATCTACTTTACTGTCATGTTTATCAGAAATCAATGACAGCTCAACACACGTCATTTTTATTTATAAAAGATGACTTTTATCTATCATGCATCTTTATTTACAATAGATGACTTTTATCGTAAAAAAAAATCAATAACAGCTCAACACACTTCATCTTTATTTATATAGGATGACTTTTAAGCTTCTTCTTTGTTTACAAAAGATGACTTCTATACATCATCTTTATATACTAAAGATGACTTTTATGTATCATATTTATGTACAAAAGATAAATTCTAGACATCATCTTTATATACAAAAATGACTTTAATCGTAAGAAATCAATGACAGCTCAACGTGTCATATTTATTTATCAAAGATGAGTTTTATGCATCATTTCTGCAATTTGTATTTTATATACAATATCCTATATAAGAAAAGAAAAAAGTTACAAAAAATGACTTTAATCGTAAGAAATCAATGACAGCTCAACGCGTCATATTTATTTATCAAAGATGAGTTTTATGCATCATTTCTACAATTTATATTTTATATACAATATCCTACATAAGAAAAGAAAAAAGTTATGTAACACCAATCAAAAATATTTCATTTCATAGTTATTCAAAATGTCAACATTGGACTACAACAATATTATTTCAGTCTCATAAATTTTAAACATAAATTAACAATGCTTCCAAAAATTTCTATTGCATCATGTTTTACGAGCGGTCTTCATTAACAGTATTCATGATAAATTTGAATAGCTCTCCTATCATTTCTTCAAATTTTCTGATAGAGTATTCATTTCTTCCAACAAACTACAAAAATAAACGCAAAATTAACTACTATGATGTCATGTCATACCAATACAACAAATATAATATTAATATGTAGAACCATCTTAACAGCTAACTAACCATATTTTCTAATCTGGTAGGGGTTGCTTTTCACATAGTACATAGCATTCCATACATTATAGAACCAATTGAAAGAATTCTTCGATAATTGAAGATACATCCAAGAAAGGGGCTGCTTTTCACAAAACCTCAAAGAATAGTTATATGTTGATGTTGATTTGGTTAAATTCGTCGTTGATAGACTTTCTACTTCTGGTTATTGTTCATTCGTGAGAGGCAATCTTGTCACTTGACAAAGTAAAAAAAAAAAAAGCAAACTATATGTGGAAGATCGAGTGTTGAAGCCAAATATATAGTTGTCACCTAGAACATTGACGAAGGAATGTGGTTGAAGAGACTCTTGTCCGAGTTGATCTCCCACATGAATTGTTCTTTCGCTTATATTGTGATAACAATGTGACAATCAACGTAACAAGTGATCCAATACATGATTGGACAAGACACGCTGAGATGGATCACCATTTTATCTATGGAAAGCTGAATTCGAAAGAGTGACTGGTCATAGGTTTCGGAGTCTTCTAAGCAATCTCAGCATGACCGATTCACCAAAATTTAGAGAAGATTATATCAGTTAAAGATGGAAGTTCTTTTTAGATTTCTTTTCTAGACTAGGTCTATATTTGATTATGATTATTTACTTTCTAAATTATAGGGATAGATTATCCTTAAAAAAAAAAAATTATAGGGATATATTTGGTTGTGATTTATTTTTCTATTTTGTTTGGATTCCTATTTTGACTTGATAAGTCATTTTTTCCTATAATTAGAACTTAATAGTTCTATTCAAAAAAAAGAAAAAAGAACAAACTTTCTTTCCATTCTTTGAATTGGATCTTTCCAATCCATGTGAGAAGCGGCCAATACCATTTCCACATACCTAACAATTTTTTTTATATTCAATTTTTTTTTTCTAAGTAGCCTCTTGGGATTAGAGGTGGGGGGACATCTCCCCTAGGAATGGGGCAATTAAGAAAGGGAAAAAGAAGCAAGTGTCTCAAATGTGCCTCCCACGTCTCCAACAACCCAAAGCAAGTGAGATGATGATGGTATTTTATTTAACTATGCGTCCTTATGGTAGAAGACACAATCATAATTGTATTAGGGAGAAGAGAGCGTTGTAGCCCAAATGAGGCTATCAGTGTGCTTAGGGAGGTCGAGGCTTGCACGTTGTGCCGATGATTACATTAGAAAAAGGTGTTCTCTAAAGAAGAGTGCTGACACTTCTAATGCCGATATTGCGGCTTAGCTTGTTTGTACATTCCCTTACATGCTAACATTCGTCGCTGCATTCGAGAAGTGTGCTTGATATAGAACCTCTTGATTTTATATACGTGTAACGAAGTATGCGAGAGAATATTAGCTGTGGAAGTCACTGAACTCAACTGACTTTTGTATTCAGTGGAAAGAGCTATAATCTTTTTGACTAGACGGACAGTCTCGAAATCAAATAGCAGAGTAGGTGTGGAACAGTGGGTCCAAAAAACATGTAATACAGCATACACAAAGTTTCGTAAGTATTGTCGAACATCTTAAAAAAAAAAAAATTAGATCAAATTAACTGCAACAGCTAATTTTTCTATGTCGTTGCTGGTGTTGTGGTTATCGTACTCTCAAATATGTTGTGGTTATCGTGGTGTTTTTTTTTTTTTTTTTTTTTTTTTTTTTTTTTTTTTTACGTTCAAAAAGAAAATTTAATGCCACTATTCCAACATTTTTGAGAGTACGAGAAAAGAAAAACATGATGTTATTATTTTTAAGAATGAGTACATAAAAAGAAGAAGCTATAAGTAGCAGAGTCAAAATTTAAATTTCGAAAAAAAAACTATATTACTGTATATAGAAATCCTTAACATTATCATTGAACTTCAATAACAAAATAAATATGCCAAAAGTCAACCCCCCACCCCTTGCTAGCTGGAGCAACGAAAGGGTGCACTTTAATTTCCTTTAGGAAAAACTAAGTGTGGAGGTGGTGGGTGCGATGCAGGTGCGATCCGGTGGAGACGGAAGTGATGCAGTGTGATCCGGATGGTGCACGAATACGATGTGGGTGCATGTACAATGCTAGTGCGGAGCTAGTGCGGTGTGTGGTTGCGGCTACTATGGGAGGCCTTCCGGTCGGAATGTGACCTTCGAACTGTGATACTTTTGGACTGAGATTTTATATAAGCCTTCATACTGGAATTGGTTGGAAGCCTTAGGAGTGAGTTGTAGGTCTTTGAGGAGACCATAATAAAATTTAACTTCTTCGAAAAAACAAAAACAAAAAAGCTAAGACAATATTTTCATATTATTACAAAATAGAAACTATACAAAAAGTTTAATAAAATATGTAAAATATTTAGAAGAGAGAGAATGTCTCTCAATTGACAACCTAAAATACTATCACTATAACTAGTTTATTTTTTTTATACGTTAGATGATCAAACTAATATATATATATATATATATATATATATATATATATATATATATATATATATATAATATTATTTTTAAATATTGGAAGATCGTGATCCCCTTTGACTCTTAATAATCCACCCATGGCTACAAGGCTTTCACTTACAAATTTCTGAAGATAATTTAAATATACGCTCTTACTATCCTCAGATTTAAGAAGAAGAAGTTATTATTTAGTAAGTACATCATTTCCTCAAAGTTAGACTCGGAAGAATTTCTTTTTAATTTTATTTTTTTTCAAATCAAGTACACAAAATTCCACTAAAAACCATATAAAAAAAATTACACAAAATTCCTCGTCCTTTTAAGACAAATATATAAATATAATTAAGTAGTATTTTCGTTAAGGTCACTACGCAAAATACAAAGTTTATTGGATTGTTCGTGATGGAGTTTAGATTAATTTTTTTTGTAAAACCAACGATTAGAAAGTCGTATTTATCTCTCTATATATATATACAGACACCAGTGACATACACGTGCGTTAAAAATTATTAAAAAAATTTAAATATAAAATTATTATAAATACTAGTATTTATAGGAATTGAACTAGAAAAGCAATCTAAGAAAATACCTTCCACCTTAACCACTTGAGTTGGAATTGTTTAGTTATAAATAAATCATGTTAGGTAATTAAATAGGTAGTTATTTTTAAAAATAATAATTTGTCTACAATCTTTGATTCAATTAATATTATAAACGGCTTAGACGATTCAATTTTGAATTGTTTCCAAGTCTCATTATAAGAGTAGAGATGGATAAAATAAATTAATTGAATCAAAGATTGTAGATATTTGAGATGATAGTAATAGTATGTCATGACGATTTTTTGAGCTTGTTGATAATATTAACGAAGCCCGATTTCGATTGATAAAGCCTCAATGTAGTTAGAAACTTGGCTTGTTTCAAGTTTCCAAAACCTAGAATGTTGAATTTATTCAATGATTATGGGCCGCACATATAAATTTAATTATGTTGGAGCTATCTATATAATTAAGCTAAAATTAAAGTGGTCTAATTGAGATAAGACTTAAGGGTATAAATTGTCATGGAGATAATGTGTAAATATATTTAAAAATATTACTAATTTGATGAGGGGCCAAATTTAAAATATTTAAAATCAAAGGTTACGGTTCCCAACTTGTACGACACTTGAAAAATGGTTTATCTTTCCTTTATATTCTCTGCATCCCCATCAACAGAGACACAAGATAAGAAAACAAATAAAGACAAAAGAATTAATTATTGTCTATAAAGTTCGTACTAAGTTGGAAGATCAAACCAGAAGTTCTCTACAAGAAAAAACGATAGATTCAGGTACGATTCCGCAATTAAGATTATGTTTCTCATCTCATGAATCAACAGTTAAAATAATCTAACAAGTGGTATCAGAGCCTCTCTGTTTGATTTAAAATCAAAATTTCATGAACAATTTTTATTGTTGTTAAGGAACCTAGATCAGATTTCGATTGTTTGATTAAAAGATAAAGTTGATACTTAAGATTGTTTACATTTATGCTGTCGGATTCTATTGGTTTTCTATATTTGCATTGTTGTTGTGGAAACACGGCAATCCTATATGCTTGTAATTTTAATTTTTTTTATACTGTATTGTATGTCTTTGGGCTCACTGTTCTCAACTTCAACTATTTATAAATAGAAGAAATAATACGCTTCCGTGGTTTGATCCACTGATATTCTGCCATCCAGTCGGAGTCTTATATCTCTTTTCGGTAACAACAAGAATCACTCGAATTCGATATTTTGTGGAGGATATATGCATGCTTGGACTTGGGATTATATGCTATTGTTAGGATAAAGTTAAGGTTGTTGATTGGTGCTTGGGGTGTTGTCAGGGGTTTGCTTGCAATAATTTTATGTTACTTTTGGATTTACTGAATTTTTGATACAGTGTGTCCATTGTCGGCGATGCTTTTGATTTTTTATTTTATTATTGTTATTATAACATTGATGATGATTAGTGCTTTCAAAGTATTTGCTTTAATGGGCACTAGAAATTGTTCGTTTATGGACTTATGTAGATAATGAAGATTTGACAAATTCACATGGATGTCACATCAGAACTGCTTTGATATATATGCCATCGAAACAACTAAAACATCTCTGTGGGTTTTTTTTTTTTATGGTTTGCTGTGACAAAGTTGAATATACGAGTACATTAGATAATGGATTTTTTATGGTTTGTATGTACATATTGATTTAGTCAAACATTCAAAATTTTGGTGCTTCTTTGTGACTTGTAAAAGTTGTTTAACATTTTGAATAGACCCATTGAAACAAGATGTCGCCAAAGTAACCTCTCTTGCGTAAATAGTCTATGAGAGATGTCAGATGTCTGTGTGTGTACATTCATGAGAGTATTCGTCGGCGCAAAGGAAGGTTAATATTTGGCCGAATTGCACACATACATGTAGTGAAAAATGTGTGACAATTGTAAAGTTTACATGTGAATAATAACCCGATCCAAAGATAAGCTTATTATTTGACATAAATTATTGTCAATATTTGATCATTACACCAAGAGTACAACTTACAGTTAATATTACTGTCCAAAGACTTGATATTAACGATGTACTAGGTATCTTGAGATGGGATTAACCATTATTTGAATTTGTTTGACTATTATTAAAAAAAATTGTTATTAATTAGAGCATGTTTGTATGTTTTGTTCTCTTTTCAGCTAATGTTGCTACAATATCTGCAAATATGAATTCAATTCCCATGCTTAATGGGACAAACTTCAAGGACTGGAAAGAGAACATTTACATTGTTCTCGACTGTATGGATCTAGACCTTGCACTTAGGGTTGAGCACCCCACTGCTTCTAAGGAAAACAGTTCCTCTGCTGAGAGAGCGAACTTTGAGAAGTGGGAACACTCAAACCGCATGAGTCTAATGATCATAAAGAGCAGCATTCCAGCGGCATTCAGGGGTGCATTATCGGATGAGGTTACCAATGCCAAATAATTTTTTGTTGAAATCGAGAAACGATTTGCAAAGAATGATAAGGCGAAAACAAGCACACTTTTGTTGTGCTTGATTACCATGAAGTATAAGGGCAAAGGTAACATAAGGGAGTACATCATGGAGATGTCTCATATTGCTTCAAAACTTAAAGCACTTAAGCTAGACTTGTCTGATGACTTGCTCGTGCATCTGGTATTGCTCTCACCTCCTACATAGTACAACCAATTTAAGGTCAGTTACAACTGCCAAAAGGAGAAATGGACACTAAATGAGCTCATTTCGTATTGTGTACAAGAAGATGAGAAATTGAAGCAAGATAAAACTGAAAGTGCCAATTTGGCTACCACCCCTAAAA
The DNA here is from genome assembly GCA_036927795.1 of Iris macrosiphon. Classification (NCBI taxonomy): domain Eukaryota; kingdom Viridiplantae; phylum Streptophyta; class Magnoliopsida; order Asparagales; family Iridaceae; genus Iris; species Iris macrosiphon. The sequence goes on along the minus strand of JAYESA010000018.1, from coordinate 36,890,385 downwards.
ATAAGTACAGGGACAAAAAGAGAGAATACAGAAGCTGCTAATGGTCCCGCTCAAAAGAAACAACAATCGGAAGCTAAGGGTTGTTTCTTTTGTAACAAGTCGGGACATGTAAAGAAGGAATGTACAAAGAACCACGCATAGCGTGTAAAGAAAGGTACATTTCTTAATTTGGTCTGTTCTGAGGTTAATTTAGCTTTAGTACCTAGAAAAACATGGTGGTTAGATTCTGGTGCAACTACTCACATCAGTGTTTCTATGCAGAGTTGCCTGAGCTATCGAAATCCAAGTGATGGTGAAAGACACATCTATATGGGTGATGGCAAGTCAGTCGAAGTGGAAGCAATAGGGCATATTAGGTTATTATTAGGAACTGGTTATTATTTGGATTTAGAAGACACTTTTATTGTACCATCTTTTAGACGAAACTTGATTTCAGTTTCTTTATTGGACAAATCTGGTTATCATTGTTCATTTGGAAACAGTTAGTTTAATTTGTCTTTAAAATCAAATATTGTTGGTAATAGTTTCCTTAATATTTATGATAACCTATACTCGCTTGAAACTATTACATCTTACAATAAAACCTTGCATGTGGAATCACGTGGTACTAAACAAAAAATTAATAATAAAAATTAAGCCTCATTATTGTTTGAATAAACAAATTGATGGAAGAAGAGGGTTTATACGAAACCTTTCTTTTTTTGCTTACAAACAAGAAAAAGAGTACAATTAATCCTATACGAGGACGTTAAGTACAATAAAAATGATTCTGGGGAAATATTGCTATAGGAGTATGATCTGCGGTCGGTCACTTTGTCCCTTGGACCACACGATGATGAAGAAGTGCTGTAGAAGAAGAAGAAGCTTCAAAGGTTGCAAGTGGGATTGAACTGTCAACCAACACTCTTTGTCTTTGCTCTTTCTCTCTCTGATCTCTGATCCTTTGATTCTGCGCCTCGATCTGATCTTCGATGTTTGATCCCCTTATTTTCTGATCCCCTTTTTTCCCTGTGATCAGGGGTCTCTATTTATAGAGATCAGTCACATAACTGTCCAGTTGGCGTAAAAACCAAACTGTGAAGAAAGTTGCATCTTTTACGCGACGGTTATAATAACTGCTACCCACGTTCAAATAACCTTCTGAGTCTACGTGTGACACATATCCCTTTATAAGGTAACGCGTATAACTGCTTCTCGAAGATCCCGGCATGCAAGCCACGTAGGTAACTGCCCCTGCGTAAAGATGGTTGGCGTAAAAGCCAAATAACTGTCTTATAGGCGTAAAAGCCTGGTTGGCGTAAAAGCCTGGTTGGCGTAAAAGCCGAATAATTGTCTTGTAGGCGTAAAAGCCTAACTGTGAAGAAGACTGCCTCATTTACGCTGCGGTTATGGCAACTGCTACCCACGTTCAAATAATCTTCCGAATCTGCGTGTGACACGTATCCCTTTATAAGGTAACGCGTATAACTGCTTCTTGAAGACCATGGCATGCAATCCACGTAGGTAACATCACCTTGCGTAAAGATGGTTGGCGTAAAAGCCAAATAACTGTCTCCTTGGCGTAAAAGCCAAATAGTTGTCTTGTTGGCGTAAAAGCCAAACTCTATTTTATTGGCGTAAAAGCCAAACTCTGCGTAAAACTTGATGCTGCATGAATAATAGATAACAGCGTAAAATAGCCAATTAGCCATCACGACTGAGGACTTGAGCGTATTCTCGGCTAAATAGCCTTATCACGTACCTTTGCAAATATAGCCTGAGTTGGCGTATTTCGAGGAGATAGCATACGGCGTACTCCTATAGTTGAAAATAGCCTGGTTGGCGTAAAACGCAAGGATGGTGATATGAGCGTATTAGTCACAGTTTTAGCTTTCCCAGTTATGACAAAATCTGAAGAATAGAACCAAATCTCGTGCATTAAATACAGAGATATGCCTCCATCTCGTGCATTAAATACAGAGATATGCCTCGAGCTCTGTATGAGAAACAGCTTTTGATGTGGTGTCTGATTTCGTCTCATCTTGAGCGTAAAGACTCATTTCTGCTCATATAGAATAGGCAGCATATTCTTTGAATGCGTAAAAACGACTTGTATCAAGAATATGTCACTAAAATACAACCTGGGTCTCTGTGCAAAATTATTATCACAGCCGTCCTCTCGATTGTCGTGCAGTACTTTTGTCAGGAGTCAGGTTCACTGTTTTGTATGACAAATTCATCCGAGGAATACGAAGAGTTCCTCGTACAACTTTACGCTTCATTAAAAACAAACATATTTTAAACTTTATGCAGGAAGGTATAGCAACCTTTTACGTCAAAACAGCCTTGAAGCACTGCTTTACGCGGGCAGCTTTGAAGCCACATTTTACGCCAAAAAGCTCTGAAGCTTTATTTTACGCGTACAGCTCTGAAGCCATATTTTATGCTCCATTGCTCTGAGGCTCTGCTATACGCTAACTTCATGTATGTTAGAGATTTTGACTGTATAATACGCATACAATTTCCCAGCATATTTCATGCTTCTACAAGACACCCTTCAAAGTTTTCAAATTCCTTGTAATTTGAAATACTTTGAATGAAGCATGAAATGGTCAAATTTGACTCATTCTTTGAGGCTAATTTTTTGGCTATATTTAAGGAGTTGTTGGGATTTGTATGTTCTCTTCTGCCTATATAAGGGCGAGCAAGTGAACTTGTTTTTCCATACTTCCTTTACCACAAAGATGGCCGCTGAGATTCATTGTGCTGCACTGAGGAGGAAGAAGATTATGCTCTTCGAGCATGTAAGGAGCCGTAAAAAGAGGCGTCTTCGAGCAAATATCCTCCGCAATGATGGATCATGGAAGGATATCATAGCTTTCTTTGCTCGAGATAATCATTAATTTTATATGGTGATTCGTCAAAGAGAAAGGAAGGTTCGCTTTAGACCACATAGCTTACTAGCTGTATTTTCCCCTATTATGAAGCTGGACCCTGATGGACAGCTTGGCCGTGTCTTCCAGTATTGTGTTGGGTCTGAGTCCTTAACACAAATCTGAGCATGGCCGCCGATGACGTATGGGGGTGGGCTTGAAAAATACAGGCCCAGTTCTGTATCCTCCCTCCATTCACCATTTTCTTGGCCTGTCGTAGAAGAAGAACTGAAGATCTCCGTCAGATGAGAACCTAGCGTAATAGATTCCCGTCGTGATCTTGAATATTAATGAAAAATACTTTGTAAAATGGATTTCCATCATATGTAATCATGATTAATAAACTTGTCTTCTTTTACGCCTCTTTGATTTGCCATATTGCTGTGAGAAAGTCTGATAATACGCAGCTTCAATATGCTTGACAAATATGCCTCCAGTCACGTCCCAACTTTTACGCGTATAGGAAGATGCGTAAAAAGCTCTTTAGCATTGAATTGTCTTGAAGATCCAGTTGTCATGTTGTTTTTGATGAGGAGTCTCATAGAACTCTGAACTGAAATGTGAAAAAGATCTATCCAGAACATCATCTTCGAAAATGGCTTCTCGAAAGATTCTCGAGACAGGACAAGAAATGTCCGCCAAACAGGCCATCCCTGAACTAGATTCTGGCTAAACTTCGTGTGAACTATCAATGGCCAAGGAAGAAAAGTCCTCTTCTAGTGAAGACAGACACTTTCAGGGAACTCCTTGGCCCTTCGTCTGATGAAGTCCTTTCGACTGAGGAAGAAGAGCATTTTCTGCGTAAACTCTTGTAACCAGCTTCTTTAAGCATAAAACCCAGATTATCAATATATACGTGTATTCTGCTGACTGGTCTATTCCGTATAATTTAATATGCACGTAGCATAGATCCGCAGCTTCTGAGCGTAAAATTGTAGATCTGTTACGTAGCATGACTGTCCGCCTTCCTTTTCAAATAATCGGCTGATGTGGTCCCAAATCATAACTGATCAGATAAGATCAGATTCGGTTAAGGATTCGAAGAGTTATCTGAACTCTATAAATAGCCCTAGGTCGTGAGAGAGAAAAATCCTTCATCTGTCTCTGCAAAACCCTTCGTCTCTTTCTGAGAACTCTTCGTCTTCGTCTCTTTTCTGAGAACTCAGATTCGCCATGGCACCAAAATAGACCTCCGCGGCTAAGGGAAAGAAAGCCGCTTCCTTATCCCGCTCCTCTGCTTAAGCACGAGCGACTCCTACTAGGCCAAGCGAGCCTCGTTCTGAACGAAGTGCTCCGCCATCTATCTGTGCTCCGGGCATCACAGGTAAAGACTTCGAGAGGAGAAAATCCTTCGCACACATTGTACGTGTATGCGCCAATACGCCCACATTCCTAATGTGTCAGCGTAAAACTCCATATTTTTGCAGTCTAGCGTAAAACTCAGACTGTCAAAATTTGGCGTATACTGCAAACCTTGTGTTTTACGCACTGGATATAAACTCCAGCGTAAAACTTAAATTTTTGTAATATGGCGTAAAAGCTCAGACTATCAAGTTTTGGCGTATACTGCAAGAGTGTAGCGTCTAGCGTAAAACTGACTTATTTTCTTGCTTCTTGCAGTGGACCTACAGATTCCCCCTCTGGCTGAAGTGATGGGCTTTGCTGCTGGAATACTGAATTCCAACTATCTAGAGGACTTTGTCCCATGTGACATTACCCATCTATGGAAACGAGTATCCTCAAGAAAGGGGAACTCTAATCTCAGCCCAAGGAGAACGAATGTTGCTGAGTATGATCAGTAGGGAGACCCTGACATACATAGATGGGACTGAGTATAAGAAACCAGCTTTCTTATTCGGGGATGTTATTGATAAGCAGTCTCAGACCAAGCCCAAGAAGGAATATTGGGTATTTTCTACTGAGGGCACGATCATGTATCTGCCAAAGATAACTAGAGATTATCCTATCTCTGCATTCTTCTATGCCACACATCCCAGAAAGATGGTATAGACTCTGACTCCCGATCTTCACGGCCAACCATGGAAGATCTTTTATAAGAAAGGATTGAACCGAGGGTCCTTTGTAAGTAGTCCCTCAGGCCCTGTCATTCCTTTCAGAGGATTACTACCAGGCAGCGTCCCTAGTGGGGACTCCTCTTTGATCCAGCCATTTCAAATGGCAAATTTCTGCAATGAATTCATGGGGCAGGGATGAGTGTATCCCAGGGCTAACCCTCGCACCAGTGGATGGCTTAGCCCCCATAATCTTCGATGGGCCAGTTTAACTGCATGGACCCTGAAGCACTTTCAAGTGGAGCTGGAAAGTATTGGCTTATTTGCGGCTGTGAGTGCTACTAGTGTTGGGCTACCTCTCAACCCCAACTTGTTCTTAGCTTTGATGGAGCGATATAACTCGCTCACTGGGACCTTCGCCACTCCGATAGGTGAGTTGGGCCTGGAACTTCATGAGATGGCAGACATCTCAAAGCTGCCAATGGGAGACACTCCTTATGAAGAGTACGTTCCCACAAATAGGGAGCTGAGGGATACTAACCCTCGGGTAGTGGCAGTATACCAAGAGCTGATGAGCCACTATTTTGCATGCACCGCCTTCTTCAGAGAGCCTTCTGATTTAGCCCATATTAACAAATGGGTATCCTATCTCTTCTTCCATCAGGCTAGAGATGCTAAGCAGGACAAGGTTGTAGATAGCAAAGATAAGCCTTTAAACCTTCTGAGCATGCTTAATGCCAACACAATCGACGATCTTATTGGAGTTGCGGGGGCTAAAGATTGTGTTCTCAATGAAGAGATAGGGGGTTATCCTGCAGGAACTAAAGCCTACAGCTATATGAGGCATTGCCGAAAGCCTCTGTCAAGAGAAACTCAACTGGCTGGCTTTATTTCTGTTTGGCTATGCTGATGGGTAGTGCCTGGCATCGTGTCTGCGGATCGCATTCATCGTAACACCTTATGGCCTGCAGTGCGTTTGGTGTTTGGAGCAAGATTGGGCCTGCTCCCTGCCATGGTATGCAGGATACAAGCTGGCCTGAGGGCCATTACTGATGGACTACTGGCTGATGATACACAGCGTGAAGGATATCCTAGAATAAAATTGCCATTCTTATATCTGATGGGATGGTTAATCCTTCACAACACCAAAGTGATGTCTCCCGGATCGGTCAGTGGTTCGGGCAATAACTTCCTGTTGAATTACAGGAATTCTTCTTGGAATGTGACTAGCGTCATAGACTGTCGGCTAGCACTAAATTTTGCCCATAGTTGGAAGTTCTTCTGCATCGTCCCCCATGTACATATCAATCAACAGGGAACTAAACTTCAGGATGTAGGTCAGGGAAAGACTATTCTTTCTCCTGAAGTCTTTTACTGGTTGGTCTGCATTAGACCTTCCCACCTGTTGTACAGAAGTGAGGACCACTGCTACTTGGAGCCTTATCTGCCTAGCCGTTTTGCCAGGCAATTTGGGTATGACCAGTTGCACGTGGAAAATCCCATCACCAGCTTCAAGTTCAAAGGTGGACTTATTGATGGAGCTAGAGGATGGCGGTACTTCATAATGGGTTGTACTGGAGCAACATTTGCAGTGTCCGCAACTTCTCTCTCCACGGAGCTGCACATTCTTCACTCGTACGCGCAGTTTTATGTGTCCATCAATACCTTCCATCATGATTTTGATGTACATGGAAGTTTCAGAATGCCCTTCCATAAGTCCACTGGAAGAGAGGAGATACCATCTGTCTCCTCTGATGAAGGTGATGAAGTTACTAGTGCAGATGATTTTTTGTTGATTTTACCGAGAGGCGTAATAGCTCCACCAGCAGAGCCTCTTATTATTTTCCATAAACGAAAGGCTTTCACTCTGAAAGAGCCTTCCTCCCGCAAGAAGAAGAAGACTACTGGAGGTCCTAAAAAGACTTCCACCAAGGGGGCCTCTTCTAGGAGTGAGCCTATTATTTTCCCTATTGGGGATGATTCTTTGATTAGGGGTCCTTCACCTTTTAGAGAGGGAACCTTCACAGTTCCAGCTGAAAGTGCTGGAGATTCTTTGCCCATGACTGTTGCCGCTACCACCGTTACTGGTAGTGCTTCTAGATTGCCTTCGAGGCCGAGCGTAATAAGAATCCATATACCTTTGCCAAGACAAATAATGGGACTAGCCCCTCCTTCATCTGTAAGCGAGATTCCACTCAATGAGCCTCGAGTAGATCTGGGTGATGACTGGGATGACTACCTTCAAGCGTCAGTTGGTGTACCCTCATCTCCAGGTATGGCAGCTTGTTTAGCATCATTAAGAAATGATTTAGTTATACAGGCTGCAGACGCCATATATATACCATCGGCCATGGGTAAATATTGTCTTCACACTTTTTTCAGGAAAATTTAACATCAAATTGATATTAACTTTCTCTTGTCTTAATTTCAGGCGAAGACATCTTGGGGGAGGGCGGAGCTGAAATAACTTTTAATTTTGTTGCGGATCCAGCTAATGAAACGGCGGTGACCACCGTCGAAGAAGCATATCTTGAAGCCGTTGATCTTTCATCCGCAATATTTTCGGATATAACCCAGGCAGCAGTAGTTCAAATAACATCGGAGGTGGATGAACCCACCATCTCGACTGTGCCTCCTTCGTCGAGCATGCCAGCAACTTCAACTGTTGTTGGTGTCTCTTCTTTTGTCGCGTCATCTGTTGAAGCAACGACTGTGGCAACATCCTCTGCAGTCATTTCAGATAGGATATTTATCGATATTACGGCCACTCCCAGCGTACATTCAATCTTTGCTACGCTAATTGAATAATACACTAGCATATTCTACTCCACTTTGAAAGAATTGATAACTATGGTGCTGGAGAAGAATCTAGATTTTGATGCTCTGAAGACGTCCTCCAAGCTCACTATAGCGCCGATTAGAAATTTCAATGACGCTGAAAGAGCTAATGCGCTAGAGCAAATAGTTAATGGTTTAGAACAACCCATTAATGAATATTTATAACTATCCCGAGGCAGCATCGATGACTTAGTTCAGGCTGAGTATGACTCCCTAACTGCTGAACTTGCTCGGCAGACTGAATCTTTAAACAAATCCATCCAGGAGCAACAACAAGAGATGAAGAAAGAGCAAGCAGCATTGGTGGAGAGTATTCCTCAGCTCGCTCAGTACTGTGCAGAATGCGAGGGGTATGAAGTAAGGGTTCAAGAATTGGAGGCTGAACTTGCTCAAACCAAGGAGAGGCTTCTCAAAGCATCACTAGTTCGTGATGCATTGAAGGGCCAAGTGGATACAGCTCAACAGAACTTGACACATGTGGGTGTCATCCATGCAAGTTTTGTTGATTCTCTATCTGAACTTTCTCTCTTGAACAATGACGAAGCAAGGCTGGAGCTGGCTCGCACCAATATTTTAAACTTCAGGAATAAGAGGATGGCTGCTTTGGCGCAACAGATCAGGAATTTAACGGCTCCTCCCCAATGATGTACTTTTTTGTTTCTCCTGTAATTTCTCAGAGATAATAAAGATATATTTTCTGACTTTGTGGACCCATCACTTTAAAATATAAATGATAGGCTAAGATGAAAGTGATATCAGAGTTATTATGAACATGATATACTTTCGGTAAGGTTTTGCTGAATGTAAATCTATTCGAAGGTAATATGAACCTGATAGAATATAATCCAACTAAATTTGTATACCAAACACTATCAGAGGTAATATAAACATGATAGGTTTACAAATTAGTTAAGAATATCCATTAAGAGGTCATATGAATATGATAGAATATGATCCAGCTAACCTTTGTGCGTGGTATCGTCAGAATAAGATCTTAATCATACTCCGTTAAGTAAAGGAGATCAAGTATAGTACTTCTTCAGGAATTTGCCGTTGATAGGAGCCATTGCCAAATTTCTATTAGGCTTGGCTAATCTGTAAGCGCCATTTGCAATCATATAAGGGTCCTCCATTTCTTTACGATTATTTGTGCGAACTTTGGACATCATACCAGAGGTAATATGGACGTAGTACGATACTGTGTTTGTTGAGGACATCCCACTGGGGGATCTTTGGTGGACCTATTATTTGTTGCGCACGTTGAGTGCAAATAATAAGTTTGAAACAAGCCCAATAAGAGGAAATATGGACGTGATAGGTTTTATGGCTAGTAAAGACATCCTGCTGGGGGATTTTTTTTGTGTAGACCTATTACTTCTTGTGCACGAGAGTGCAAGTAATAGGTTCGAGATAAGTCCTGCCAGAGATAATATAGCCACGGTAAAATATGACTCTATGGGGATAGTAGAGAGATATAGTTCAGAGGTAATATGAACATGAACTGACTTTTTTCTCTGCTGGGGAAAATGAGGAAAGTTCAGAGGTAATATGGACATGAATAATTCATTTCCATTGCTGGCATCCCACCGGGGTTTTTTTTTGGACCTATTACTTCTTGTGCACGCGAGTACAAGTAATAAGTTTAAGACAAGCCCTCATAGGGGTAATATGGACGTGGCAGTTTTTGTGGACCTAACACCACTGGCGTACTTAGAGTTAAGTACGGGTGCTAAGTTGAAATGACAACCGACATCAGAGGTAATATGGACATGATAATCGATAGCCAAAACTCGGAAGGTTTGCTCAGAGGTAATATGAACATGACAAACTCAGCCTGAGAGAGATATTATGACAGCAGTTCAGAGGTAATATGAACATAAACTAATGTCCGAAAAACTCATTGAGGAGTGATTCGTTGAGTGTGGTTTATCTAAACATGAAGATAGACCAAAGGATTATTCCGCTGGAGAGATTGATAGGAAAATAGATCAGAGGTAATATGAACATGGCTAGCGTCTAACGAGATTGATTTTGAATAGTCATTGCGGGAGTGTGCAAGTAGACCTAAGGATTGCTCCGCTGGGGGGATTTTGAGGATCCATCATCCATTGCGTACCCGGGATTCTTGGATACGGATGATGGCTCTTTACAAAAATTTGTAACGAAGGAGAAAATGTTGCACATAGGCACTTGCTGGGGATGCCAAATTGCTGAACATATATATACAGAGGTCATATCAACATGATAGAATATGATTCTCGATCTTCAATAATCGAGAAAATATTGCACATAGGCACTTGTTGGGGATGAAGAACCAAGAGTCGATTTGTACATCTGGGTTGTGGACTTATTCCCCATGGCGTCCCTTAAGTACAGATAATAAACTGAAACGACTAGCAATATCATGGGTTATGCGAACATGATAGTAGGAAGTCGAAGAGAAGAACTTTACTCAGAGGTAATATGGACATGAAAAAGTTCTGAAAATATCTTACTCAGAGGTAATGTGGATATGGTAAGATATGACTCAGGGGATAAAGAAAAACCAGGGCAGAGGTAATATGGGAATGACCATTTTTGTGGTGATAGATTTACTCTGCTAGAGAAAGTGGAGAGACATAGTTCAGAGGTAATATGTACGTGAACTGATCGATAGCAACAACTTGGAAGGTTTGCTCAGAGGTCACTTGGACATGGCAAACTCAGTTGGGGGAAAAACAGTTTGGATATGAACCCATGTCCGAAAAATTCACTAGGGAGTGATTTGCTAAGTGGGGATAGACCTGAAGGTTGCTCCTTTGGGGAGATACCGTCTTCTCGTTATAAATGCAAAGTGATGACTTTGGCGTCTATCAACTCCTGAATTTTTTTTTTCAGCACATAGCATGCCTTTGTAGGATGATGAATGTACCGATAAAAGAGACAATATTCTGGGTCATCGACCTTGCCAGCCCTTTCAGGGTATTTGATGTTGGGAAGCCGAAGTTTGTTTTCCTTTATCAATATATTGAAGATTTTAATAATGTCATCATCATTGAAGGAGAAAGTCCCCTTTGGCTTTCGAGCTCCCGATACCTGAGTCGTACGGTCCTCAGGAAAGATGGTCATAGTTGCATCATCTTTGGACTCAGAGGGAATTCTACCCCCAGCTTTGGATGCTACTCTGTTTTGTCGAGGGAGACTACCCCCAGCCATATCGTTGTCTGGTTCTTCTTCCTGTAATACCGAAGAGTAGTTCAATCGGTCGAAAACTGACCGTTTTGCTTTAGAATAGCAAGGTTAATTACAACCTCATGACTATTACAATTAGGAGATCCCCTGTCTTCGTGTTTCTGGATCAAGAAATCATGCAAATCGGGGAAATTATCAGAAGAAGAAGAAGGCTTATTCTGCCTTTTTACATCTGTGGGAATGTGTAAATTAGGGACCATAACCCTTTTCCTGCATAGGAATACAGTAGTTCACCCATGTGAGTGGCATATGATCCATCATCTGTCTGAGAAGCATATCTTCTCGTAAAACAAGTCTTCTTTATGCGGACAGACCTCTCCTGGCATAATTTGGAGTTTTGCACAGGTTCTTGTGAAACAGGTAAAGTCCGCATAATCTGTAAAGTGGGTATTTTCTTCCCTTGTGGGCGTACAAGCCTAGAGGTTGGGAGGTTCGCCACTCATTTTCCTTTGATATGATCCAAGAGTCCATCTGCCTCATTATAGACGGAAGATGTATCTTTACGCGCAGGGCGCGTTTGAAATTTCTGAATTGGCACTGAGGCCTTGCCGGAATTTTTGTCTGCCACGTCACAGACGGAAGACGAAGGTTTACGCGCATGGCATATTTGAAACTTCTAGATTGGCACTGAGGCATTGCCAGAAGTCTTGTCTGCCATGTTACAGACGGGAGACAAAGGTTTACACGCAGGGCGTATTTGAAATTTCTGGATTGGCACTGAGGCATTGCCAGAAGTCTTGTCTGCCACGTCACAGACGGGAGACAAATTTGTACGCGCAGGGCGTGTTTGAAACTTCTGGATTGACACTTAGGCATTGCCAGAAGTCTTGTCTGCCACGTCACAGAAGGGAGACAAAGTTTTATGTGCAGGGCGTGTTTGAAACTTCTGGATTGGCACTGAGGCATTACCAGAAGTGTTGTCTGTCACGTCACAGACGAGAGACAAATTTATACGTGCAGGGCGTGTTTAAAACTTCTGGATTGGCACTGAGGCATTGCCAGAAGTATTGTCTGCCACGTCACAGACGGGAGACAAATTTGTACGCACAGGGCGAGTATGAGGCTTCTGGATTGGCACTGAGGCATTGCCAGAAGTCTTGTCTGCCACATCACAGACGGGAGACAAATTTGTACGCACAGGGCGTGTTTGAAACTTCTGGATTGGAATTGAGGCATTGCCAGAAGTCTTGTCTGCCACATCACAGACGAGAGACATATTTGTATGCACAGGGCGTGTAGGCGCAACTTTGTTGATCAGAGAGTGAGAACTTGCAGGAAGGGTAGAGGATATCTTAAGCATCCTTACTTTATGCAGCTTCCTGTTATTCTGGACAGAGGAGGAGTGAGAGCTACCCCCTACATGAAGCATGTCTTCATAAGCAGATTGGTTGAACTGGACGACCAAAGTCTTCTTCGTTGATCCGATAGATACAGCATCGTGTTGAGCAATTGCTTTCTCGTCAGAGAAGAAATTCTTCCCCAGCAGAGTCACAATTTTGTTTGAATAAACAAATTGATGGAAGAAGAGGGTTTATACGAAACCTTTCTTTTTTTGCTTACAAACAAGAAAAAGAGTACAATTAATCATATACGAGGATGTTAAGTACAATAAAAATAATTCTGGGGAAATATTGCTATAGGAGTCTGATCTGCGGTCGATCACTTTGTCCCTTGGACCACACGATGATAAAGAAGTGCTGTAGAAGAAGAAGAAGCTTCAAAGATTGCAAGTGGGATTGAACTATCAACAAACACTCTCTGTCTTTGCTCTCTCTCTCTCTCTCTCTCTCTGATATCTGATCCTTTGATTCTGCGCCTCAATCTGATCTTCGATGTTTGATCCCCCTATTTTCTGATCCCCTTTTTTTCCTGTGATCAGGGGTCTCTATTTATAGAGATCAGTCACATAACTGTCCAGTTGGCATAAAAACCAAACTGTAAAGAAAGTTGCATCTTTTATGCGGCGGTTATAATAACTGCTACCCACGTTCAAATAACCTTCTGAGTCTGCGTGTGACACGTATCCCTTTATAAGGTAACGCGTATAAGTGCTTCTCGAAGATCCCGGCATGCAAGCCACGTAGGTAACTGCCCCTGCGTAAAGATGGTTGGCGTAAAAGCCAAATAACTGTCTTATAGGCGTAAAAGCCTGGTTGGCGTAAAAGCCTGGTTGGCATAAAAGCCGAATAATTGTCTTGTAGGCATAAAAGCCTAACTGTGAAGAAGACTGCCTCCTTTACGCTGCGGTTATGACAACTGTTACCCACGTTCAAATAATCTTCCGAATCTGCGTGTGACACGTATCCCTTTATAAGGTAACGCGTATAACTGCTTCTCGAAGACCATGGCATGCAAGCCACATAGGTAACATCACCTTGGGAAAAGATGGTTGGCGTAAAAGCCAAATAACTGTCTCCTTGGCGTAAAAGCCAGATAGCTGTCTTGTTGGCGCAAAAGCCAAACTCTGTTTTATTGGCGTAAAAGCCAAACTCTGCGTAAAACTTGATGTTGCATGAATAATAGATAACCAGCGTAAAATAGCCAATTATCCATCACGACTGAGGTCTTGAGCGTATTCTGGGCTAATAGCCTTATCACGTACCTTTGCAAATATAGCCTGAGTTGGCGTATTTTGAGAAGATAGCATACGGCGTACTCCTATAGTTGAAAATAGCCTGTTTGGCGTAAAATGCAAGGATGGTGATGTGAACGTATTAGTCACAGTTTTAGCTCTCCCAGTTATAACAAAATCTGAAGAATAGAACCAAATCTCGTGCATTAAATGCAGAGATATGCCTCTATCTCGTGCATTAAATGCAGAGATATGCCTCGAGCTCTGTATGAGAAACAACTTTTGACGTGGTGTCTGATTTTGTCTCATCTTGAGCGTAAAGACTCATTTCTGCTCATATAGAATAGGCAGTGTATTCTTTGAATGCGTAAAAATGACTTGTATCAAGAATATGTCACTAAACGACAACCTGGGTCTCTGTGCAAAATTATCATCACAGCCGTCCTTCCGATCGTCGTGCAGTACTTTTGTCAGGAGTCAGGTTCACTGTTTTGTCTGACAAATTCATCCGAGAAATACGAAGAGTTCCTCGTATAACTTTACGCTGCATTAAAACAAACGTATTTTAAACTTTATGCAGGAAGGTATAGCAACCTTTTACGCCAAAACAGTCTTGAAACACTGGTTTACGCGGGCAGCTTTGAAGCCACATTTTACGCCAAATAGCTCTGAACCTCTGTTTTACGCGTACAGCTCTGAAGCCATATTTTATGCCCCATTGCTCTGAGGCTCTGCTATACGCTGACTTCATGTATGTTGGGGAGTTTGACTGTATAATACGCGTACAATTTCCCAGCATATTTCATGCTTCTACAATTCTCCAGCATATTTCATGACAAGCCCCAAGGGGTATATTGGACATTAGAAATTGCTTGGAGACCAAGTAGGAGGGGGTGGCCATAAAAGGAGGAATTCTCTCTCTCCTCTTCCATCTTTCCATTCCAAACTTAGATCTACAATTATTCTTCTCCAAATTTCCCTTTCCTTCACCAATTTCTTACCAAATCTCTTCCAATTACTCTCATTCTTCACCATTAGAAGCTCTAGAAGGAAGAAGGAGGCAAGGATCTAGAAAGAGAAGGAGATTACACAAGTTGGGGGCTCTTTGCATCCAATTGGAGACTTGCATTGGAAATCTATCTTTCAATAGGTATAATTCAAAATTTTCTTTCTAATTAGACTAATATCTGTAGCTTAATTATTAGGAACCATCCCATGTACTAGGGCTACCTATAGGAAGAAGAATTGACTACTAGGGACCTCTATTTTGGAATTTATGGTGTATTTTGTACCCAATTTGGGGAAAATCCGAGATTGGTGCTCCATGTGTTTGTCAATAGGTCTAGTGGACCAAATTGACATGTGTTTGATTGTGTAAGACTAGTGTCGTATCCAAAATTGGATATGTGTAGGCCGTATCATGTCAATTTAGTAATATGGGATATTTTGGGAGTTTTCCCTCCAACACAGGAGTATGCACATGTCGTATTGTGACACGGGCACGTAGATGAGTAGCTAGTGGTTCTAGACTTGCTCGTATCCTTCGTGATATATATGGTGATGTGTTGGAGCTATATTGCAAGTGTATCATAGAATTAATGTGATACGGGTGCGATATATTCCATGTGTTTGATGGAATGTAACTACTCTATTTTAGTGTTGTTTATGTATATTTTGATTTCATTTTATATATATATATATATATATATATATATATATATATATATATATATATATATATATATATATATATATATATATATATATATATATATATATATATATATATATATATATATAACATATACATGTATACATATTCATGTGTATGTGTTGTGTGTTGAGAGTAGGGGGTACTGTGACTGAGCACAGATCAATGTGCATGTGTGGACATTTATATTTGAGGTGTCAATGTGTGTATGTTGGACTAGAAAGAGAGTGAGGTGTGCACAAATTTTGTGTGTAGGTGTGAGCACTGCACAATTTCAGGTTGTGTACAGAACATGAGGAGTGTACGAGTGACTGTTAGTGTATGTATGTTGTAGTGTGTATCTGTGGTGGGTAAAGAATACTAGAGTGTCAGATTGTGGACCATTAGAGCAGCATAGCTGCTGTGTGCACATACTGCTATAGTAGTGTGTGAGGTATTACAGATGGGGGTGTAACTGGGGTCATACTCAACTGCAGTAGCAGCAACAAGTAGGCATGGAGGGGAAACTTGGTTGTTATGTAGGAGGATTGGGTACCTGTACAGGGGACTGGGTTTATTTGTGTGCAGAAAGTAGTATGGTATTGGTTGTTGTAGGTTTTATGTGAGGTTAAGTATTAGAGTTTGGTGTTCAAGGATGTCCAAGTAGTGGGGTAAAGTGGAGTGGCCTACATCATTGCACTGATACTAATAACAGTACATGATTGAAGACAAGATGTGCGTGTGTGTGATGACAGTTGTTTGAGTGCACAGGTGCACTTGGAAGCAAGGGTGTATTAGGATGAAAGTATGATATAATTTAAGTGCAAGTGAGGGCCTCAGGTTAGGTGTGCATAGATGTATCAGGCGTTGGAGTATCAGTTAGTTGGATATCTGTGTAAGAAATATCAGTGAAGTAAGTAGGTATCAGTAATAGGTAGTGCCAGGATATTAGGGGGAGGTTAGAGTTGGGAAACGGAGTATTGTTAGAATAGTTTCTTAGTGTATCACATTGATACTAGTGTATCGGTTCAGATACAATAGTAATTTGGGTTAGGGTAGTATCTTGATATAGTCAAGGTATTAGGATTATAGGTAATAGCTTTGGGGTAAGGGTATGGTATAAGGCATTGATTGTATAGTATATTACCATACATGATTTATGGTGTATAATATTAGTTAGTATAGAGTATATATATGTATATATTAGTGTTATAACCTGGTATAATCTATATTAGTTAATATGGGTTAGAATAACTTAACATAGACCTAGTACTATCTTGGAAACTTACCTTATTGAACTCAAACTTTAGAATTGACTTAGTTTGAATATTTGACTTAGATTTGGCCTAATAACCTAGATTTGAACTAGTTTAACTTGTATTCATTCCAAAATCTTGTATTGACATAATATTCCATAATTAGGTCTTTGAGGTACCATTCCGGACATCTTTGATACTGTTCACCGAATTTCAGACGAGTACATTCTCTGATAGTTTTCCGTTTATGATATCCTCTATGTTTCTTGTATTTAGTGTAGATATCCTTGGTTTTCTGACACTTGGTTACACAGATTAGTATTCTTGAATCCCGTCATGAGATGTTATTCATGTTAATTCTGGGCGTATTTCTTGAGCGAGCCCCATTATTCTTGTACATGTATGGACACTAATTTATGAGAAGATTAGCTCCATTCTTAAAGAATCCTGTGTCATAGCATGCCATGGTTGGATCCATTATACCAGTCGGAGGCGGAGAGCATTTAGTGTAGATATGTGATCATTCCTCGCAGTTCTTATTTTTCTTGAATAGTGTTACTCATGTACCGCACGTATGATTAGCCAGGCCCGTGGTTCTTGAGCAGTACCCAAGCCGATCATATGTTATCACTAGTATTCACTCACTTAGATAGTTGTATCTCTTTATTTCCATATATGATGTTCGTACCTCTTGTATGTATTTTTCATATTTTCTTATTTTAGTATATTCCTGCCATGCTCTATTCATCTTGTATATGCTCTCTATTTACTGTTACATAGTATTTATCATTTATTGGAACTGCTGCTAGAGGTGTACTTTTCTCCAATCCTGACTGGATATATTTTTTTCAGATGACACTGAGGAGTGGTATCCCACTCACTATGGGCCTCAGGACGTAGTTGGCCTAGAGCTAGGGATTGTAGCTCAGGAGAAACTCATCCCGGTTGAGACAGATGATACTTTACCACTAGCTTAGTAAATAGGCTTATATTGTACTTGATTTATCTCCAGCTTGACATTTATCACCTTATTATATTTGACTCATTGGATATTATATTTTGTCTTATGAGTTGTATTTTGACTCTTCAGTTCTTTATACTATATTCGTGCATTATTCCATCTTATAGCTCTGTGATTGAGTATTCATATTTCATTGGTGGCATTATATATCTTGATGATCATTATTATTAGATAGTATAGTTTACCCAAACAGCGTTCTACCGCCGATACTGCGGCGTAGGCTGGATATCATTCACGTACTCATGTTCCTACACCGAGTGCGGGTAATGACAAGCTGAGGTACTTGTTCACGAGGAACAAACTCAACAATCTCAAGAACCAGTGCCATTAAGACAATCTACTAGAGAAAGGATAAATGCAATTTCAGATGATTTTGTCATATTTTTTCAGGAACGTGAGGAAGACTGTGGAATATTAGAAGATGATCCAATCAACTTTCGTTAGGCCATAGAAAGTTTCTCAAAAGTGGATTAATACAATGAATGAAGAGTATAAGTTTATGCAAGACAATAAAGTTTGGAAACTTATCCCATTACCAAAAGGTACGAAGCCCATTAGTTACAAATGGATATTTAAAACCAAGAAGGATTCGAAGGGTAATATGGAGAGGTATAAAGCACGTCTTGTTGCTAAAGGCTTTACCCAAAAAGAAGGAATTGATTATAAATTTTAGAACAATTATGGCACTTGTTGCACATTTTGATCTTGAGTTACATCAAATGGATGTCAAAATAGCGTTTCTCAATGGTAACATTGACGAAACAATTTATATGGTGCAGCCAAAAAATTTTGTGTCGGAAGATCCAAAGAATATGGTTTACAAACTGACAAAATCTATTTATGGACTTAAGCAAGCTTCTCGTCAATGGTACTACAAATTTTATCAAGTGATTACCTCATTTGGTTTTGAGATAAACATTGTTGAAGATTGTGTGTAACAAAAATTCAGTAGGAGTAAACACATTTTTCTGGTTTTGTATGTCGATGATATACTGCTTGCCACAAATGATATAGGCATATTGCACAACACTAAGAAATTTTTATCAAATAACTTTCAGATGAAAGATCTTAGTGACGCCTCTTTTGTATTAGGAATCTAGATACACAGAGACCGTTCTCGAGGTATTCTTGGATTATCACAAAGGATCTATATCAATAAATTACTTAAAAGATTTGGCAAGTAGAAATGAAAACTAAGTGACACCCCTGTCGCTAAAGAAGACAAATTCAGTCTCAGTCGGTGCCCTAAAAATAGCCTTAAGATTAAAGAAATACAATTGATTCCCTATTCATCAACTGTAGGGAGTCTTATGTATGCTCAAGTGTGTACGGTTCCAGATATTGCGTACATAGTTGGGATGCTAGGCAGATATTTAAGTAACCCAGGGATGGATCATTGGAAAGCAGCCAAATGAGTTATGAGATATTTACAGAGAACAAAGGACTACATGCTCACTTACAGGAGATCTGATCATTTGGAAATCATAGGGTATTCTGACTCCAATTTTGCTGGATGCCAAGACAGTAGGAGATCTATATATGGTTATGTTTACTTGTTGGCTGGTGGAGCCATATCTTGGAAGAGTGTCAAACATACACTTATAGCTTCTTCCACTATGGAAGCATAGTTTATAGCGTGTTATGAGGCATCCAATCATGGAATATGGTTGCAGAATTTTGTCACTGGGCTGCGCATACTGGAGGACTTGAAAGACCACTCAAATTATATTGTGACAATAAATTAGTTGTATTGTATTCCAATAACAACGTGAGCTCGTATAAGTCAAAGCATATTGACATCAAGTTTCTAGTTGTGAAGAAGAGAATTCAGAAAAGTCAAGTGTCCATAGAGCACATTGGAACAAACTCCATGATAGCGGATCCGCTCACAAAAGGGTTACCATCCAAGGTCTTTCATGAGCACACTGCTCATATTGGTATTATCTTGTTTAAGGATATGTTATTATAGTGGGAGTTTGTGTTTTGTGTATTTATGCTATATACACATTTGAATTTGCACACATTTACGTATTTATGTATTTGAATATTTTTCTGATCAGACATATGGAAAATTTAGTTCATTCTGTTTCATTAAGTTAAAGTATTAATCTCATTAAAGTAATGGAGGGCCAGTTGAAATAGACATGTGTTGATCACATTGTATATAATTTCCATGCTATGCACCCATGATTGATCTATGTTGTTTAGCTATAATAATATATGTGACCATTGATGGTTTACTTACGCTAAATGTGACGAAGACTGCTTTGATCCTATATTGATATGGTTAATAGACGAGATTGTCCGGATATACCCTAAGGTTAAGATATAACAAATTTTGAGCTCATAAGGTTAACACACTAGTAAAGTTACATATGTGGCCCCGTGGGAGATTGTTAGATTTATTCAATAGTTATGGGCTGCACAATATAAATTTAATTGTGTTGGGCTATCTATATAATTAAGCCAAAATTAAAGTGGTCAATTGAGATAACGCTTAAAGGTATAAATTATCATAGAGATAATGTGTAAATATATTTAAAGATATTACTAATTTGATGAGGGGCCAAATTAGAAATATTTAAAACCAAAGGCCATGGTCCCCAACTTGTACGACACTTGGAAAAGGGTTTCAGGAAAAAGTTTCTAGAAATTTTTTCTCTTTCCTTTATATTCTCTGCATCCCCGTCAACAGAGACACACAAGATAAGAAAACAAAAGGAGACAAAAGAGTTAATCATTGTATATAAAGGTAGTACTATGTTGGAAGATCAAACCAGAAGTTCTCTATAAAAACAAACGATGGATTCAGGTACGCTTTCACAATTAAGGTTATGTTTTTCATCTCATGAATCAACAGTTAAAATAATCTAACATAAAAAAAATAAGTTTTAAAAATAAAATAAAATTGTTTGTTTAAAAACAAGAATAGAAAAGCTATAATAATATGATCATATATTACAGTTAAAATATTATTCTAACTATTTTTAGACATTAACTTGTATCACTTTTTGAAATAAAAATTAATAATAAATATTATTACCATTGAAATAAAAACTAAGTAATTATTTGGTTGATGTAAATAGCTTCAACAAATGTTGCAAGATTTATATCAATTTCAGTATTTATTTTGCTGATGCAATTTGGTACATTAAATGATGTGATCTATCTTATACAACTACTACAATATTTCTTGTAACCAAAATAATTTTGATATCAATTATTTTAACTTTTATTGCATAGGATTTTTATCTACTTGCAACCAAAAAACTTCTAAATAAGTCTCTAGTTGTCATTGATAAAGAATTAGTTTCCATTCGGAAAATGATGCGAGAAGGTTCCAAACTTTAGCCACGCAAATACATTAAATGGAAAATGAGACTTTCTCCTATTTCTTTTAGTTCTCCTAATTGTTTCGGCTTGATAGTTTTCAGTTGCCAAATAAATATTTAGAGTGCACTCTGCATATAGGTACAAACATCTGCAATATAATCTGGCCTTCAGTTCGATTTGTAAGTCCTTCGAGGTAGAATTTGAGGGCATTTGGGATAAAGTTATCTTAAGTGAGCCCTTCAAGACCGTATTTAGAGAATTTATATGCCGTATATTTTGAATTACATGTTTATATATATATATATATATATATATATATATATATATATATATATATATATATATATATATATATATATGAAAAATGAGATATTGTATTACCACATTTTCCTTACTTACTTGCTCTTTTTTGTCTGAAAATTTGTTATTGCTTTTTTGCAATGTAATTATTATTTTCTTTAGAAATAATTAATCTGTTTTTATAAATATGTACTACGATCTTCTGTGTACTTTTACAATTGGTTGAGATCCATTTGTAGAAATATCTATTATCCTAGTAACATGCAAGGATATATATTACAAGGATGATAATTTTGGCATCATGATCTTCGTTCAACAATTTTATTGATTCTTGTTGAAACATACCATAATTATCAAAGGTTTTAAAAGTAAACAGTTCTGATAATGCATACAGAGATTCTCATATAATAGTTAACGGGTTGCTTTATTTGGCCAAAACTATATTATGTAATTGAATATTAACCTTTATGACTTTCTCGATACTAGGATCATCAAGAGCAACCATATATCCTAGATATCAGGTAAATATTAAGTATCCTGTAGCCATATTTGACTGGCTCATATTGTAGAATAGGTCATGTCATATTGGACCAATAATAGAAAAAAAAATTGAATACAGAATATGAGCCAATGACTCATAGTATAAAATGAGTGATGTCATGTTTAACGAATATAATTTTTACGAACACATTTGTCATTTTATAAGCTACTGCATCAAGCAATGAATATGAGTGAATGATACTTGGCTTTCTTATATATATATATATATATATATATATATATATATATATATATATATATATATATATATATATATATATATATATATATTATGGTGGAGCCGTACACGAGGGAGCGGAAGAGGAGAAGTAAGAGAACATTGGGCCCGCAAGAGATGGTTGATCTAGCAGAGGGGAGGGATTTAGGGATAAAGATGAAATAAAACATATGGTAAACGGGTGTGATCATACCAGCACTAGAGCAACGGATCCCGTCAAAACTCCGCAGTGAAGCGTGTTTGGACGAGAGTAGTACTAAGATGGGTGACCTCCTGGACACATACACACACACACTCACACACACACACACACACACACACACACACACACATATATATATATATATATATATATATATATAAGTTGAAAACAATAATTGATTTAGAATAGTATAAAAATGACAAAATTAGCTAGAAAGAAATCTAAACCGTGCGAGACCAAAAGAGAGAGAAAACAAAATTCAAATGCCTTCTACCAAACTATGAAATCAATTACTTGATTCTACAAAATAATCATGGCTCTTCTGCCTCAGTTTTTATATTGTTATTTTCTATAACATTTAGATTTGTATTGACTTCGATGCCTATTATTATTATTTTTCCATGGTTGAGCTATTGATTGTCTCCGAATAATGGGAGAGATAAACAAGAACAATTCATCAACAATGTTGAAGAATGCTTTTTTCTTTTCTTTCTCTTACAGAAAAATTAGTGGAATTGGATAAATTAGATGAAAAATATTAATGTAATGTTTAAAATTATGTAAAATTTCTGTCATTTTTATAAATCTATTGTTAGGAAAGAACACTCCAAAATATATGTTATGTTTATATTGCCTCATGTTGGACATACGTCAAACACGTCACAGATATTTTAAAATATAATGGAATGATCGAATATAAAATTTGTGTTATGTCCTAAATATTTTATACCTATATATATGAAATTTGTGTCGTGTCCTAAATATGTTGTATAAGTTATTGTCGGGTTACAATGATCTTATAAAGTACGTAAAATGTAAAAGATTATAATAACTCTTGAAACAAAAATATTATAATAAGATGCCAGAATTGATGCACCGGAGCTGGGTTTTGCGGTTGGGGACGGCGCAGAGGGGCCTGGTTGGGGCGAGCGGGACAATATCGAGCAATATGATCGGACCGACCACAGTTGAAGCATTCCCCCTTATGAGCGCGAAAGTCGCCGACCTGATGTCCTATTTTGTCGTAGTAGGTACAACGTGGCCCTTGATTTCCTCCTGTATGATTTCCCTGGTGACCGCCATGGTTTGGACGCTTTTGAACTTTTTGTCCTCCCGCGTTTCTAGGATATTTGTGATGAGAATATTGCACAACGCCGACAGCAACTGAAGGAAATTACGGTTCTAGGGTGAGGGCGTGGTTGAGTACCTCCCGCATCATCTGATATTGCGGGACGACTATGTGCGCATGAATAGTAGGATGTAGGCAGCCTTCAAATCGTCTAGCACGACCCGCCACATTGGGTAGATAAGAGCTTACAAATTTGGTGAGCCGATTAAACTCTATGGCGTATTGCTTCATGGTCATGCTTCGTTGTTGGAGGTGCATGAACTCATTCTCTTCCTGACGATGAACATGTGGGGGTAGAAACTCCTCTTTGAACGTGCTACGAAAGGTAGCTCACGAGATCATCTTATCTTCTTCATCTTTTGTGAGAGATCTTTTGTGCACATCCCACCAGTCGTGCACATTTAATCGAAGTTGAAGCTAAGCACATGCGACTTGCTTCTCTTAAGGGACTTCAAGCAATTTGAAATAGTCCTCTAGTTTGGCCAGCCAATCGAGAGCCACGACATGGTCCTCGGTCTCACAAAATGATGTATTACAGACCTTCTTAAAATCGACGAAGTCAAAGACATCGCCCTTCTCCTTAGCGGGCTGGGGTACTTTGGCTTCGGTTGCTGGCTGCTTCACCGGCACAACCGTCTTCGTCGTCATTTATGAGAGATCTTCTGTGCTCATCCCACCAGTCATGCACATTTAATCGAAGTTGAAGCTAAGCACACGCGACTTGCTTCTCTTAAGGGAATTCAATAATTTGAAATAGTCCTCTAGTTCAGCCAGCCAATCGAGAGCCACAACTAGGTCCTCGGTCTCACGGAATGATGTATTGCAGACCTTCTTGAAATCGACGAAGTCGAATACATCGCCCTTCTCCTTAGCGGACTGGGGCACTTTGGCTTCGGTTGTTGGCTGTTTTACCGGCACAACCGTCATTACGGAATGGTTGGAGGCTTAGGTCTGAATAATTTATTGCAGGATATCTACCTGCTTCAGCTGGACCTCAAACCGGGCTTCAAGATTGCGTTCGAACTTGCTTTAACGTTCTTTCGCCCCCTTCTCGTCTTGATTAGAATGAGCCTCATCCCTTTGTTGTTGCGCCTTTAGAATGCGCATCATCAACTCAATTAGGTTAATATAGGGTATAGCTCGCTAGATACCGGAACTTCCCGAGTTGCCAGAACTACTTTCTTGCCCTTATGTCGATCCCTCTGCTTGAGTCATTCTTTCAAAAGAAAGTAACTAACATTAATCTCATAACGTATTATGAACTCATTTTATGGAACATATCTTATTTTGACCCAAACTAATTCAAGAGTTCAATTGGAAGGGACAAGGTCGTTTCAAAAAAACTTTTTTGACACGAGGGTTAGAGGATATGAAGCCGTGCTCTGAAACCAATATGTCACGTCCCAATTCCGTAAAATCGATAATCGTCCCCCGGGCATGATGTCGTACGAGCGTAAGGCGTTCTCGCACAAGGCCTAGGCATACTGATATACTTTGAAACACATGCAACAGAGTACGCAAATAGAATATCAAGCATTGGAAGAAGAAAAGTTTCCTTTATTGATAATGAATATCTTTGTTATAAACTCTTGACTCAAAGATAAAGAGATATCGCACGGGGTTACAAGATGGATGCAAAGTGAGATAGCAGTTCCATATATTACATCCCTTACTAAAATTCAAACGACAAAGGACCTTCGGAAGGAACTATCGTCTTGCCGCGGAGTTGCATATGGTATATGCACGAGCTTCAGAAGATTTTTACTAGTGCTTCAAAAATATGAACACAAGAGCGTCAAAGTTGGTGGACAGGTTGGAGAATGGCCTCAGCTCCTCGTGTCATGCCCCAGTCCCAAAATATCGAGGGACTAGACACGTGGCAATGGCCAGCAGCACACACCGATGAACAAACCCAATTTAATGGATCCATCGGGGCATACTTAAGATGTATTACAATGATCAGGGTTTACTAATCTCATCCACAGAATAAACACAGCAATATCAACAAAAAGTATTTAAACAACATCCACTCACAAGTAAATAAAATCGGGGAACAACCCGATAACAAGTCTGATACAACTGTCAAGATACAAGAATAAAGATATCAACAACAATACTGAGTATAGAAACAGTATATACTCAGAAGATACCCGCAGAGATCACTCGTTTACCGGATCTGGTACTGCTCCAATGTCTGCTCCTGTTCTTGGTCCTGCTTCTGCTAATACTCCTGTCCCGTATACCTCGGGATCGATCTCGTCTGCTAATCCTGGGGACATAATCCGGATCCAGGTCCTCAGGGGACATAGCAAGGTACAAAATAACTCATGCCAAAATAAATTCAGTACAGCAAATAAATGAAACAATAGGGTAATATATAACCAGCTAAGTGAAATGCAAGATGAGAGCAGTACTATAACTCAGGTTGAAACTACTACAAGCTCTGTGTCGGAGAGCCGGGTAGCAGTAATATCATGTGGTTGTCTAGCTCAGAGAGAGACTGAGATGCCGGCATAATATAATCAACGTGTAGCCTGTGTGACTCTTCCCACCCAATGTAATCATACGTCTCATGTACACAACGTCTCATGTCCATGCCACGCAGGATCAAAACTAATACAGCAAGTCATATAATAGCTAAGCAACAAAATATGTCATGTAACCTGTATCCTATACAGAATCACCATGAATATCTCAGGACGATTCTGTATCATGAATAGTGTCAAGTATCCTGGGTTATGTCGTACTTGATAATGCAAGCACGAGAAGTATAGGGTCTCGGTATCCATGTCTAGGTGACCTTACACAACTCTGCGTACAGTATTGGCACCCGACTATAAATCAGACGCTAAGTAAGTCACACGGTCCTAGGTCAAGTATGTACCACAATGTATAAATAAGTCAAAGAATATGTAACAAGAACTGCAGGATTTGGCAAGGTACACTTGCCAGGGGTTCTGGCTCCAATTATAGCTCTGGCAGCAGCGGGATTTGCAGGCAGTACTCCGGTTGCTGAAATAAATATCACCATCAGATTCAAAAAATATCAAATAGCTAAAAACGCCTGTCCTTGAGTCCAATTTGGACACAGGGGCAAAAATGATAGTTTCTAGTCAGAGCGGGGTCCACATGTGGCCCGCTTTGCACCAAAAAATGTGTCAGAACCAAAGGTCTCCAAATTTGTCCAACTTAGTGTCAACAAGTCAGGAACGATGATACGAACCCAACGGAACTTCCAGAATTGGATTCTGATGAGCCGATCACAAAATCGCCCGTCAAGTGGAGCTTGTGGGGCCCATAATACGCAATTTTGTCAATATTCTCAGAATCGAACCAAACTTGGGTCACAGGACCAGCGTATTGCTACGAGTCCGATGGAGCAAGTTTTGTTTTAATCCGACGTGTGTACACTAAGTTACATCGAGATCCAGAAAGGACAGATACGGGGCGTTGTCGACGGATACGCGTTGATTTCGGTGTGCATGCACATCCAAATCAACTTCTGCGAAATCCCACACGTCCGTATCGACGGCGCGCACGTATCGTTAAAGACCACACGCGACCAAGTGGTCCCGTTTGGCGGGGCGTACTCAGTTCCGGGGTGAAACAGGGCGTTGGTTTTCCTGTTTTTGGATCACCGTTTGCGATCACCACAGGACGCGATGCACCGAGCGGATTGCACGGGCATCGAGGGAGTCACGCAGGGTTCGTGATACAACAGACGAAACCGAAAACGGGGCAGCGAGGAGAGAGAAATGGTTACCTAAACAGGGCTCCGTAAAATCTAAATTTCATGTCCTCGCGTGTCGACACGAGACACTGCTGTGTCCAGTGTCCGGTCCGAGCTAGGGTTCAGGCGCAGGGTCTACGCCGGAGGAGCTCATGGAGGGCTGGCTCGTCGACGGCGAGGGGGAAGGCTGGCGGCGAAGCGGGCGGCGCTCGGCTCGGGGACGACTCTGGTCGGAGGGCTCGCGGAGACGACGAGGTGGAGGCTCGGCTGCGGGTGGCTGCTGCTGTGGGGCGGGCTGGGACTGAGGCGGCGGAGGCGGTCGCGGGCCAAGGGGCTTAAGGCGGTGGAGGGGAGATGGCTAGGGCGGAGGGGTTCTGGCCGAAGGGGACGACGTGAGGGGTCGTCGGCGGGGCTGGGCGGAGGAGAGGGAGTCGAGGGGGAGGATTCAGGAGGAGGAGAGGGGTTTTTTATAGGGGAAGAGGGAGGTGGCCAGTCGGCCGACGGTTACGGGTAGGGGAGGAGGCGGCTGGGCGTCGAAAGGGCGGTCGGTGGAGAGTGGAACCGGAGCGGCGCGGGGAGGCCGAGCGGCGGGGCAGCCGCGCGGGGATTCATGCAGTCGTCGGTTAGGGATTTGGCTAATGCGGGTCGGGTCGGGTTTCGGGTCACGGGTTAGACCCGGATCCGACCCGCTAAGGTTGGGTTTGGGTTTATTAAACCGGTTCGGTTCAGCAGTTTTGATTCCGGTGTGCACGCACATCCAAATCAACTTCTGTAAAATTTCACACGTCCGTATCGACGGCGCGCACGTTTCGATAAAGACCGCACGCGACCAAGTAGTCCCGTTTGGCGGGACGTACTCAGTTTCGGGGTGAAACATGGTATTGTTTTTCCTGATTTTGGATCACGGTTTACGATTACCACAGGACGCGATGCACCGAGCGGGTTATACGGGCATCGAGGGGGTCACGTAGGGTTCGCGATGCAACAGACAGAACAGAAAATGGGGCAACAAGGAGAGAGAAATGGGTACCTGAACAGGGCTCCATGAAATCTGAATTTTGTGTCCTCGCGTGTCGATACGAGACACTGCTGTGTCTTGTGTCCGGTCCGAGCTAGGAATCAGGCGCAGGGTCTACGCCGGAGGAGCTCACGGAGGCGGCTGGCTCGTCGGCGGCGAGGGGGAAGGCTGGCGGCGAAGGGGGCGGCGCTCGGCTCAGGGACGGCTCTGGCCGGAGGGCTCGCGGAGACGACGAGGTGGAGGCTCGGCTGCGGGTGGCTGCTGCTGTGGGGCGGGCTGGGACTGAGGCGGCGGAGGCGGTCGCGGGCCAAGGGGCTTAAGGCGGTGGAGGGGAGATGGCTAGGGCGGAGGGGTTCTGGCCGAAGGGGACGACGTGAGGGGTCGTCGGCGGGGCTGGGCGGAGGAGAGGGAGTCGAGGGGGAGGATTCAGGAGGAGGAGAGGGGTTTTTTATAGGGGAAGAGGGAGGTGGCCAGTCGGCCGACGGTTACGGGTAGGGGAGGAGGCGGCTGGGCGTCGAAAGGGCGGTCGGTGGAGAGTGGAACCGGAGCGGCGCGGGGAGGCCAAGCGGCGGGGCAGCCGCGCGGGGATTCATGCGGTCGTCGGTTAGGGATTTGGCTAATGCGGGTCGGGTCGGGTTTCGGGTCGCGGGTTAGACCCGGATCCGACCCGCTAAGGTTGGGTTTGGGTTTATTAAACCGGTTCGGTTCAGCAGTTTGGTTTGGTTTATTTAAAATAAATCCGATTTAATTAGGGTTTATTTTGGTTTAATTAAAAAAATTTTAAGGCTTTAAAAATACTTTCGGGGTCCAATAAATTCCCGAAAAATTACCCTATGTCTAGTTTTTTATTTTACACTAGAAAATATTATTTAAATAATATTTTAATATTGTTTAAATAATATTTTAATATTATTTAAGGAACCGTACGTGCACCTTTGGATGCATACGGCTCAAAAATAAAATAGCGAAAAAAAGAATCAACGTCGCTTCCTTCCGCAGGAGCTCCATCCTCCCTATATCATTTAAAAATTATTTAAATTCAAAATATCTTAGTTTTAATTAATAAAAATCCCAGAAAAATTCCAGAAAATTATGAAAAATCAAATTAAAAATTCTTGAAAATCAGGGGGTTTACACCTCGCAGCGTCGCCTTGGCTCGGAGAAACTATTACAACATGGGTCAATACGAAATGTACTAGTGAGGGTGAGCTAACCCAACTCACCAAGTCGATACGGTATTCATGTGAAGCATACAAATTATTATTATGTGGTCATCCTATCTTGCCTTTGTCCAAGTTACAAACATGCGATAGACATGAAATGAGTAAAATAAATATGTCACCATTCGATGACTTTATCTGCGGCCGACATATCCACCTTCACAAGACTTACCACATTTTTCTCTGCCAAGAAGACATCGTTAGTTTGAATAGTTTAATAGAATAAATTGGGTCACTGGCTCCACAAGCCATCGTAGACTATAGTCTGGGTAGACAGTGACAGTTGCTGCATGGGTAGAGAGCCCGCTACAGGCCCTCCCACCTCACCCATGCTAAATTACTAGTACGACTATTCGTTGTTCCGTTCGGGATGAATCGGTCCCAGTATCCCGGTGACCGTTTGTAGGAACCATAAACCTTGTGCATAAGTTATCTGTGACCATACAACGTCTAACACTAAGTTAACAAAAGAAGCATTTCAAGACATCCAATATGAACATAACTACTTATCACAGTGCGATGGCATAGTCTATTTGCTCAAGTGATCGCATTATAAGTATGTATTACTACTACACACAGTTATAGCTGAATACTTTCTAGCTACAACTGAAACATAAGATATGCATATTAAGGGTGGACAAGCATGCAACGGTACGATCTTTTCAAGAGTTCATGTGATATGCATCAAGTGTTCCAAGGCTAATTATTATATTGACTCAGTTATTATTATTATGGTATCTTTGATCGGAATACAATAGTTAGATTATTAAGAATAAAGACTTGGAAGAAGGGACAACTAATCGAATATAAAGCCACTTACAAGTTGGTGAATCAGGGGAAAGAAAAAGGAGATCTTCAGGACTTCGTTCGTGCGTCGTCTACTCGATCACCTGCACGCATCAATGGATGATAAATATCTTCTTGCCTCGGTCTTCCAGAGTTCGATATGAAATGAGAAGTTCAAAGAATAAAGACAATAAAATCTATCAAAATCGTTCAAGAAAACGCAAGTCATAGAACCGACGCGAAAGCAATAAAGCGGCATCAAAAAGATCAACGGAAAGGTCCCTCGCGACTCTGCCGCTGAGTCATTCCTCGAGACAATGTTCGTTGAATGTGAGACTTGATTCTGTAGAAGTCAATCCATAACGAGAAAATGATCTGTCATGCCCCAGTACCAAAATACGAAGACGGACATGACCAGCTCCCCTGTACAAGGTATATAACGTCATACGACGGTCATGGCTGTCGAAAGACAATGAGGTGCATGCTACAGTCAAGTCTCCTAGGGTCTCAGAACAACTATGTCTCAATTATTCAAGAAAATAACAACAACATAGAACATATAAAATAAAGGCATAAGATGTCTCAAACGCTCTATCAAAACGCTCTAGGGATCTAGCCCTCAAAATGTTAGGCTAGCAGAGTGTCAATAGTTACACAACCGAGATCAGTTGAAGTCTGATTATATTACAATTGTGTAAAAGGAACTGATGTCCAGACAAGTTGGCTAACAGGTGTCGGTAGCTAAATGTCCAAAATAAAATAATGTACTATACGTGCAGTGATCAAGAAATCCATCCGTGCCCTTCAGCGACTATCCGTCTGATGCACGTCATAGTAAGGGAGATAAGCTTGATCCATTTGTGCTGGCTCTAAACCTGGCCATACAAAACTAGTGGGGTTAAACCCCAAATAATAAGTACCACAAGGAAGCACGAATGAAGAAACAAAAACCATATCAAGCATATAGTGCAAGAGCCAAGAATCATTGGCGCGTGCCCCATCTTCGGGATAACATGACACTTCTTCACCAAACAAGGACAAAAAATGCCATGCCACCCAATATAAGGTACATCCCATGATTATGGTCAAGTTAGGATTCTGTGTCATAGTTTGGTCCATATTCCATCATAGCATAATAACCCAACTCCCCAACCAAACAAGAAAAGAAGTTGAGCACCAAACCATGACAGTCCATGTCCCTAAGCTACTAGCATAGTTACAATCACAAACAAGTCAAGTTAGAATGGCCAAACAATATTACGGCTTGTTATGTGGAGTCTGGAGTTATCCCTGTCATGACCCGCACCCGATATAGGGGCACGAGTACGTGGGTACGTCCAGCCTACGCCGCAGCATCGGTGGTAGAATGTTGTCTAGGTCATAATAATATCTAATCAATCTCTCACGAATATCCAACTCCATAAGGAGACACGTATATCATAATATAATCTGAAAATACTCAATCACATAACTAGAGAACGATAAGATATCGAAGAATTAAATAAAATACAATCACAAGTCTAACAACAATAATAGTCTAACCTGCAATCAATAACATCCCAAATCTCCAAGTATGCCGGGAATAAGTCCTCTAAGTCACAGTCTGAAAAAATATTTTCAGTCAGGATAGAACAAAGTACAACCAAAATTATAGTTCTAGTTAATTGATAAGGACTATAAAACAATAAATAGATGATGCTATATACTGAGAGAAGACAATGAATAAATGCAATGGCAAAATAAAGAGAACAGGCAATATAGATAATATGGTATAGTCAGTGCATATATGAAATGAAGAGAAAGAGCTACAATATCATATACGGGGTGATGTAGTATATGAACTGAAATGAAGAACTTTAACTATTCTAAGTGTTTAAAATAGTAGTTTCAAAATATGAATGGCTTGGAAACTTGTACGATAGCTACATGGCCTGGCTAATCATACGTGAGGTGTATGATTAACACTAACAATATCTACACTTGTACGATAAGGATTTGATCACATATCTCACTAATTATTTTCTCGCCCCCAACTAGTACAGTGGATCCAACCATGACATGTCATAATACACGATCAATATCCAATATATCATGTACAATGTCTAATATCAATGTCGGGTACAATGTTGATACGATAACCAATATAATATCTCATGACTGTAGATCCAATCTATATACTAGTCCGTGTAACACAGTGTCAAGAATCAGCTGTAATATTTCTAAATACTTAAATTATAGAAATTATCAAATAACAAAAATTATTAGAGAATGTACTCACCTGTGGTCCTTAGTTGGTATGAATCAGAGTCCAAGTTACAGTCCAAATAGCCTATGTATTATAATTTTACCATGTCAAAATATAATTTATTTTAATTTATTTAATTCTGGAATAATTACTCTAAAATACTATTTTAATCTTATTATTCTGATTTGTAGGTTAATTCCTAAATTTTGTCCAAAGAAACTAAATTTTACCAATTCGAGACTCATGGCACGCAAATCGAGGCGATCTGTTGACCAAAAAGTCAATCGATGCAAACTCGACTTTCATGCATGGTTTCCTATATATTTTAGCATCAAAAATATGCTAAAATTTACGGCTCATCCAAATTCAAATTCGTTTGAAAATTATTGCACATATCTAAAATCGTATTATGCAACAGTGGTAGATTGTTAACCTAGAAGTTCTATAGAATTAACAGTACAGAAATATTTCGTATTAAATCCTGGAAAAAATATATGTCAATTATATCGACATTAGATTTCCGAAACTTTAAACGGTTAGTGATTCTGATTCTTGGTTCTCCCAAAATTGCGAAAACACCGAGACGCATCTATTTTTGGACATGCTGTGCTCTACGAATTTTCCAAAATTTAATATTCAGAATTTTGTGAAAAAAATTTACATATTCAGAAAACTAACCTCAATATGGTTCTAACACAAGAAACTGGGCCACGTTTGGATTCTGGAGCTATGAGTAATGGCTTCTGGAAGATGAAAAAAATCCTAGATGACATCCCCTCAAATCTCTGTCTATAAAATAATGGGATAATTAAGGTTATTATATTATATTATATTATATATATATAATTGACTGAATCAAAAGTTTAACGCAGACACATGTCAGAATCTGATTGGATAATTTTGTTTATATTATTTGTTTTTTATTTTTCTTTATCAAAACATTATTTAAGTCGTTTTAAATCTAAATAACTCAAAATAAACATTAAAAACAATCATAAAAATCTGAAAAATTTACAAAAAATATATTTTGAGCCTAAAAATCCTATAAAAATATTTGGGACAATTTTATGTTCATAGGTTTCCTACTATAATTAGGAGAAGCTCTAAAAATTAGTTTTACCTATTTAAATAAAAATAAATATTAAAAATATTTCATAAATTTTAAAATAATTTCAAAAAATATATAATAATATTATAAACACTAAAAAATTACGTGGGTCCATTCGATATTCTTGGGCATGCACAATAATTTCTAGAAGTCCAAAAAAATTAATTATTGGTCTAAATAACTCCCAATAAATATTGAACACTCAAAAAAATCTCAGAAAATTCTAGAAAATATATTTGATTATTTAGAACCCAAAATAAAAGTTTAAAATATTTTTAATTATGTTTGACACTAAAATAAATTCTTGAAAGCTCTAGAAAATTACTGTTGCTAGTTTTTAATTAACTAAAAAATGTGAAAAAATTTCAATAGCCCCAAATTAACCTAATAACAACATTTAAGCTAAAATTTTAGGATACAGATGTTACAAGTCTACCCACCTTAAAAAAATTTCGTCCTCGAAATTTAAAATCCTCAAAAGTTTTTTTTTTTACCATCATAATTTCTATTCATCAAACCATATAATCATGAAGTAAATACATATTGTTATTTCACAAAATTTTAAAATTCTATAAATATCATATTCCTAAAAATCTTCAAATATAAAATCAAATTCCATTCTTATCACAATCTCCTCCAAAATTTTAAGTTAGTAACTAAATACTCAAAAAGTTTAATATTCAATCCTCTAATTGAACTCTAATCAATGCATATTTATAAATTTAAAAATCTTATCCCAAAAATTTGAATTCAAACACTAATCCATTAATGATCTTACTTCTCTAATTTAAATACAATCAATGCATATTTATAAAATTTAAATTCTTATCCCAAAAATTTGAATTCAAACACTAATCCATTAATGATCTTACTCCTCGATTCTTTTTTTCACATCATACTCAAACAATATAATACTTACAAAATCTTCAAATACAACATTCAAAATATAAATTTTAAATTTATATCTTACAGTCAAATAAATATAATGATAATCTTCTTAAATTTCTCAAAATTTAATAAAATTTAATGACAAATTCAATCATATCATAATCTTCATAAAAATCAATGATTTAACAAAATCGTCAATTCTGCCATATTAAATTCTCAACTCATTATTTAAATTGATTTTTATTCTTGAAATTTAAAATTCTTAATAAATTTTTTTTTTGCCACCATCAAAATTTAAGCAATATAATCATGAAGTCAAACCACTATTGTTATTTAACAAAGTCCTTAAAAATTAACTTCATCCTCATAACTTAAAATTTTAACATAAATCTTCGAAATTTGAATTTATCTTCATAATTTAAAATTCAATAGAAATTTTCTCGTAAATCAGATTCACAAGTTATAACTCTTAAATACAATCTAAAATTATTTTTTTTAAATTTAAATCTCATTTATAAATCTCTTCAAAAATTTAATAATTAAATCCTTCAAATTTAATCTCATATCCAAACTTAAAAATTAAATCCAATCTTCAAGTTTAAAAAAAAATTTATCCTTAAAATTTGAAATCTCATATTGTAGTCATTTCTCACAATAATTTGATTTGTCCCCATAGCCATAATTCACTTTATCCTCACTTCTATTACGTATACGAATTCTCGATATTTAAATTAATGATCATCCTTAGAATATCGATTAATGATTCAATCCTAAAAATTTAAAAGTAAAATCCAATCTTCAAAGTAAATCCTACTAATATATATTTCAGGAATAAATTTAAAAAAATTCAAAGTCTCATCCTCAATATTTGAATTCCAAATCTACTATCATATCTCTCAAAAAAAAATATTTAATTTTGACTTCAAATTAAGTCCTTAAAAGTCGAATTTAACAAGTTATAAAATTAAATCTTTATATTAGTATTCCTTTGCTCTAACCAAACCCATAATCCAAGTTTCAATATTATATCGAACTCCTAATACTCAAAATTCTTAACATTATCCTGGAGTTCCTTGAATTATATCTCAAACTTTCGAGATTATCCTAAATTTTAAAAACTTTCAACATTATCCTCAAATTTCAAAAAAAAAAAAAAATTTAACATTATCCTGAAGACAGATCGAAAAGAATAAATCAAGAAAGGACAGTAAAAATTCTAAAGGAAGCAATATTCATGAGGAATAAGGATAACAAGATAAATAGATTGGAATATTTGTAGTTATGATTGAGTATTCGCTCTCATCCTAGTATGATATACCCTAGATCCTATCACAGGCTCGTAGTAGTACAACTAAGTCATTACACTACTGCGATATCGCTCTAATTGTGAAACTCGACCTGCATGGGCCACCAGTAAAAATGTGTCACGACCTGCACCCGATATAGGGGCACGAGTACGTGGGTACGTCCAGCCTACGCCGCAGCATCGGCGGTAGAACGCTGACTAGGTCATAATACTATATAATCAATCTCTCACGAATATTCAACTCCATAAGAAGACACAGATATCATAATATAATCTGAAATACTCAATCACATAACTAGAGCACGATAAGATATCGAAGAATTAAATGAAATACAATCACAAGTCTAACAACAATAATAGTCTAACCTGCAATCAATAACATCCCAAATCTCCAAGTATGCGGGGAACAAGTCCTCTAAGTCGCAGTCTGGAAAAATATTTCCAGTCAGGATGGAACGAAGTACAACCTAAATAACAGCTCCAGTTAATTGATAAGGACTATAAAATAATAAATAGATGATGCTATATATTGAGAGAAGACAATGAATAAATGAAATTACAAAATAAAGAGAACAGGCAATATAGGCAATATGGTATAGTCAGTGCATATATGAAATGAAGAGAAAGAGCTACAATATCATATACGGGTGATGTAGTACATGAACTGAAATGAAGAACTTTAACTATTTTAAGTGCTTAAAATAGCAGTTTCGAAATATGATCGTCTTGGGAACTTATACGATAGCTACATGGCCTGACTAATCATACGTGAGGTGTATGATTAACACTAATAATATCTACACTTATACGATAGGAATTTGATCACATCTCTCACTAACTATTTTTCCGCCCCCAACTAGTACAGTGGATCCAACCATGACACACCATGATACACGATCAACGTCTAATATATCATGTACAATATTTAATATCAATATCTAATATCAATGTCGTGTACAATGTCAATACGATAACCAATGTAACATCTCATGACTGCAGATCCAATCTATATACTAGTCCGTGTAATACAGTGTCAAGAATCAGCTGCAACATTTCTAAATACTTGAATTATAGAAATTATCAAATAATAGAAATTATCAGAGAATATACTCGCCTGTGTTCCTTAGCTGGTATGAATCAGAGTCCAAGTCACAGTCCAAATAGCCTATGTATTATAATTTTACCATGTCAAAATATAATTTATTTTAATTTATTTAATTATGGAATAATTATTTTAAAATTCTATTTTAATCTTATTATTCTAATTTTTAGGTTAATTTCTAAATTTTGTCCAAAGAAACTGAATTTTACCAATTTGAGACTCATGGCACGCAAATCGAGGCGATCTGCTGACCAAAAAGTCAACCGATGTAAACTCGAATTTCATGCATGGTTTCCTGTAGATTTCAGAATAAAAAATATGCTGGAATTTATGGCTCATCCGAATTCAAATTTGTTTGAAAATTATTGCACATACCTAAAATCGCATTATTCAACGGTGGTTGATTGTTAACCTAAAAGTTCTATAGAATTAACAGTATAGAAATATTTTGTATTAAATTCTAGGAAAAACATATGCCAATTACATTGACATTGTCTTTCCGAAACTTCAAACGGTTAGTGATTCTGATTCCTGGTTCTCCCAAAATCGCAAAAATATCGAGACGCATCTATTTTCGAACATGTTGTGCTCTACGAATTTTTTAGATTTTAATATTAAGAATTTCGTAAAAAAATTTACATATTCAGGAAACTAACCTCAATATGGTTCTAACACAAGAAACTTGGTCACGTTTGGATTCCGGAGCTATGAGTAATGACTTCTGGAAGATGAAGAAAATCCTAAATGACATCCCCTCAAATCTCTCTCTCTCTCTCTAAAATAATTGGCTAATTAAGGTTTATATATATATATATATATATATATATATATATATATATATATATATATATATATATATATATATATATATATATATATATATATATATATATATATATATATATATGCGGCTGAATCAAAAGTTTAAGGCTGACACGTGTCAGAATCTGATTGGATAATTTTAGTTATATTATTTGTTTTTGATTTGCCTTTATCAAAACATTATTTAAGTCATTTTAAATCTAAATAACTCAAAATAAACATTAAAAATAATCTGAAAATTCTGAAAAATTTATAAAAAATATATTTTGAACCTAAAAATCCTAAAAAAATATTTGGGACAATTTTATGTTCATAGGTTTCCTACTATAATTAGGAGAAGCTCTAAAAATTAGTTTTACCTATTTAAATAAAAATAAATATTCAAAATATTCAAAAAAAATTTGAAATAATTTTATAAAATATATAATAATATTATAAACACTAAAAAAATTACGTGGGTCTATTCTATTTCCTGGGCTTGCACAATAATTTCTGGAAGTCCTAAAAAATTAGTTATTAGTCTAAATAACTCCCAATAAATACTAAAATACTCAAACAATTCTCAGAAAATTCTAGAAAATATATTTGATTATTTAGAACCCAAAATAAAAGTTTGAAACATTTTTAATTATGTTTGACACTAAAATAAATTCTTGAAAGCTCTAGAAAATTACTGTTACTAGTTTTTAATTAACAAAAAATTATGAAAATGTCACGCCCCAGTCCCAAAATATTGAGGGACTAGACACGTGGCAATGGCCAGCAGCACACACCGATGGGCAAATCCAAATTAATGGACCCATCAGGGTGTACTTAAGCTATAAAACAACAATATGGGCAATGGTACTAATCTCATCCACAGAAATAAATACAAACAATATCAAAAATATATAACAACAACAAGTCTCAATAAAATATATCTCGGGGAACAACCCGAGGATAAGTCTGATACAATGGTCAATAGACAAAAAATAAAGAGTATAAAAACAACAAATACTGAGTATGGATAAAGCATATACTCAGAAGAAATCCTCGAAGATCACCTCATCTTCTGGTACTGCTCCAATGTATGCACATGTTCTTGCTTCTGCTCCTGCTAATGCTCTTGTCCCGTATACCTCGGGATAGATCTCCTCTGCTATTCCTGGGGACATAATCCGGATCCAGGTCCTCAGGGGACATAGCAAGGTAAACTATATAACTCAAGCCATAATAAATGCAGTGCAATAATAAAATGAATCCATAGGGTAAACTATATAACCAGCTAAGTGATATGCAAGATGAGAGCATCACTAGGACTCAGACTGAGACCACTATAAGCTCGATGTCGGGGAGCCGGTAGCAGTGATATCATGTAGTTATCTAGCTCGGAGAGAGACTACGACACCGTCATAATATAATCAACCTATAGCCTGTGTGTCTCTCCCCACCCAATGTAATCACACGTCTCATGTCCATGACACGCAAGATCATATCTAATGCAGCAAGTCATAATGAGATCTAAGCATGTGTATAAAGAATATGTCATGAAACCTGTAACCTATACAGAATCACCATAAATATCTTAGGAAGATTTTGTCTCATGAATAGTGTCCGGTGTCCTGAGGTATGACGTACTTGATAAGGCAAGCACGAGAATGTATAGGGTCTCGATATCCATGTCTAGGTGACGTTACACAATTCTGCGTACGGTGTTGACACCCGAATATTATTCGGATGTTAAGTAATGTCACACGGTCCTAGGTTGAATAGAGATATTACAGTAATAAATCAAGAGAATAGTATAAACAAATGCTGCAAGTATGGCAAGGTACACTTGCCTGGGATTCTGACTCCAACTGTTGCTCTGGTATCAGCGGGATCTGCAGGTACTCCTCCGGTTGCTGAAATAAACGTTACCATCAGGTTCAAAAAATATCAAATAACTAGAATTGCCTGTCCATAAGTCCAATTTGGACACAGGGACAAAAGTGACAGTTTCTGGTCAAAGCGGGGTCCACATGTGGCCCGCTTCGCACCAAAAAAATGTGCCAGAGACAATGTTCTCCAAATTCGTCAAACTTAGTGTCTACAAGTCCAGAATGATGATACGAACCCAACAAAATGTCCAGAACTGGATTTTGATGAGCCGATCACAAAATTGCCCGTCAAGTGGAGCCGTGGGGCCCACGATACGAGATTTTG
This sequence comes from Iris macrosiphon, assembly GCA_036927795.1. Classification (NCBI taxonomy): domain Eukaryota; kingdom Viridiplantae; phylum Streptophyta; class Magnoliopsida; order Asparagales; family Iridaceae; genus Iris; species Iris macrosiphon. The sequence continues at coordinate 36,850,702 of JAYESA010000018.1, read as the reverse complement.
TCAACGTTCTCAGAATCAAACCAAACTTGGGTCACAGGACCAGCGTATTGTATGAGTCCGATGGCGCAAGTTTCGTTTTGATACAACTTGCGTACACAAAGTTACAACGAGTTCCAGAACATGGCCGATACGGGGTGTGGTCGACGGATACGCGTTGATTCCGGTGTGCACGCACATCCAAATCAACTTCCGTAAAATCCTACACATCCGTATTAATGGCGTGCACCTTTCGGTGCAGTTCGTACACGACCAAGTCATCTCGTTTAGTAGGGCACACCCAGTTTCGGGGAAATCAGGGTATTTATTTTTCTGATTTTATGTCGCAGTTTGCGATCGCCACAGGACGCGATATCCCGAACAAATTACACGGGGTTCGAGAGGGTCACGCAGTCTACGCGTCACAGCAGACGGTTCAAAAAATAAGACAGCGAGGAGAGAGAAATTCTCACCTGAACAGGGCACCGAAGATGACTGAATTTACACGTTTTTGTGAGGTGGCACGACGCGGCACGTCCGTCGGGTGGCTCTGCTAGGGTCTCTGAGGCTGCTGGGGTCACTGGGGAGGCTCGACGGAGGCGGCGCTGGAGTCATCGTGGCGGCACTGGAGTCGTCGTGGCGGCATTGTGCTCAGTGGAGCTGGAGCTAGGTCGAGGTCGAGTGGCTGTGGTGGAGGTTGGTGGTGAGGGTTACGGTGGAGTTGGTGGATGATGGTGGTTGGGTCGAGCTGAGGGGCGGTGAGGTGCTTAGAGGGGTGGAGAGCCAGTGGCGGTGGTGAAGTGGTAGGAAAGCGGCGGAGTCATGACGGCCGGAGGAGTCGTCGGCGCCGGAGGAATCGGGTGCGGTGATGGTTTGGGGAGGGTGAGGTGCTGGGTTTAAATAGTGAGGGCCGTCGGCCGTTACAAGGAGGGGTAAGGTTGGCGGGGAGGCTAACCGAGGGGTCAGGGAGGTGAGCGGGTCTTAGTGGATGACCGTTGGGTGGTTACGGATGACGGAGAGCCGCGGCAGAGGCGGCGGGGAACGGTCGAAGAAATCTCACAATCGGGGGTTAGGGATTGCTACAGTAACGGGTAGGGTTCCGAGTTTCGGGTTGGGTTCAGACCCGACCCGACCCGACCCGCTAGGGTTTGGGTAATGGTTCAGTTGGTTCGGTCCGGTTTGGGTTGGTTCGGTTCATTAAACCGTGTTTATCTTGGTTTAATTAAACATTATTTTTTAGGTCTTTTTAAAAAATGGTTTCGGGGTCCAATAAATTTCAGAAAAAATACTGTAAGTCTAATATTTGATTTTACACCCAAAAATATTATTTTTATAATCTTTTAATATTAATAAAAATATTTAAAATTATTTAATACCAGAATACCTTGATTTTAATTAGATAAAAATTCTGGAAAAATTCTAAAAATTTGTTTTTAAAATCCTAAAAAATCTGGGAGTTTACAATCTACCTCCCTTAAAAGGATTGCGTCCTCACAATCAAAGAAATAATCGGTCAGCAGAGATAACACAGTTTGCAAAACAGGTTCGAAGCACGACACCATCAAAGAATCATGATCAAGGAGAATCAAAGGATGAGGGTTTAAGTAAAACACCTAGGGAAGGAATAAAGTATTTTCCTAGAAAATAAAAGTTTGGTAATTCAAGAGTGAAGGAAATCTGGTTAAAGCAAGAAAACTACAGTTTAGAAAACTAGGTTATCAATTATTAATAAGTTCAAAATTACTAGGTTTAAGGCTAAGGTCACGAACTAACAGGCATGTGCTAAAATAATGCATCTATGAATAACTTACGCGCATTTACTACTCCACGAGTCTGCGCGTCCTCCAACGTCATCACAAAAGCTTGTCCGCATCCTTGTGGTGGTGTTCTCTGCTATTGCTAGGCCTGTTGAAAGAGTGATGCTTGTGGTGCTCTGGCTGGTGCTATTGTGGATGGTCGATGAATCATCAGTGCTTTCTCTCGACGTTCAGAGCAATCCCTTACCGAATGCTGTTTGGATTCGCAAGCTAAACATAATCCCAATCTGCGTCGGCATTCTTTAGCGAGATGGCCTACCTTGCCACAGTAGTGACAATTAGGAAGGACTAGTGCTAGTGGAGTAAATACTCTTTGTGGTGGATTCATCTGTGGTTGCTTTGCAGCTCTTTCCTGTTGTGCTTGGTCTGGGGCTAATGCATGCGGCCGCTTTTGGCTGGACTCTCTCCTGGTGATGCACTCTATGGGCCGTGCTGCAGCAAGAACGTCCGTATCTAAAGTAGTTACAATGGATCTGATTAACTTCTGTAGTTCAGAGCTAAGTCCGTCAAAGAACTTCTCCGCTTGACTTTGCTGGGCTTGCATCATCGCGTAGAACATTTGAAACATCTATTATCCGTCCATAGCCTGCCCTTGTGGAAATAAGGGCATTGGTGGAGTGAATTGCGTCGATGGTGGAATATCATCTTGCTGGATTCTCGAGGCATGCTGATTTGCTTGACTACGTTGTTGAGCTAATTGACCTTCACTTACTGGTGTCACTTCTTTTTCATGGGTAACCACAACTCCTTGTGGTGTTCCTGCAGGAATCTCGTCGCTTGCTGGTGGATCCATTACTCTGCATCCAAAATAAACGATAAGAGGCGCACAGGAGAATTAAGGCAGGATGCAAGTCAAGGAATTAATTCGAATCCGAGATTGAGAGCAAGAAGATTCAAGCAAGTGGATGAGATCCTATAACTTATCCTATCCTTTCGCAGGCTTGCTCGGTCCCTAAGTTGAACCGAAGCAATTTAGTCGTAGACCTGCATGGGCCATCACAAAAACTATGTTACGCCCAGTCCCAAAATATCGAGGGACTAGACACGTGGCAATGGCCAGCAGCACACACCCATGGGCAAACCCAATTTAATGGACCCATCAGGGTGTACTTAAGTTGTAAACAACAATATGGGCAATGGTACTAATCTAATCCACAGAAATAAATACAAACAATATCAGAAATATATAACAACAAAAAGTCTCAATAAAATATATCTCGGGGAACAACCCGAGGATAAGTCTAATACAATGGTCAATAGACAAGAAATAAAGAGTATAACAACAACAAATACTGAGTATGGATAAAGCATATACTCAGAAGAAATCCTCGAAGATTACCTCATCTTCTGGTACTGCTCCAATGTATGCACCTGTTCTTGCTTCTGCTCCTGCTAATGCTCCTGTCCCGTATACCTCGAGATAGATCTCCTCTGCTATTCCTGGGAACATAATCCGGATCCAGGTCCTCAGGGGACATAGCAAGGTAAACTATATAACTCAAGCCATAATAAATGCAGTACAATAATAAATGAATCTATAGGGTAAACTATATAACCAGCTAAGTGATATGCAAGATGAGAGCATCACTAGAACTCAGACTGAGACCACTATAAGCTCGATGTCGGGGAGCCGGTAGCAGTGATATCATGTAGTTGTATAGCTCGGAGAGAGACTACGACACCGTCATAATACAATCAACCTGTAGCCTGTGTGTCTTTCCCCACCCAATGTAATCACACGTCTCATGTCCATGACACGCAAGATCATATCTAATGCAGCAAGTCATAATGAGATCTAAGCATGTGTATAAAGAATATGTCATGAAACCTGTAACCTATATAGAATCACCATGAATATCTTAGGAAGATTTTGTCTCATAAATAGTGTCAGGTGTCCTGAGGTATGACGTAATTGATAAGGCAAGCACGAGAATGTATAGGGTCTCGATATCCATGTCTAGGTGACGTTACACAATTCCGCGTACGGTGTTGACACCCGAATATTATTCGGACGTTAAGTAATGTCACACTGTCCTTGGTTGAACAGAGATATTACAGTAATAAATCAAGAGAATAGTATAAACAAATGCTGCAAGTATGGCAAGGTACACTTGCCTGGGATTCTGACTCCAACTGTTGCTCTGGTATCAGCGGGATCTGCAGATACTCCTCCGGTTGCTGAAATAAACGTTACCATCAGGTTCAGAAAATATCAAATAGCTAGAATTGCCTGTCCATAAGTCCAATTTGGACACAGGGGCAAAAGTGACAGTTTCTTGTCAAAGCGGGGTCCACATGTGGCCCGCTTCGCACCAAAAAATATGCCAGAGATAATGTTCTCCAAATTCGTCAAACTTAGTGTCTACAAGTCCAGAACGACGATACGAACCCAACAGAATGTCCAGAACTGGATTCCGATGAGCCGATCACAAAATCTCCCGTCAAGTGGAGCCGTGGGGCCCACGATACGGGATTTTGTCAACGTTCTCAGAATCAAACCAAACTTGGGTCACAGGACCAGTGTATTGCCATGAGTCCGATGGCGCAAGTTTCGTTTCGATACGACGTGCATACACGAAGTTACAACGAGTTCCAGAACAGGGACGATACGGGGTGTTGTTGACGGATACGCGTTGATTCTGGTGTGCACGCACATCCAAATCAACTTCTGCAAAATCCAACACGTCCGTATTAACGGCACGCACCTTTCGGTGAAGTCCGCACACGACCAAGTCATCCCGTTTAGCGGAGCGCACCTAGTTCCGGAGAAATCAGGGTATTTATTTTTCTGATTTTGCGTTGCAGTTTGCGATCGCCATAGGACGTGATACCCCAAAAAAATTACACGAGATTCGAGAGGGTCACCCAGTGTACACGTCACAGTAGACGGTTCGAAAAACAAGATAACGAGGAGAGAGAAATCCTCACCTGAACAGGGCGCCGAAGATGACTGAATTTACACGTTTTTGCGAGGTGGCGCAACGCGGCACGGCCGGCGGGTGGCTCTGCTAGGGTTTCTGCGGCTGCTGGGGTCACCGGTGAGGCTCGGCGGAGGCGGCACTGGAGTCATCGTGGCGGTGTTGTGCTCGGCGGAGCTGAAGCTAGGTCGAGGTCGAGTGGTTGTGGTGGAGGTTGGTGGTGAGGGTTACGGTGGAGTTGGCGGATGATGGTGGTCGAGTCGAGCAGAGGGGCGACGAGGTGCTCAGAGGGGTGGAGAGGCAGTGGCGGTGGTGAAGTGGTAGGAAAGCGGAGGAGTCGTCGGCTGCTGGAGGAATCGGGGTGTGGTGATGGTTTGGGGAGGGTGAGGTGCTGGGTTTCAATAGTGAGGGCTGTCGGCCGTTACAAGGAGGAGAGAGGTCAGTGGGGAGGCTAACCGAGGGGTCGGGTAGGCGAGCGGGTCTCGGTGGATGACCGTTGGGCGGTTACGGATGACGGAGAGCCGCGGCAGAGGCGGCGGGGAACGGTCGGAGAAATCGCACAATCGTGGGTTAGGGATTGCTACAGTAACGGGTAGGGTTGCGGGTTTCGGGTTTGGTTCAGACCCGACCCGACCCTCTAGGGTTTGGGTAATGGTTCAGTTGGGTCAGTCCAGTTTGGGTTGGTTCGGTTCATTAAACCGGGTTTATCTTGATTTAATTAAACATTAATTTTTAGGTCTTTAAAAAAAATGGTTTCGGGGTCCAATAAATTCCAGAAAAATTGTTGTAAATCTAATATTTGATTTTATACCCAAAAATATTATTTATATAATATTTTAATATTTAATAAAAATATTTAAAATTATTTAATACCATAATACCTTGATTTAATTAGATAAAAATTCCAGAAAAATTCCGAAAATTTGTTTTTAAAATTCTGAAAAATCTGGGGGTTTACAGAAAAAATTTTAATAGCCCCAAATTAACCTAATAATAACATTTAAGCTAAAATTTTAGGATACGGAGGTTACAATCCCAGATATAATAATAATAATAATAATAATAATAATAATAATAATAATAATAATAATAATAATAATAATAATAAGAGTTATTTGTATTTACCCATAATAATAAGAGTTATTTGTATTTACCCCCCTCATAATCTTAAATACTAATTCTATTACCCCCTCCCATTTTTTTGTAATTAGTGTTACCCCCTGCCCCCCAATTCCTTTGTAAAGTGTTAATATATAATTTTTTTATCCCCCCAGCCCCAAAAAAAAAATATTTGCCTACGTTTTAAAAAATTGTGGTGGGGGAGGGGACACTAATTACAAAAAAATGGGGGGGGTAAAAGAGTTACCATTTAAGATGGGGGAGGTAAATAAAAATAACTCTAATAATAAGCATCCCCAGATCATGTCATGTCGAGCAGGGCTAACCGAGGCAATATTTTATAGGCAGAAAATCATGAGCGCACCAGTCCCCCATAGGGCCACCGCGCTAATTGTCGTACCAGTCCCCCGTAGGGCCACCACATTAATAAATCAGTAACTATTTCAACCATCCTATAGGAAAGATTTTGGCGCAGTTTAAATATAAAAAGGTCGGATATTGCACTCCACTACATGGGGATGATATACAATATCTGTGGTGGCCAGCCGTGTACGCCATAAAAATTATCATGGGGCGGCCCATCATGCACGATCTCGGAATGTCATTTCCTCCCCATGTTCTAATCAATTTTTATGTTATCTAATTAACCCTACAGTGGTATGAAACTCCCCGCTGTGGCCACAAGAACATTCCACTTAATGATGTCGTACAACGTACGGGCACACTTGATACAAATCCATTTTTAATAACAGGAGTCAAGTTTGGATTCACCCAAGTGTGGATGCAACATTCAAGAAAGCAAATAGCCTAGCCACGCCATGGTTCTTACCCATTATCATTTTCGTCCCAAGAATTCATGAATATATAATATTATGTACCGAGCAAGAATTATTATCTCACATTTAGTGCACATGTTGGCCAATGTCCCACACTCAGTATACAATAAAGTCATTATAAACAGGCGAGAATGAAAAGTGTATTATCACGGATACAATAACCAAGTCAAGATACCAAACTATCAGTTGGTCACATGAATTATATCTTGATCAATTCAGGAGTCATAATCAGTCAGGAACCTAATATTTTATATGATCAAGTCACGGTCATGAATGCCTCATTTATTTACTCAAGTTCTGGAATCATAGATCATCAATCATGGTCAAGCTAACAGGAATCACTAATCTAGAATAGGCACCAAGTGCACAACATGATCTATGCATGCAAGTGCCAGATAGGCCAGTCAGGAATAGTGTCGCACAAAATATGCGTGAGCAGGCAACTATAAGGTGCACAAAATTTGATCACAGAAATCATGGCGCACAAAATTTAGAATTATGAGGATGGGCGCATTCTACATATGCAATCAAACTGGCACACAAATCAAAAATTTAAGCAGTAGGAAGATGGCACACAAACTCAACCACAAAAAGGATGGCGCACAATCAAGAATCAACAGCAAGTAAAAGCAGCGCACTATACGAGTGCAAAACAACTACAAAACAAAACACAAGTCCTCAGGTGGCTTGACAGTCAAAGATATAAAAATTAAGATATTCGGGGATCGAGAAGTGCCAAAGTCAAAGCTCGCTTATCGAGGCTGAACCGAGCAAGAATGCGCCAAGAAATAAAAGTGCGTTGGGTCATAATATATTAAAAGTGAGCCAAGGGTTACATATAAGGGTGACATACTTTTGATATTTAATGTATAATATGTCAATTGCCTGCCGGCCTATTAACTTGGTTAAAAATGTGCCAAACTGTCAATTAGGTTAAAAGTGCGTTGAAAGTATACTGGCGCACTTTTACTTGGTTTATCCGTTAATACATCAATTGTGCGCAAATGGTTGAAGTCTTTCAAAAGTGCACCAAGAAGGATTTTTCTAGGAATTCATCTCCTTGACATGCTTTTGCAAGGAATTGGCAGTACTATTAAAGTACGCATGAGTTATGGTATGCGGGTCACACTCAACATGCGCCTATGATGCAAGTCCTCCTGTGTACTTTTTGTCACTGTTCTTCTTCTCCAACCGACCACCATTGATGTACTCCGAACTCAAGCTCGAGACTATGACATTCCTCCATCTCCAACCGACCACCATTTTTGGGGATCATTTCCTAGGAAAATATACTCATAAAAACCCCCATAATAAAATCAAGATTTAAACTATTATACATCTCAAATCTGAAAATTCCAAGAACTAACTAAAATTAGAACACTACTAGATACTAATTACAACAAATAAATACTAAGAATAAAACTATAACCGATCAATTTTTTTATTTATTTGCAAGATGTACTTGCCTATAAAGAAAATGGAGAAAAACAAGAAAAGTGAACAAGTGAGGAGAGAGAAGGAGAACAAGGATATAAATAGGCAAGGGGGTTGATGGTGAAACATTTGATCTCTCCAACAAATCCAATCCACACATCCTACCTACTACCACCACCACATAATCAACACTTAGGCAGTGTGCATCGAGCTCCTTTTAACCGTGCACTTTGAAGTATACCCGAAGTGCGCCAAAACAAAAAATGTTCTGAAAGTGCACCAACTTGAGTATATTTTAAGTATACCGGGATAGGGGAGTGATATCTCTACCCATCTTAGAAAAATTTTGCCCTCAAAATTTTAGGACCAAGACATGATAGAGATATCAAGACAAGCACAACTAGCTACGAGCAATCACAAGCAATATACAAGCAAGCCAGATAATATACACATAACAATATCAATAGCACTCTAGCATGGTGATCAACGATCACGAAAATCAAGAAGGCATATGAAGAAACATACCTTGCGAGTCAAATAAGTGCGGATACTGAGACCAAATATCATCCTCGGGTTTCCACGCTGACTTTCCCAAAAAGTGATGCCCCCAAGTGACACGGGAAAGACGGATAGTCCGGTTCTTGAGTACCTTCTCTTCTGTCCAAAATGGACACGGGTTGTTCATCGTAAGACAAGTTGGTACCCATGACTAGCTCAGAATGGTTGAGGACATGGCTCAGGTCCGGGACATACCTACGCAATTGAGACATAATAAATACGCCATGTACCTCACAAAGAGAAGGTGGAAGGGCAAGGCAATAAGCAACGTCTCCTACCCACTTGAGAATGTCAAACGGTCTAACGTATCATGGACTAAGCTTCCTGCGAACCCCAAATCTAATGACTCCGCGGGTGGACAAAATTCGTAAACATATGTGGTCGCTGACATAAAACTCTAGAGGCCTATGATGTTGATCTGCCCAATGGAGATGATGATCCTACGCAACTCGCAGCTGCTCTCTGATCCGTTTGACGACTTCAATAGTCTGAGTAAACAATTCTGGGACCAACATCTTTCTCTCACCAATGTCATCCCATGCTATTGGTGACCTACAATTTCTTTCATATAATGCCTCAAAATGTGCCATCTGGATGCTGGCCTGATAATTGTTATTATATGAGAATTCTATCAGGTGCAGGTATTTCTTCCATGATCCACCAAAGTCTAAGGTACATGCTCTTAGCATATCTTTTCGGGTCTGAATAGTTCTCTCGGACTGTCCATCTGTCTGAGGGTGGTACGCCGTACTAAATCTTAACTTAGTACCCAGTCTCTCATGCAAGCTTCTCAAAAAAAAAAGATGAACCTCGAATCTAGTCTGACACTATGCTCACTGGTACACCATGTTGCCTCATAATCTCATGTATATACATATCTGCCAACTGTTCCGTAGACTGTCAACTATGAAAGGAAGAAAATGTGCCACTTTAGTGAGACGATCTACTATCACCCAAAATATATCTTGTCCAGTCGGGAATCTAGGTAAACCAATCATAAAGTCCATGGTAACGTGCTCCCATTTCCACTCCAGAATAGGAAGATGGTACAACAATCCTACCGGTCTCTGGTGTTCTGCCTTTACTTACTAATATATCAGGAATCGGGATACATAATGTGCTCTCTCGCTTCATTCCGTTCTACCAGAAGTATTGCTTAATATCTTGATACATCTTCGTACCGCTAGGATGGATGGAATACTGGGAATTGTAGGCCTCAGTCATGATTTCTTGTCGTATATCCCCACTCGGCACACAAAGACGAGTTTTAAATATCAATGTCTCATTGATGTGAATGGTCAACTCTTTTCTGAGTCCCGACTCGTATTCTGCTCGCAACTTCTGGATCCTTGAATCTCCTACATGAGCCTCGTTGATCCTGTCTACCAAAGTGGATTGTATCTGTAAACTGGCCAAGACACCCTCATCTTGTGGAAGCACTATCTCAATGCCCATCTCTTAAAGATCTTCTAGAATATGCTTCTGCATTATCAGGACAAATGTACCACCTCTTCTGCTAAGAGCATCTGCTACTATATTAGCTTTGCCAAGATGATATTGAAGTTCCACGTCACAATCCTTCAACAATTTCAGCCATCTCCTCTGCATCATGTTTAAATCCTTCTGGGTGAATACATATGTCAAACTCTTATGATCTGTAAATATCTCTACCCGATTACCGTACAAGTAATGAATTCACAACTTGAGCGTAAACACCACTGCTGCCAACTCCAAGTCGTGAGTCGGATAATTCTTCTCCTGATCCCGAAGCTGCCATGATGCATATGCTATAACTCTCCCATGCTGCATAAGAACATATCCAAGACCTTTTCCTGATGCATCATAATACACTGTGAACCCTTCTGATCCTACTAGATGTCACGCCCCAATCTCCCGCAAGCTCAATAGTCCCCGCTGAACGTGAAATCACTACGTTGCAGCTCTCCCGCGGGACAATCGTTCTAATCGGGACGTGATGCCGTACGAGCCTGGACTTGCGCTCGTACAAGGCGATGTTGTCATACACCAAATGTTATCATTGAAACAACCAAGTTGCAGCGGAAGTCAAGTATTGTGTACCAAGCACACAATCAGAGTATACGCAACGAAGCTCACGATAGGGTCCAAATGAGATGCCCCGAGTCAATGCCACAAAGGCGATGCCGCGGAGACGATGAAATAACTCTTGCTCTTTCTCTAGCCCACAAAGGTACTTACAGTTCATACATCTTGTCCCGTATATCCAAGCAGCGCCACTACGTCTGTGTACCTGAAATATTGCCCACAAACGTGGGTCAGTACACAACCGTACTGGTGAGCGGGGTAACCCACTCGTCTAAGCCGACACTAAGTAAAGTAGTGAATGCACACAGTTAAATGGTGATCTTTCTAGTTGAATCCTAGATTCTTTTCATGGCATATGGATGACATGTTAAGGAAAACGGTAAAGCAGTTTAAGCATGCAAGCATTCATTCTCAAACCAAACGACAAGCAGTTTATATATATAGCCAACCCGTCTAACTCAATGCCATCGCTTGCGCGATAACATATCGAACCATCAGCTTCGCCTCAATATCCATTCTCAACCAAAGTTTATATCCCACTCTCGAGTGCACACTCTTGCCGAGGCAAGGTGGCCGCGCCTACACGATGCACAAACCAACCAAAGGAAAGCAAGCCAACTCTTATCTATATGAAGTCACTGGCAAAGCCATAAAGGACAAAATCCAAGCATTAACGGCGCGCCCTATCAGCCCGGGTAGCAAGCCCCGCTGGAGGTCCCGCAATGCATCGTGACTAGCACGAATCAATATTTCCCTCCGGATCGATACGGTCCTAGTGCCCCGGGAAGCCGTTTCGAGGAAATGTCAAACCCTGTGTACACAGGTTGTCCGTGACATGCAGAAAGTAGGTATGACGAGAGGATCGAACATTCTCGCCCCACCAAGCGATCCTAGACTCGTTCCATCGATAAACCCAACCGAAGTATCCATAACCATTCTTTCAACATAATCTCAAGGATTCCAAATCTCGACCTCAATATATATATCCCAAGGCACCAAAATACCCACATGCACAATCTCTCAAGTTGTGCCCAAGTTATGCCCACACTTCACATTGCCGCTTTCCAACACAGTATTTCACATTGGGTGCAACACCCCACACTCCGAATAATCCCGTGGCACAATGCCCCAACAGTGGCACAATACCCTCGCCGATGCAGTTGTTCGGTTTCGAACCACAACTGCTCGCTTTGCAAGACAAAGCGACCCAGTGATACTCGTGCACGGATGCACGCTCGCTCGCCCGGATTCCCGATATTCCTATATTTCCATTTGCCTCAAAGTATCCTTCCAACTCGTATATTTCCAACCGTCCAAGCATAATCCTAAGGTTTCCAGCCGACTGCCTCAAATGAATAATTCCAGCTATCGTATCCAACTATCCAACGCGTAAACCATTTCAAGCCACAATCCTACCAAGCCAACGACGTACACTCTATGCACGCCTCAGTGTAGTGCTTCCCGATGTTTCAGCCCAAGTGTACAAGCCATTACGTGTTTTCCATATTATTAGGCATGAAGGAGTAGAGGAGAAGGGAAAGAGCCCACTCACATTGATTGATCCCGTTAGGCATCCTTTCCTGCCGATACGGCCAATCCCTTAAACCCGTGGTCCGATGCAAGCGCGATCTACTCAACTGGTATAACCGTGCGAGCAGGCCGTGCTCTTCAAATCATCCGACCGATCGGATTAAGGAAGACGGCATTATTGTTTCCATCCAGCTATTCAGTACTGTTCTGAACGAACACCTGATTTCCATCGATCCCGCTAGCCATCTGCACATTGAAACCAACTCGATTAATCCTTCTTCCCGAAATCCGACATTTCAAATGTAACCAGCATTTGATTTATTTAGTCCGACTCAGCGTAACGCTCCGAGCGGTTGCGGGACGTTACATAATATACCACTTAAAATCAGGTTCGTCCACGAACCGTGCTGGTACTCATTCCTTACTAGCATGCCATAATCCAATCCCATAGATCTGCTCTAAGCAACTCTCATATTCACTATTTCTGACACAACATCTCGTTCTGCTGAACGCTCGAATAAATTTTACGAATTTCCACATCCTCCTTGCAGCTCAACCCGAATTTCTCGTATCGCTTAGTTTTGGATCGTACATATATTTAAGGCGTCCCTAAAATACATGCATTTCAGCCGAGCTTTGCGATAGCAAATTTGAACAAGTTACAAGGGTATCTTTATGTTCGAGGCGTCCATTTACTTTGCTCCCAATTGAACCAAATCATAATTCCCATTCCAACACATTCACTTGAGAACTATTCTCAATTATGCAGATTTTCTACCGACTTACTCAGTTCGTGTTCCAGCTCAATCTATCCCACTATTTCTGAAATCAGTACTAGCAACATCTCCAATTATTATCTCGTGCACCGAACGATTCTCACAACTGATCTACCCCAGCTATGCGACTTACCCAAATATCAACTTGCTTAGATCAGCTCAGTCCAACACATTTCCTGCCATCTCAAAATCTCACAGGGTGAACATCTATATTGAGGTTCGTGTGATCCACGAAGATCTCGCCGCCACGCCAAAGGGATTTGTGTCGCCACGATTTTAACGTAGACACACTCGCCACAATTCTTAGGTTGCGCATAAAATAGTTCTTCGCGCTGCTTCCACTGCCTCGAAGCATAGAATATCACCTTCGCCTTCCGAATGAGCACGTTTCCCAGACTAAGTTCTGAGACATCTTGTAAATCTGAGGCAAATCTGTCCCTTCCAGTATTCGTAAGGATTTGATCTGAACGAGCCGCTGCTTTAACTTCACGAGCTAGTTTCACAGTCACCAATTCATATGAATGCTATTCCCTTCCAGGGCACGATGAGTCAGAGGCGATGCCATCGATAAAAAAATCTGCGACTCTGAATCTCATCAGTTGACAAGGCTACTTCCACCATCGCTTCGATCTTCCGGCTGTATCTTCAGCTGAAGGCTACCCCAAGGATCTCTCAAATCCAACACTCAGTCAATAATCCAAATCATATTGCCTCACATCTGCCCTCGACGCATTCCCAAATACGCCGCCTCAAGGGTCGTTCTATGGGTCTACCATATTCATATCCGATTCAGCGGGCAAGGTCGCTTAGGGTCAGCTGTCCCGAAGCTACGCTCGATAATTGTAATCATCACGATGGACAGTTACTATAAACCATGCTATATCTCATCTGCAAATCCGAATCAAAATTCCAACCATCCCATCCGAGCGAACTCCCGAATCCGAGCAATGTGCTCGTTGAAACCGTCTACCATCGTTGTACCATCTTGCCCAAAATTTCATTTCCGCTAAACCTGATTCAACTTCTCGAGCAACAATATCCAAAATCCTTCAAGTTTGTGTGAATCAATCGCATTGTCCCTCCAAGCCAAGATCGTGTTTCATTGCTCAACCAACAGCTCAAATGCGTTGCCCAAAATCGTAGTTCGTGCTCGCTATCATTCCGATAATCCTACCACTTTGCTCAAGCGTAACCCAAATGTTCGTTCCGATTCTGTCCATTTTTTTCAAGCCCAACGATACTTCCATTTGCACGACTCCGTCCTTGAGTTCTCAAGTCTAATGTATCGAAGGATACCCGAGTCAAATTCTATTGCACGATATACCACTTGGAAATATAGTTGCCCTCGTGCAAAATCTGCGTCAACCAGCGTCTATCCCAAACCGGCTATTCCGAGGTGATTCTGCTTATCATAACTCAATATTCGCTTGCTCCATTTTTACTCTTTCCGACTCAATCGATTTGCACCAACCGACTTGTATTCGTTATCCGAGTCCGTTCAGGCAATTCCCATAGATGTCCAACCAAAATATTTCCAATGCCTTGCTTAACACATTTGATCCCATATACCACTTCGAATCAAGTCGCTACTCGCATTACGTTTCCTTTCACGAATCCAAGATCCGTTCGAACCATCCCTTAGGTGTGATCATACCATTCCCATCTTAAGTCTGACACAAAAACTTAGCCGATTCTTTAACCATCAATCTCGTTAGGCAACTCGTGCTATGTTCCATTCTCGATGCTTCCAACATTTCCCAAACCGACTGATACTTTCACAGCACGAGCAATCGTGCAACGATTGTCTTCCAAATAGTCCAACCTAATACCCAACGGTTTCACACTTTTGTTGTACGAGCAACTCATAGCAACTTATCCGATATTTCTCAAGCCAACTCAAATCAGCCCAACCGATGCGCCACAGCCAAAATTCCAACTTCTATCCAACACAATCGCTTGACGAGCAACTCGTGCGAGGATCCATTCCCATCGAAGGTTTCTACTCAAAGCATGCCGCATAACCAAATCTTGTATGCCAACCAACTGATCCACTGAGGCAATCAGAAACTCCCAGAACGATAAGCCAAGCCAACCCAACGAAAGCCCACACTTGTTGCACAAATGCAACAACGCCAACCAACTTGCTGCACGAATGCAACAACGCCTAACGAGGCTAAGCGATCCTACGAAAACCAACCAAAGCAACCCAACCAAGAAATAAAATGCAGCCACAACCAGCAATAAATAGACTTATTGCATAAAACATCCAATGCGGCACTGAGTAGAGTCAAGAGCTAAACGACACGCGGAAGCTATTTAGAGTTTGTGATGAAGCGAAGGACCAAGTCCGAAGAAATGAACCGGACGCTCTGATACCAATTTGTCACGCCCCAATCTCCCGCAAACTCAATAGTCCCCGCTGAACGTGAAATCACCACGTTGCAGCTCTCCCGCGGGACAATCGTTCTAATCGGGACGTGATGCCGTACGAGCCTGGACTTGCGCTCGTACAAGGCAATGTTGTCATACACCAAATGTTATCATTGAAACAACCAAGTTGCAGCGGAAGTCAAGTATTGTGTACCAAGCACACAATCAGAGTATACGCAACGAAGCTCACGATAGGGTCCAAATGAGATGCCCCGAGTCAATGCCACAAAGGCGATGCCGCGGAGACGATGAAATAACTCTTGCTCTTTCTCTAGCCCACAAAGGTACTTACAGTTCATACATCTTGTCCCGTATATCCAAGCAGCGCCACTACGTCTGTGTACCTGAAATATTGCCCACAAACGTGGGTCAGTACACAACCGTACTGGTGAGCGGGGTAACCCACTCGTCTAAGCCGACACTAAGTAAAGTAGTGAATGCACACAGTTAAATGGTGATCTTTCTAGTTGAATCCTAGATTCTTTTCATGGCATATGGATGACATGTTAAGGAAAACGGTAAAGCAGTTTAAGCATGCAAGCATTCATTCTCAAACCAAACGACAAGCAGTTTATATATATAGCCGACCCGTCTAACTCAATGCCATCGCTTGCGCGATAACATATCGAACCATCAGTCTCGCCTCAATATCCATTCTCAACCAAAGTTTATATCCCACTCTCGAGTGCACACTCTTGCCGAGGCAAGGTGGCCGCGCCTACACGATGCACAAACCAACCAAAGGAAAGCAAGCCAACTCTTATCTATATGAAGTCACTGGCAAAGCCATAAAGGACAAAATCTAAGCATTAACGGCGCGCCCTATCAGCCCGGGTAGCAAGCCCCGCTGGAGGTCCCGCAATGCATCGTGACTAGCACGAATCAATATTTCCCTCCGGATCGATACGGTCCTAGTGCCCCGGGAAGCCGTTTCAAGGAAATGTCAAACCCTGTGTACACAGGTTGTCCATGACATGCAGAAAGTAGGTATGACGAGAGGATCGAACATTCTTGCCCCACCAAGCGATCCTAGACTCGTTCCATCGATAAACCCAACCGAAGTATCCATAACCATTCTTTCAACATAATCTCAAGGATTCCAAATCTCGACCTCAATATATATATCCCAAGGCACCAAAATACCCACATGCACAATCTCTCAAGTTGTGCCCAAGTTATGCCCACACTTCACATTGCCGCTTTCCAACACAGTGTTTCACATTGGGTGCAACACCCCACACTCCGAATAATCCCGTGGCACAATGCCCCAACAGTGGCACAATACCCTCGCCGATGCAGTTGTTCGGTTTCGAACCACAACTGCTCGCTTTGCAAGACAAAGCGACCCAGTGATACTCGTGCACGGATGCACGCTCGCTCGCCCGGATTCCCGATATTCCCATATTTCCATTTGCCTCAAAGTATCCTTCCAACTCGTATATTTCCAACCGTCCAAGCATAATCCCAAGGTTTCCAGCCGACTGCCTCAAATGAATAATTCCAGCTATCGTATCCAACTATCCAACGCGTAAACCATTTCAAGCCACAATCCTACCAAGCCAACGACGTACACTCTATGCACGCCTCAGTGTAGTGCTTCCCGATGTTTCAGCCCAAGTGTACAAGCCATTACGTGTTTTCCATATTATTAGGCATGAAGGAGTAGAGGAGAAGGGAAAGAGCCCACTCACATTGATTGATCCCGTTAGGCATCCTGTCCTGCCGATACGGCCAATCCCTTAAACCCGTGGTCCGATGCAAGCGCGATCTACTCAACTGGTATAACCGTGCGAGCAGGCCGTGCTCTCCAAATCATCCGACCGATCGGATTAAGGAAGACGGCATTATCGTTTCCATCCAGCTATTCAGTACTGTTCTGAACGAACACCTGATTTCTATCGATCCCGCTAGCCATCTGCACATTGAAACCAACTCGATTAATCCTTCTTCCCGAAATCCGACATTTCAAATGTAACCAGCATTTGATTTATTTAGTCCGACTCAGCGTAACGCTCCGAGCGGTTGCGGGACATTACACTAGAAGTATCAGGATCGGTGCCAAGATCAACTTCTTTAGTTCTTCAAAAGCTGCCTGATATTCCACTGACCATTCAAACTTAACATCCTTTCGAGTCAAACGGGTCATTGGTGCTGAAATCCTTGCAAAGTCTGACACTAACCTTCTGTAGTACCCTGTTAATCCAAGAAAACTGTGCACATCTTCCACGGTCTTCGGAACAGGCCAATTCTCTACTGCTTCAACTTTCTTGGGATCTACTGATACTCCTTCTCCTGAGATAATATTTCCCAAGAATGAAATATGATCTAACCAGAACTAGCACTTGCTACGTTTCACATATAATTAGTGCTCCCTTAAAGTCTGTAATACTTTCCTGAGATGCTCTTCATGTTCTTCTTCATTGCGGGGGTATACAAGGATGTCGTCAATAACACTACCACAAACTGATCTAAATAGGGCATAGAGATACGGTTCATCAAATTTATAAACACTGCTGGTGCATTGGCCAATCCGAATGGCATCACTAATAACTCATAATGTCTAAATAACTCTAATAATAAGCATCCTCAAATCATGCCATGTCGAGCAGGGTTAACCAAGCTAATATTATATAGGAAGGAAATCATGATCGTACCAGTTCCTCGTGGGGCCACCGTGCTAATTGTCGCACCAGTCCCTCGTAGGGCCACCGTGCTAATAAATTAGTAACAGTTTCAACCTTCCTATAGAAAAGATGTTGGCTCATTTTAAATAAAAAAGGTCGAATATTGTACTCCACTACATGCAAATGATATACAATATCCGTGGTGGCCAGCCTTGCACAACATAAAAATTATCACGAGACGGTCCATCATGCATGATCTCGGGATGCCATTCCCTCCCATATTATAATCAATTTTTATATTACGTAATTAACCCTACAGTGGTATGGAACTCCCCACTGTGGCCATAGGAACAGTCCCCTTAATGATGTCATATAGTGTACAGGCACACTTGATACGAATCTATTTTTAATATCAGGAGTCAAGTCTGGATTCATGTAAGTGTTGTCACGCCCCAGTCCCAAAATACGTAGGACTAGGAATACGTAATACGTCAGCCGTATGTATATGAACTCCAATATATGGAAACCATACACACACGTACGCTGTACATGATTATCAAATCCACCAGTGGTAATATACTGTCAATAAGTCACACACAATCTATATCTCATCCACAGCACAAACAAATAAATAAATGAGAATAAATAACTGAATATAAAATAGGAAGTCTCAAAGTATGATAGTCGGATGGAAACAAATCCACTGCAAATCGACTATACTAAAACTACTAAAAGAGAGAAGAGATCAAACTCTAATATAAGATAAATGTCCAACAAGAAAAAGCAACTAGAATATCCATCAGCTGCGATGGATCAAAGGTACTCTAAAGATAAGACCTCCTCAGTCTGGTATGAAGCGTTAGGTCCGGGTCCGTACTCCTGTGGATACTCCTGCCTGTCTATATCTGGAAAGGGACCAGGTCCTCAAAGGGACGTAACAAGATACATATAAACATGCCAATACAGTACTGAAAATAAACATCCAACGTGGTCGCCTAACCGTCTAAGTGAATACAGTTTGAGAACAACTTTCTAACAAGTGGGCTATCGGGCCAAAATGGGATTGGCATAATTCTCTTGGAGATTCAGGGGCCTACAAAGTATGTCATCTTTTGAACGCCAGAGGCCGCCTGATAATATATAATATATAGTGGTCATCATGACCGTGCATCTCCGGAGGAGCGTACGGGTTACACAAGGAAAGTGCAAAGGAGCCCAAATGCCTTACTTATTGTTCTCCCTACCCCATTCTTTAAGAATGTCATATCCATGACACGATAATACCTCTAAATAACTGCCAGGTCTACTAGCATGCAAAGTTTCTATCAGCAGTTATCCCTATCTGTCGCACGACCTATACGTACCAGTGGCCAGCCGAGTATGCAAGTCCGTATCCTACATGTGACTCACACTCGTATAAGAATAGTGTCATGGCCAATCAAACATAAGAATGCCTCATGATAATAGGGTGGTCTCATAGAGTAGGTCCATATGCATATACATAATAAAAACAGAATACGACGTCACCGTTGTTGCACCCAAGTTCCCTTGGACGCGCAGTTTATATAGCAGTTTAAAATATATGAATTAAATGACAGAAATAAAACATGCATGCATCATATGGAATGTAATCATAGTACAATGACAAGGTATACTTGCCTGGCAAGCAATCTGTATAGTGTAAGCGTATAGATGTCAGGTACACAGGATTAGAAACTAAGGCCTCCGAATAAATGTCTCCGGATGCTGAAATAAACATCACCAACATTTTTGAAATCAGCAAAATAGCTAGAAAATACTATCTTTCATCCAATTTGGACACAGGAGCAAAACGGTAATTTCGAGTCAAAGCGGGGTCCACATATGGCCCACTTTGTACCGAAAAGCGTGCCAGGGGTAAAGGTCTCTAAATATGACAAATTATAGGTCAAACAAATTCTAAACATCAAAACAAACTCAACGGTATGTCCAATTTTGGATTCCAGTGAGCTGAACACAATTTTGCCCAAAAGTCAACCGAGGGGCCCACAAATAGGCGGCTTGGTCAACTGTCTCAGAATTGCATAAAAATTGGGTCACAGGACCAGCGTGATACCACGAGTGCAGTGGCACAAGTTTCGTCGTATTCTGACGAGCGTACAATAAATGGTGTTGTGTTTTGCAAAAGTCGCAATATGGAAACTTTTTGCGGATACATGTTGATTTCGACGCGCACACATGTCTGGACATACCATACGCGCCTTTCGGTGCAATTGGTACGCCATCGGGCGGTCCTGATTTTGTGATGATAATTTTGCACAGAGACCCATGTTTTGTCGTTTTAGCGATATAATTTTTTTTACAAAGTCATTTTTTTTACGCTTCCAATGAGGAAGAAAAGTTGGGGCTTCTGCATACGCTATCTACGAGAATGAGTTTTACGCTCAAGATGAGACAAAATCAGACGCTAAGTCAAAAAGCTATTTCTGCACAGGGCTCGAGGCATATCTCTGCATTTAATGCACGAGATTTGGTTCTTAATTGGTCATGACTGAGAAAGCTAAAGCTAAGACTATGATAATACGCTCACTACGCCTAATCAAGCTATTTACGCTGGTTTCAGGAATCATCAGGTTTACGCTGGATATTTATCTATGTAGCTTACATGTCATCTTATACGCAGGATTTAGAAACACTATTGGAAGGTGGTTAGCAGTTATTATAACTGCAGCATAAACTACAGCGTAAAATAGAAAAACTTCTGTAACTTAAGTAGGTAATCATAGCTTTGGCTTTTTATGCTAACAAGACAGTAAGTTGGCTTTTTACGCCAACAGGGGTAAAGGGTTTTTGGCATAAAACTTAAGGAAGAATGGGGTTTTAGTCAAGTGTAGATGATATCCTTATTCTCTATTCCTAAACACAGGCTTGTTTGGTACAGTTACGTAACCAAGACAATATATTCAGGACCTGTATGGGCCACCACCAAAAACATGTCACGCCCCAGTCCCAAAATACGTAGGACTAGAAATATGTAACATGCCCAGCCGTATGTATACGAACTCCAATATCTGGAAACCATATACACACGTACGCTGTATATAAATATTCAATCCATCAGTGGTAATATACTGTCACAACAAGTCTCACAGAATCTATATCTCATCCACAGCACAAATAATCAGTAGGAAATAAGAGCTGAAAATATCATCTGAATACCCAAGTTGGGTAGTAAGTTGGATAATCGGGTGGAAACAAATCCACTATAAAATGACTATCCCGAGGTAGCAACAAAATCTCTAAACAGTGAAAATAATCACAGATACTCTGAGGGTAAGATCTTCTCATCCTGGTAAGTGGAGTCAGGTCCCGGTCCGTACTCCTGTGTGTACTCCTGCTCGTCCATATCTGGAAATGGACCAGGTCCTCAGAGGGACGTAACAAGATACATAAAAATATGCCAATAAGTACTGAAATATAAACATCTAATGGGTCGCCTATCCGTCTAAGTGAATGCAGTTTGAGAACAACTTTCCACCAAGTGGACTATCTGGCTAAAAATATGGGATTGGCGTGACCCTCTCGGAGAATCAGAGGCCTCAAAGCATGTCGTCTTTTGAACGACAGAGGCTGTCAGTAATATATAGTGGTCATCATCACCCGTTTCTCCGGTGGAGAATCCGGGCGTACAGGAAAAAGTGCAAAGGAGCCCAAATGTTTTACTTATTATTCTCTCCACCCCATGCTCTAAGCATGCCATATCCATGTCATGATAAATCCTCTAAATAACTGCCAGGTCTACTAGCATACAAAGTTTCTATCAGCAGTTACCCCTAACGTACGTCACTTACATACAGGAGGCCAACCCGATACGTAGTCCGAGATCTACATGAGACTCACAACTCTGTGTAGCAACTGTGTCACGGCCAATGACCTTACTGATGCTCCCTAAAACTGGGTGGTCTCATAAATAGGTTCAATCTACAAAAATAAACATCTATATAGGCAGAATTAAACATGCATGTATCAACTGGAATATAAATAATTGTACAGTGGCAAAGTATACTTGCCAAGCAAAAGTCCTGAATAGTGCAAGCGTTCCAACAGTGTTAAGTTGTAGTAAGAAGAAGTGGGTTAGGGTTTTTGTAATTATATATATAGGAATAAGGAGGCGGTGGGATTTACTTAATGGTTAAGAAACTATTGCCACTGCTGTTTTCCTTTTATTGGTTTAGATGTGCGGTTGAGGAGATTTTTAAGGAGTGGTGGAATGAGAGACTTACACGTGTGGAAAAGCAAAGCAAAGCAAAGTTGAATTTTGCTTCTGTTGCTGATATTTTCTACTCTTAATGGTTTATGGTTTGGATTTTATGCGCGGTAAAAAGAAATTACGCAGGGGTTGGTTTTACGCGTAGAGAAAGGAAGTTTTACGTAGTGTTTTGCTACTGCTGCTGCTGTTTACGCGCGGAGAAATATACGCGGTATGGTAAGCGGTTTGCTGTTGCCAGTTTACGCAGTGTGAGCTGCTATTTCCTTATTTTACGCACGGAAGTGTGGTTAACGGGTTGCGGGTTTGATCCAATAGGAAATTCTATTTTCTATTCTTTCTTTTTCTTAATAATATATATATATATATATATATATATATATATATATATATATATATATATATATATTCATTTTTATACATAGAAAAAAATTATATTGGTGTATAATGTTAATCTAGCAACTGTCCAACAGGTCTCCTACATAGAATAAATTAGGAAAATTTATAATAGCTTCATAAATCCCTTAGATGTACAATATCTTAAATAGAAATTCAATAAAATATATTCCCTCTATTCATAATTACCACAAATAACTAATTAATCCGATTTTTAGGAATGGGGGTTTAGACTCTACCCAACTTAAAAAAATTTCGTCCTCGAAATTAAACTAAACCATGGTAGAAGTCAAGAATGGTATAAGATATAATTTAACAAAGTAAATTTATACCTTCGACTGCGAATAGATTCAGAAAACGTTTGCTCATGTCATCCTCGCGCTCCCAAGTAGATTCTCTTGGTGAGCCATGCTTCCATGCTATGCGAACCAAGGGAATAGATTGGTTCCTCAATACTTTCTCTCGATGATTGAGAATTCCTATGGGTTGCTCTTGATAAGATAAGCTAGGCCCAATGGTGATCTCCGAATGGTCAAGAATATGACTGCTATCTGCTAAATATCGCCTGAGTTGCGATATATGGAATACGTCATGTATTCCCTCAAGTGAAGGTGGTAGCGCAAGTCGATAAGCTACTTCTCCCACTCTCTCTAGCACGTCAAATGGTACAATATACCTTGGACTCAACTTGCCACGCCCTCCGAATCGAATAGTGCCTCTGGTAGGTGATATTCTTAAGAAGACATGATCGCCCTCTTTAAATTCTAAGAGACGACGATGAAGGTTTGCCCATTGTTTCTACCTGTCTTGCGCTGCTCGCAAGTGTCCTTGTATCTTTTTAACTATTTCAATTGTGTTGATTACTAACTCTGGTTCCAGAATCTGACGTTCTCCCATATCACTCCAACACACAGGAGATCTATACTTCCTTCCATACAATGCTTCAAATGGAGCCATCTGGATACTTGCCTGATAGCTATTGTTGTAAGAAAACTCTACAAGATGTAGGTGGTCCTCCCATGATCCTCCAAAGTCTAACATACAAGCCCTCAACATATCTTCTAATGTCTGAATAGTATGTTCTGACTGCCCATCTGTTTGTGGGTGGTAAGATGTACTAAACTTCAGACGAGTTCCAAGGTTTTCTTGCATGCTTCTCCAAAAATATGATGTAAAGCGTGAATCTCTATCTGACACAATGCTGACTGGTACGCCGTAAAATCTTATGATCTGTCTCATATATAGGTCAGCCAAAGCTTCTGTAGATTGGGCAACTTTGAAAGGTAAGAAATGGGCTGACTTGGTGAGTCGGTCTACTATTACCCATACTGCATATTTATTATTGGGACTCTTGGGAAAATCTGTAACGAAGTCCATAGTGATGTGTTCCCACTTCTATTCTGGAATTGGAAGTGGTTGCAATAATCCTGCTGTTCTCTGATGCTCCGCCTTTACTTGCTGACATATTAAACATTTAGCTACAAAATGAGCTATCTTTCTTTTCATTCCATGCCACCAAAAATACTGTCGTAAGTCACGATACATCTTGGTGCCTCCAGGATGAATATAATATATCGAACTATGAGCTTCTGCCATCAGCTCTTATCGAATTTCTCCATTTGGAACATAAAGACGATCACCACATCGTAATATCTCATCATCATGGATGCGCAGTCCTGTTTGCCCTCCGGTCTCTGTTCTTTCCTTTAATCTTTTGAATCTGGCGTCTGTAGGCAATGCTGTCTTGATTCTTTCTACTAGTGATGATTGTACTTGCAAATTGGTTAGTATTCCGTCTTCTCCGGTTAATATCACTTTAATGCCAAGACATTGCAAGTCCTTCAATAATTCTTTCTGTGTTGTCAAGAAGTAAACTGTTGGCTTTCGGCTTAATGTGTTTGCTACAACGTTAGTCTTGCCTGGATGATAATGTAGCTCTATCTCAAAATCTTTCATGAACTCGAGCCATCGACGTTGCCTCATATTTAACTCCTTCTGTGTGAAGACATACTTGAGACTTTTGTGGTCTGTATATATTTTCACTCGTTCCCTATATAAGTAATGTCTCCATAACTTTAGAGAAAATACAACGGCTGCAAGTTCCAAGTCATGAGTTGGATAATTCTTCTCATGTACTCATAATTGCCTAGATGCATATGCAATCACCTTGCCATGATGCATCAATACGCATCCCAAATTTTTCCTGATGCGTCACTATAGATCACATAGCCTCCTGATCCTGATGGAATAGTTAATACTGGTGTTGTAGTCAGTCGCTTCTTTAATTCTTCGAAAGCAGCTTGACATTCGTTGGTCCATATAAACTCTTGATCTTTGCATGTCAACCGATTCATAGGTGTTGCTATCCTTGAGAAGTTCTCCATGAACCGTCGATAATATCCCGCAAGTCCAAGAAAAATTCTCACTTCCGCTGCTGATTTAGGAACAGGCCATGTCTCAACTGCCGAGATCTTTTCTGGATCAACAGAAATACCATCTCCTGTAATGACATGTCTAAGAAATGAAACTTTGTCCAAGAAGAACTCATATTTACTGAGTTTCGCATATAACTGCTCTCTTCGTAGGTGCTTCTCGTGTTCCTCGTGGCTCTTTGAATAGACAACTATATCATCTATGAAGACAACCACGAACTGATCTAAATACTGATGGAAGACTCGATTTATTAAGTCCATAAAGATAGCTAGAGCATTGGTCAATCCAAATGGCATGACCAGAAACTCGTAGTGCCCATATCTTGTCCGAAATACAGTTTTCGGAATGTCCTCCTTTCGTACCTTCACTTGGTGATATCCCGATCTCAAATCTATCTTTGAGAACATCTTGGCTCCATTAAGCTGGTCAAATAGGTCATCAATGTGTGGCAGTGGATATTTATTCTTTACAGCCACTGCATTTAATGCTCTATAGTCAATGCACATACGTACTGACCCATCCTTCTTTGGTACGAACAACACTGGTGCACCCCAGGGTGATGCACTTGGTCGGATGAAACCTCTCTCTTCTAGTTCTTTCAATTGTCTCTTCAGTTCATCCATCTCCATCTTCGCCAGTCTATAAATATGTGATGCTATGGGTGCTGCTCCCGGTGTCAATTCAATCAAAAATTCTACGTCTCTATCTGGGGGGAATCCTGGTAATTCTTCTGGAAAGACGTCTGGAAATTCTGAAATAATAGGATGATAGATAACATCGTCCATCGTGAGCTGCATACCATTAAGGATTTCGGTGGATCCTCGTGCAAACTCAAGTTCAAGCTGGCCTGGTACCTTGAAAAGAATGCTTCCTCCAAGGCAATCAAAGAAAGCGTGGTACTTGCTTAGCCAGTCCATTCCAAGCACAATATCAAAAGTAGGCATAGGAAGGACTAAGAGTCGGGCATTCATTTCTCTGCCACGTATCACTATAGGACACGTTCTACAAATTCTACTAATAGGTATAACTCCACCCCCGGTAAGAATTCTAATACAAGTAGGTAAAGGTGTAGAGGTAATATTGTGTTTGGCAATAAAACTAGATGATATGAATGAGTGGGTGGCTCCAGTATCAAACAATGTCATAGCAGAAAAGTAAAAGCAAGAGTGATACCTGCTATGACATCAATCTCCTGATTTATATCATCCACTTCCATTGCAAAAGCTTGTCCGTTCCTCTGTGGCTGTCCATGACTAGCTCTCAGGTACTGATCCTCCTGGTTAGGTAGTGGTGGTCCTCGCTGAAATCCTCCTGTTATTGGAGGTCGAGGTGCTCTTGGTCTCATCATTTGCTGAGATGCCTTTGGTGCTGGAAGTGCTAGCCTCTGTGCTGGTAGTGGAAGGGTCAATGCTTGTTGCATAGGACAGTCTTTTAATATATGTTATCCGGAACCACATCTCATACACTGTCCCAAGCGGACTCGACAGTCCCTCGAGATGTGCCCGTGTCTCCCATAATAATTGTATTGAGACTTCTCTGGAATCTGGTATGGTCCTGCTCTGTGTTGATACTGCTGTTGTTGAGCTGAAGGACGTCTAATAGTTTCTCCTTGTTGTGTCCTTGCCGGTCCTTGTTGCGTCCTCAGCTGACTTCCTTTTCCCTTGCTGATTGTTTCTTGTAATCTGGATTCTGTCAGTAACTCGGCATAAGAGATTCGGGACTGGGAGCTAGTATAGTGTTGGAGCTCTTTAGTCAGTCCACGATAAAATCTCTTAGCCTTGTCCAAGTCATCTGGTATCAAAGCAGCGCCATATTTACTGATGCAACTAAACTCAGCATCATACTCGTCTACTGTTCGATTCCCCAACTCCAGGTGGAGCAACTGGTTATATAATGCATCTCTGACAGTGTCCGGGAAGTACTTCTGTAAGCCCCCTAATTTTTCAAGAATTCTTAATTTAGATTTTTTATAATTTTTTGGGATTTTTTTCGTAATAAAAACCTAGGTATTTGGTAATTAAATGATTTTTAATTGCTGTTAATAATATTAAAATATTATGAAAATAATATTTTATGGTGTAAAATGGAAAACCGGACATAGAATAATTTTTCGAGAATTTATTGGACTCCGGAAGCATTTTTAAAGCCCTAAAAACTAAGTTGAATTAAACGAAATTCAACCCCAAAAATAAACCGGGTTTATTTTCAAAATAAACCAAATCGACTCAGACCCGGTTTAACTGAACCGAACGCAGCCTTATCGGGTTGGGTCGGATCTAAACCCGACCCGAAACCCGCAGACCCAAACCCGCACTTAAACACTAGCGGGTCGGGCCGGATTCATGTTGAACCCGACCCGCAGACCCAAACCCGTTAATCGCCAAAACCCTAATCTTATCGGGATTACTGTTCAGGCTTATTTATGGCCTCAAATTCTGTGCCCCACCGCCGTCGCCGCTGCAACCCGCTCTCTCTCCTCTCTCAGCCTCTCTCCGCCACTCCGGTCGCCGCCCTAGCCTAAACCCTAACCCTCGTCGACCACCACCTCTCCGCCTCAGCCATCCTCTGCCACCCTCTTCGACGACTCCCCCGTCGTCGATTCCCCCGACCATCTCCTCGCCGTCTCCTCCTCCCCGCTCAGCCACGAGCACCGCTGCCCCAAGTCAGCCCCGCACCGCCACCGCCTTCCCTCCTCTGCTCCACTCCCCCGCAGCCTCGACTTTTCCCCCCATCTCCAGCACCGACTCGACCACCACCCTATCCACCCTCGTCTCTCCCACCGACGAACCCTTCGTCGTCCTCCACCCTGACCCGTCGTCTTTCTCCCCTCGACGAGTCAACCCCCTGCCCTAGCCTCCCTCCTCTGCTCCCAAACGACCCCGCCGACTCGAGCCCCCTCGCCGCCCGAGCTCGACCCCGGCCGCCTGAGACCTAGCCACCCTGAGACATCTCCCCAACTCCTCTGACTCTCTCCCGTCTCCGACCCGTAGACCCCCTCGAGCCCTCTCCCCGCTCCACGACCTCATCTTCCCCGACCTAACTCCCCGCTCCAGCCGCTCAGTCCCGCGCCTCCGCCTTGCCGACGAACCAGAGCCCCTCCGCCACGATGCCCTAGCCGTCGATGATCCGCCAGAGTCTGCTCCGCCCTCCTCCGGCCAGCCCCGGCGAAGCCCTAGCCCCTGGCCGCAGCTGAACCCTAACCCTAGCCGGACACGGAAGACCGGACACAGGACACGGACACGAAGAAATCCTCTATTCACGGAGCTCTGTTCAGGTAACCCGTTCTCTCTCCTCGCTGATCCGATTTCTGTTCCGTCAGTTATGACGTGTAGACTGTGTGACCCCCTCGATGCCCATGCAATCCGCTTGGTGCGTCGCGTCCTGTGGTGATCGCAAACCGCGATCCAAAAGCAGGAAAATTAATGCCCTGTTTTACCCCGGAACTGAGTACGCCCCGCCAAACGGGATAACTTAGTCGCGCACGGTCTTCACAGAAATGTGCGCGTCGTTGATACGGACGTGCAGGATTTCGCAGAATTTGATTTGGATGTGCGTGCACACCGGAATCAACGCGTATCCGCCGACAACGTCCCGTATTCGCCTATTCTAGAATACATCGTAACTTTGTGTACACATGTCGGATCGAGACGAAACTTACTCCATCGGACTCGTAGCAATACGCTGGTCCTGTGACCCAAGTTTGGTTGAATTCTGAGAACGTTGACAAAATCGTGTATCGTGGGCCCCACAGGCTCCACTTGACGGGCGATTTTGTGATCGGCTCATCGAAATCCATTTCTGAAAGTTCTGTTGGGTTTGTATCATCGTTATGGACTTGTTGACACTAAGTTAGAAAAATTTGGAGACCTTTGACCCTGACACATTTTTCGGTGCAAAGTGGCCCACATATGGACCCTGCTTTGACCCGGAAATGTCATTTTTGCCCATGTATCCAAATTGGACTTAAGGACAGGCATTTCTAGCTATTTGATATTTTCTGAATCTAATGGTGATGTTTATTTCAGCAACCGGAGTAGTCCCTACAATCACACTGAGACCAGATCTACAGTTGGAGCCAGAACCTCAAGCAAGTGTACCTTGCCAACTTTGCAGTCTTGTTACATATTTTTCTTGATTCATTTATATTGTTGTGAATGCTTGACCTAGGACCGTGTGACTTACTTAGCGTCCGATTAATAGTCAGGTGCCAACACCGAACGCGACGTTGTGTATTGTCATCTAGACATGGATACCGAGACCCTATACTTCTCGTACTTGTCTTATTAAGTACATCTGAACCCAGGACACTTGACACTATTTATGAGACAGAATCTTCCTGAGATATTCATGGTGATTCTGTATAGGATACAGGCTTTATGGCATAGACATTATATACATAGACATTAGATAACTTGTTGCATTAGATATGATTTTGCGTGACATGGACATGATGCATCGTGGACATGAGACGTGTGATTACATGGGGTGGGGAGAGACACACAGGCTACAGGCTGATCATATATATATAACCCCTATTATTGTGAGGCACAAGACTCTGAAACCCGAGCTTGGCCCATTACTCATTATTACTGCTACCGGCTCCCCGACACAGAGCTTGTAGTGGCTCAGCCTGAGTACTCGTGATGCTCTTACTTGTATTTCACATAGATGGTTACATACTTACCCTATTTATTTTATTATTTATTGTACTGCATTTATTTTGGCTTGTATTATTTGTACCTTATTATGTCCCCTGAGGACCTGGATCCGGATTATGTCCCCAGGATTTGCAGACGAGATCTATCCCGAGGTATACGGGACAACAGCAGGAGCTGATACAGGAGCTGTACCGACACCCGAGGACGAGATTGTACCAGAGGACTTCTCCTGAGTATTGGCTTGAGATACTCATTTATTTCTGTTTCTAGTTATTTTATTTCCAGTCTATTGCATTGATGTATCAGACTTATTCTCGGATTGTTCTCCGAGATACTTTTATTGAGATATGTCAGTTTATTTTATTTGCATTATTCTGGCATTTGATCTGTGATTATCTGTTATGGATGAGATTAGATTAGACTGTGACTTGTATCATTGGACCTACTTATTGTTGTATTACAGCTTAAGTATGCCCCGATGGATCCATTAAATTGGGTTTGTCCATCGGTGTGTGCTGCTGGCTATTGCCACGCGTCCAGTCCCTCGATATTTTGGGACTGGGACGTGACATAGTTTTTGTGGTGGCCCATGCAGGTCAACGACTAAATTGCTTCGGTTTTAACTTAGGGATCGAGCAAGCCTGCAATAAGAATAGGATAAGTTTTTAGGATCTCATCCACTTGCTTGAAACATTCTTGATATCTATATCGGATTCGAATTCATTTCTTGACTTGCATCCTGCATTGATTCTTGTGCGCCTCTTATAGTTTATTTTTGGTTGCAAAGAAATGAATCCACAAGCCAGCGAAGAGCCTTATCCAGGAACACCACAAGGTGTTGTGGTTACCCACGAAGATGAAGTGATACCAGTTGGTGCAGGTCAATCATCACAACAACGTAGTCCAGCAAGTCAGCATACCTCGAGAATCCAGGAAGATGATGTTCCACCGTCGACGCAGTTTGCTCCACCGATGCCTACCGTTCCACAAGGGTAGGCTATGGACGAACAACAAGTGTTTCAAATATTCTACGCGATGATGCAAGCCCACCAGAAAGTTCATCAAGAA
Organism: Iris macrosiphon; assembly: GCA_036927795.1. NCBI lineage: Eukaryota > Viridiplantae > Streptophyta > Magnoliopsida > Asparagales > Iridaceae > Iris > Iris macrosiphon. The sequence continues at coordinate 36,819,819 of JAYESA010000018.1, read as the reverse complement.
GCTCAGCAAAACCAAGCGGAGAAGTTCATCGATAGATTTAGCTCGGAGTTACGGAAGTTAATCAGCTCAAATGCAACAACCTTAGACTCGGACGTTCTTACTGCAGCATGATCCATGGAGCACAATACAAGGATAGAGACCAGCCAGAAGCGGCCGTATGCATCAGCACCAGACCAAGCAAAACAAGAAAGAGTTGCAAAGCGATCACAGATGAACCCACCACAGAGAGCATCTACACCACTTGCACTAGTCCTTCCTACTTGTCACTACTGTGGCAAGGTAGGCCATTTCGCTAAAGAATGTCGACGCAGATTGGGACTATGTTTATCTTACGGATCCAAAAAGCATACGGTAAGGGATTGCCCTGAACGTCAAGAGAAATCAGTGATGATTCATCAACCAGCCACATCAGCACCAGCCGGAGCACCACAGAAAGGAATTGCAAAGAGTTCTCTCATGCACCAGCCGCCAGAAGCATCTCCGCAAGTACTGCCTATCTGTTAGTATTGTCGTAAGAGAGGCCATATTAATAAGGAGTGCAGATGCAAGTTAGGATTATGCTTGATTTGCGGAACCAATCAACACTTAGCCAAGGATTGTCCTTATCATCGAGAGAAATATTGATGATTCATCAACCACCCACATCAGCTCCAGCCGGAGCACCACAGAAAGAAATTGCAAGGAAGTCTCACATGCACCAGCCACCAGAAGCACCTCCTCAAGTACTACCTATCTGTCAGCATTGTCGTAAGCGAGGCCATATTGAGAACGAGTGCAGACGCAAAAGGAAATTATGCTTAGCTTGCGGATCCAGTCAGCATTTAGTAAAAGAATGCCCCGAACGTCGAGAAAGAGCGCTAAAGTCACCAGCACCGAGGCTAGCTTATCCAGCATTGGAAGCACCGCAAACGGGAGTTCAAGGCATCAGACCACCAGCCCCAGGAGGATATCAGCCGAGACCACACTTGGCACCACAAGCAACACTTTTCCAGCAGGCTCAACAGCAGCAGAGGAATCAACTGCAAGGACGTGAACAAGCTCCAGCGATGACTTTGGAAGACGCACAGACTCATGGAGTAGCTAATGCGCGTAAGTTTTTATAGTTATCTGCTTCTAGATTTGTTTTAGCTCGTGCCTGTTGGTTCGTGACCTCAGCCTTAACATAGTAATGTTGAATTTGCTAATAACCTAGAATGTTTTATAATTGATAACCTAATATGTTTTATAAGTAACGAACTATAGTCTTCTAAATCTCCTTTATACGGGAGATTGCATAACTTTTAATGCTTAGGGAAATAATTTTCCCGTTGTATTATTCTTACACCCTCAACCTTGATTCCCCTTGATCGCGCTGTGCTTCGAACAATGTTTGCAACCGTGTCATCTCTGTTGACCGGTTATTCTTTGATTGCGAGGACGCAATCCTCTTAAAGGGGGTAGATTGTAAGCCCCCTGATTTTTCAAGAATTTTTAATTTAGATTTTTCAGAATTTTCTATAATTTTTTGGGATTTTTTTGTAATTAAAACCTAGGTATTTGGTAATTAAATGATTTTTAATTGCTATTAAATAATATTAAAATATTATGAAAATAATATTTTATGGTGTAAAATAGAAAACCGGACATAGAGTAATTTTCTGGAAATTTATTGGACTCCGGAAGCATTTTTAAAGCCCTAAAAACTAAGTTGAATTAAACCAAATTCAACCCATAAAATAAACCGGGTTTATTTCCAAAATAAACCAAACCGACTCAGACCCGGTTCAACTGAACCGAACGCAGCCTTATCGGGTCGGGTCGGATCTAAACCTGACCCAAAACCTGCAGACCCAAACCCGCACTTAAACACTAGCGGGTCGGGCCAGATTTATGTTGAACCCGACCCGCAGACCCAAACCCGTTAACCACCGAAACCCAAATCTTATCGGGATTACTGTTCAGGCTTATTTATGGCCTCGAATTCTGTGCCCCGCCGCTGCCGCAACCCGCTCTTTCTCCTCTCTCAGCCTCTCTCCGCCGCTCCGGTCGCCGCCCTAGCCTAAACCCTAACCCTCGTCGACCACCACCTCTCCGCCTCAGCCATCCTCTGCCACCCGCTTTGACGACTCCCCCGTCGTCAATTCCCCCGACCATCTCCTCGTCGTCTCCTTCGCCCCACTCAGCCACAAGCCCCGCTGCCCCAAGTCAGCCCTGCACCGCCACCGCCTTCCCTCCTCTGCTCCGCTCCCCCGCAGCCTCGACTTTTCCCCCCATCTCCAGCACCGACTCGACCACCACCCTGTCCACCCTTGTCTCTCCCGCCGACGAACCCTTCGTCGTCCTCCACCCTGATCCGTCGTCTTTCTCTTCTCGATGAGTCAACCCCTGCCCTAGCCTCCCTCTTCTGCTCCCAAACGACCCCGCCGACTCGAGCCCCCTCGCCGCCCGAGCTTGACCCCGGCCGCCTGAGACCTAGCCACCCTGAGACATCTCCCCAACTCCTCTGACTCTCTCCCATTTCTGACCCGTAGACCCCCTCGAGCCCTCTCCCCGCTCCACGACCTCATCTTCCCCGACCTACCTCCCCGCTCCAGTCGCTCAGCCCCGCACCTCCGCCTTGCCGACGAACCAGAGCCCCTCCGCCTCGATGCCCTAGCCGCCGACGATCCGCCAGAGTCCGCTCTGCCCTTCTCTGGCCAGCCCCTGCGAAGCCCTAGCCGCTGGCCGCAGCTGAACCCTAACCCTAGCCTGACACGAAAGACCGGACACAGGACACGGACACGAAGAAATCCTTGATTCACGGAGCCCTGTTCAGGTAACCCGTTCTCTCTCCTTGCTGATCCGATTTCTGTTCTGTCAGTTGTGACGTGTAGACTGTGTGACCCCCACGATGTCCGTGCAACCCGCTCGGTGCGTCGCGTCCTATGGTGATCGCAAACCGCGATCCAAAAACAGGAAAATCAACCCCATGTTTTATCCCAAAACTGAGTATGTTCCGCCAAACGGGATGACTTGGTAGCGCGCGGTCTTCACCAAAATGTGCACGCCGTTGATACGGACATGCAAGATTTCGCAGAAGTTGATTTGGATGTACGTACACACCGGAATCAACGTGTATCCGCCGACAACGCCCCATATCTACCTATTCTAGAATACGTCGTAACTTTGTGTACACACTTCAGATCGAGACGAAACTTGCTCCATCGGACTTGTAGCAATACGCTGGTCCTGTGACCCAAGTTTGGTTCGATTCTGAGAACGTTGACAAAATCGCGTATCGTGGGCCCCACAGGCTCCACTTGACGGGCGATTTTGTGATCGGCTCATCGAAATCCAATTCTGGAAGTTCTGTTGGGTTCGTATCATCGTTCTGGACTAGTTAACACTAAGTTGGATGAATTTGGAGACCTTTGACCCTGACACATTTTTTGGTGCAAAGTGGCCCACATATGGACCCCGCTTTGACCCGGAAATGTCATTTTTGCCCTTGTGTCCAAATTGGACTAAAGGACAAGCATTTTTAGCTATTTGATATTTTCTGAATCTAATAATTATGTTTATTTCAGCAACCGGAGTAGTCCCTACAATCACACTGAGACCAGATCTACAGTTGGAGCCAGAACCCCAGGCAAGTGTACCTTGCCAACTTTGCAGTCTTGTTACATATTTTTCTTGATTCATTTATATTATTGTGCATGCTTGACCTAGGACCGTGTGACTTACTTAGCGTCCGATTAATATTTGGGTGCCAACACCGAATGCGGCCTTGTGTATTGTCATCTAGACATGGATACCGAGACCCTATACTTCTCGTACTTGTCTTATCAAGTACATCTGAACCCAGGACACTTGATACTATTCATGAGACAGAATTTTCCTGAGATATTCATGGTGATTCTGTATAGGATACAGGCTTTATGGCATAGACATTATATATATAGACATTAGATGACTTGTTGCATTAGATATGATTGTGCGTGACATGGACATAATGCATCGTGGACATGAGACGTGTGATTACATGGGGTGGGGAGAGACACACAGGCTATAGGCTGATCATATATATATAACCCCTATTATTGTGAGGCACAAGACTCTAAAACCCGAGCTTGGCCCATTACTCATTATTACTACTACCGGCTCCCCGACACAGAGCTTGTAGTGGCTCAGCCTGAGTACTCGTGATGCTCTCACTTGCATTTCATATAGATGGTGTCACGCCCCAGTCCCAAAATGACGAGGGACTGAGCACGTGAGCAATGGCCAGCAGCACGCACTGATGGACAACCCAATTTAATGGATCCATCAGGGCATGCTTAAGCTGTAGTCTAGCAGTACTAAGTGCAAGTCTCAGGTATTACTAATCTCATCCATAGAATAAACACAGATTAATTGCCAGAAATAATGCAATGGAAATAAATAAGCAATATCAAATAAGTGTCTCGGGAAACAAATTCGAGAATTATTCTGTTACATTTTAAGAAAAAGATAGGAAATAAAATACTGAAATGGAAATACTGTGAATATGTAGCCGGTGCTCAGGAGAAGTCTTCTGCAACTATCTCGTCCTCGGTTCCGGGTTCTGCTCCAAGGAGTGCTCCTGTACCGTACACCTCGGGGTAGTTCTCTGCGGCTACACCTGGGGACATAGTCCATTCCAGGTCCTCAGGAGACATAACAAGGTACAGAAAATACAAGCCAAAACATATGCAGTGCAGCAATAAAATAAACAGCAGGGTAAATATGTAAACCAGCTAGTGATATGCAAGTGAGAGTTTTAGTCATACTCAGGCTGACTACTACAGGATCAGTGTCGAAGAAACCATAGCAGTATTTTCTCGAGGAGCCAGTAAGGAACCGAAGCTCTGTATCAGAGTCTAAGGCACCGCCAGATAAAAGTATTTATATTATATTATATTCAGCCTTGATATGATAATACTCTCCCCACCCCATGTAATCTCACGTCACAGTTCCAGAAATATCAGGTACAAGTCACGCAAGTTTGAACTAATACAATGAGTCAGGCTAGAATCTAAGCAAGTAAACTGGAATGTCATGAAAACGTAACCTATACGAAATCACCAGGTATATCTCAGGCAATTTCGTCACATGAATAGTGTCAGGTGTCCTGGGTTAAGCAGGTAAACAAGTTTACTTAGGCATATACAAGAAATCAAGTAAATACTATAACCAGAAATATCTAAGAATTGACAAGCTTTACTTGCCCACTGATGTATAACCAAGTCCAGAAAATAACTAGCAAGCTGCAGGGTTTGGCAATGTACACTTGCCTGTGGTTCCGGCTATGGTTGCAGTTCTGACTTCGGCAGGAATTGCAGGCGGTACTCCGGTTGCTGAAACAAACATCACCATCAGATCCAAAAAATATCAATCAGCTAGAAATGCTTGTCCTTGGGTCCAATTTGGAGACAAGGGCAGAAATGGCAGTTTTGGGTCAAAACGGGGTCCACATGCGGGCCCGCTTTGCACCGAAAAATGCGTTCGGGTCAAAGATCTCCAATTTTACCAAACTCAGTGTCAACAGGTCAGAAACACTGATACGAACCCAACGGAACTTTCAGAATTGAATTCTGATGAGCCGATCACAAAATCGTCCGTCGAGCGGGGCCTGTGGGGCCCACGACACGCGATTTCGTCAACGTTCTCAGAATCAAACCAAACTTGACCCACTGGACCAGCGTATCACTACGAGTCCGATGGCACAAGTTTCATCTCGATCCGACGTGTGTACACAAAGTTAGGTCAAATTCCAGAAAAGTCGGATACGGGACGATGTCCGCGGATACGCGTTGATTCCGGTGTGCACGCACACCCGAATCAGCTTCTGCGAAATCCTGCATGTCCGTATCGACGAGGCGCACGTATCTGTGAAGACCGCGCGCGACCAAGTCGTCCCGTTTGGCGGGGCGTACTCAGTTCCGGGGTGAAACAGGGTCTGGTTTTTCCTGTTTTTGGATCGCGGTGTACGATCACCACAGGACGCGATGCCTCGAACGGTTTGTCCGGACACCGAGAGGGTCATACAGGCTTCGCAACACAATTTGCGGAATCGAAAACAGAGCTACGAGCAAAAAGATACACGCACCTGAAGGGGACCCGAAAACCAGGGTCAAACCGTGTCCGACACGTGTCGGACACAGGGGATCGAATTAGGGTTAGGGTTAGGGTTTGGCCTCGGCTGCGGCGGCGGAGGGGCGGCCGGCCGGAGGGAGCCGGGGGCGGGGGTGCGTGGCCGCGGGAGGCGGCTGCCGGAGCGGGCGGGGGTCGCCGGAGGCACTGCGGCGCTGGCAGCGGCCGCTGCTGCTGCTGCTGGAGGTGGAGGGAGGAGCTGCGGGCGGGGCTGCGGCGCGGCGTCGTCGGCGGTGGGTGGCTGGCTGTGGGGGAGATCGGAGGAGAAGGGTGATCGGGGTGGGTTTTAATAGGGGCTGGGGGAGAGAGGGTGGAGGCCGGGTCGGGTTTGCGGGTCGGGCGGCGGCGGGTCCGACCCGACCCGCTAGGGGCTGGGCTCGGGTTGGGCTGGGCCGGGCCGGCCTAACAGGCCGCGGGCTGAAAATGGATTTAAAAAAATACTAATAATAATAAAAATAATAATAATAATAATAATAATAATAAATAAATAAATAAATAAATACTTTTTAGGTGTTTAAAAATAGGTCCGGGGTCCAATAAATTCCAGAAAAATTGTCCTAAGTCCAGTTTTTCATTTTACACCCAAAAATATTATTTTCATAATATTTTAATATAATTTAATAACAATTAAAAATTATTGAATAATTAAAACCCTGTTTTTAAATTACAGAAAATTCCCAGAAAATTCCAAAAAATTGGGAAAAATCCAGGTTTTAAAATTTTGAAAAATTCAGGGGGTTTACAGATGGTTACATACTTATCCTATTTATTTCATTATTTGTTGTACTGTATTTATTTTGTCTTATATTATCTGTACCTTGTTATGTCCCCTGAGGACCTGGATTCGGATTATGTCCCCAGGATTTGCATACGAGATCTATCCCGAGGTATACGGGACAACAGCAGAAGCTGATACAGGAGTTGTACCGACACCCGAGGATGAGATTGTGCCAGAGGACTTCTCCTGAGTATTGGCTTGAGATACTCATTTATTTCTGTTTCTAGTTATTTTATTTTCAGTCTATTGCATTGATGTATCAGACTTATTCTCGGATTGTTCTCCGAGACACTTTTATTGAGATATGTCAGTTTATTTTATTTGCATTATTCTGGCATTTGATCTGTGATTATCTATTGTGGATGAGAATAGATTAGACTGTGACTTGTATTATTGGACCTACTTATTGTTGTATTACAGCTTAAGTACGCCCCGATGGATCCATTAAATTGGGTTTGTCCATCGGTGTGTGCTGCTGGCCATTGCCACGCGTCCAGTTCCTCGATATTTTGGGACTTGGGCGTGACAACTTCCTTTCAAAGCACTCCAAGAACTGCTCCCAAGTCTGGTATGTATCCAGTTGGCGCTCCATGGATTCCCACCAGTGATGAGCATTACCATCTAAAAGCGTCCTCACACCTGTCATCCACAGCTCGGTAGGTAGCTGCGATGCTTCTAATATCTTTCGAGTGTGAGTGATCCAGTTAGTAGTTTCTTCTGGGTTCTCAATGCCTTTGTATGGCCTCGGACCTATTTGTACAAAGTCTTTCACCTTACCAACTTTAGCTCGAGGTTCTAGAGCTAGTGCTTGAGTTGGTGTAGTAGTCTTTGCAGCCATCATTTCAAGTGCTGCCAGGAATTCTTGTCTCTACTTGGCTGCTTGTTGTCTCTGTTCTTGTATCATCATCTGGAAACATTGGAATAGTTGTGCCTGGCCATCCTGCTGTGTCGATGATACTGGAAGGTTCCTATTTGGTGGAACAGGAAAGTCAGATGGAACTGGATTATGAATCTGTCCATCTGGTCCTGAAAGTCTAGGGTTCGTTGAGGTTCCTTCTTGAGTCTGATTATTGACTCCAGGGGTTGTGTCACCATCGACAACAGTATATCCCTTCTGCATATCCATCTCTCTACAGGTAATGTACACCACGTTTAGAAGCAGTACAGGAATCAAACAGAGATGTAAAATTTATCGGCGTAAAATATGGTATCAGAAATATCCGGGTAAAACAGAGAAGCGTAAGGTAAGGTTTTAGAGTTGTCTGCATAAAACAGAGACTCAAAGAAAAAATAGAGCTTCAAAACTGTTCTCGTAAAATAGGGCTTCAGAACTGTCTCGGAAAAAGTCTGCGTAAAAGTTTCCGTACGTAAAGTCTGATGCATAAACTCTGCGCGTAAAATCTAACATACGTTGTAGCGTAAAGTTGTTCGTGGATCTTTTTGTTTTTCCTCGGATAAATTTGTCATTCAAATCAGTGATCCTGACATCTGACAAAAGTACTGCACGATGATCAAGAGGTCGGTTGTGATGATAATTTTGCACAGAGACCCAGGTTTTGTCGTTTTAGCAATTTTTTTTTTTACAAAGTCGTTTCTTTTTTTTTCTTTTTTTTACGCTTCCAATAAGGAAGAAAAGTTGGGGCTTCTGCATACGCTATCTACAGGAATAAGTTTTACGCTCTAGATGAGACAAAATCAGACGCTAAGTCAAAAAGCTATTTCTGCACATGGCTCGAGACATATCTCTACATTTAATGCACGAGATTTGGTTCTTAATTGGTCATGACTGAGAAAGCTAAAGCTAAGACTGTGATAATACGCTCACTACGCCTAATCAAGCTATTTACGCTGGTTTCAGGAATCATCAGGTTTATGCTAGATATTTATCTATGTAGCTTACATGTTGTCTTATACGCAGGATTTAGAAACACTATTAAAATATGGTTAGCAGTTATTATAACTGCAACGTAAAAATATAGCATAAAATAGAAAAACTTCTGTAACTTAAGTAGGTAATCATAGCTTTGGCTTTTTATGCTAACAAGACAGTCAGTTGGCTTTTTACGCCAACAGGGGTAGGGTTTTTGGCGTAAAACTTAAGGAAGAATGAGGTTTCAGTCAAGTGTAGATGAGATCCTTATTCTCTATTCCTAAACACAGGCTTGTTTGGTACAGTTACGTAACCAAGACAATATATTCAGGACCTGCATGGGCCACCACCAAAAATATGTCACGCCCAGTCCCAAAATACGTAGGACTAGGAATACGTAATATGTCCAGTCGTATGTATACGAACTCCAATATCTGGAAACCATATACACACGTACGTTGTATATGAACATTCAATCCATCAGTGGTAATATACTGTCACAACAAGTCTCATAGAATCTATATCTCATCCACAGCACAAATAATCAGTAGGAAATAAGAGCTGAAAATATCATCTGAATACCCAAGTTGTGTAGTAAGTCGGATAATCGGGTGGAAATAAATCCACTACAAAATGACTATCCCGAGGTAGCAACAAAATATCTAAATAGTGACAATAATCACAGATACTCTGAGGGTAAGATCTCCTCATCCTGGTAAGTGGAGTCAGGTCCCGGTCCATACTCTTGTGGGTACTCCTGCTCGTCCATATCTGGAAAGGGACCAGGTCCTCAGAGGGACGTAACAAGATACATAAAAACATGCCAATAAGTACTGAAATATAAACATCTAATGGGTCGTCTATCCGTCTAAGTGAATGCAGTTTGAGAACAACTTTCCATCAAGTGGGCTATCTGGCTAAAAATATGGGATTGGCGTGACCCTCTCAAAGAATCAGAGGCCTCAAAGCATGTCGTCTTTTGAACGACAAAGGCCGCCAGTTATATATAGTGGTCATTATCACCCATTTCTCCGGTGGAGAATCCGGGCGTACAGAAAAAAGTGCAAAGGAGCCCAAATGTTTTACTTATTGTTCTCCCCACCCCATGCTCTAAGCATGCCATATCCATGCCATGATAAATCCTCTAAATAACTGCCAGGTCTACTAGCATACAGAGTTTCTATCAGCAGTTACCCCTAATGCACGGCACTTACGTACAGGAGGCCAACCCGATACGTAGTCCGAGATCTACATGAGACTCACAACTCTGTGTAGCAACTGTGTCACGGCCAATGACCTTACTGATGCTCCCTAAAACTGGGTGGTCTCATAAATAGGTTCAATCTACAAAAATAAACATCTATATAGGCAGAATTAAACATGCATGTATCAACTGGAATATAAATAATTGTACAGTGGCAAGGTATACTTGACAAGTAAAAGTCCTGAATAGTGCAAGCGTTACAACAGTGTTAAGTTATAGTAAGAAGAAGTGGGTTAGGATTTTTGTAATTATATATATAGGAATAAGGAGGCGGTGGGATTTACTTAATGGTTAAGAAACTATTGCCACTGCTATTTTCCTTTTATTGGTTTAGGTGTGCGGTTGAGGAGATTTTTAAGGAGTGGTGGAATGAGAGACTAACACGTATGAAAAAGCAAAGCAAAGCAAAGCAAAGTTGGGTTTTGCTTCTGTTGCTAATATTTTCTTCTCTTAATGGTTTATGGTTTGGATTTTACGCGCGGTGAAAAGAAATTATGCGGGGGTTGGTTTTACGCGTAGAGAAAGGAAGAGTTTTATGCAGTGTTTTGCTACTGCTGCTGCTATTGTTTACGCACGGAGAAATATACGCGGTGTGGTGAGCGCTTTGCTGTTGCCTGTTTACGCAGGGTGAGCTGCTATTTCCTTATATTACGCGCGGAAGTGGGGTTAACGGGTTGCGAGTTTGATCCAATAGGAAATTCTATTTTCTATTCTTTCTTTTTTTTATTAATAATATCTATATATATATATATATATATATATATATATATTCATTTTTATACATAGAAAAAAATTATATTGGTATATACGGTTAATCTAGCAACTGTCCAACGGGTCTCCTACATGAAAAAAACTAGGAAAATTTATAATAGCTTCATAAATCCCTTAGATGTACAATATCTTAAATAGAAATTCAATAAAATATATTCCCTCTATTCATAATTACCATAAATAACTAATTAATCCGGTTTTAAGGAATGAGGGTTTACATGTTCGAAGGAAACTAATACACAGAGTTGGAAGAGTGATAGGTCATGAACTTACCGGTAAAGACGGAGTCGAATTTGGTCGAGCGATGGAACAGGAATCAGCACCTGAATAGGGGTAAGTCGCTGTCAATTTCCTGTGCGGCGCGCGCGGGATGACGCGAACGGCGAGCGGCTTTCTCCGGCGGTGCTGCGGCGGCGGTCGAGGAGGTCGGCGGCGGCTCGGGGTTGTGAAGATGGTAAGGGTTTAGGGTTTGGGTTTATAATGGGTTATATATATATATATATATATATATATATATATATATATATATATATATATATATATATATATATAGGTTGAGAGAGGGGGAGTTTACTCGCGCGGGGGGGAGGGGGGGGTTTACTCGCTGCTGCTGCTGCGGGGATTTGCTTAAGCGGGTAGGCTTAGGGGAATGGGTTTGCGGGTAGACTTAGGCGGGTAGGGTTTAGGTTAGTTGTTTTTTTTTTAGGGTTTAGTTTATTTACTTTAATTATTTCTTTTCCTTTTCCTTTCTTTTTTTTCTTTTCTTTTTATTTAAAAATTATATATATATATATATATATATATATATATATATATATATATATATATATATATATATATATATATATATATATATATATAATTTCCAGAAAATTATATTTGTTCATAAAAATAATCTTTTATCCTTCCACAAGGTCTCCTACATAAAATAAAATAAGGTAAAATAATAGTTTGCTCCATAAATCTCTAAATGCATATTTACCTAGTAGTTAAAATCCAATAAATTATATTGCTTCTAATTAACTAATAAATACTATGATTAAATTAAATGATTAATTAAATAGTTAATACGGTTTTAAAATTAGAGGTTTTACAAGTGTAGATGCAACATTCAAGCAAGCAAATAGCCTAGCCACGCTATGGTTCTGACCCATTATCATTTTTGTGCCAATAATTCAGGAATATATAATATTATGCACCGAGCAGGAATCATCATGTCATATTCAGTGTACATGTTGGCCAATATCCTACACCCAATGTACAATAAAACTGTTATAAACAGGCGAGCAGGAAAAGTGTATTAGCACAGATACAATAACCAAGTCAAGATACCAAACCTATCAGTTTGTCACATAAATTACATCTTGATCAAGTCAGGAGTTATAATCAGTCAGGAACCTAATATTTCGTATGATCAAGTCACGGTCATGAATGCCTTATTTATTTCCTAAAGTTCTGGAATCATAGATCATCATGGTCAAGCTAACATGAATCAATAATCTAGAATAGACACCAAGTGCACAACATGATCTATGCACGCAAGTGCCAGATAGGCTAGTCACAAATAGTGACGCACAAAATATGCATGAGTAGGCAACTATATGGCGCACAAAATTTGATCATAGAAATCATGGCACATAAAATTTAGAATTACGAGGACTGACGCATTCTACACATATAATCAAACTGGCGCACAAATCAAAAATTTAAGCAGCAGGAAGATGGCACACAAACTTAACCACAAGAAGGATGGCGCATAATCAAGAATCAACAAATAAATGCAGTGCACTATATGAGTGCCAAACAACTAGAAAATAAAACACAAAAATCGAGAGCTTCGGGGATCGAGATATGCCAGTCAAAGATCGCTTATCGAGGCTGAACCAAGCAAGAATGCACCAAGAAATAAAAGTGCATCGGTTCATTAATGTATTAAAAGTGCATCAAGGGTTACATATAAGGGCAGCGCACTTTTGATAGTTAATGCAAAATATATCAATTGTGCACCGGCCTGTTATCTTGGGGTATGTTATCTTGGTTAAAAGTTCGCCAATCTGTCAATTTGGTTAAAAGTGCACTGAAAGTATACTAGCACACTTTTACTTGGTTCATTCGTTAATTTATCAATTGTGCGCCAATGGCTGAAGTCTTCCAAAAGTGTGCCAAGAATGATTTTCCCAGAAATTTATCTCCTTGACATACTTTTGCAAGGAATTGACAGTACTCTTAAAGTATGCATGAGTTATGGTATGTGGGTCACACTCAACATGCGCCAATGATGCAAATTCTTCTATGTACTCTTTGTCACTGTTCTTCTTCTCCAACCGACCACCATTGATGTACTGCGAGCTCAAGCTCGAGATTATGACAGTGTTATATTCCTTAAGCAACAAGAACTCAAAAATCAAGAAAAAATCCCAAACTCGAAATCAGAAAACAACATCTTTCATAAATACCTAATTTTGGGGATCATTTCCTAGGAAAATATACACATAAAAATCCTCATACTAAATTAAGATTTAAACTGTTATCCATCTCAAATATGAAAACTACACGAACTAAGTAAAATCAGAACACTACTAGAAACTAATTACAACAAATAAATACTAAGAATAAAACTATAATCGATCATGTTTATTCATATTTGCAAGATGTACTTGCCTATGAAGAAAATCGGAGAAAATAAGAAAAGTGAACAAGTGAGGAGAGAGAAGGAGAACAAGAATATAAATAGGTAAGGGGGTTAATGGTGAACCGTTGGATCTCTCTAAAAAATTCAAGCCACACACTCTACATACCGCCACCATACAATAAACACTTAGCAAGTGTGTGTGCCGAGCTCCTTTTAACCGTGCACTTTGAAGTATACCCGAAGTGCGTCAAAATGTTCTGAAAGTGCACCAACTTGAGTATATTTTAAGTATACCGGGATAGGGGAGTGAGAGGATCTTGATTCAATCTGTCCCCATCAACTGATACATAAGTTTTTTCTTAGTTGCGCTCCCCGCATCGGGGGAACGAGGCACTACATTATGTCCTGTCCCAATTCCGAAGAATCGATAATTGTTCCCAAGGCGTGATGTCGTGCGAGTGTAAGGCGCACTCACACAAGGCCTGGGCATAATGATATTCTTTGAAACACATGCAACAGAGTACACAAATTGAATAGAAAGCATTGGACGAAAAAAAATTCTTTATTGATAATGAACATCTTTGTTACAAACTCTTGACTGAAAAACAAAGGGATTCTGCCCGGGCTTACAAGATGGACACAAAATGAGATAGTCATTCCATATATTACATTACTTACTTAAATTCAAAAGACAATGGACCTTCAGACGGAACTATCGTCTTCCCGCGGAGCTGCATAGGGTATATGCACGAGCTCCGGGAGATTTGTACCAGCACTTCAAAAATACAAACACGAGTGCGTCAAAGTTAGTAGATTGGTTGGAGAATGGCCTCAGCTCTTTGCAATGTATCCTTGTCTCGGAGAACCTATTACAACATGGGTTAATACATCAAAATATACTGGTGAGGGCGAGCTAATCCAAGTCACCAAATCTACACGATATTTATATGAAGCATATAAATGTTATTATTGTGTGGTCTTTCTATCTTGCCTTAGTCCAAGTTACGAGCATATGATAGACATGAAATGGCAGAAATAAATGTGTTATAATTCTGTGACTTTACCTGCGACCGACACATCCAACCTGCGACCGACGCATCCACCTGCATAAGACATATCACGTTCTTCCCTGCCAAGATGTTAGCTTGAATATTTCAATGCAAAATATTGGGTCACTGGCTACACAAGCCATCGTGGTCACTCCCCTTTTCTGGTATAATTGGAATATGCGTATTTATCGCACTTTTAGCATATTTGCACCCTTGGCATATGTGAGTACATTCTTTCTCCTGGCGCTTGTGCGTATTCTAGCACACTCGGGTGGAGACCAGCGTAGAATGGCTGCTTGGAATGTTGGTTTGGTGGCAGGTAGGGTGCGTGTGGTTATGATCGGTTAGAAAGATCCAACGGTTCACCATTAACCCCTAGCCTATATATATGTGTGTTTGTTCTTTTCTCTCTCCTCACTTGTTCATTTTTTTGCTTGTTCATGTTTTTCTTCATAGACAAGTACATCTTGCAAATATGAAGAAACATAGTCTTGCTATAGTTATTATCTTTATGATTGTTGTTGAAATTAGTTTTCTATACTCTTGTGTGTTCCTAATCCTAATTAGTTTTTGGTATTTTCGGTTTTGGAGTTGGAGTTGTGTAGATTTGAGTTTATTAGGAGGATTTTATGAATGTATATATTTAAACCGAGCCAACATTTTTCTTATAAAAAAGTTGGAACTGTTACTGATTTATTAGCGTGGTGGCCCTACGGGGAACTTGTGTGATTTATTAGCGCGGTGGCCCTATGGGAAACTTGTGTGATTTATTAGCGCGGTGGTCCTATAGGGAGCTAATGCTATCATGATAGTAATTTTATGCCTGTATAATATTGGCTCGGTTAGCTCTGTTCGACATAGCACGACCTGAGGATGCTTACTATTGTATTACCTCTGGGATAACCCCATACTCCACACAACAAGCCGTAACATTGTTTAGCTGTTCTAATTTGATTTGTTTGTGATTGCATTTCTGCTAGTATATTAGAGACATGGACCATCAGAATGTGGTGGCACAACTTCTGTCATTGTTTGGTTGGGGAGTTGGTTCATTATGTTAGGATAGAATATGGACCGAACTACGACACAGAATACTAGCTTGACCATAATCATGGAATGTACCTCATCTTAGGTGGCATGGTATTTTTTGTCCTTGTTTCGTGAAGAAGTGTCATGTTATCCCGAAGATAGGGCACGTATCCATGATCCTTGGCTCTTGCACTATATGCTTGATATAGTTTTTATTTCTTCATTCATGTTTCCTTATTGTACTTGATATTTGGGGTCTAACCCCACTGGTTTTGCATGGCCAGGTTTAGAGCCAGCACCAAAGGATTCAACTTATCTCTCTTATAATGACGCATACCAGACGGATGGTCATTGAAGGTCATGAGTGGGTTTCTTAATCACTGCTCGTATTGTACATTATTTTATTTTTGGCATTTAGCTACCGGCACCTGTTAGCCAGGTCATCTGGACATCAGTTCCTTTTTACATAAATATAATATAATCAAACTCCAACTGATCTCGGTTGTGTAACTATTGACCCTCTGCTAGCCTAGCATTTTGATGGACAGATTCCTAGAACATTTTGATGCAGCATTTGTGACGCCTTATGACTTTATCTTATATGTTCTATGTTGTTGTTACTTGCTTGAATGATTGAGACATAGTTGTTCTAAGACCCTAGGAGACTTGATTGTAGCATGCACCCCTTATCTTTTTACAGCCGTGATCGCCGTATTACATTTTATACCTTGTATGGGGGAGCTGGCCATGTTCGTCTCCGTATTCCGGTACTAGGGTGTGTCAAGATTTTAGTGGTGGCCCATGTAGGTCTGATTTTCAGACTTGTGGAGTGACATGATCTTAGGAGTCTCAATCAAACATGTTCCTCCTTGGAAATCCTAAATTCGTTCTTCTCGATACTCAGATTAAACCAGCAAATTTATTATTTCCTTGTTTCTTTCCATCATGTTCTTGATGTCGTTTGTCCCTTTCTTCTAGGACTTCCCCATCTTCGATAGTCGGAGCGACAAGGACGTCAAGATGGCCAGTAGGTCTGGGTGATATAGGACAGCAATATGAGGCAGTGTTTCTTCAGGATCAGGTTCGGATCAAGCTAGTTGTCGGGCACCCAAGTGAGACAGTGGCAGAAAATGTTGAGCAACCTTTACTAGAGACCCTGGCTCCCTCAGTAGTTTCAGTAGTGCCAGCAACGCTTGATACCCCAGCCTTATTAGAAATCATCAGGGGGATGATGGCCATCCAACAGCATCAGATGGCGGTGCAGCAACATCAACAGCTCTAATAGTTGGAACAAAATGTACTATTGAACCAAGGGTTACAAATAGTTTTGGAAAGAGACGGAAGGATGGACTCGGGGACGTCGGTTAGATTCTATCGACTTAACTCTCTGTACTTTGATGGAACAGAGGATGCCATCACGGCAGATGATTGGCTCTAGGATATTGAGGGTATTCTGGCATCGGCTAAGGTTTCGGCTAAGGAATAGGTTGACCAAGTTCAGTTGCAACTTCAAGATCTCGCTAGGGATTGGTGAGCAGCAGAGAAGGTGGGCGAAGTACTTTGGAGTCGTGGCCCAGTTTGAGTTAGAGCAAATGTTTATCAACCTCAAGCAGTCTGGTAGAATAGTGGACGACTATGCAGCTGAGTTTAGCCGACTGAGTAGATTTGCACCAACGAAGGTGGCAACAGAGCCAGATAGGACAATGAGGTTCCAAAAATGACTTTATTTGGAGATTCTGCAGTTGGTAAAGGGACACAACTATCAGACTTTTGATGACATATTGGTGGCGGCCATGAGACACGAACTTACTTTTCAAAGGATGACATCGAGGACATGAGGCCAGAAGAGGTCTTACGCTCAGAGTAGTGGAGGAGGAGGAGCACCCCGAACATCAGCACCAGCTCCTGGTGTTAGCACTCATGACATGACATCCCGGAGGCTAGTGACCTCAACAGTGATAGCACCAACTCGGCAACAGTCGAGGCAGCAACATCAACCACAGCGCCAGTCAGCATCAACAGGTTGTACTTATTGTGGCAAAGAAGGCCATACTTGGAGTGATTATAGGGCAAAAAATGGGTTATGCCTGAGATGTGGTAGCCCCGATTATAGGGTTACTACATGCCCATTAATGCAGAGGTCAGAAGGACTAGCACCCCAGTTTCCCGTATTGCCAGCACCCAGGGCAGTGCAGCACGGAGAGCCAGCATTGGCGGTGAGGTTGTTAGCTCAACGACCATTACCGATGCAGGCTCAGATATATAAGCAGCATAAGTACCATCCATAGTAGCAGGGTTATCAGAGACCACAACAGCACTACCAGGGAAGGCAGCAACAAGGAGCTCGACAAGGCCAAGGGCAGGCATTCACTTTGTCATTGGAGGAGGCTTTGGCATCAGGTGACATGGTGGAAGGTAATATTTCTGTCACATATTTCCCTACTATAGCATTGATTAATTTAAGAGCTTCATATTCATTTGTATCTACATAATTTATGACACGTATTCGATTAGGGTTCAAGGCATTGCTAGAGAGGCTGCATATACTCACTGGTAATGGGCTTGTAGAAGTTAGTAGGGTGTGCCTAGACTGTCCAGTTCCAGTGTGTGAATACCTATTACCTGCGAAGTTGATTGAGTTCCCTATGTATAACTTTAACGTTATCTTGGGCATGGACTGATTGAGAGAAAGTCATGCTATGATAGATTGTCATAGGGGTAGAGTACTATTTCGTATCTCTGGTTTGGAGGAGTTTATACTCGTTAAATCTACGAGAGGCCAGCAGGAAGAAGGAGTTGCAACGGTAGCAACGAAAGAAGAACCGATACCCAAGATAGTTGACAAATTTAGAGACGACTTTCCCGAAGAAATTCTAGGGTTACCTCCGATTCGAGAGGTAGAGTTTAGTATAAAGTTAATGCCAGGAACAAAATCCATATCCTTCAAGGTTTACCAGATGTTGTCGTCATAACTTGACTAGTTATATCAACATGTTGAAGAGTTGAAGGCGAAAAAGTTTATTCATACCAGTGGATCACCATAGGGAGCACCAGTAGTGTTATTGAAGAAAAAAGATGGATCAACCCAATTATGTATCGACTACAGGCTGTTGAACGTCGTGACAGTAAAGAAAAAGTATCCCTTGTCAAGGATTGATGACCCGTTTGATAAGTTGAGCGAAGCCAAAGTGTTTTCTAAGATTGATCTTCGTGTAGGGTATCATCAGCTGCGAGTACGGGAAGAAGATATACCTAAGACAATATTTAGGTCACGATATGGACATTACGTGTTCTTAGTGATGCGATTTGGATTTACCAATGCACTAGTAGTATTTATGGACTTAAAGAATCATATCTTCATGCCCTATTTAGATCAGTTTGTGGTAGTATTTATTGACGATATCCATGTATACTCCTGTGATGAAGAAGAACATGAAGAGCATCTTAGGAAGGTGTTACCGAATTTAAGGGAACACCAGTTGTATGCTAAGCTTAGCAAGTGCGAGTTTTGGTTAGATCGTATTTCATTCTTAGAACACATCATCTCTGGAGCAGGAGTATCAGTGGATCCCCAAAAATTTGAAGCAGTAAAGCATTGGCCAGTTCCGAAGACAGTGGCAGATGTGCACAGTTTTCTTGGATTAGAGGGGTATGTCAAAATTTGCTCGAATTTTAGCACCGATGACCCGACTGACTTGGAAGGAAGTTAAGTTTGTGTGGTCAGTAGAATGTCAGACAACTTTTAAAGAACTGAAGAAGAGGTTGATCTCAGCACCGGTCCTAACTCTCCCAGTAGGATCATGAGGGTTTATAGTATATTGTGATACATCCGGGAAGGGTCTTGGATGTGTTTTGATGCAGCATGGGAGAGTGATATCATATGTATCACAACAACTTCGGGACTACGAGAAGAATTATCCGACTCATGACTTGGAGTTGGCAACAGTTGTGTTTGCGCTTAAGTTATGGAGGCATTATTTGTACGGTGATCGGGTGGAGATATTTACAGATTATAAGAGTTTAAAATACGTGTTTACCCAAAAGGACTTAAATATGAGGCAGAGAAGATGGTTATAATTATTGAAGGATTACGACGTGGAGCTCCAGTATCATCCTGGCAAAGCTAATGTGGTAGAAGATGCTCTTAGCAGAAGAGGTGGTGTATTTGTCTTAACAACACAGAAGCATATTCTAAAGGATTTTCAGGAGATGGTTATCGAGATAGTGCTCCTACAAGACGGAGGAGTTTTGGCCAGTTTATAGATATAGTCCACTTTGGTAGACAAAATCAAGGAGGCTCAAGCAGGAGATTCACGAATCCAGAAGTTAAAGTTACGGGTAGAATTTGAGTCGGGACTCAGGAAGGAGTTGACTATTCACAACGATGGGACATTGAGATTTGGAACTCGTCTCTGTGAGCTGAGTGGGAATATACGACGAGAGATCATCAATAAGGCCCACAGTTCCCAGTATTCTATTCATCCTGGTGGCACAAAGATGTATTAAGATATTAAGCAACACTTATGGTGGAACGGAATAAAGCGAGAGATAGCATATTTTGTATCCCGATGCCTGATATATCAGCAAGTGAAGGCAGAGAAGTAGAGGCCAACATGGTTGTTACACCCTCTCCCAATTATGGAGTAAAAATAGGAGCACATTACTATAGACTTTATGAACGGTTTACCTAGATCCTCGACTGGACGAGACGTAGTTTGGGTGATAGTGTATCGTCTCACCAAAGCGGCATATTTCCTTCCTTTCAGAGTTGGACAGTCTACAGAGCAGTTGACATACATGTATATGCGGGAGATTGTGAGTCAACATGGTGTACCGGTAAGCATTGTGTTGGATCGAGATACGAGATTCACTTCTCATTTATGGAGAAGATTACATGAAAGGTTGGGTACCAAGCTAAGGTTTAGCATGATATACCACCCTCAGATAGATGGACAGTCCAAGAGAACTATCCAGACCCTAGAAGATATGTTAAGAGCCTATATCCTAGATTTTGGTGGATCATGGAAGAAATACCTACACCTGGTAGAATTCTTGTACAATAACAGTTATCCGGCTAGTATCCAGATAACACATTTTAAGACATTATATGGAAGAAAGTGCATGTCGCCGTTAGCTTGTGATGAAATTGGTGAAAAAAAGATGTTGGGTCCAGAATTAACTACTCAGACTATGGAAGTTGTCAAGCAGATCAGAGAGCGACTGCGAGTTGCGTAGGATCGGCATCGTCATTGGACAGATCGACACCTTAGACCTCTAGAGTTTTGTGGTGGAGATCACATATTTTTGCAAATTTTGCCCACCCATGGAGTCATTAGATTCGGAGTTCGCGGGAAGCTTAGTCTGCGATATATTGGGCCGTTTGATATTCTCGAGCGGGTGGGGGATGTTGCTTATCGCCTTGCCCTTCCGCCTTTGCTTCATGAGGTGAATGACATATTTCATGTGTCTCAGTTGCGTAGGTATGTCCCGGACTCAAGCCATATCCTCGATCATTCTGAGCTAGTCGTGTGTACCGACTTGTCTTATGAGGAACAGTTTGTGTCCATTTTGGACTAAAGAGAGAAGGTACTCAAGAACAAGACTATCTATATTGTCTGCATCGTTTGGGGTCATCACTCTTTGGGGGAGTCAACGTAGGAGAGCGAGGATGATACTCGATCTCGGTATTCATACCTGTTTGACTCGTCAGATATATTTCTTTGCCTTCTCGATTTTCATGATCGTCAATCGCCATGATAGAGTATTATTGATATTGATATGTGTATATTATCTGTCTTGCTTGTATATTGCCTATGATTGTTTGTAGCTAGTTGTGTTGTCCTGATATCTCTATTTGCCTTGGTCCTAAAATTCAGAGGACATAATTTTTCTAAGGAGGGTAGAGATGTCACTCCCATTTTTTGATATACTTGGAATACGCGTATCTATCACACTTTTAGCACATTTGCACCCTTGGTGTACGTGAGTACATTCTCTCCCTAGCGCTTGCGCGTATTCCAGCATACTCGGGTGGAGGTTGGCGTACAATGGCTGCTTGGAATGTTGGTTTGGTGGTAGGTAGGGTGTGTGGTTATAATCGGTTGGAGAAATCCAACGGTTCACCATCAATCCCTAGCCTATATATATGTGTGTCTGTTCTTTTCTCTCTCCTCACTTGTTTATTTTCTTGCTTGTTCTTGGTTTTTTTCATAGGCAAGTACATCTTGCAAATATGAAGAAACATGATCTTTTTATAGTTATTATCTTTATGATTGTTTTTGAAATTAGTTTTATATACTCTTGTGTGTTCCTGAGCCTAGTTAGTTCTTGGTTTTTCGGTTTTGGAGTTAGAGTTGTGTAGATTTGAGTCACTACCAAAATATGATAAAATAGCGACATTTTTAGCGACGTCAAAATAAAATGTCGCTAATATTAAATAATTGAGCGACTCCAAAAATAAATGTCGTTATACGTTGTTGTTGGTGACACATAGCGACGTTTAGGAACTATACTTCGGTTTTTTATAGAATAGTCGTTATAAGCTTCTTTAACGTCGCTAAACGTCGCTAAGTTTTTTGATTTAGCGACATTTATCGACGTATTTACCGACGTTGTTTTTTTTATTTTTAGCGATGTCTTTAGCGACGTCGCTAACGTCGCAGACTTTTCAATTAGCGACCTTTAGCGACGTCTATTTATGACGTCGCTAAATTTTTAATTAGCGACATTTAGCGACATCTATTGATGACGTTGCTAAAATTTTTAATATATGGTTCATTTCCCCCCATTCTGTCGATCCCCTTCCCAAAATTTTGAAACCCCCCTCTTCCTCCCTTTCGGCGAAGTTCCCCCACCTCCGGCGTCCTCCTCCTCCCCCCGTCCCTACCCCCCCTACCGGCTCCCCCCCCCAGCCCCCTCCGGCTCCCCACAGCCCGAACGCCCCCCTCCCGCACGGTTCCTCCCTTCCTGTGTGGCTCATTCCCTCTGACGACCTCGGGCTCCTCCTCCTCCTCTAGGTAAACCCTAACCCTATCTCTCTCTCTCTCACAGATACAGACACAATATGGCACAGACACAGACACGACACACACTCACTATCACAGACAAAACCTGACATAGATATGACACACACACTATCACAGACAAACCCTGACATAGATACGACACACACATACTGACACGGACACGACACACACATACACTAATACAGACATGACACACTGTCAAAGATACACATACTGAGACAGATATGACACATACATACTGACACACACACTAACACACACACTGACACAGACAACCTCGAGATTGCTGTCTTGATCGAACAAGTAAAAATTTGGGGACATAATGATAACCTAGGCCAAAGGTAATGAGCGAAGCCATAGAACAATAACAATCGTTAATAATGTTGTTTGTTGTTTCCATTGGACGTGTGTATGTGTGCTGTGCCTCCTTTATCACAAAAATAATAAAGATGATAGTGTAACACAAGGATAATATTCAGATCAGAAGATTGGCATCAGCCATCATTTTATTCTCAAAGAAAGCAATAAGTATTAGAATAATAGAATATTTCGATCTCTCACCATCAATCCCCTTGCTACTTAGGGTTGGGGTTTACAAAAGTACTGCAGGACTGTTTGGATAGCTTGGGAAGGTGGGAAGTGGTTGTCTATAAGCATTGTATAAGTTGATCTTGACAAGATTCTTGAAAGAAAATCATGGCCATAAGTTAAGCTCCAATAATGAGTAAACCATCTTCCAAAGCGTGCGTTCATGAATCAGGAACATGAGAGGGTTAGAGCCCATAGTCACGGGTCAATGGCACCCTCCCAACAGCAAGTGACAAGCAGGCTTCCCAAAAACTCATATACAGATCACATGTTCATTAGCTAGCAAGGAATGAAGGGGGGAACAGTAGTAGATATTGATACATAGATTAGGAAAAGTTAAATCTCGTGAGGCTCATCATATGCTTCTTTATATTTTGCAAACGGACAAAAAATAGGACTTAAGGACAAATTTAAGGATTCAATGCTTCAAATTTTGTACAAAGTCCAGATCATTCAGAGATTCAAGTGGCAAATGGAGAAAAGATCAAGCTTGATAGAGATGCTTGTATTAATTGGCTATAATTGATAATTAAGAAAAGACGAGGGCTAAACAGTATATACAAGCATCCTACCCTTAAGTTGCAACCCTCACAAGGCTCAGGCTTAAGATCTAAACTAGAGATGGATTGAGTAGAGGCATTTGTGCCTCTACAGGAAACAGACAGCAGCGATCAAGCGGACATGACTGAAGACGTGGGTGAATAATTGACAACTCAATCATCTTGTGAATAATTATTGTACTAACAGGAACACAAACAACAAGCAGACCCACATAGAATCTCAGAGTCTAATAATGGAATGCATGAGGTTAGCAAATAGGCCCCGGGAAGTAGAACTATTTATTTTAAGGTGAAGCTCTGAAGAGACATGAGTAAATTATTATAACAAAGTCTGCAAATAAAATTTGACTCATCTTTTGATTGTTGAGCACAAAAAGGCTTTGACTAAAAGTATGGATATTATCCTTCACTGTCATATATCAAGTGTGGATATCCAGGAGTGTATCGGTGAGTGTCAACTTTGTATTCTGGACAAAAAAATTGATACTGGATATCCATGACTTAATTTTCAATTAGAAAGTCATGGCCTAAACAAATGTCAAGTGTGGATATCCAGGATACAGAGTTGACACTCACTGGTTCACTGATATACTGCAATAGGAGTAGTGCATGTACTGTATTTAAACGAAGAAGATGAATTTTCAGAAGAGGATTGAAAATATCAATATGAAATCCATTTAAACTTGTGACATGTACTGTAATTTAAACTATTTTCTTGAACGATATCTATTCATCTTTGCATATCTGGAGTGGGTGTCATTTGGATAATATATACTACCAAATATTCACATGAGTATATACTTGAACGATGTCAATTCATCTTTGCAGAAGTATCTAGAAATGGATCTAAATTACTATCTGCGTCATCGTTCATGGATGTACAACCATCATCCTGATGACATGTGTGGTGTGCGGGATAAATTCATAGACGGTGTACAGTAGTTCCTGTAGTTCACCAAGACGTTCTCTCAGTACATGAATGGTACCAAATTTAAGTATCCATATGTGAGATATCGTAACTTGAAATATCATCCAGAAGTAGAAGTCATATATCATTTGTACTCGAAGGGTTTCACGCCGAATTACTATCAGTAGACCGTGCACGGAGAACTTGTGTCTTTATCATCAGAGTCGGAGCCTTATGTGGAGCCGTATATGGATGTCCACGACCACGTTGCTTATGACGACGGGTGGGTGATCATAGTTTTTGATGCGGTGGAGCCTAGTTTATATTCGGACAATCATGATGCAGCTGAGGAGGCACTGAATGTCGATGCTGCAAAGTTCATGGAGTTGCTGGAGAATGCAAGGACTCCATTATATCCTGGTTGTGAGGATCATTCACCATTGGAGGTGGTTACAAGATTGTTGAGCATCAAGTCCAATTTTAACATGTCGCAAGAATGCTGCAACCGAATGATAGAGTTGATTATAGAGATCTGGCCAAAGGGTGCTAAGTTGCCTAAAGACTTCTACCAATCTAAGTGGATGGTGATATTGCTCTAGATGGGATACGAGAAAAATGATGTATGTCGCAACGGGTGCATATTGTACTACAAAGATGACAAGGATGAAGATGCATGCAGATTCTGTGGTGCTGATCGCTATAAGGCCACTAGTAGAGGAATGTCTATCGGTGCAAGGAAGCCTACCGATTCGATGCAATACTTGCCTTTGACGCTGCGGTTGTAGAGGTTGTTTATGGTGAAGGAGACTGCAGAAAATATGAGTTGGCACAGGCATGAACAGATCGAAGAAGTATTAGATCATCCATCCGATGGAGAAGCATGGAAGCACTTTGATCGAAAGTATCTAGATTTTTCTTCGGATCCGTATAATGTTAGATTGGGGCGCTCCTCCGACAGTTTTACCCCATTCAGACTTTCAGTCTCCCAGTATTCGTGTTGGTCTGTGATCGTTACTCGGTACAATCTAATGCCTTGGATGTGCATGAAGACTCCGTATATGTTCCTAATAATTATTATCTTGGGTTTGACCAATCCAAAGAGGAACATCGATGTGTATTTATAGCCGTTGATAGATGAGTTGAATTAGCTGTGGAAAGTAGGTGCCAACACGTACGATATTTCTAGAAAGCAAAATTTTTAGATGAGGGTAGCACTTATGTGGACCATTACCGACTTTCGGCCTATGGAAGGTTATCGGGATGGAGCACTCATGGTCGTCTCTCATGTCCGTATTGCATGGACTGCACTAAGGCTTTCCATTTGAAACACAGAGGCAAACCATGCTTCTTCGATTGTCATCGATAATTTTTGTCAAAGGATCATCCGTACCGGAGGAACATGAATGTTTTTCGTACGGGCATTATAGAGAAGGCCAATCCACAGCCAAGGTGGCCCAGATACACGATATAGGAAGAGGTAGAAGATTTACCAAGTGCTATCGAAGAGCCTGCTAAGGGGTTGTCACTACCACATTTTCTAGAAAAGGGTATTTTAGTTATTTTATAATTAATTAAATATTATGCATGTTGTATATTTATTTATTGTTAGATGTTAGTTTATTATTTTGGACTTGTGTTAGTAGACCTAATTAGTTTAGATTAAATTCATGGACCAACATTTAATTCTAGTTAGAATTGAGCCCAATTAGAAGCCCATTCATTAGGAGTATGATTAATTAAGTTAAACCCATTAAACTAGAACCTTTCTTCCTTAATTATTTCTTCATGAGAGGCCCCGAGGGATATTTTAGATATTGCATAGTAACTTGGGGAAGGGAATAGGGGCCGGTCATGTATTTCAAGGAGGGAAAATTCTCTCTTTATTTTTTATTTCAAATCTAGATCTAGAATTTTCTCTTCCAAATTTTTTCATTCAGATATCAAATTCTACCCAAATTTCTTCTCAATTCTTTCCCAAATCATCATTGGAGGCTATTAGAGCAAGGATCTACAAGGAGGAAGCAAGGATCTACAAGTTGGAGGCTCTTTTCACTCAATTTGGAGGTTTTATTAGGAATTCATCTCCCAATAGGTATAATTCAGTTTTTCCCTCTAATTAGACTCTAAATCTGTGTTTTAATTATTAGAAACCACCCCATATGCTAAGGCTACCCATAGGAATTGAAATTAGGTTCATATGAGGCCTATGAAAAAAGTTATGTGTTATTTTATGCCAATTTTGGGATAATTCTGAGATTGACACATCTAGTATTTGTCAATTGGTCAATTAGACCAAATTGACATATGTTTGATTGTGTGTGGCTAGTGTCATATCCATAATTGGATATGTGTAGGCCGTATCCCGATAATTTGGAGATACGGGTTAATTTGGGGATTTTTTTTGACACGGAAGTTTGAGCATGTCATATTTTGACACGGACACGTAGATGGTAGCTAGCTCTTCATATTATTCATAATTATTATTTTAGACTTGCTCGTGTCCGTTGGGATACAATTGGTTGTGTGGTGGAGTCGTATCGCAAGCATATCATAGATCTAGTGTGATACGGGTGTGATGCACTCCACGTGTTTATTTCCTTGCATTTCAATATAACTTGGTATAGCTATTTATGAGTGTTATAATTGTATGGTTATGTATATATATATGTATAGTGATATTGTGTTTATATATATATATATATATATATATATATATATATATATATATATATATATATGGTGATTAGTGTGTATATGTATCTATAGTGTATATATATATATATATATATATATATATATATATATATATATATATAGAGAGAGAGAGAGAGAGAGAGAGAGATATGTATATGTATATGTATCTCTAGTGCTATATAGATATGTATATATATATATGTGTGTGTGTGTGTGTGTGTGTGTGTGTGTGTGTGTGTGTGTGTGTGCTAGGAGGGGGGTCGGGTTGCTACAGCATGGAGATGCAGCAACACAGCATGAGCAACAGCAACAAGTGCAGCAATATAGCATGCAGCAGCAACTGCAGCAACCGCAGCAACACAGCATGCAGCAAAAACAGCAACTGCAGCAACCACAACAAGGCAGCAAAACTTGCAGCAGCAACAGCAGCCATAGCAAGGCAGCAAAGCCAGCAACATGCAACAGCAAATGCTAGCAGCAACAGCAAGAGCACCACAACTCAGCAAATGCAAGAGCAAGGGCAACAGCTAGGTTAGGGGGGTTAGTTAGTTCATTGATAGTTTAGTTAGTGTTATTAATAGTCTAGTTAGTTAATCATATTGTTAGACTAGTAGGTTATACACACACACACACACACACACACACACACACACACACACACACACACTTTGATTACTAGTTAGTTATATGTAAGTATATATATATATATGTATTGGTATGTTAGTAGGTAGTTAGTAGCATTGTATAAGTATCAAATGCATGTTAGTTTATAGTTAAGGTATTGGGTAGTTAATTACATACTAGAATCTGAATTACCTTGTGATACCAAGGTAATGTCAATGTATTGGGTTTGAGTATCAAGATGGGGGTGTAGGTGGTGAGATATCGCATTAGTTCAAAGCCAAGGTATCCACTTTGCATCAGTTAGCTAAGAGTACTATATATATTATCTTGTATATATATATATATATATATATATATATATATATATATATATATATATATATATATATATATTAGTATCTTCATATCTAAAAACTTGTATATCTTACGATACGGTACTTTGTTTACATCCTAGTATCTTAGCATAGCTAGTGTGGCCTAGTTACATGGTGTATGGACCCAATATCCTAGAGATAGACTCATACAACCTAGAAATAGCCAGTTTGACTAGTTTGACCTAGAGTTAACCTAGTTTAACTATTTTGACTTAGAAATAGCTTTATGACCTAGAAGTTGACTAGTTTAACTTATTTTTATTCCAAAACCTTGTATTGATGTAATATTCCATATTTAGGTCTTCGAGGCACCATACCAGACATCTTTGATACTGTTCACCGGATTTCAGACAACTATATTCTCTGATAGTTTCTTATTTATGATATCCTCTATGTCTTTTATAGTTAGTGTAGATATCCTTGATTTCTTAATACGATGGTTACATGGATTGGTATATCCGGATCTTGTCATGAGATATTATTTCTTGGTATTTATGGTATATATTGTGCAAGCCTTGTTTCCTTGTTCTTTTTGTACATGTACATACATTAATTCTTGGGGAGACTAGCTATCTACCCAGTGAATCTTGTGTCATAACGTACCATGGTTGGATCCACTATACCAGTCGAGGGCGAAGAGTATGTAGTGTAGATATGTGATCATACCCTCCTTGTGCATGTCTTGTTCCTTGAATAGTATTAATCATACGCCATATGTAAGATTAACCAGGCCATAATCCTTTTGCAAGTTCCCAAGTCGATCACATGTTAAAGCTGGTACTCACTCACTCAGTCATTAGTATTTCTTGTTCATTTCTATATTGCTCATTTTTGTATTTATTTCCAATATTCCTATATTGAATATCTCTTATACTTGTATATTACATCTTGTATATTTACATATATTTACTGTTACATAGTTGATATCATCTATTAGAACTGCTGTTAGAGATGTACTTTGCTCCTTTTCTGACTGGATTTTTTTTTCAGATGACAATGAGGAGTGGTACCCCACTCACTACGGGCCTCAGGACGTAGTTGGCTTAGAGCCAGAGACTTTGGCTCAGGATGGTCTCATCCCGATTGAGACAGATGACCCAAGACTCGTAGCTTAGTAGTTAGTTTCCTTTTGTACTGGATTTATCTCCAGCGTTGCTATTAGTATTTCTTGACTCATTGGATATTATTTTTTCTTGTGAGTTATATTTATGACTCTTCTATTCTTTTATCATATTTGTGCATTGATCCATCTTATAGATCTGTGATTGAGTATTCATATTTCATTGGTGACATTATTATATCCTGATTGCTAGATAGATATATTACCAAACAACGTTCTACCATCGATGCTACGGCGTAGGCTGGGCGATGTTCACTACTTACATCCTTATACCAGGTGCGGGTTGTGACAGGGGTAAAAGTGGTCGCACCCATAACTGGACAAAAAGGAGTATATTCTGGGATCTGCCATATTGGAGCACCAATCTGATCAAACATAAGCTTAATGTCATGCATATCGAGAAGAATGTGTTTGATAACATAATTAATACTCTAATCGAGGTAAAAGGGAAGATGAAAGACAATTCGAAGGCCAGGTTAGACTTAGAAGAAATATGTAGACGTCCTGCGTTGTATTTGATAGAGGAGGGAAATGGAAAGTTAAAGCATCCTAAGTCATTTTTTTCACTAGAGAAAGAGGATAAAGAGAGACTTTGTAGGTGGATTCAGGGTCTAAAATTTCCAGATGGGTACGTGTCGAACTTGAGAAGATGCATCAACCTCAAGGAGAACAAACTAGCGGGTATGATGAGCCACGATTGTCACGTATTCATGGAGAGGTTAATTCTAATTATATTTTAGGAATTCTTACCGCAGGTCATTTGGGATCCATTGACAGAGCTCAACATATTCTTCAGAGATCTTTGTTCTACTAAGTTGCTGGTTGATCGCCTAGAAAAGCAAGAGAAGGATATTGCTGTAATACTGTGCAAGCTCGAGAAGGTATTTTCTCCTGAATTCTTTGACTCCATAGAGCATTTGCCAATTCATCTTTCCTATGAGGCACGTGTTGGTGGTCCTGTCGGTTATCGTTGGATGTATCCATTCGAGCGACATCTGAATCACCTAAAAATAAAGGTAAAAAATAAGGCACGGATTGAGGGCTCTATTTCTGAACTTATGTTCTTGGGGAGATTACAAACTTTTGCTCGACGTATTTTAAACCTCATATTGCTACTAATAGAATGAGAGCTCCAAGAAAGGACAACAGATATCAGGAATCTAATGATGCAATACTGAAAGTATTTAATGCGTCCGGAAATCCTTTAGAAAAAATAAAGAAGAGATATTTGAATGAAGACGAGCTAAGGGTTGCTCAGTTGTAATATTACTCAATGACGACGAGGATAAAGTGGAGAAGCTAGAGGGGTAAGTAATTAATACGTCCACGTTTATGCCATCTTAATGTAATAGTATAAGCTAATATTATGCTACTAATCAGCAGTTGCTTCATTGTTTTTCAGCACATATAATGATGAGCTGAGGTCGGGTAGACCCTACAAAATAGATGAAGAATTAGAATAAGAAATAAGATGTCATTTTCTTTCTTGGTTGAGCACATAAGTAAGGAGCTCGGTAATTACTTTTTCTGTATGCACTTGCATAATAAATAACTTACTATCGCTACTTTGGTATTTAGGTCGATCGTCTAATAACACCCGAGGCTGAATCTATTAGAACTCTAACCAATTGACCAATTACTGTCGTCAAAATATGGCCAAGTTACTGTGTGAATGAGTTTAGGTTCAAGTCAACAAATGCTCTGATTAAAGACAGCTTTCTGGATCTTGATTCCACGAAAAACAGTTGTTTGTGTATAAAATCTTCGAACTACAAAGACGTCGATCCAGAAAATAATTTTTTTGGCATCTTACAAGAGATTATGGAGTTGACATATAATTATGGCACAAAACCTGCTAAAATAGTGATAAAGTGTGAATGGTTCGATCCGATTCAAGATCAAGGTTGAAAAATTGACAAGCATGGTCTTGTGGATATAAACTACAAGCGTAGATATCAAGGCTACGAACCATTTATCCTATCTAGTCAGGCTTACCTCATGTACTTCAAAACTTATCCTAGATGGTGGACATCGAGGTCGGATTGGTGGGCAGTATGTAAGACTAAAGCTAAAAATACCTTTGACGTTGATGAAATAGCTTATCAGGAGGACGAGCTACCTCTTGTAACAAATATTGTAGATGTGGACTTAACGAAAGTTACTCATTACACGAAAGTTACTCATTACATGAATAATAATGTAGAAGAGGTAGAATTATCCAAAAGAAAAGACAAAGACGAAGTAGACGAAAGTGAAGATGAGGAAGAAGAGGAAGAGGAGGACGAGGAAGGCGAACAAGATAAATTTTCTGAAGATGATTGAAAATAAAATAAATCCATTTAGACTTGTGATATATATTATATTTTGACTGTAGAATGTGCTCTCCATTTAGACTTATGACACTACTATTTATTTACTGTACAATTCTATTAATACTATGAGATATGCATAACATTTTGACTGTAGAATGTACTATATATCTATTTATTTGTTCTATCATCATATGTTGTTATCAGGTATGACAGGATGATGTGAAGCATTCGGCAAGTCCTGAGGTGGACGAAGTGCTCCTCCGATACTGCCTACTGTTGGTTCTGGATCCTCGTAGCCAAATACTCCAGTATATCGACCAGTCACATCTCTGACTGCGACGATGTTACATGGCAGCACTCCTAGGACAAGTAGTTCCAGGCCTGAGACTACTCCCTCGTCCAGCGTTCCTTCTGCTGACGAAACCATGAAGAGAGATGAGCATATGGCGTAGGTTGAGCCAACATCATCCCAGTATCAGCGAGATCGTCTACGCGTACCTCCGGACGAGACGAGAACGGAGATTTGGGCCGACGGTACAAAGTAAGTCAATTAGTTGGTTTATCATCATATATATCGTATATTTCTTTATTCATCATATATTAACTTTTTCGATAAAAATAATTATCGCTGTATAGATATCGTCCTTCGTCGGTACAGAGATGTCTGGACCACTTTCTGGGTATAACTATGGTGGTCCTTGGATCAACTACTCTGATGCTCTGGATGAGAGGAAGGCGTTCTGGTTTGCGTACTTCAAGGTAAAAGTATATTTGGTTTTAATATCAATAATCTAATTTATGCATATTATATAAATTACTAAATTACTTCTTGTAGCAAACATATTTTTATCCACTGCACAGATATTTTCTGCCATTGCCGCCAAGGTGATCTGTGATGCTCTGGATGACCAGAAGGCTCGTGATCACGAAGAAAAACTGATCCAAGGTTGGATCACGCCTGAGCAGCAGACTGCGATGAGGGCTAGATTCGACGATCCAAGGTACAAGAAAAGGTCTAAGAAGGCCAAGGCAGTTAGGAAGAAGGCAGCAAAGTGGTGTGGTGGCTCGATTCTGATGACAAAATATTTTTGTCATTTGGTATATTTTTTTATTTCAGATATATTATTTTAATGCAAGTATGATAAAATGATAGTAGGATAAAATATTTAATTTTTGTACTAAATAATATATTTTTAACAGGTACAGAGGGGTGAGGATGCCAACATGGTGACCGTCTTCCTAGCCACCCATCAAAAGGGCAGGAATCTCATTGATGAGAGGGCCTCGCAGACCTATGTAAGTATTAGTTTACTTTGTGTTAATTTTAATATAACTTAGGAAATATGCAAATAAATATCCATGTAATTAGTTATAAGTACCTTAGACATTAGCAATTATCGAGTATCCACACTTTTCTAGGCCGAGTATCTTAGGCTGCGTGAGCAGGCGACTGCTAGTGAACCTACAATGGGAGAGGCTGGTACTTCCTCACATCCCTCTCCAGCTCCGTCGGCGGATGAGCTGTGGGTGACCGCCGCTGGTGGTCTCCAAAAGGGTATGTACTACGGTACGGGATCCTACGGAGCCCTTGTTGCAATGCAGTCCTCTAGAGCCTCCACTACAAGTTTGCATTCCCCACAGCCCTCGCAGGCATCATCCCGAGTCTAGGAGACCGTTGACCATCAGATTGCATCTCTCCTTGATGAGTTGCTGCGAAGGATGGAGGAGCAGCCCATGTCCCAGCCGTAGGCGGACGATGCGACGCTCATCGTACGGTTTGATACGCTCGAGCGTAGCATCATGGAGCTCAAGGATATGGCAGCTGATCTTAAAGGTCGACAGAGCGTAGCGTGACTGAGCTGCAGGCATCACAGCTGTCCATGGGCGAGAGGCTGACGGTGATTCATGATTCAATGGTTCATAGCAGTATGAGGCGGTTATATACCATGGATTCATACAACCATCGACTAGCAGTGTTGGAGCAGATACGTCCTCCTGGTGTGCCTTCATCGACACAGACTCTACTGACGTCACTGTCTTCTTTATCGACAACGATGTCGATTTCACGGGAGGAGTATGATTTGTTCTTATCCCTGATGCGCGCCGGTGGTCATCCTCCTACAGATCTGCAGTGGTCATAGTTAGGACGATTTACAGGTTGTTTGTGTTTTAACCCATGATATTGGGTCATTTATGAATATTATACATTTTTGAGGCTTTCAGACTTTATTTATTGCACTCAGTTGTGTGGATATTTATTGCATTCTTTACGACGAGATTTTCTTCAGACTCGGTTTATAATTTCATTGTTTCATTTTCTTCAAATTTTACATTATTATTTATATTAAATGTATTATAATTTATCGGTGTTGAGTGTTCTACCGAAGGGGTCGGCGAACCCTGAGAATTCAACGGATGGTTGCTTTGGGTCTATTTATATAAATTGTGAATTCATAAACTGCAGGAAATTTTTTTATTGGAAACTATTTTATATTCTATTTTTTTATTTTTTTACTAGAAATTTAGCGACTTTTAGCGACTATTAGCGACGTTTAGCGATATTTATATAGGTTGCTAAATTGCTGACCTGGCAATATTTTCCAGATCAACAAAACGTCGCTAAATGTGTTGCAAAACTTTGCTAAATAGAAAAATATTAGCGACGTTTAGCGACACACAATACGTCGCTAATTTAGCTATGTTGCATCGCTAAACGTCACTAATATGAAAAATATTAGCGACGCGAATACGTCGCTAGAAAATGTCGCTATAGCAACATTTTTTCTATCAGCGACTAACTTAAACGCGACTTCATTGAAACGTCTCTAATTACGTCGCTAAAATTTTAGCGACGTTTTCATGCCATTTAGCGACGTTTACAAACATCGCTAATTTAAATTATTCTGGTACTGAGTTTTATTATGAGGGTTTTATGAATGTATATATATATATATATATATATATATATATATATATATATATATATATATATATATATATATATATATATATATATATTGGGAATGATCCCCTAAAAACTATGTATTTTCGGAAGCTTCTTGGTTCATGATTCAGAGCCAAAGATTTCCCTTAATTTTTTGTTTAGTTCTTGTTGCCTTAAGGATTTTCCTTAATCTTCGTTTAGCTTTTGTTGCTTGTGATTTGGAGCATTGTCGAAGTCTCAAGCTTTAGCTCAGAGTTGCCATGGTAGGTCGATTGGAGAAGAAGAACAGTACCGGAGGGGTACATATGAGAATTTGTATCTTGGGCACACCTTCAGTACGACCCATATTTCCCACAACTCATGAGTACTGCCAATTCCTTACAAAAGTACGCAAGGGAGAAGAACTCTTATAAATCTTCCTCGGCGTATTTTTGGAAGTCTCAGGCTCAGCGTACTTGGTTGTGGAACTCGTTGGCAGATAGTGACAAAAATATGCCACCCTGCTTAGCTTGCGTACTCCTGCCCGGTTCTTTCCTCGATCAGTGAGCATTGACTTTGGCATGTCTTGATCCCCGAATCCTCGACTGTAGGGTCCTCGATTGCAGTACCCTCGATTGTCGAGCCACCCTGGGGACTTGTGCTTTATTTTCTAGCTGCTCGCGTACTCTGTGAAGTATGCCACTCTTTGCATGAACGAATCTTGGTTTTGTACGCCTGCTTGTTTGTTGATTTCCTTGGCTTTGTACTCCATCATGCTTATCTTGCATACTCATGAGTAGTACGCCACTGCTTGCCTATTCATGTGCTTTTTCGTAGTATGCCACCCCTGCTTGTT
Organism: Iris macrosiphon; assembly: GCA_036927795.1. Taxonomy (NCBI): domain Eukaryota; kingdom Viridiplantae; phylum Streptophyta; class Magnoliopsida; order Asparagales; family Iridaceae; genus Iris; species Iris macrosiphon. The sequence goes on along the minus strand of JAYESA010000018.1, from coordinate 36,784,314 downwards.
GTGTATTTGTTCGAGTACGCCAATCTTGAGCATCCTGGATTTGTACGCCATGATATTTATGTTTGCGTGCTTGTTCGGTTATGCCTATGTTTAGAAGACCCCTGGGATTGTATGTGCTTGCATAGGTCATGTTGTGCACTTGGTGCCTATCCTAGATTCGTGATTCTTATTAGCTTGGCCATGATTGATGATCTATGATCTATGATCCAAGGACTTGAGAAATTAAAAAGGCATTTATGACCGTGACTCGATTATATAAAATAATAGATTCTTGATCAATTATGACTCCTGACTTGATCAAGATATGATTCATGTTACCAACTAATAGGCTTGGTATCCTAATTTGATTATTGTATCCATGCTGATACACTTTTTCTGCTTGCCTGTTTATAATGGCTTTATTATACATAGAGTATGGGACATTGGCCAACATGTACACTGAATGTGACATGATGATTCCTGCTCGGTGCATGATACTACATTATTCCTGAATTCTTTGACACGAAAATGATAATTGGTCAGAACCATAGCGTGGCTAGGCTATTGCTTGCTTGAATGTTTCATCCACACTTGGGTGAATCCAGACTTGACTCCTGATATTATAATGGATACATATCAAATGTGCCTGTACCTTGTACGATATCATTAAGGGGAATATTTCTGTGGCCACGACGAAAAATTCTATATAACTATAGGGTTAATTAGATAACATAAAAGTTGATTAGAACATGGGGAGGAAACGACATCCCGAGATCGTGTATGATGGGCCGTCCCGTAATAATTTTCATAGCGTACAAGGTTGACCACCATAGATATTGTATATCATCTGCATATAGTGGAGTGCAATATTCGACCTTTTCATATTTAAACCGAGCCAACATTTTTTTCTATAGAAAGGTTGGAACTATTACTGATTTATTAGCGTGGTAGCCCTACAGAGAACTTGTTTGATTTATTAGCGCGTTGGCCTTATGGGAAACTGGTGCTATCATGATAGCAATTTCCTGTCTGTATACTATTGGCTCGGTTAGCCCTACCGACATAGCCCGAACTGAGGATACTTACTATTGTATTACTTCTGAGATAACTCCAGACTCCACATAATAAGCCGTAACGTTATTTGGCCATTCTAATTTGATTTGTTTGTGATTGCATTCCTGCTAGTAGCTTAGAGACATGGACCATCAGAATGTGGTGGCTCAATTTCTGTCCTTGTTTGGTTGGGGAGTTTGATCATTGTGTTAGGATGGAATATGGACCAAACTACGACACAGAACCTTAGCTTGACCATAATCATGGGACGTACCTTATCTTGGGTGGCATGTCATTTTCTGTCCTTGTTTGGTGAATGAGTGTCATGTTATCTCGAAGATGGGGCACGTGCCAATGATCCTTGGCTCTAGCACTATATGCTTGATCTAGTTTTTGTTTCTTCATTCGTGCTTCCTTATGGTACTTGCTATTTAGGGTCTAACCCCACTGGTTTTGCATGGCTAGGTTTAGAGCCAGCACCAGAGGATCCAACTTATCTCCCTATAATGACGCGTACCAGACGGATGGTCGCTGAGGGGCACGAGTGGATTTCTTGATCACTACTCGTATTGTATATTCTTTTATTTTGGGCATTTAGCTACCGGCACTTGTTAGCTGGCTCGTCTGGACATCAGTTCCTTTTTACATAACTGTAATATAATCAGACTACAACTGATCTCGGTTGTGTAACTATTGACACTCTGCTAGCCTAACATTTTGATGTCCAGATTCCTAGAATATTTTGATAGAGCGTTTGTGACATCTTATGACTTTATCTTATATGTTCTATGTTGTTGTTACTTGCTTGAATGATTGAGACATAGTTGTTCTGAGACCCTAGAAGACTTGATTGTAGCATGCACCCCTTGTCTTTTTACAGTTATGACCGTCGTATGACGTTCTATACCATGTACGAGGGAGCTAGCCATGTCCGTCTCCGTATTCCGGTACTGAGGCGTGACAACTATAGTCCAGGTAGACGGTGACAGTTACAGCATGGGTAGCGAGCCCGCTACAAGCCCTTCCGTCTTACCTGTGCTAAATTGCTAGAACGACTATCGATTGTTCCTTCCGGGATGAATCGGTCCTAGTGTCCCAGGGACCGTTCGTATGAACCATAAAACTTGTGTATAAGTTATCCATGACCATACGACATCTAACACTAAGTTAACAAACGAATTATTTCAAGACATCCAGCATGAACATAACTACTTAGCATAGTGCGATGGCATAGTCTACTTGCTCAAGTGATCGCATTATAAGTATGTATTACCACTACGCACAGTTATAGATGAATAAATTCTAGCTACAATTGAAACATAAGATGAGCATATTAAGGGCGGACAAACCTGCAATGGTGCGATCATTTTCATGAGTTCGTGTGACATGCATCAAGTGTTCCAAGTCTACTTATAATCTTGACTAAGTTATTATTATTATGGTATCATTGATCGGAATGCAAGAGTCAGATTATTAAGAGTGAATACTTGGAAGAAGGGCCAACTAATCGAAGATAAAGCCACTTATAAGTTGGTGAAATAGGGGAGAGAAAATAGAGATATTCAAGACTTCTCTTGCGCGTCGCCTACTCGATCACCTGCACTCATCAACGGACGATCAATATCTTCTTGCCTCGGTCTCCCAAAGTTCGATACGAAATATGAAATACGAAGTTCAAAGAACGAAGATAATAAAATCCATCAAAATCGTTCAAGAAAACGCAAGTCATAGAACTGACGTGAAAGCAACCAAGCGACATTTTTAAATGAGCAACGAAAACCAACACAACGGAAAGGTCCCTCGCGACTCTATCACTGAGTCATTCCTCGAGACACTGTCCGTTGAATGTGGGACTTAATTCCGAAGAAACCAATCCATAACGAGCGAAAAAACTTGATTCAATCTGTCCCTATCAACCGATACCGAAGTTTTTTCTTATCTGCGCTCTCCGCATCAGGGGAACATGACATTACAGTAACCCCATTAAGTGGGCAGTTACGTCCACGAAGCAAACGAACAACCGTTCCCCATGAACTACAGTTCCACGCTAACCGTAATTTTGCAGGAGCTGTCCCATGCGCAAATTATAATTCTGCGAGAGCAGACTCTACGCTGAAACTGTAGTTTCACAGGAGCAGTCTCCTCGCCCACGCCCACACCTACGCCCACGTCTGAGTCGTGGACCTAGCTCCAAAATAAAATTTCTAAGGAATGAGTGACAAAAACATAAATATTTCTTGGAGGTCTTGAATCATGTCCTCTAGTAAAATATCCCACTATATCTACTACTACTACTACTACTACTACTACTACTACTTTTCATGTGTACAAGTCAATAAAGAAGAATTACACACTTGGATTATCACATGAATATATGACCATTTTATAGAGACAAATTTAAAAAACTCCATCAATATCCATGTCCATACAATATAGCTTTAGCTCTTCCACAATTTCATTTCAAACTAAACTTCTGTGTCCATTCGATAGTATTTACTAGATAATACCATAATAATGGTAAAGTGTAAAAAATTTCTCCTTAGATTTGCGATTTTACAATTAAAGATTCATGGTTTTAAAACCCTCGCATTTTATATTTGGTGCATTTTGCACCCAATTTGGTTTCTGCCGTTAAAGGCTGTCAAATTAGGGGAGGAGGGGGGAGCTTCTGTAGCCTGGGGTGAGGGTGGGGTGGAGTAGGGGAAGGGGGGTATTTTAGGTATTGCATATATATATATATATATATATATATATATATATTTTAACCAGCCACTAATTGTCAACTCCAACGAAAAATAGACGGGAGGAGGTAGGGGTGCAAACGAGCCAAGCCGAGCCAAGCTTTCATAAGCTTGAGCTTGGCTTGATTAGAATTAATCGAGCTCGAGCTCAAGTTCGAGCTTGATAAATTTTTTATTTTAGAGCTTGAGCTTGACTTGGTTTGAGCTCGAGCTTGGCTTGATAAACAAGCTTGATAAGCTCAAACTCAAGCTTGTTAAGCTTGATTTTGAGCTTGTTCAGCTTTATTTCAAGCTCATTAAGCTTGATTTCGAGCTTAACGAACTTGATTTCAAGCTAGTTAGGCTTGAATTCAAGTACCTATAATATTAACAATTTATTTATAAAAATCAATTTAAAAAGTTCCTTAATATCATTTATTAAGGACATATAATTATATACAATGCACAAAATCATATTGTTATACAAACATGCATAAAATTAGAATTCAACAAAGAAAAATTAAAATTAAAATAACAAAATAAATTTGTAGACTGTCAGCAACGAGCTCCTAAACGAGCCAGCTTACAAGTCAGCTCCCAAGCTTCTAAACGAACCAGCTAGCGAGCTCAAACGAACCGAGTACTTCTAAGCTTTAGCTTGACTCGTTTATTAAACGAGCTCGAAAATGAAGCTTGAGCTTGGCTTGTTTACTAAACGAACCGAGCTCAAACGAGCTTTTATCAAGCCGAGCTTCGAGCAGCTTGCGAACAACTTGGCTCATTTGCAGCCCTAGGAAGAGATATTTTGATATTTTGCTATTTTACGGGAGAATTGAATTAATCAAAAAAATTTACGGAGTCTTATTTTACTAACGAAACAAATTACGATATATATATATATATTTTTTTTGTAGATTACCCATCATAATAACGACGGATATCTGCATCCCATCATCGTGCATTCACAATATGCATTGGCGTTAAGGAAGTATATGTGCTACAATATATAGTGTATCTCATATATGTACTGCAAATACGTAGTGTATCTTATATATGTACAGGACTATTTTTTTTTTGCCAAAACCCAACCCCACTTTGGTTACCGGCAAAACAACGGCTACAAACGGCTAAAGACGACCTTTTCCCTTGTACATAAATTACAAAACTACCTCTAACCGGATTGCTCCCTGATGGCATTTTGAATGTAATTCCTGTAAAAAGAATGTCTTATTAGATTTAAATTAAAATAATAAATTACTAATTTTATTTACCAGTTATAACACACTTTATTCACTTTATTCCTGAAAAGAAAAAAAGAAAAAGGAAAAAGAAAAGAAAAGAAAATCTGTAGCTAAAGAATAAAAGTAGAGAAGAAGGAAGAAGACGAGGTTGTTGGTCTGCCCCACTCGACAGAAATTTGAAAAATTTCCCCCAAGGCAAAGCAAACCCTAATAATTTTGTTTCCAGTCCCCACCTTCTTCTCCAACGGACTTCCTAAATTTAGCCCTAACTTTCCAACTTCACAACAAACCCACTCCAAATTCCCTCACCCCCCACAAAAAATCCCATCTTTTGATCCAATTCCGAGCTCACAGCTCCAATTTAGCTCACAATTTGGGTGGTTTTCATCTTCACTTTTGAATATTTCTGAAGAAAACCCTAGAAAGGTTCCAACTTTCTTGTTTTCAGAGCAGACGCAAGTAGGGAAAATCCCATCTTTGGTGCAATTCCGATATCGCGGCTTCAATTTGGTTCATTATTTGCAATTTCCCCTTCAATTTCCTGAAGCAAACCTAGAACTCTTCCAAATTCTTTGATAAAGATCCAATCTTTGCATGGTGATCCCAAATTAGCTGAACACCCACCTCAGCTCTTAGGCAAAAAATCCAAACTTTTGAAGCTCTGAGCTCTAAATTTGGGGGTTTTGATCCCAATGCTGGTAGCTCCGGCCATGGGTCCGACGGTGGTTCGGAGCTCATTGGAGGTGATGCTGGATTCTCTCAAGAAGAGGGACGAGAAGCCCAAGGATTCAATGCCGGCATTGCCGGCTAGACCGCGGCTACCGTCCTCGAAACGGTCGCTCCCGACGAAGTTCAGGAGCGGGAGCGGTTTCCCGTCTGAGGGAAGGGAGGAGAGGAAAGGCGAGAAGGTGGAGCAGCCAGAGGAATCTCCCTATGCCGGGATACCGGGGTTAGCTGGCTCTGAGAAGACTAGGTTAGATGAAGCCTCGGGCCCTCAATTTGAGAAGATGTTAGACTTTGTGCTAAGAAAGGTGAGTGCTTTGATTTGTCTTTGATCTTGACTTTGTTGATTGGTTTGTGACATGATATTTGGTAGAGGTCTTAATTTTATTCTGAAGAAAGTTTCTAATTTTACAATGTAACTTAACTACTGAGATTATCTTAAGAATAATTCTGCTACTGTGAGAATGTTGAACAAAATGACAATTATTCTTGTTTCGCCAAAATGGAATTGGAAGTCTGGAACATGGTAAAGTCTATAGACTATTGGAGTCTTGATATGCTGGCAGAAATTTCCAGAAGCAAATTCAAGTTGATTTTATTTCTTACTGTGTAGGCTGACATTAGGGGGAATTATGATGTCATTTTTGACTGAAATTTATCAAATTTGACTCTTGCTGGTATGTGTGAATATGGATTCGGAACATGATGGATATTTTATGGACAAACATAAGGTGGGTGTGGAATCAGTAACACATCATCATGCTCGTAAAAGCATTTCCCTGTCAGAGTGTCACCGGCTTGTTTGTACGCCCGGTTATTACATTCATTATTGATTTCCTTGCTTGGTGGATGACCTGACATATGAGATCAATTTTTCGGCATCGTGTAAGCAGTTTGTAAAATTTTGCCCATGTTTGTACTTGTGCATATGCAGTTTTGAAATAATCTCTTCAAGACAGGTATTGTCTATAAAATTTTCCTTTCCTTTGCTCATGTTTGCACAGCTAATCAGGCAGTTCAAATCTATAATGTGAAGGAGGGGATTTTCAGTAAAAAATGGCTACTGCATTTTCTCAACCTTTTTGCTACATCTACACTAGGTAAATTCTAAGAATTATAGAAACATAATTCCTCATCCCCAACCTCTATGTTATTCCTGGACTTGCTTCGGTTGTTTTTCATAATTAGGGTTTGAACTTAGAAGCGGAAGGGGGAACAAAGAGCCCGAGTCTACTTGGAGTTACTGTGAAATATTTGAAGAAACATGGAAACCAACTTTAAGTAACTCCTCAACAAAGGAAATGGAGTTTTCATGATGCCAGATTTAGTTTGATAAATTAAGGGGCATCATATAGCTACTAATCATGGTTTGAAAAAAGAGTTTCACAAGTCCATACTGTTTTGAAAGTTTATGGTACATTATGCATATCCGACAAAAGTGATTCAAGAAGATATAATTGAGTTTTTTTTGCGCTCAAGAGTCATCAAAATAGAGCACGACACTTGCGTTAGAAGGATCTGATTCAATGGAAGTGCTAGGAAAAATACTCCTAAGATTGAACCTTATAGCCGGGTATTGTATAAGATTCTAGAACTAATAAAATTAACCCCCCTCTCTGAAAGCAAAAGTTCCACATTACAGTGATACCTCTTAACTTGCATTGAGTAATAATACCTGAAAGAAATGTTCTTAACCTTTTCCACATGTAAGCTCTTGTATCATGTGGATCTGCACAAGTTCCTTCTCTTAATTTCTTTCGCTATTCCATCCATCTCCGAATTTATATGTTTATTAGACCAGATTAACCCAACACTAACTGCTTTAAATTTATCCAAGTATCTGCTACTTATGCAGCTATGCTTGCCCTTCATGTCCACCATATTAAAGTTCTATTCAGAATTCAGATATCACCAAATGCTAGATATATAAGCTTGTATTATCAGTAATCTATCTGATTTTCATTCTTTTGTTTTTCTCTAAACACATAATGTAATCTTCCATCCTTTCATAGCACAAGTATTTGTCAGTATACTTTCTAGTAGTAGTTCTTACTCTCAATGCCAATTGCCAAGTCTTATATTCTTTTACTGTGTTTCTACTTAAACTGTACCTGTTTCTTTTTATGTTGTATCCCTGTTTTACTTGCCATTCGGCTAGCTTTTGGTGCAAACAGGTGATATGATATGTATTGTTTTACATTTATTGTATGAAACTAAATAATTCTGATTCAAGAATGAGTTGTTTTGGAAGCTTTTCAGCATAAAACTTTATCGTTCAATTTGTATGCCTTATTGTTAGGTGGATTTTGTTTCCAATATTGGATTCATACTAAAGATTTGCTCTTTGGACTATATTATTATTTGCCTCGTATATATGCTGGTGTGATGTATTTGATTAAGGCAGAATACAAGTGCATGACAAATAAATACACATGGTCCCTATGTATGTACTCTGATCTGAAACAGAGAGCTGGGATATGTTCCTCTTGTTGTTTGTGGGGCCAGAACATTTTGAACTATTTCTTATAGTTTCTCCATCCTAAAACCTTTGTTCATAATTGAGAAAGATGTTTATCATCTATTATTCAGTATCATTAACCTGTACTTAACAAGGCAAACTCGAGGAGATTAGCAAATATCAATCATGTTCTTATTCTTGTTTGCGGTGCCATAATTTTAAGAGCTATTTCTAATAGTTTTTCCATCCTAAAACTGCTGTTCAAAATTGAGAAAGATGTTTATCATTAATTATCAAATATCAGTAACCTATACTTCATAAGGCGAACTCGAAATATTAAACCAGTTCCATGGATACTTAAACCTTTCTATGAATGATTAGTTGATAAAGATAACTGGCTTGTAATAGAAATCTTTTGGTTGCATTTCAGAATGGTCATGCAATCATCTTTTTCTATTCTTACTACTTTTATTTTTATTTGAACTCGAAGTTCATTTGCTGAACCTACTACCAACCTGCTTCTATGACCTTTTATTCTTAATCTTCTCTTGTTCTCACATATTTTGGTTTCTCACAATAGTAAGGTGTTTGCCTTTATATTCAGGAACTCAAAGTTTGGTGTTGGCTCCCAGATGCCAAGTGGGTGCTTGGTAAGATTGAATCAGTTTCAGAGGATGCTGCTCATGTACTACTTACAGATAACAAAGTAAGCGTCAAGATTAATCTAGTTCGAAAGCTAAATTTTGGTAATAGTTTACTCAGTGATATTCAAGAACTTATGTAAGTTTTATGCTCTCAGGTTCTGGCAGTGTCAACTGAAAATCTCTTACCAGCAAACCCAGATATCCTGGATGGTGTGGATGATCTCATACAGCTCAGTTACTTAAATACTCCATCTGTTCTTCACATTCTTCAGAACAGATATTCCCGGAACATGATTTATGTACGAATTATGTCCACATATTTGTTTATCTTGCTACTATCTACTTGTGTATTTGTTGTTAGCTCATGGATTTTCCTCTTGTAGACCAAAGCAGGGCCTGTTCTGGTTTCTCTTAATCCATTCAAAGATGTGCCTCTTCATGGTAATGATCTTATTGCATCTTATAGACAGAGACTTGTGGACAAACCACATGTCTTTGCCATAGCCGATAATGCTTACAGCGAAATGATGAGAGGTTAAAAGATACTTTTTTTTTTGAAAATTATATCTAAGATAATCTTATTTAAGGTACTATACTACAGATAATTAAAACTATTTTTTTGAACTTGCAGATGGAACAAATCAATCTATTATCATAAGGTAATATGAGCATACTTGTAGTTTCAACCTTCTTTTCTTTCAATTTATCATTTCCAATCCAACTTTCATCAATTATCACCTCTGATGAAATTATAATATGATTTGCTCCACAGTGGTGAAAGTGGAGCTGGGAAAACAGAAACAGCAAAATTTGCAATGCAATACCTAGCTGCTCTAGGTGCTGGCAGCGGGATAGAAGATGAGGTTCTGCAGACCAATCTGATACTGGAGTCATTTGGAAATGCAAAAACTCTAAGAAATGACAACTCTAGCCGATTTGTGAGTTCAAAACCCAAGCCTCTAAATATTATGAGGCAATTCAGAATGTTGCTATTGACTGGTCACTCCTAGATTTAATACAGCTATACTCCCTTAGACTTTGTACTCTGTAGTTTGTTGAGTGGTTTACATTGCAATTCTTTTCCCTTTCATGTCATGCAGGGAAAACTGACAGAAATATATTTTAGTGATGCTGGAAAAATTTGTGGTTCTAAGGTCGAAACGTGTAAGCATCTTTTTCATTTATTATGCTCAATTTCAGATGACTATTAATTGACTCTCTTCTGTATTTGACTGAGGCAACTAACCAGTTTCATTTCTCATGCTTTCCTCATAAATTTTGAGCTACTAAGCAGTTCTACTTGAAAAGGTACTTAAAGTAGAAAGTTGAATTTGAGCATAGCAACAATGCATACTTTTATTGAATTTAATAGTCTTATCTTGTACAAGCAGTCAAGGGTGGTTCAAAGAGCAAATGGAGAACGATCATATCATGTTTTCTATCAACTGTGTGCAGGAGCTTCTCCCAATCTTAAAGGTATCCTTTTGTTGAACTTTGTCATTATACTAAACGAATTTAGTTGATTTAGATGTTTAACTTCAATACCCATTGTCTTTTTGTTTTTTTATGCACTACTTATTGGGGTTTCTTATGAGCAAAATTGATGTTATCATTCAGTTAGTGTTTCAACTATTGAAGAGTTTTCCACTTAGTGCAGTCAAAGACGGCGCCTTGCTCCTAGGCGAGGCGGGACGCAATTCTTAAGGCGCACCTTCTCCGAGCGCCTTGGAATAGCTAAGGCGCGCCTAGGCATTCCTTGAAAATCTTGTGGAAAAAAAAACATGTTTAGACTATTTTTTGAACCGTTGTACTTTTTTTTTTACTGTTTTCTCTCTCACTCACTCAATTCAAAGTGATTGCAACCTAGACATGGGGAAATTTGAAGCACACATGTTTATCAATGTAAAAATCTGATGTGAATATATATATAGAGGAAGGATCGACATCCCCGCAAATAGTGCATCCCCATCCATCCCCATGATAGTATCCGTTGGATGTTGTTTAAGTCATCTAATCTTAACCATTGAGTTGAACCATTCAACTCAACGATTAAGATTAGATGACTTAAACAATATCCAACGGCTCCTATTTCAAGGATAGGCGGGGATGCAAAGATAGAGGAGATGTCGATCCTTCCTCATATATATATATATATATATATATTAATTTTGAGCCTCGCCTCGTCGCTCGGGCGCGCGCCTTAAGTGCGCCTTGCGTCTCAGACGGTTTGGACCCTTCGTGCCTCGAGTGCGCCTTGCGCCTTTGACTACCTTGTTTCCACTGTTCAGTTGATCTAGTATAGGTCTTTAAATTTTTCTTCTGTGTTACTTTTCATGAAAAAATGTTGTTCTTAACATATAGTTCATGTCAAACGAAACATTTTCTGTGCTTTAGGATCATATAAATGATAGAATGGTTTACCATTTACTACATTATGTATTCTGGAAATTTTAATGTGCGTGATACAGCTCTTATTAGTTCGTCATTCAATCCATTAACTTGTGAAATTAGGTGTCACTATGCTATTTATATAATGATACCGTCTTTGTATGAAGTAACAGACGTTGCATAATTATTATGTGGCTAAGGTAGGACCGTAGGAAACATAACATCTAATCATCTCTCCTGTGCAATGGTTGAACACGAAACATTTCATGGCCCAGATTTATATGTTTACAATCTTACTTAGATTATTAGCATGGGTGCCAATCCTTACACCTTTTCTATCAACTGCCTAGGACTAGGTTCATATATTCCATAGCACCCTTCAGTTAGTCTCCTAGCTAATGGATTTAAGATGCTTCATTGAAGACCCAAAGCTTCTCAAAGAAGAAAAAAAAAGCAAACTTTTGAACTGCACCAATGGTTGCCCTTTCTGTCCAAAAAGATAATTTCATCATGCAAGAAGAGACTAAACTGAAACAAGTGATATTAGGTAACAAACATAGAAATGAGTTTTAAGAGAAATCATCAAAAGATGACCAATTATATAAGTTCAGGCATTATAGTTGATGCTTAGCTGCTTCCTGATTTCTCACATTATCGGTTCCAGAGTTGGAACATACTCCTAGTGGTAAGCATTATGAAGAGAGGAGAAACCAATGCTGTGTATCTGCTGGTAGTTTGAAGAAACTGGGTCTAACAAGTTAAACGCATACTAGCATACCAAATACAAGAAAGTTCTGCAAAGACAATCCATCAATAGGGGCTCGTACTTCATATTTACAGCAAAATAAAGTCAAGTAACTCAATCCTAGACGTATAATGCAGTATCAATAAAAATAAGATTCACTGATGCATATGTTCCTGCTCTCTTCTCAACACCCCCTGAGCTCACATGCACGAGAAGCAACTGGAGGTATGGGAGGAGGAGAGGAGTGGGATGTGGTGGGGAGGGGCTTGCATCGACGGGGAGGGAGATGCGGGCTTGGTAGGGTTGACTTTTGGGGTGGCATTGGCAGTTGCAGGAGGAAGGCGAGGGAGATATGATCCTTCTACACAATTACTGTAAGGGTTAGGTTGATTTTTGACTGATGGATTTGGACGGGGACTCATAAGTAACTCCATTTCTTGGTGATTTCAGGGACTTCTTAGCAATTAACAGTATTTAGGGGGACTTATCTAAAATATAGTAGATTATGGTAATTGTTAGAGTTATTTTATTTTGTTATTTATCATATGAGGGTATAATAGTAATTGTGGGTGTATTGCATATCAATATAAATAGACATGAGATGCAACCTAGGGTTTAAGGCCCTTGCAATCTCCTTTCTCATATTCTCTCTTCCCCTACTTCCTCTAAACTTAACTTAGTATCAGAGCATATATTTGTAAGTACTGTACATCCCATCCCCGACAGGGCCGATCGAACTGTTTTTCGTCTACTTTTCATGATTCGCCGTTCGTCGTTCGTTGTTCGTGGTCGTTCGTGGTTCGTTTATGAGATCTAGGGTTTCTACAGATCTCCGTTGGTTATTCGCCGTCGGTTGAGGTTCGTTGTGAGATCTAGGGTTTCAAAGATCTCGTCTTTCTGTTGCATCTGCAAGTATGGTGGGGACCGAATCTTCTAGCGAGGTTAATAGTGGTGGTGGTAGCGGAGGTGGTTCTCCTTTTACTGTTATTCATAATGATGAATTGGGAAAGTCGATTACAGCGGTGAAACTCAATGGTGCGAACTATCTTGCCTGGTCCAAGTCTATCAAAGTGGTGTTAAGGGCGAAGAAGAAGTTGAAGTTTTTGACCGAAGAACCCCTGCCTGAAACGTCCGCTGAGTATGAAGATTGGATGAGTGCAGATGCATACGTTATGTCGTGGTTGTGGCATAGTATGGAACCACATATCGCTGCTAATGTTCAGTGGTGTGAATCAAGCAAACAGATTTGGGCATCTCTGGAAGAATCTTATTCGCAGAAGCGAAACGTTGCCCGTATCTATGAGTTGTACGAGTTATTGTTCAATACAAAGCAAAATGGGAAGCCTGTGAATGAATATCTGGCTTCAAAGAAAGCTTTGTGGGAGGAACTGCTTTAATATCATCCTGTTACTACTGATTTGAAGGAAGTTCGGAGACAGAAGGAAGAGTTTCATGTTTCACTCATCCTATCCGGCTTGGATCCTGCGCTCGAACCTTATAAAGCTCAAATCCTTGCTGGAGAGCAGTTACCTACGGTGGCAGATACTTTCTCCCGTCTCAATCGTTCCTTTCTGGGACAGAGTTCTGTGGTGCCGAGTACTGACTCTTCTGCCCTAGTTTCTAGTGCTGTTGGTCGTGGTGGTGGACGTGGTATTGGACGTGGCGGTAGAGATGGTGGTCGTAGTTTTGGTCGAGGAGGAGGCCGTGGTGGTAGAGACAATGGTCGTGGTGGTGGTCGCGGTGGTGGTGGTGGCCGCGGTGGTGGTGGTGGTGGCCGTGGTCAACCACGTAAGTGTAACTATTGTGGAATGCTCGGTCATGTAGAAGACTATTGTTGGGACAAATGGGGGCAAACCAGAATATGCACATCAAGTGCATGATGAAAATATGCAGTCCCAGGACACCACTTCTGCTCCCAGAGATGATACTTCGGGTTTCAATCAGACTTCAACGTTCGATACCTCATCTCCATTTCAACAGATCCTCCAGAAGTTGAACGCGCTTGCTAGTACCACCTCCCAACCTACTGCAACCATGGCACATATAGGTAATCCTGCTTTTGTGGCAACCCAGTCACCATCCACCTCTTGGGTCATCGACTCAGGAGCAAGCTCTCACATGTCTGGTATAACATCTATCTTTCATAATCGTAGTTCCATGAAACATAATATTATCTTGGCTGATAGGTCTACTCGTCCTGTGCTTGGGAAATGTGTCATTCACCCTACTCAATCACTATCATTATTTGATTCATTATATGTGCCTAATTTTCTATTTAATTTGTTATCTGTGAGCCAGTTAACCAAATCTCTTCAATATTCTGTGACATTTTCTCCCAATTCGTGTGTTTTTCAGGACCTCAGGACGAAGAAGACGATTAGTTCGGGGCATGAAAAAGATGGACTGTACTACTTGGATCTACCTGGAAAGGCCTTCACTTCTGTTTCTACTTCTCCGTTGCAGTGGCATTATCGTTTGGGACATCCGTCTTTGGCTAAGTTGCGTCAAGTTGTTCCTAGTTTGAGTCATGTTTCTAGTCTTGAATGTGAGGCTTGTCAGTTAGGCAAGCATCACCGTAGTTCTTTTCCTCGTCGTAGTGAGAGTCGTCAATTAGAGTCTTTTGATCTTGTTCATTCTGATATTTGGGGTCCGTCTAGAGTCAAAAGTCCGAAAGGATTTCAGTATTTTGTTATTTTTATTGATGATTATTCCAGAATGACTTGGTGTTATTTAATGAAAGAAAGATCTGAGTTTCCAAATGTGTTATCTGTCTTTTATAATGAAGTCTATGTTCAGTTTAATAAACGTATCAAAATTCTGCGTTCTGATAATGCTTTGGAGTATACTCAATCTTCTGTGAACAGTTTCTGTGTTGATCGTGGTATGATTCATCAAACCAGTTGTGTCCACACCTCTCAACAAAATGGTATAGCCGAACGTAAACATCGACACATTTTAGATGTGGCTCGAACTCTCATGTTCAATATGCATGTCCCCAAACAGTATTGGGCAGATGCCGTTCTTACTGCATGTTATCTTATTAATCGCATGCCATCATCTGTATTAAATAACAAAGTTTCATTTACTATATTACATACAGATGTCGCACCATTTTCCTTATCTCCTCGAGTGTTTGGCTGTGTCGCTTTTATTCATAACTTGGAACCTAATCGAGATAAGTTGGCTCCTAGATCTCTTAAGTGTGTCTTTCTTGGTTATCCCCGTACTCAAAAAGGTTATCGCTGTTACAGTCCACAGTCACGCAAATATTATGTCAGTGCGGATGTTACATTCTTTGAGTCTACCCCTTTCTTTCCTTCAGGAGATCGTTGTATTCCTTTTACAACAGATTTGATATCTTCCATACCACTTCCGGTCATTCCTGAATCAATTTCTGTCTCCATTCCCCATTTACAGGTTTATCAGAGATCCAAGGACAGGCCAGTGGTTCTGCAAAATTCAGCCTTCAACCAATCATCTTCCGTGCTTGAGGTTTCTGCTCCCATCACCACAGATCCAGATGATCTTCCTATTGCTCTCAGAAAAAGACAACGCCTTTGTACCACAAAGAATAAGCATCCCATTTCTAACTATGTTTCATTACACCGTGCTTCATCATCTTTTCATGCATTTGCTGTTTCATTGTCTTCTACTTTTATTCCCAAAACTTACAAGCAGGCTATGTCATCTTCTGGTTGGAAAAGTGCAAAGGATGAGGAGATGTATGCTTTACATCAAAATCAGACTTGGGAGCTTATATCACTTCCTGTTGGAAAACAAACAGTGGGTTGTAGATGGGTGTACACTGTTAAGTATCACCCTGATGGTTCTGTTGAGCGCCTCAAGGCACGGTTGGTTGCAAAAGGGTATACTCAGACATATGGCGTGGATTATATGGAGACTTTCTCTCCAGTGGCTCGGCTGAATTCAGTTCAGATTCTTATTTCTGTGGCGGTTAATCACCAATGGCCTATATATCAGCTGGACATAAAGAATGCTTTCTTGCATGGTGACTTACAGGAGGAGGTATATATGGATCAACCACCGGGATATGTTGTAGCAGAAAATAAAAGACTCGTATGTCGATTGAAGAAAGCATTATATGGACTGAAACAGCCACCTCGTGCTTGGTTTGACAAGTTCAGTTCAGTTCTCATTCAGTATGGCTTTCGGCGTACCATATCAGATCATTCAGTGTTTTGCCATTCTTTCTCACCAGGTATTATCGTGTTGATTGTTTATGTTGATGATATCATTATATCTGGGAGTGATCATGCTGGAATTGCGGACTTGAAGGCCTACCTTAGTCGTCAGTTTCATACTAAGGATTTGGGTCTTCTTCGATATTTTCTTGGAATCGAGGTTGCTCGATCTAAGAAGGGGGTGTATCTGTCACAACGCAAGTTTGTTCTAGACTTGCTTTCCGAGACTGGGATGTTGGAGTGTCGGCCAGTTGAGACTCCTATGGATTATCATGACAAGCTTGATGCTGACAGAGGAAAGTTATTTGAGGATGTTGGATATTATAGACGTTTGGTTGGCAAACTTATATATCTTACTGTTACTCGACCAGACATCACATATGCAGTTGGAGTAGTTAGTCAGTTTATGCATGCCCCTCGGCAACCACATTGGGAGGCTATCTCTCGCATTCTTCGATACTTGAAGGGTGCACCTGGAAAGAGTTTGTTGTACAAACCTTCCCAGTTGCTTACGGTGACTGGGTTCAGTGATGCTGATTGGGCAGGCAGTCGCAGTGATAGGAGGTCTACTTCTGGCTATTGTACGTTTGTGGGTGGCAATCTTGTCACGTGGCGTAGTAAGAAGCAGAATGTTGTGGCTCGTTCTAGTGCAGAGGCCGAGTACCGTGCGATGGCTCATACAACTTCTGAGATGATGTGGGTGCAGTCTCTTCTTCATGAAATGGGAATTATGATTCCTATTCCGATGGAGATGTATTGTGATAATCAGTCGGCAATGTTTATCGCAAGTAATCCGGTGTTTCATGAGCGCACGAAGCATATCGAGGTGGATTGTCATTTTGTTCGTGATTTGTTGCTGAAGAAACAAATTGTCACTCCTTATGTTCGGTCAGAGGATCAATTAGGTGATATCCTCACCAAACCACTTGCTCGCGGTCCATTTTCTGATTTATGTAGCAAGCTGGGCATGTCTGATCTATATGCTCCTGCTTGAGGGAGGGTGTTAGAGTTATTTTATTTTGTTATTTATCATATGAGGGTATAATAGTAATTGTGGGTGTATTGCATATCAATATAAATAGACATGAGATGCAACCTAGGGTTTAAGGCCCTTGCAATCTCCTTTCTCATATTCTCTCTTCCCCTACTTCCTCTTCTCCTCTCTATCTCTAAACTTAAGTGTAATTATATGCTGATTAACCGCCAGATAGATGGACTTCTAACTAACATCATTTAGGCGTGGTCCTATATTTACTGTCTCTATGTATGCTTTGCTTTGATACATTTTAGCGATTTTAATTTGCACAAATTTCATTACCTTTCATGGACTGGTTTTCTAACTGGGTTATGAAATTTGATTTCATGAATTTCTTTGTTTGACTAATGATTTAATTGATAATCTGGAATACTGTTATTTTCTGAAATCATCGAGAGTAGCACCTGTATTCATGCATATAATTTGTGGGCTCATGTAACCTAAAGGCTTCTATAAATTTATTAAATTTGAATGTTTGGAAGTAGACTTAAGGGCCCAGAATTCTGTAGGAAATTATTAAAGTAGCATTTAAAATGGTATTTCATTTAGTTCCTCATATATATTTTAAATTTTTTAACAAACAGACAGTGAAATTTAGCTGAAATCGTCCAATGCCAATGAAACTATGGAGCCAAAACTCTTAGAAACGGTCTGTGATGCACCTCTAAAACCATGGTTAATGCTTGAAGTTTATGATTAAATTGATTATCTAATGCGAAATCTGCTTAATATTAATGATGTACCTTGCGTTGGCATGTGCTTGATGAGCTAAACCATTTTGCTTGGTGATCTAAGCTAATACATATGGTGGTAATAAATCCGATAACATAGGTGTATAATGCTCCTTTTGTTGAAGATTACATTGCAATAATGTTGGGATGCTTGGAATACTTCATTAGTTTCAAGTCTACATCGCAATAATGTAGGGATGCTGGAATACTTCCGTTAGCCTCAAGGCCAACTATATATAGGAAGAGTTAGCTACTCAAACCGATGTATGGCTAAAGAGCATACACTAAGATCATAAAGATAGAAACTGTTCAATGGCACTTTTCTTAACCCCTTTACCAAAATATGTGCTTTATCAAGTAAAATCAATCAATTGATCAGTTATTTGAATGTCTAATTCCAACTAGAATGCAAATATTTTACCTATTTAGCCATTACAAAATTGCAGTAATTTTCTTTTCCTAATCTATTTTAGCACAAGTAACATGCAGATTTCTTCGATATTAAGAAGGTTGTTTCCATTAGTATGCATATATAGGACAGGCCCTGTTTTGCATACGTTGCATAACCAATCAAAGAATAATGTAACTTGCAGATCGATTAAACCTGAAGGCAGCTGATGAGTACGAATATCTGAAGCAGAGCAATTGCTTGAAAATCGATAGTGTTGATGATGCTCTAAGTTTTCACAAGTTGACGGTAAGTTTAGTTTATGGAATTTGCTATAAGTATTTGATTACTTGAGGTTTTACTGATATCATTATAGAGTGGGTCTTCTATTTGTGATACTTTTTTGTTCTATCACTCCAGGAGGCACTAGATATTGTTAAAATCTGCAAGGAAGATCAGGAAGATGCATTTTCCATGCTTGCGACAGTTCTTTGGCTGGGTAACATTGGCTTCTCAGTGATTGACAATGAAAACCATGTGGAAGTTGATTTGAGTGAAGGTGTGGAACATTGCAACTTTCTTTCAGTTGTCTTGACGAAATTTTTTATTTTTATTTTTCTAACTTGATTGCTCCCCTATGCTTCAAACTTTTGATGCTATGTAGTACCTTTGCCGTGTAGAGTTTTTGAGATATAAGGTCAGACACAACCTGCTTCCCTTTCCTTCCCAATTTCTGAACTTTGGTTGTTCCTATTACAAAGGGAGTTTTCAGATGTTTAGTGTTCTTCCTGACCTGGTGCTATGTAGAGTTGTCACCAGCTTACATGTGAATGATTATTTGTCCCTAAAATAGTTTATAATGGCAGCTATAAGTCACTGGCTGTTTCTGAAGACCTTTAAGTATGTCATTCTCTTCACTTCTTTATTGGAGGAAGTGGAAATGAGCAATTCATAAGAGCCAAGGCGGAGGCGCGAAGTGAAAGCATTAGATACTAAGCCATTTTCTCCTCCCACCTTCCTATATCAAAACAGTGGAATCCACTACTTTCCACTTCCACCATACTTTTTGCTATTGAAACTACCCTGGGAGAATGAGAGAGGATTCGTTCATTAAGCTCAAGCCTACTTGAAGAAGGGATTACATAGGAGGCTAGTTAGCCTAGCCAATGTGGAACTAAAAGGCACATAAAAAACTAAAGAAGCTAAATTCTATGCCAGGATATCACTAAGGAACTATGGTGTACTTAACACTCCCTCAAGCTCAGGAGTCATGATAGGTTAGTAATCAAAGTTTTCTAATTATAAGAGTACTGTTAAGAGTGTGGGCCTTAGGGAAGAAGGCAACAATATGGCAGGAAGTGACAAGGGAAAGAGGGTTCGTCCTAGTGAGAATGATGTTGTACAAGGTGACAATAAATTTCAATATGTTTTGTGCTTTCACGAAACACCTGATTCTTGACATGAGTGGTTGCGGGAACGAAGATGCCTCTGCCATCTAGAAGGCGGCATAGATATGCAATCTCTTTAGTATTGGCACCATAGCTCGATACTAAGCCTATGTCACTTGATCATGACTTCCAAGAGTTCAGGGAGTCGCCAAGAAAGACACATAAGCCGATGGTAGACTTCCGATCAAAACCATCATTGAGCCAGCCGACATCTCTATATGCCCAAGAACACAAGGAGCAAGATGCAGAGAATAAGTGCGATCTCTGTAACTCAATTATAACTTTCAAGAGATCAAGGAGTTGTTATATATGATGGCTCGTGTTTAACTATAGAGTGTGAGGCAATCGAGGCATGTTTTGTGACAGTCAAAGTACGATTCATTTTGCGAAAAATTCAGTATACTATAGTCGGACGACACATCATCTTACGGTATCACAAGATACATGAGTGATGCAATAAAGAAATTGTTATTTCAAAAATTCATACTAAGGTGAACCCGATGGGTGATTTCTATGGAGAAGTTTAAGTCTGCCTTGACTTCTATTGAAGTACTAAAATTTGACGAAAGTTCTCGGCCTCGGTAGGAGTGTTGTGTCAGTTTCCTGGTTCTAGGCAAAGACCATGTATGTGGTCGTATTCAGTTTTGAGTGAGACTGTCAGTGGTTTGTTTCATGGTTTTAGCTAAAGACTGTTTAGGAGAACCAAAGATTGTGAGATGGATTTCTGGATGTATTAAGGAATTGAAAAATTAGGGTTAGGGTTTGCTCAGGATGGAGATGGATTTTGGGGTTCAGATCTGACGAGGAGGAATTGGGTTAGGCTTGGTATTAGATTTTGGTGCTGTGATGTGGTGGCAGCTTGGGATGATGTGGGTATTGTTGGATTAGGGTTAGGGTTTAGCTGAGCTCTATTGTTCCTAGGCTACTGATGATGATGCTTTTATGTGGCGGTGGATGTGGTGATAGGGTTTTACTATTGTTGGTGAGGAAGAGTGGTGGTGGTTGGCCGGTGTTGGTGGTGGTTATAGGGTTTTCCTAGGTTCAGATCTAAGCTTGGATAAGGTTAGGGTTTGAGGGAATTTAGAGAGAATTTTTTTTTTTCTAATGTGACCATGGCTTTGATTCCATGTTATAGATAATGTGTTGTTGGAGAATGAGAAAGATTGATTTCTTTCATTAACCTCAAGGCTGTTTGTAGAAGGGATTACATTGGAGACTAGTTAGCTTAGTCAATGTGGGATTAAAATGGACAAAAATGCTAAAAGCTATACAAGGATTTAACAATGGCACTATGCTATACTGAAAAGCTAAACCTCATTGTACTCTAGCAGTTATGTCATTGGAAGGTTTTCTTGGTTCTTTAATTGGATTCTGATATCATTGTCTGTTCTTATACTGATTGTTATGTAAGCACCTCTATTCTGCCTAAGTGTTTGTTCTTTCAATATCATTTTGGGCTTGAGTAGAATACTAATTATCAAGTATATAGCGGAAACTTTATTGCACAGTTTGCAGTATCGGCTGTATTGTATCGATTTTGGCATGTCACGATCTGATACTAACTTCTACCGATACTGAACGATACCGACATTGGAGGTCTCTTTCCTAGTCAATTTGGAAAAGAAAAATTGAACGAAAAAGAGAGAAATATGAAACATAGTGTTAGCACAATGATTTTGTTGTGTCGAAGATCGACAATGTTAGAATGTGTCGATAATATTCCTTTATCAACATAATGTAACCATTACTATTTCTCAAAGTTGTATATCTATTAATTCACAACATTCATCCACATTAATAGTATTCCCTTCAAGATTATTTATTGTGGTTGTACTATGTCTAAAGGCGAGTAACTAAACAGTTGTGTGTATTGCGAGTGGACGATTTAGCAATTATGTATATTATTCTAGTCTCAAAAAAGAATTATGAATATTATTCCATTTAATACTAACTAGAAACGACATATAATATATAAACTATGTAGATATATATCAAATATTTTATATCTTTTTAAAATACTTTAAATCATTTTTTTAATCAATTTTGTCTTTACAAAATGAAGAATCCGATACTTTGATCTGAGACTGCCGATATCAATACTCATAGGAAGGGTCCAAAACTGATTGTGATACCAATAGTGCGAACCTTGCATTATAGATGTGCATATGAGGTGTTAGGCTGAAGTTAAGCTTTAACCACATCTTTTGGTCCGAGAGAGTATAAAACTACCTTTGGTTGAGTAAAGGAGACGAATGTCATTGAGGCATTTGATGTACATTTTTGGTTCAGAATTTTTTTGATCAGTGTTTCGCTGGATCTTGGCTAATGCTATTATGATTTATGAGTTTGTTTACTTGAATATAATACTTATGTGCATGATAAAATTTGTTCAGGTGTAACTAATGCAGCAAGGTTGATGGGTTGTGAAGTTCCTGACTTGATGCTAGCTTTATCAACTTGTAAAAATGAAACGAGTAATGCTGTTCAAAAGATGACAATCTCACAGGTTAGTGATTTACCTTTGCAGCTGACATTACACCATCTCTCTCTGCCATAAAACATCTTGCAATCCTTATTTTTGTTGTTTCCTTTTCTTGCAGGCAATTGACACACGGGATGCATTGGCAAAATCAATTTATGCTAGCTTGTTCTATTGGCTTGTTGGACTAATCAACAAGTCTCTAGAAGTAGGGAATGGTCACACAGAAAGATCCATAAGTATCTTGGATATCTATGGATTTGAGTCTTTTAATGTATTCATCTCCCAGTTGCTTCTGTGGTTGTTCATTTTCATTTTACACCAAAGTTCTACATGAACCTACACTTTGTATTTGTTGCAGAGAAACAGTTTTGAGCAAATTTGTATAAACTATGCCAACGAGAGACTGCAACATCATTTCAACAGACATTTGTGTAAACTTCAGCAAGAGGTGAGAATCCTGGATCCTTCTTTTCTTTCATCAGGACTTTTTTCATGCACTATGACTAAGCTAGATATTAAGTGTAATTTAAGGCAAATTGTTCTTGATATATTTTCTTGGAGGTGAATTCATGTTGCGTGGATCATAATTCATAATAATGATCATCAATTCTTATCAGAATTCATGCTTTAAGATGCCTGATCTATGCTGCTTGCCGTAGTTAATATAATGTCAAAATTGCTATGCAATTTGTAATTTATGTTTTAATTGTTTGCAGGAGTACATCCAAAATGGAATTGATTGGACCAATGTTGATTTTGTCGACAACAACGAATGTTTGAACCTGTTTGAGAAGGTATGCCTTGTAATGATAACCTATATTTGACTACACTAGAAATGAACACTTCATTTATGATATAATAGATGAATATTTTGTTCCTGTTGCTGCTTAACCAGAATAGCACATTTTTTCAGATCTTTGAGAAAATTTAACTCTCTTCTGGATTTAGACGAGGTCATACCCCTTAGTAATCTTGGAATAGGTGGGAACCGTGGGATATGAACCTGTGTTGTGCTAAGGGTGAAGCAAAGTGGGCCTCTAGTATGTGTTTTAAATAAAATAGTTAGCCTGTATAAATTGGACGGGGAAACAACGTTGGTTAAATTTCAGTTAGATTTGGTATCGACAATTTGATCTATATCAACATTCATAATCGTTACTTTCAAATACTTTATATAGCTTATAAGATAACATAAGGCGCCTAATCATGTTTGATTTATGATGCAACAATTTCAACCTTTGTTGAATTTACATCATCCTATTACAATTTGTATTTAAGTGGGACTTGACGTCATTCTAATTTTTTGATAGAATAGTTGTAATTTTATGAGCCAAATGTATATGTTGATAGCATAGCTATAATTTGATAGCATTCATACTCAACACTTTCATAAAACACTTCCATAAACTTATATCGCTTATAAGATAATATAAGGCTCGTAATCATGTTTGATTCATGATGCAAAAACTGCAATACTTGTTGAATTTACACCATCCTATTTCAATTTGTATTTATGTGAGACCTGAGCTCATTCTAATTTGTTGATAGCCTAATTGTAATTTGTATGAGCTAAATGTTCCCCCACTTATAAGGGTACGCCGATTATCCCCCCACTCCAACACCCAAGTTCAGCATCATTGTACCGGTACTAGGACACTCGTTCGAGGCGTTTCGATATTCTGCTAATTATGGGAGTAAAGAAGGATAGATTCTAAGTGAAATTATGGAAATAAACTTTGGAATATGCTGGTTAACTTTTCTGGTATACCTCACTCTAGTCCCACAATGCCTGGACTAAAGGAGGATATCATGACCGCTCCTATAAATAATAAATGTATCAAAGGTACTCATGTTTTATTTATATAACCAAATTAAGTTCTCTCTGAATTTCATGATATCAGAACTATGAAAATTTGTAGAGAACTCTAGCTTCAAATATTTCTTCCCATCCTATTCCTCTCTACCAAAACTCTTAACCCTAGCTGCCGACCTACCGGCCCTCATTCCTCCACCCACAATATCTGCCCTCCTTCGCCTCCCTCCTTTTCTTCCTACCAACCCACCCTTTCGCCTCCCAAATCCACCTAGCAGTCCACCCTCTGTTAAGGCTGAATATAGAGCCATGACACATGCTCCATCTTAGTTGATTTGGCTCAACTCACTCCGTATAGATCTTGGAGTTATCACCTTTTATCGAGCCGTTCTTTACTGGGACAACAAGGTTGCGATCTATAATGCTGAGAATCCATATTTCATAAAAGAACTAAGCACATCGAGATATATTGTCAATTATTCAAATGAAAGTTACATAAAATAAAGTTTTCCTATAACACGTGACTTCTTTAACTCAGCTGAAAGATATCCTCACCAAACCTTTGCCTCGATCTTTATTTCCTTGACTATTATCTTAAGCTGGACATGATTGATATGTATACTCGAGTTTGCACGAAGCATCAATTAACTATTCTTGATTACCTCACTTTAGTCCTACACCACCTGGAGTAAAGAAAGATGTCGTGACTTGCTCCTATAAATGTACCAAGGCCATTCATGTTTTATTTATATCAATAATTAAGTTCTCTTTGAATTTTAGAACTTAAGGATTTTAAAATTAGTAGGAGAAAAAAAAAATGTAGGAAATGTAGCTATAACAAAAAGTCAAAAGGTGAGGGGGGAGTACATATTGATAGGAGAGAAACCTAGAATTGATAGTTTTCTATATTTAGGATCAATCATTATGTTTGGCATATTAAGAAGGTTGTTCATAGAGTGAAGAGTAGATGGAGTGGATGAGTGCTAGTGGTTTGTGTTCACAAGATACACTTGAAGTTGAAAGAAAAATTCATAAGATCACTATAAGATTAATCATGCTTTGTGGATCATGGTGAACAATTAAAAAAAACATGTCCATAAAACTGAAATGAGAATGATAAAATGGATAAGTAGCAATTCATTGAAAGATAGAATTATAAATAGTGTATTCATGGGAAGTTGGAGGCGGTGCCAATTAAAGACATGGGAAGAGAAATTTGTCTTTAGGCGGTGGACATTTGCAATGTGGACAAATAAATGCACAGTTTGGATGAGGGACATTTAAAGGAGCACTAAGATTATGGGTTTAGCTAAACAAACACTGATTTAGGAAATAAATGTTAGACACGGTAGGAGATCATCCTCCTCCAATTGTACTTGTATATAAAGTATATACATCTTTCTCTGATTGTACTTGCATATATAGTATATACGTTGGCCTAGAGCCTAGTAGATTTATCAATTCTATGTTCTAACAAGGTACTAAAGCTATTTCGCTTAAGCTCCCAACCTCATATTTCCTAATCCTAATTCCCGATTTCGTAACTCTCTTCCAATTCCATTTTTTTAGCACGTCCGATTGTTTAGAGTTTGCTGTTGTCAGAGACCTCGCGATCGCCGGAGGGTTGATCTCACAAGACAGGTTGAACTATGGAAACTCTAGTTTCTTGAATATTGGCTTCGTCGAAACCGTATCCTATAGTCTACTGTTCCCTTTCCTCTTCCTCTTCGCTAGTGATCTTCGTCTTCACTTCATCTATGGCAACTTCTAGATCTCTGCTTCGTGTTCCTCTGGTGTGAACCACTTTGGCCAGTCTTCTTCTTCTTCTTCTTCTTCTTCTTCTTCTGCTGCTGCTTGTCATAGTAGATCTTTGACTTGATCTTCTTCTCCGGTCAAGCTAACCAACCTCTGTGGGATTCCCTAATCCTATTTTCAAGAACAAAGAGAGAGTAATTGCTTTCTCTCTCCTTTGTTCTTTGTTATAAATCATGTTTGTGGACATGTGTCCTCATATGGAGTCATATCCAAGCCCTAGTTTCGAATGACGTCTCAGCATCAAGATTGTACTAGCTAGGCGAAATGGCAGTTTCATGTTGACACTTGTAGCCATCTGTTTCTCTGCATCCTTGCCCACCCTGTCGGCGCACTAATACTCATGCACCCACGTCCCTGGCCTACTTGTAGGTATATATTTCTGTTTTCTTTTTTGCACTGCACCCTATAGTGCACTACAGCTAACTACTACCTGTCAGTCACTGTCTGACTGCTTCACTTACCCACTTGTCAGTGAATATGATTCTTGTTTGTTATTTGTTGATTGTTGTTTCTTTCTTGATTGTTTACTCTCATTGTCAAACTCTCTTTTGATGACCCACCGTGAGTTTGAGGCAAGGTTCACATTATCAGTATCATAATTGGTATTTCATTCCCTTCTTCCGAGTGTAAGTATTTGCGTTTCAATCATTTCAAATTGGATTTGGGATTTCTTGGTTTTGGAAAGCCAAAAAATAATAAACATGTACTAAAAAACTTGAATAATATTTGATACGTTTAAGCATAATTTTATGTATTATTTGTTGTTTCATGTTAGTTTGAAGGGAATAAAACATTACTGAATAGCCTGAATATATATATATATATATATACTTGCTTTTGGACAAAGTATGCTTGCAATAGGTAATTGATAATGGAATGGGTGAATGTTGTTCATATATAGATATACAACTTCAATAAATGACAATTGTTACAATGTGTGATAATAAATCTTATCCACACACTATAGCATGTTGGTCTTCGACATGGTGGAATCAAAAGTACAGATATTGATTTTTTTCTTTGTTAAATTGACTAGAAAAGAGGGGCCCTATCGGCCGATATTTACAGGGGGTTCTGTATTCGGGGCATGCCAAAAGAATGCAATGCATCCGGTGTGATTGGTATCAGTCGATACTGCCGACCTGGGGGGGGGGGGGGGGGATTGAATATTAGACACACCAGATATTCCCACATCGGTTAGGAGATCCTCCTCCTCCTCCTCCTCCTATTGTACTAGTATATATACTTTGGCCTACGACCTAATAGATTTGTTGATTCCATGTTCTGACAGTATAGGTGAATATGGTTTTTCGTAATGTTAAAGAGGACATGGCCCTTAGCAGAGCTGAATGGAAGAAAATGATTCAAATAGCTGATTCCAAAAATTGGGGTAATGGCTCGGTTGTTATTGAATGTGTTAAGAGTATGAAAGGGACTTTAGTCCCACATCGGATAGAATTGAAGAGAGAGGGGTTGGCCTCTCCTATGAATATGTAGCTCCTTACGTCAATAAAGCCAAGCAAAATATTCTACCACATTTCAACTTAGTATCAGAGGGAAACCCCCGCCCCCTCTCCTTCTCCAAACCCTAACCCTAATCCCCCTCCCTTCTCCCACGGTCACCCCCCCCCCTTTTCCTCCCCTCCACCTCCGCCCCCCCTTCCCCTCCCTCCCCTCCCCTCCATACCCTTCCGGGCTGCTGCTGCTTATCGGACGGCTGCTGCTGCGGCTGTTTCGTGGCTGCCCGCTGCCGTCGTAGGTGCTGTCGTGACTGCTCGGTGACCCGGCGACCTCAATCTCAATCTCGACGATCTCGGAAGTCTTCTTTTCTGAAGTTTGTAACTCGGTTCTGTCCGCATGCAACTGCGATTGCAGGAAAGAACGAAAAAATTAGTTTTTTGATTATTGCTTTGTACAAGTCAGTTGTAATCGGGATATTAATTATATAGTTGCTAGTTGGATCGAGGTATATCAATGAGGAAACTTTTGTATGACCCCTGATCTCGACTACAACTGTCGTCTCATGAGGTCATGCGGCCTCGGGTCAAAGTCTTGCACGGGACATGAGCAGCGGCTCTTAGGGAAGAGGACGAAGATCAGAGACGACCTAAATTTGCCGCCGCCTCACTGATGACAGAGAACAAGGAGAAGACAATGGAGACGATCTATGCCAAGCTGACGGCCCAAGAGATGAAGGCTTTGGTAGATGATCTCTTCTCCAAGAGGTTGACTGAGACTAGCTCCCGTGCTGCACACGCTGATGTGGATCCTTCACCGTACAAGATGGAAAAGTTGGAGAAACTGGAGATAAAGTTGGAGGGCACTTCCAACTACTTGAAGTGGTCACGTCAGGCGATGTGAACTCTGGAGGGAAGATGCTTGGTGGGCTATGTGAATGGCCAAACTAAGGCACATGACGATCACTCCTCACGGGAGTTTGTTGTGTGGGAAATCGTCAACAATGTGGTAGCTGGATGGTTGACAGCTTCATTGACCGACCAAGCGTCGGGCAATGTGGAAGCGATGGAGGGTGCTGATGATATTTAGAGGACGCTTATGTACTCATGGTCGGGCAACCCTATGAAGGTCTTCCAACTACAAGATGAACTTGATAAGGTGGTCCAAGAAGATTACACCATCTCTGACTACGCGGCTCTGCTGAAGAAGTATTGGTCATATCTCGACCACTATGATCCTATTGGCGTGGAGGATGAGCAAATGGAACCGGCATTTGCGAAACATTATAAGAAGTTAATGGAGTATGTTTTGCGACAAAGGATGATGAAGTTCCTAAAGGGGCTCAACCCAGCATTTGAGCAGAGAAGGAATGTCATACTTGCATAACCCAGGCTGCCATCACTGGAGGAGGGCATAGCTGCTATGGCACAAGAAGAGGCACGATTGAAGCTGATGCCTGTCACGCCCCGATCTCCCGCAGGCTAATCGGCCGTCCCCGCTAGGCGATAATCATCGCGTCCAGCGCTTCCGCGGGACGATCTCTTGACCCATCTGGGCGTGATGCCGCACGAGCATGAGCCGCGTCCGTGCAAGGCCGTTCATTGGCTCACGGTAAGAGTTCTAAGCCACAGAGTCACACAGATTGTCCGAGTGCAGTGAAATTATAAATGCATAGGCGATTGGTAACAAGTTCACTGAGTCGTCAATAGAGGAAGCATTGTATAACACAAGTAGAAGTAAAACAAACTCTTTATTGATATTGAACCAGTGTTACAGGCGGCGTATAGCCGAGATTACAAGTCGCTCAAGCCTCTCTCTGAAACAGTAAAAGCGTGCCAAGTGGCTACATTTGTGGAATGATGTACATGCGATGTTCCAACATTGTCTTGTATATGTGCTTCAGTTCCAGATCGCAACGCTCCAAGGCTTACGAGTAAACTCCACGCCTTAGCACGCACGAAGGAAGCATCCGCACCGAACGAGGTTCTCCCGCACCCTGCACACAATCTGGTGGATTATCAGTACATGAATGTACTGGTGGGGAGGCTACTCGCCCGCTTGACAAATCCAAACACGTAATATAGGTTTCGTGCACAAACTATTATGTTGTCTTTCTAGTTGCCTTATGATCAGTTTCATGGCAAAGATCGAATGGCCTAACTCGTGTGGCAGTGCGCCGTGCGACATAAGAGAAAACACGGCGAGACTTACCAACTTACTATTTGTCCTTCCCTGTCCAAGGCAAACCAAGTAAATTCAAGCACAAGCAACATATATAATGAATTTAGGGGCAATAGCATATGCAAACACAAGTGTTATGAGTGAGCCTATGTTTTTGGTGCACGGACATACATGTTATACAAAAGTATTGCAATGGATGTTTAAGTGTTTCTATGGATTGCTCGGGTTGCTCCATTTGTATAGATGACTTATACTCATTCCGTTCAAGTGGCTGTGATGTCTCGGATGCGATGCAATGACTCGCACGCGGATTGCCGCTAAGCGAGGATGACTTATCTATATGAACATGAGGTCACTGACATAGCCATAAAGGACGTCGCATAGTCTCGGACGGAGATGAGGCATAACGAAAGAGTCATTGGGCGTTAGCCTTCATTCCAACCAAACATGTGAGACTACCTTGTGATGGAGTCAGTCGGATTATTCGTTGGTAGGATGTCCTACTGAGAGTCCGGCCGCTGTATATTGCGCACCCCAACCGGAGGGCATCTTGCCGATTGGCCACACAATACCTTATTTTCCCCTAGGACGGTACGATCCCAGTGCCACGGTGATCGTCCGAGGAAATCCATGTTATTACCTCGTGCACGAGTTGTTCGTGACCATGCAAGCCTTGGGTCTACCAATTTCATAACTTGATATGATAATCCATGATTCTTCTTCTGAACTGAGCATTTGCTCCACGAGCTATGATTCTTGATTTGCTTGACATGATTATCGTTCAGAGGTAAACTTGATATGATTATCATTCCGATGCATACTTGACATAATCCTCAATCAGTGATCCACTTGCCTTGATGCATTCCCCTGGTTCGGGGACTGCCTTGGTGACCTAACGGTCCCGGATACTTTCAGGTTCATATTTGCACGGAACGACTATTAGATAGTCTTCCGAGGAGAACTAGATGAATACATGACATGCACAGTGTTACATAATTGAGGCATATTTTATGCGACAAGCATTGAAACGAGGCAACTATATAGTTAACATGAAAGCAAGCAAACATTGCATTCATAAGAAAACTTAAGCATTCACGTTGGCTCGGGTCCGAAGGTAAGCCAATGAGTGAGACCGTAAAGGGACTTTCCGAGCGACATGATCTAGGGTCGTGCAGTGTAGCAAGTGAACAGTGCACTTACAGAGCATATGTATATCAATCTACTCGAGGCATAGCAGGGTCTAGTTGCACAAGGCAAATGTAGCATGCAATGGTCTGATATAAGCAATGTTTCATTTCCATGTTCTAGCACAAGCAATACAAGTTGGGATTATTCCCTTAGCTAGGTGCGTTGTATTCTTATTAGCATGCAGGGGGTGATTCACCTAGCGACTAGCATGAAACATCCATATTTTAAGTGTGCTGGCTAAGCAAAGACAAGTTTATCGTAGCCACCCACCTTAGCGATGATTTGCTTCGGTTGAGTGATACTCCGAGCGAGTCTCTGAAAGCCTAAGCCGAACTCCTGAAGGGACAAGTCTGGATATCCTTTGTCTCAAACGAGTATTCTCGCCTGAGCAAAGTGGGTCGAGATGTTGCATTTTTGCCGTTTGAATCGGCGGTCCGCTTGAGCGGAACGGGGTATTACAATGCCTAGCACCACTAGCTCTTGGGGAAAAATCAGCCCTAGCGGTTTTTAAATCAAATTCTTCCGGAGGGGGAGGGTGCTACAACTGTGGAAATCCTGGGCACTTCTTCAGATTCTGTACGAAACCCTTGTGGAAAATCAGTCACCCGGAATAACCATCCCTAGTGAGAGGGAAATGCTAGAGATGTGGAGGAGCATGAGGCTTGGATCCGGCGACAGTCAAGCCACCACCCCTTGGGCATCGACTCCAACCACCTCCGGGGGTAACATCACCTACTGTGCCCAAACAAGCACATGTATACTTGCTCATGCCCTTGCATCTATCCACCAGCCAGGTTGGATAATTGACTTGGAGCATCTCGCCATGTTACGGGTTTCCATGGTGAGTTCCAAGAATACACTCATCTGACAACGCCTGAAAGCATTCAGACTGCTGATGGTACTGCCAGACCCATTCTGGATAAATGTACGGTTGAATGCACCTCTTCCATGACCCTTACTGATGTCTTGCATGCTCCATCTTTTCCTGATAATCTTTTGTCCATTAGTGCTATTGTTCTTCCACTTAATTGTATTGTTTCCTTTGACATTCCTAAGGTGACTTTTCAGGAGAAGGGAACAGGAAGACGACTGGGGACTGACACTTGGCATAAGGGGCTATAGTACTTGGACATGAGTGGACTGGACGCAGCACTAGCGTCACTGGTGGAGAAAGCACAACCGGAGGAGCCACGAAGAACTGTAGAAGCAGAATTATTACTTCAACATCAGCGCATGAGACACTCTTCAGTCAGTCTACTGAATCGGATGTATCCATCTATGTATCAAAAGACTAATAAGCAAAAGTTGGTTTGTGATGCTTATGAGCTTGGAAAATATACCAGAAGCTCTTATGTGTGTTTCGGAAATAGAAGTTTAGCTGTTTTTGATATGATACACTCAGATGTGTGGGGACCTTGTCCTACAACTGGTGTTAATGGTTTTAAATGGTTTGTCACATTTATTGACTGTTACACTCGTGTCACCTGTGTATACCTAATGAAGAGTAAGAGTGACGTCTTTGCATGCTTTCAAGATTTTCATCGCAGAGTTACAACCCAGTATAATGCTAAAGTGAAGATTTTGAGATCTGACAATGGGACAATACACAAACAAGAGTATTGAAGAGTACTTATCAACCCATAGGATACAGCATCAGACTTCGTGTGCCTATACACCGGCACAGAATGGTGTGGCAGAACGGAAGAACAAGCACCTGTTGGAAGTAGCACGGACAATGATGTTTGCCATGAATGTTCCTAAATACTTGTGGGGGCATGCTGTGTTGACGGCTGCATATCTCATCAACATGATGCCCTCTCAGGTGTTGGGATGGAAGACACCATTTGAGATGCTTACAGGAGAAAATAAGTACATTGTTCCCCCAAAGGTATTTGGGTGTGTATGTTTTATGAAAGATAATAGGCCTGCGGTGGGAAAGTTGGACCCTCGAGCGGTGAAGTGCATCTTTGTTGGCTACTCAGGGACTCAGAAGAGATATTCTTGTTGGAGTCCGGTGGAGCGGAGGCTCTTTGTGAGCATGGACGTTAAATTCAGAGAGATGGAACCATACTACCACAATGGTTCAAGTGAAGGGTCTGCATTTGGTGACACACCTAACACATGAGATGTTAGGAGTGAGGGGGAGACGGGCCTGAGCGTGATTGTCGGGTCAGTTCCATGCCCAATGATGGAAGCTGGTACAAGGGGGAGAGCGAGGGTGAGGAAAGTGATGAGAATGAGGAGGGAGAAAGTGGTGACAATCAGGAGGAAGAAAGTGATGTTGTGCAGGGGGGAAACAAACTACAGAACTTCAAGTTTACAGAAGGAGAAAGCATCATTCCAATACTGTGTCGTATCCCTCGCCTATTGTGCCAAGTCCATCGCCTAACCCTGCCCCAACTCTTGAAGATATTTCTCCTGCACCGGATCCCTCTGATTCAGATGTAGATCTTTCTGATTCGGATGGTATGATCTCTCCACCACTACCTCATATTCCTCATATTCCTTTAAGGAGATCTTCTCGCAGTAATGCGGGAAAAGCTCATAATCGTTATGGTTATGAACATGACATTGCCAATTTCTTATCATATTCTAATATATTTATCGAGCATTTATTGCATCGTTAGATACCACCTCTTTGCCCAAGTGTTGACAGGAGGCAAAGGAAGATCCAAGGTGGAGAGCTGCAATGTTGGAAGAACTTGGGGCACTCGAAAGAAATGGGACATGGGAGTTTGTTCCGTTGCCTAAAGGGAAGAAAGCAGTGGGATGCAAATGAGTCTTCACAGTAAAGGAGACGCCAGAAGGTAAAGAAGAGCGGTACAAGGCAATGTTGGTTGCACAGGGATACACTCAATCATATGGCATCGATTATGATAAGACGTTTGCTCCAGTAGCCAAGATGAGCACTGTGAGAACCCTGGTCTCCCTTGCAGCAAACCATGGATGGCAACTGTATCAATTAGATGTGAAGAACGTCTTTCTTTACGGGGATCTACAAGAAGAAGTATACATGGAGACCCCCAGGGTTTTGTACGAAATCGTCGGCGGAAAAGGTGTGCAAGCTGAAGAAATTACTGTATGGACTCAAGCAATCTCCTCGAGCCTGGTTTGATAGATTCAGGAAGGCTGTCACAGACATGGGGTGCCGCAAGACCAATGCAGATCACACGGTCTTCTTCCAGCATTCACGAGGTCACATCACCATACTTGCAGTTTATGTAGATGATATAGTGATCACAGATGATAATGAGGAGGAGATCATCCAGCTGAAATCAAAACTCGCCAAGGAGTTTGAAGTGAAGGATTTGAGAATAATGAGATATTTTCTCGGGCTCGAGGTGGCTCGAGGAAGAGATGTGATCGTCCTCTCTCAAAGGAAGTATATATTATATCTACAAGAAGAAGTATACATGGAGACCCCCCAGGGTTTTGCACGAAACAGTCGGCGGAAAATGTGTGCAAGCTGAAGAAATTACTGTATGGACTCAAGCAATCTTCTCGAGCATGGTTTGATAGATTCAGGAAGGCTGTCACAGACATGGGGTACCGCAAGACCAACTGAAATCAAAACTCGTCAAGGAGTTTGAAGTGAAGGATTTGGGAATGATGAGGTATTTTCTCGGGATCGAGGTGGCTCGAGGAAGAGATGGGATCGTCCTCTCTCAAAGGAAGTATATATTAGATTTGCTCACATAGACTGGGATGCTGGGATGTCGATCGACAGTCACTCCAATTGATCAGAGAGATAAGTTGGGGGCAGAGGCAGGAGAGCCGGTTGATCGTAAGAGATATAAGAGACTTGTAGGCAGATTGATTTATCTAGGCCACACTCGTCCTGATATCTCATTTGCTGTGAGTGTAGTGAGTCCAAGGTAGTCAGAGGCGCAAGGCGCACTCGAGGCGCAAATGGTCCAAATCGTCCGAGGCGCAAGGCGCACTTAAGGCGCGCGCCCGAGCGACGCGAGGCACAAAATTTATATATATATATATATATAATATACATCGGATTTCTATATTGATAAACATGTGTGATTCAAATTCTCCCATGTCTAGGTTGCAATCACTTTGAATTGAGTGAGTGAGAGAAAACAGTAAAAAAAGTACATTAGTTCAAAAAACAGTCTAAAAACAGTACAACAGTTAAAAAAACAGTCTAAACCATAGTTTAAAGTATCGGCCGATACCGATCCGATACGGCCGATACCGATACAGTTTGGCATGTTCCGATCCGATACCGACCGATACCGACCGATACCCGATACTGACCGATACCGACATTAGAGGTCTCTTTTCCAGTCAATTCGACAAAAAAATTTGAATTAAAAAGACCAATTAGAAAGGATGTGAAAGCATAGTAAGGTTGTAAAAACATATAAAAGAGAAAACTTATCTATCACATATAAATCAATCGACAATGATGACTACTATTTCATTCAATATCAAAAATACTAAGAAACAATACTGAAAATACTTTAAATTATGCATAAATGTATAAAATATATTCTCTAAAATGTTAATAATTTACTAATAGTTGTTTGCTTTCCGATACCAAAAAATCCGATACTTCGATCCAAAACCGCCGATACTACCGATACCGCCGATCCCGATACTCATAGGAATGGTCCGATACCGATACTTTGAACCTTGGTCTAAACATGTTATTTTTTTCACAAGATTTTCAAGGCGCGCCTAGGCGCTCCGTAGCTATTCCAAGGCGCTCGGAAGGCGCACCTAGGCGCGCCTTAGGTGCGCCTTAAGAATTGCGTCCCGTCTGGAGTGCCTTGAGGCGCTGCCCCTACGCCTAGGAGTAAGGCGCGCCTGAGGCGCGCTTTTGACTACACTGAGTGAGTCGCTACATGCATGGTTCAAGGAAGGGCCACATTGACACAGTTTTTCATATCTTGAGATATCTGAAGGGGACTCCTGGAAGATGACTATGGTTCAAGAAAAATGGACAGCTGAGTGTTGAGGGGTACTGCGATGCGGATTGGGCAAGCTGTATAGACGACAGAAGGTCTACCTCAGGGTACTGTGTCTTTGTGGGAGGTAACTTAGTCTCATGGAGAAGCAAGAAACAATCGGTGGTAGCACGGTCGACTGCTGAAGCAGAATATAGAGCTATGGCTCTGGGAGTTTCAGAGTTGCTGTAGGTAAGAGCACTGCTGACAGAGTTGAAACTGGACCAGGGAACACCGTTGCATCTTCTGAGTGATAGTCAAGCTGCAATAAGTATAGCTAACGATCCAGTTCAGCATGACAGAACTAAGCACATCGAGATCGATCGGTTCTTCATTAAAGAGAAGCTAGAAAAATGAATATTAAAGCTCGATCATGTTCGCTTAGAAGAACAAGTTGCAGATTGTCTGACTAAGGGTCTTAATTCATCGAGTCTTTCTAAACTATGTAACAAGATGGAGATGATTGATATCTATCGTCCATCTTGAGGGGGAGTGTTGAGAGTATGAAAGAGACTTTAGTCCCACATCGGATATAATTGAAGAGAGAGAGAGAGAGGTTGGTCCCTCCTATAAATATGTAGCTCCTCACATCAATAAAGCCAAGCAAAATATTCTACCACATTTCAACTGAATGTAAGCTGATAAGATTTACTGTCAGTAATCACATTGATCTTAATGGTAGATAAGATTTACTGTCTGTAATCACATTGATCTTAATGGTATAATAGCCCAATTAGCTACACACAGTTACCTTACTGAATGCTGTATTCTTATATTCATTATGGGAAACTGTCAAGTTTTATTTCTTAATTTATAGGATATCATTATAAGTAGATAGTGCATGTCTTTTGTAGTTTGTATACGTGCAACCTGTAGCATGGCAGTAACCCAGCTTTCCTTTTCATGGCAGGAACCAATTGGGCTTTTATCTTTGTTGGATGAGGAGTCAGCTGTTCCTAAAGCAACTGATATGACTTTTGCTAACAAGCTTAGACAACACTTAGGTGATAATCCCTGCTTCAAAGGGGAAAAAGGCGGTGCTTTTAAAATCTGCCATTTTGCTGGAGAGGTTAGTCATTCTTTTAAAAAAAAAGTAGAAGCTTTACTAAGTTGTTGAACACTGAACTTGTCGTTTCTTGTTGCTCAAGTAAATAATCTGCCATTTTGCTGGAGAGCTTTGTGATAACTTTACCTTCGATTTTTTTTTAAAATTCTTTTACTAGCGAACATCCTGCTAAGCTAGTTATTGTACTTCCATGATGTTATGTGCAGGAAGGAGTACCATTGAATGCTTTTGAGTTAGATTTTACTTTATCTTACAAAAAGACACAATATATTAGTAAATAGTAAATATTTTAATGGCTGCAGCTAGAGAACAAACTAATGTAAACAGAAACTGAGTTTACTTTGGGAAATCATCTAGAGAATCATGGACTTCTTTTGCATGATGCATGGCAGTTCATAGATTCATATAGAAGAAAATATTAAGGGTGTTGTTATATGAAGACTATGATTATTGAAGAGCCACTCAAAGTTTATTTTATTCAGTGCAATCTTTGGTTTAAAATTCAAATACTAAAAGGACTAACACAAAGTAACATCAG
The DNA here is from genome assembly GCA_036927795.1 of Iris macrosiphon. Classification (NCBI taxonomy): domain Eukaryota; kingdom Viridiplantae; phylum Streptophyta; class Magnoliopsida; order Asparagales; family Iridaceae; genus Iris; species Iris macrosiphon. Next base: position 36,747,056 of record JAYESA010000018.1, on the reverse strand, counting down.
GTTTTGTACAACGTGTTTGGTTTCCTGGAGAAGAATAGGGATCAGCTTCACTCAGATTCTATCCAGTTGCTTTCATCATGCAGTCATCAGGTTCCTCGGTTGTTTGCCTCCCAAATGCTTGAGCAGTATCACAAGCCAACAAGTCTTATCCAACAATTAGGTAGAGTTGAATCACAGAAGCAAAGTGTGGGAGCAAAATTTAAGGTAATGCTCAGTACATAAAAGTGTGAATGTTCTATCATATGATATGTTGATATTCTCTACTCTTACCTTGTACTTATATTTTGCAGATATGTTTTATTTATAGTTTGGTAGTAAATGTCTACATCTGTGTTTAAGCAGTTGTATGAAATATGTTATATGTTCTTTCTCAGTGTATCCGTTGGCAATGTTCACTATTCCTTAGCCTCAAAATTGTCTACACAATTTCTTAGATAAACTGTTATATTAACTGAATATTTCTATATCTAAGGCTGATTATTCTGGGAGATTTTTTTTATGTCATTCTGATCCATCTTGTTGTTATTGGTTCATGATAAGCATCTGACAGAAAATATCTGTTTTGGTTCAGGATCAACTGTTCATGCTGATGCAGCGTTTGGAGAGAACCACTCCCCATTTTATTCGATGCATTAGGCCAAATGATCAGCGTCTTCCTGGCATATATGACTATGACCTAGTTTTACAGCAGCTTAGATGCTCTGGAATACTGGAAGTTGTCAGGATATCAAGGTCAGGCTATTCAGCTCAGATCACTCATCAACAATTCACTGAAAGGTAGTTAATATCAGTGTAACTGCAAGTTCTTATAGGAAGTTATATCAAGATATTCACAATGATTTTGTATGACTTTATGTATTTTCCTTCAGGTATGGCAATTTTCTTTCGGAGACCGCTATACTTCAGGACCCGCTTAGTGTATCTACCCTCATTTTACAGAAGTTCAACATTCAGCCTGACATGTATCATCTTGGTCACTCAAAGATATTTTTTCGTGCTGGCCAGGTGATTGCCTTTCTTATTGATCTGTGATCTACTTATTCTTTTCATGTCTGTGCTAATTTTTTTTTACCGAATAAGGCTCTTTAAGCCAGCATGGGACTGGAGGAGTGAAAAGACGAAATAAGTAAAAGCTGTGCAAATATGGTTTTGCCTATACAAGAATATAATTAAAGCCTTGTGCTATTTACCGGTTCTTAACGTCTTAATACCTTGAAGTATGTTTGCTCTTTTAAATTAAGAGTATAAATCTTATTCTATTGCTTGTTCAAGATGTGGTTTATGTTCTTCATGAATAAGCATAAGAAATATTGTCGTGTTAATGTATTCCTGTTGGTTATGAACATACACACTCAAAATATTTTATACTGTTGCTTACATGACACATTGATTTCTAGTGTCTTGTATCTATATGCACCAAGTGATAGTGATGTATTGTTTTCAATTGAAAATTATGACTACTCCCTTCTTAGTATTTTTACATATGATCTGTAATCTAAGTTGCACCGACACTGCCGAAACAACATGATTCAGCGATACTGACATGGCAACCTTGAAAATTTAGGAAGTGACACGTTGGAGGTGACAGTGATATAGATTTGGATTTTCATCTCGTCAGGGGCACCTTCATATCGTTATGACAACATGACTTTCTAGATTTTTATCTCCTGTAGGGGATACCTTCATATGGTCATCCCAACACCTCTTAAACAAAGGTTCAAAGTATCGATTTTGGGACTCTGTATCGGATTTGATATCAGCAATTTCAACAATTTTTTGATTGGAGTTTCCGGGTTGGGAGACCAAGAAAGCAATACAGATTATTAAAAAACCATAAAAATTGACACGTTTAGACATCACTTCATATATTATTTATTTTATTTTCTGTTGGTTCACGTTGGAGGTGACAGTGATATAGATTTGGATTTTCATCTCGTCAGGGGCACCTTCATATCGTTATGACAACATGACTTTCTAGATTTTTATCTCCTGTAGGGGATACCTTCATATGGTCATCCCAACACCTCTTAAACAAAGGTTCAAAGTATCGATTTTGGGACTCTGTATCGGATTTGATATCAGCAATTTCAACAATTTTTTGATTGGAGTTTCCGGGTTGGGAGACCAAGAAAGCAATACAGATTATTAAAAAACCATAAAAATTGACACGTTTAGACATCACTTCATATATTATTTATTTTATTTTCTGTTGGTTCTAAATGAAATAATATTTAAGAATATTGAATCGCTCACCATAATGCTTAATTTTCTATCCTTCTCATCTGCTCCTTTTTACTACTTCTCTCTCTTTTTCGTTCAATTCTTTATAATTAACATGGATGAATGCTGTCAATTTACAGAAAGCTTTTGGCAAACTGTAATGGTTACAATGTGTCTGTAGGGAAAATTATTGACTCACTGTAGAATGTCAATCCTCAGCACGACCAGAGCATTGTGTTGACAATGTTTTTCCCAACAACTCTCTTATTTGTTACTTCTTCTTTGTAGTTATTATTGGGAAAGAGAGCCTGATACTGTTGCATCTGATATCCAACGATACCAAAAGTTTTGGACTTATTGGTATAGGCCGATCCCGCTAAATTTCGGATCGACACAGGACAAAACTGACACGATATGATCAATATGTATTAGTATCTTACCAATTCTACATACCTTGCTCTAAGTTTTGTCTACACATCATAAAGTACTGGAATATTTTCCTTATTATGTTTGTACCTTTTTTAAAAAAAAGTTGTTGCTAGCTTTGAGTGTTGATCTTGCATTAATACTGTTGGAAACTATTTAAGCAAAACTGATCCAGCATCCATGTAGTTTTTCTTATCTGGTTACTCCCGTGGGCAATGAATTTGGATATTTCCACAGTTGGCTTCTTTCTTTTAAACTTATCATGATCAGCCTGACAGCCACCTGCCCCTTTACTTCCCGGTGTTGGGGTTACTGTTTACATCATTGCTCAATTTACATGATTTTCTTTCTATAGTTGTCTTATTTAGTGCATTTGGTTATATAGTGCATTTGTTTATTTTGTAGATTGCTGCACTGGAAGAAGTTAGACAACAGACTTTGGATGGGATTATCTGTCTACAGAAGCATTTCCGTGGTCATAAAGCTCGCCGCAGTTTTCGAGAGCTCATTAATGGAGTTACTTCGTTACAGTCATGTAATACAAATGAAGCCACTTTAATGAGAATGTCCTTTTCCAATTCTTTAATGAGGCCATGTCTTTTTTCCAATTCTTTAATGAGTCATTTCCTAATATCTCCTAGACGATTTGTTCTGTTGATACCCTTTGGCTCGTAAAGGGTGCTTGTGTGTTCTTAATGTTTTAAGTTGTTAAATATTTGTCATTTACTCTTAATTTTTTTTTTTCCTGCAGCAATTCGTGGCTGGATGACAAGAAAGGATTTTAATAGACTTCTTATGGAAACATCAAGGTCAAAGCAAGTGAAAGTCAAAATAGGTCCTTCCAAAAATCAAGATTTGCAGGTACTTACATTTATTTTGTGTTGCACACTAATTCGTTATATTCTTCTCGTCTTTCTTGGTAATCTGGAGTATAGAGTATAGACAATAAATATTGATGTGTAGGCACTACACCAAATGAGTGTTGTAATGTCAACAGATGTCTATTAATGTTGCATATATGGCTATATAAGTTTGAGTAATATTTTCGTTTGTTGTGATCTCTCTCTTTATATAGATACTAGGGAGGACCCCCGCCGTGCCTATGGTGCGAATTCAACATAGTAAGAACACAGTAACAGAAGAAATTTTCTAAAGTTGGACTATATAATTCCACAAAGTTTCCCACAAACCAAGCACGTAAAAAATGATCTTTACAGAGAAGGAAGAGAGAAACCCTACCTCTTGTGTTTCCAAAATCAATCACAGCCGTATGTTTATCTCGCAGGCTCCATAAGAAAATTCCATTTAGTTCAAATCTTCCATCACCGACCATCAGCTCGTATGTAAATCCCAAAGAACATTTGCTACCTAACCTATCACTCTTGCATACCTGACAATAGTCACAAGATTCACAAAAGTTTCAAAAATTTATGCACGATTATTGAATGGTAGTCAAAGGCGTGTCTTGGGCGCGCCTCGCAGCAAGACGCAACATTTGCGCCTCACACCTCACTATGCAAGGCTCCTTTCTTCGGGCGCACTCAAGACGCGCCTTAGGTGAAAAGCGTACACAAGAAAATGTGCGCCTTATGTATTTTTTTACAAAAAACTTTAAGGTCCTAGCCCTTACCTCATACAAGTGGGAGATAGGTAGCATTTTCCACGGTTGCTAAAGTTTGTTACAGTTGAACTTAAAAAACTAAAATTTACTAAAAGCATGGTAAGGAAAATACAAATTCTTATTAGTTCCATTGAGTGCTATTGTTGTTTTGCTAGTTCACTTGGTTATGTTTTTGTTAGTTTTAATATGTTATTTAGTTTTAGTTCTTAGTTACATTACTAATTCATTTATTTATTATGTATATTTTATTATTTTTATTTTGTGTCCCACTTCGTTCGGGCGCGCGCCTTAAGTGCGCCTTGCGCCTCAGATGATATGGACCCTTTGTGCCTCGAGTGCGCCTTGCGCCTTTGACTACCCGAAATTATTCACATATTCGGTAATAGTTCCCTAATACGTGAATTAACCGACTAAAACGCGAATTATTCGCATTGTAGACTGGCCTATGTTCAAGATAGACTATGTTGTATATGGGCTGGGCCGTTGTAGGAACAACAAGAAGGCTGCAAGCAAATGTGATATTGTCTTCACTCTATTTTTAACAAGAGCTCACTCAACCTTCGTATGGTCCAGCCGATATGGGACTAAAAGAATTAGTTAACATTTTGTACTATTCAACACCCACTCAAAGTCTAAGCCAGACTAGGTGAACCCACTAATAAAAGTGAAAATGAACATTCCGTTAGGGTGAAAATATTCCTTTTTACTATCTAGAAATAAGTCTATTAATGTTGGGCTACTTTACTTCCTAGCTGTAGCTAACTTCGTTTCGCCCTCCTGAAGGAAGTACATGACGAGCCATCCAAAGTGGTGACCTGCACTGTTTCTTGATGTACAAATCCTAAATCCTTTCTTGGTTTAAGACTTAGTTCAAAGAGTGGAGTCTTGTGGCAGTATGTGCTATCAAAATTAGACAGTCGCCTTAAGCAAATCAAAGAAGAGAACTGGGAAAAAATGAAACCTTGAATAAAGAATACTGGGAATCAAGTAACAAGAGATTGACCAATAGAGGGAGTATTGTGGCTGCAAGGTTCATCATCGAGTTATAGAGCCATTTTCTACTGCGAGGGTCATGATATAGTTTGCCATCGCAAGAGTTGGGGCAGTTGGAGAGGGTTGCTTTGTTATTTCAGAAAACTTGTATTGGGGTCTTTGTTTTGTTAAGGGTAAATTACAATAAATCCCAATCGTTTCAATTTTTTTTAGTTTATCAATATCCTTAAATTGTTTTTAGAATTCCTCAAGGTTGTGGAAAGCTCTAGGCACTAGTCGGACGGGCACCTGCCAACTAGCACCTAGTCCTCCTAGGCGGCCGCGTATATCTAGGCGGTTCAAAAAACTAAGAAAACCTATTGAAAATTGTAGAAAAGTTCCCAAAACCCAAAAACATGCAGAGTCGGGCATCAGGGGGCCTAGGCGGGCCTTGGATGGGCATCAGACGCCGCCTAGGCGGCCGCCCCGCCTAGGCCGTATTTTGGAACACTGGAATTCCTCTCATTGTCCATTTAAAGTCTTATAGCTGCAAGGACAAATACTCTTGTTGGACGAATTTTAGTTAAATAAGCAATTAAAAAGTTTTAATAACTAAAGAAAAGCTAAAAGACAAATCATCTCTCATCTCCTCATTGTCCCTTGCTGTTGGATCCTTGTTGCTTCTCCACTCTGTCCTCCCTCATCTATTGCACAATCCCTCCTTTTCCTCTCCTTGTCCACTTCTTATCAAGTTCTCGGCGACAACGGTGGTCGGCGATTCGCTAACTCCACTTACTATATGATGCCGCATCCTGTCTAAGCCATTGACCTCCTATCCAGATCAAAACAAGATTGGGAATAGCTAGAGAGAGGGTGAGGGATCACCATTACCGTCCTTTATCAGGAGAATGGAGGCCGAGAGTGGGTGCAGTGAGGAGAGAGAGGACGGCTGGGGCAAGAAACGAGGGAGGAAAGAATGTAGGGGCGTGAGCCGCGAGGGTCTGCAGGCAGCATGCCGAAAACAAGGTTAGATGAGAGGAGGGAGATGATAAATGTAAGGGAGTGAATAGGAAAATATTAGTTTTATAGCTTTTTCCTTATTTCCAATACAAATTTAATTGTTTTTTTAACAAAGACTTATTCAATGTGGGAATTTTTGTCATTTGCAGCTTTTTCTTTAATGTCAACAATATTTTAGTTGTTCTTTTAACAGAAACTTATTCAATGAGGAAAATTTTGTCACTTGCAGCTATAAACTAACTGTTTTGACCTTAAAATGGACGATAAGGGAAAGTCCGCAAAAATTTAATAGTAGGGGGAACTAAAAAACTATGAAATGATAGGAGGGTTTCATGTAATTTATCCTTCCGTAATTACCTTTCATGAAACATGGGATTTTATTTCCACCATTTAGTTCAAAATAAGTAAATGGAAATCATTTTAGGTACGCGAAAGAGACGCTCTTTTGATAAGTGGAATTCATTCAAAGAAAAAAAAATATCATTCTTTTTTCTTTCCTAATTTTTAATCGTATTTTATGTAAAATTCATTCTGTAAACTTCTTTCATTTTCATATGTAAACTAACGGTTTGACCTAGAATGGACAACAAGGAAAAGTGTGCAAAAACTTTAGGCGTAGTGTGGAAAAGTAAAAATTGGAGCGATAAGGGTGTTTCCTGTTAATTACCTTCCCTAACTTACCACTAATGGAACACTGGGGGATTTTATGCCGACCGTTTAGTATGACTAAGGTAACGAGAAATTACTATAGATATGTGACAGTGAAAGAAGCACCTTTGAGCAAGTACTGTTGTTGTGGACATCTTAATTCTTATGAAGGTTTATCCCGAACTTTTGGAGGAGAGCCATAGAAAGACGGCTGAACTAGCATTTGCAATGTGGGGAAAACTAGAACATTTATACTGCTTACTGTACTTGGTCAGTCTATTTTGATGCCAATATTTACATAATTTTGGTGCCTCATCAACCATTCAGTCACTTCAGTTTGGCTTCTAATTGTTTTTGTATGAATGATCTATATATTGTACTGCTTTCTTTGGGTTCTTGACCAGGCAGATTACAACAAATTACATCTACGGTGGTGGTGGTGGTGGGGGGGTGGGGGGGGGGGGGGGGGGGGGGGGGGGGGTTGTTTGCATACAAAATTCAAGTTTATTCTGTTTCATACTTGGTTTGAAAATCAAAATTTCTGGTGTCATAAGAGAACAGAAAGACTTATGATGTGTTCCATATGAATATATTTGTAAATGGTAGGATACTGACGAGGATGAATCTCATGTGCAGCATACAAATTTGGAAGAACTTCAGAGACGTGTTATGAAAGCAGAAACGGCACTTAGACAGAAAGAAGAGGAAAACCTTATATTGAAACGACAGCTCCAGCAATATGAATCCAGATGGTCAGATTATGAGGTCAAGATGAAATCTATGGAGGAGATGTGGCAAAGTCAGATGACATCTTTACAGGTAGTTAACATCTCACTTCGTCCTAATAGTTTGACATTAGGAGTAACTATAATAGTACGTGAACCTGATTATAAGTAGAACCACATTGGCAACACCTTCTTGGATTGAGACATCAGCTAAAGCAAACCCAAATATTTTTTCTTGCCTACCTAGGAGTAAACATGTGAGAATTACTGTGATGTCATGACAGATGATTTTTGAATGTTGATCCTGTTATTATATTTGATATTTAATCTTATTATTATGATATTTTGTTGTTTGGTCCTGTATTTTGATTCACTAATGCATCTGTTTCAATTCATCACATGGGAAATTGTACATGCACCTTGCAAGCACCGCATATTGTAGTCATTTTGTGAGGTTCTAATATTCTACCTGTAATTTGTTTTATAGTTGATTTTCAGTACATAATTTTTATGATCACTTTGATTAAGGTAACCATACCTGTGCTGACTCACGGACACCCCAAAAATGTGGGCCGTGTTGGACATGTTTAGCCACAACCCAGACGTTCCAAAATATACTAGGACATACCGAAATAGGTGCAGCATCTGCGCATAGTGTCGTTACTATGTCGTGTCGTATCTGTGCATAGGCTGAAACACAAACTTTTGGGCGGTGGTTGAACCCGGAAAGAAACCAAGCATTTCGTCATAACTAGTTAGCTACTATATATTCTACAATTAGTTTGATTTAGTCTGTTTTTTCTTGATTCTTTCCCTTGTAAAATCATATTTTTGTGACAATTTTGTTTAAGATAACCAAGCCTGAAGCCCGTACACATAAATTTGGGGATGTGGTGGAACTTCAATTCAACCATAAATTCTTGTATCCAGTTAGCCACTGATTGGGATTGAAGTTTCTCTCTAGTATCTCACTATTTTGCTCAACAAAGACCAAAAACATTTTCTGGGATGCAGAGAAGAGGGCTGCTTTTTTTTTTTTTTTTGGTATAGTCCAAACTACTCCAAAGTACCTTGAATCTATAGAAAAACCATAGCCATCACTTCTGCTGATTCTTGTACATTCTTCTCGATAAACTCATTTTCAGTTGACAGAGAACTCTTAAGCAGCAGACTAGCTGGCATCAAGATAAGTAATTATTTTGACATTCCATGTGCAGATGAGTCTAGCTGCAGCCAAAAAGAGCCTTGTTGCTGATGACATGACAAGCCTTTCAGGAAGAGTGGATCCAACACCAAACGGCCACTATTTTGACTCTGAGAATACCTCTGTAGATTTCCGAACACCTGAAAGCACACCGGCCAAGCAACCTCATGGTTCTAATGCTAGACAAACAAGAAACTCTGACGGCACACAGAATCCTCTTACTCACGTGATAAAAGAGTTTGAACAACAGAGACAGTCCTTCGATGATGATGCCAAATTCCTGATTGAGGTGAAGTCTGGGCAGTTAGCTCCTGGCACTAAACCAGATGAGGAGCTTCAGAAACTGAAAACCAGGTTTGCTGCTTGGAAGAAGGATTACAAAGTCAAGTTACGGGAAACAAAGGCTGCACTTCAAAAGCTTGGTAATTCTGAATCAGTGAAGACCCGGAAGAAGTGGTGGAACATGAGGAGCAAAAGTAAATAACTTACTTGGTATGTTTCCTCCGGTCACAGCTAAGCTTGGACTTCCTTATGAAGAGTAGTGAGATCGCTATCTTGGGCAAAAAGCTGAAGGATTTCATGCTTATTCCAGTAATTGCATCTCCACGCTATTGACCAGCCTCTCATCATAAGCACCTCCTGTTTATAATTGAGAAGAGACATACTTAATGTAGCGCAATAGGAAATCTATGTATAGTCTAACATATGTTAAATGAGGTCGGGAAGTATTGTAAATTTAAGTTAGAACATGAGGGCAAAGTGAAGTTGTCTGTCATCCTCGAGTTGACACTGTAAATAAATGACTGCTTTTTAAATGAAAGAAAGAAAATTCCCATATATGTGCAAGCTAATCATGAATGAGCTCCCTTTGCTTTCTGTGATTATTGTCAAATTATTTTGTGCCTAATATACTGCAAATCCGCATCAAAGCTCTCATAGAAATAATGGTTCCAGAACATTTGCGAGGACAAGAATAATTTACAAATTATCTCAGTTTTTGAATGGAAACTGAGAATTAGAGATTCAAGATCCAGGTACAAACTTGGTGGCATAGACCCAGGCATTGTTGGCAAGCGGGTTGTCGAGATGGTCCAGCAGATTCTCCAGCGGGCCCTTCCCGGTGACGATGGCCTGCACGAAGAACCCGAACATGGAGAACATCGCCAGCCTCCCGTTCTTGATCTCCTTCACCTTCAGCTCCGCGAACGTGACCGGGTCGTCTGCCAGCCCCAGCGGGTCGAAGGGGCCCAGGTACTTGACGCGGTCCGGGCCGTACCAGAGCTCGTTCCCCTGCTCATATTTCAACATGCAGCCAGGCGCGCGCTAGTTCAGAATCATGGGTTTGGCAACACAACACATCACATCTATCTCACTTTACTTACTGTCAACTGGAATGAGTTGAGTTCGCTGTAGATATCAAGTGAGCCTTCTTCGTTTTTACAAATTTTCAAGATGATTGATCTTGTTACTTGTTAGTTACATCAATATCTTCGAAACAGTGGCGTAGCTAGAATTTGGGTTGGGTGCAGCAGGATCAAAATCGACCAGTAAATTTTAAATAAAAAAAAAAAAAAAAAAAAAGGAAGTAAAGAAAGCAAATTTTGCATAAATTAATCATAACAATCATATTTTCTATACCTAACCTTGGTCTATCCTAGTTTTCATATTGTAGCTACTCATTTGATTCTGAGATATTTTGTTAGTAGAAATATAGAATTTATGGTCCACAAATCAAATGTCACATTAGAACATCCACAATACATGGAGCTGAAGGACTAAATTTACAATAAAATAATAAATCTATAATGGGCTGGGTCAGTATAAAAATGATAGAAAATGATCTAGCAACATAAAATGACCTTTGGTGACAAATGTCAAAAATTATATTGTCAAACAATAATGTAAAATATAGAATCTAAAAATTGGGCTCCAAATTGAACCTTAACAAAATGAGTTCCTACATTCTGAATGTAGAAATTCTTAAGTCCAGACTATAGTTCTTGTGGTTGGACGAGATCATCATAAACCTTCAATTGAACTATACTATTTTATAAAATAATCTCTTACATTCTAAATTAATCTAGAATCTAGAAATTAATATGAACCTTGTTAGGGATGCTCTTAGGTTTAAGTTCTATTGCAACCAATTTTTTTTTCTTGTCCTGATAAATTTAGGAAGCATATATTATATTGTCCATACTAGCATTTGATCCCAATGTCCTAACGTCTCATACAAAGCACATTTAAAATTTTGTATATAATCTTGTTTGGATTGGATGAAGAGTTAAGTGACGCGTGTTTAATAACACTTACTTGGATTGAAGATTTTGAGTGGAGAAAAGAGTATTACAAATACAATAGTTACCAAATTCTCTCACTTCCTCCTCGTTAACCCTCCGATTTGAAGGATTAAAAAAATAGACAAAAGATGGCTGGACAAATCCCTACTTAACTCTCTATTACTCCTCCTTCTATACCTCTTAATTCTCTTAAGCCTCGATCCAAACAGACCTCAGTTATTTCAGTTTAGGATTTTGCGTGGGAGTTTTTCTATGAACCAATGAGAATGCTCAGAAGGATTCTAGACCATATCCAACCGTTATCCTCTCATCTAGGCCATGCAATGCCACGTTGGCACACGGCTCTTTTTGGTCCGGTTCGACATTGAACCGGTCGGTCAGGCTTGAACCCCGCATAATTGAAGGATGTATTAGGTCTGATCCTATTTATATATTTGCAACATCTGAAATACAAGATGCAAATTTGACCAAACTATACAAAGGCGCTATTGCTCACAAACTAATTAAGTAGGTCTCCATGACAATTGGGATCATATTGACTAACAAAAAGAAGCTTCGTAAGTTCATATACTAATGCCTCGTTTGGTTCACGGAAGGAAAATGAATTCTCTTGCATTTTTCATGGAAATAAAAAAATATAAATTTTAATATTTTTTTTTCTGTGTTCGGTAAAACAAAAAAATTATTTAGAAAAGATGATTTGATTTCGTTTCCTGTAGGAATAGAAAGAAAAATATATTAATATTCCCATAATGTTATTGTCTTTTAAAATAAAAATAATATCATAAAAAAATATGTGTTGGTAAAATAGACAATAACACAAGGTTATCTTTGTCTTAATTTCTTGCAATAAATGCTGAGGAGGAGGAAAAATCAATCCTATGGATTTTGAGAGGAACAATTTTTCTACCTATTTTTTCCTTGTCAGGAAAATACTTCCAAAGGTTGTGGCTACCAAACAAAGGAAATGAACCAGTTCACTTTTCCAATTCCTTAAATCCGTGAACCAAACGAGACATAAGTGTACATTTTGAAATCAGAACTGCTTGGAACATGCAAAAAAGAGTGTTGGAACTGTGGCAGACCAACTAGGTTGGAAAAACTAAATTTGAAGAGAAAGAAAATAGAGATAGAAGATTTGTTTGTGGAAGGAAAGATTGATAGGAAAGATATTATATAACAAACTCATATAAAGTGTTGTGTACAAAATGAGAAGAGATCACCCATATTTATAGGACTCTTGAAAGAGTCTACAAACTTATTGAAATATAGTTGTGAATTATTTTAGATTCTTTTACAAATATAAAATTATGACATATCTAAAAGATGATCATTTTTATATTACCAAGAGCATTATAAGCATGTAACGTCCTAGAATATGGACTACAAAATAAGGGCCCAAAAAATAAAACAAAACAAAACTAAACAAAACAAAACAAAACAAAAATCAATTGTAGTCAAAATCATGAGCATAAAATCAAGTTTATTTTCAAAATTCTCTCTTAAACTTGATTTTGCGGCTCCAAATGAACTTCTTAGCTTGAATATTACTTCTTCCTCAATTTACTTGGTGAAGATGTTGATGGCTTACTTTTGCTATTTGATATATTTCCTTTGCATCTTCTTTCTTCTGATGCGCACGTTTGTGTAGATGAGCATGGTTCCTTTCATAGTCGATGATCAATCTTTGCTTGTAGTTTTTTGTAAGTAGTCTATGCTTGTAACTCTTGACTTCGTCTTTAACACTGTTCTTTGACTCGTAGACCCTTTTTACTCAAATTTTCTTTTGACACTTTGGAAGTGTCCCTAGCCCCCAAGTGTCGTCCACCATGGTATACTTGATTTTTTTTTATCCGTAACATCTCTTTGCTTCTTGATTTTTATTGATTCTTCAAAACCTATTGGTCCACAATCAGCAAAAAGACAAAAATGCATTAGATCATTTTGATTATTGATTACCCCGAATCTCCTTTGCAATCTCTTCATATGTGGAGCACTTCTCTCATCCAAGGATGATTGTGGAGAGTCTTCTTGAGATGATATTGGTGCTACGAGCAGAGCAATAGGCTCTTATACTTCTTCACATGTTTTCTCCTTATCCTATTCTGCTATGAGAATACAAATAACTGTTGGAGTGGGTATGAAAAATACCCCATAGATGGATTAAGTATTCCTATATATAATAGGAACATATCAATGGATTTGGATTGGTTATTCATATATATAATATGAATGCTATGTGTTTGAGGCTATATATATTATGTGTTTTCTAACCCTAAAATATATTTCAAAAATAATATTGCAAAAGGAGGCAAGAGTGCTCTTACAACATTGGAAGGAGAGAGAAAGAGATTGAAGCTAAGCTATTTCGAAGTGGAGATCGATTTCGGGTAATTCTTTTCTCGTCGTCTCCGTTCTTCGTGTGTCTGTGATCTACTTTATATTCCAAAGAGTTGTGGTAATCCGTTTGGATCGGTGAGAAGTTTGTAAGAAGTCAGTGTATTTCTTATTCCATTAGTGGAGGATTTTCAAGTTTGGATTTCGATCGTCATGTGATTTTTTTCCGCAAGGGTTTTCGATGTAAAAAATTACTCGTGTCTATGTGTGATTTTTGTGGTTTGGCGTTTGGATTTGTGCGTTGTTATTGCTTGGTTCTGTCGCACTTCTTGGTTTGGGGGGACGGTTTCCACATTTTTATTCCCAACAGGTGGTATTAGAGATTTGGGTTCAGAGAGGCGTCATAAGTTGATAATCAAACTATGGAGAAGATATGGAAGCAAAGCCGGTGCGCATGGTAACCTAAACAGTTCCAACTACCACTACTGGCGGAGTAAGATGAAGAATTTACTATTTGTCAAGTAGCTGCATCTTTCGGTATTTGCATCCGAGAGGCCGAGTAATAAATTCAAAGATGATTGGAATTTTGAGCACATATAGGTGTGCAGGTACATACGGTAGTTCGTTGACGAGAACGTGTACAATCACGTTGTCAGTATAGAGCATGGAAGATACTTTGGGAGAAGTTAAAATCTTTGTACACGAAGAAAATTGGGGTAAACAAGTTATTCCTGATCCGAACGATGATGGGTCTGCGGTACAAATATGGTACGTCTATCACATATCACTTGAGTGAATTTCAAGGCATTGTTGACCAGCTATCCTCGGTGGAAGTCAAGTTCGACAACGAAGTTCAGGGGCTGTGGTTGTTGTGTACTTTGCCAGACTCGTGGGAGACCGTACGAGTGTCTATGATCGCTTCTGCTCCGGAAGGCGTGGTGAGTCTGGAGTTTGCCAAGAGCGGGGTGCTGAATGAGGAGATGTAGAGGAAATCTCAGGACACATATTTTTTATCCCATTCAGAGGCGCTAGTTTCAGAGAGCCGTATAAGGGGCAAAAGCAGGAGTCCAGGCGGTGGCAGAGACAAGAGTAGAGGCAAGTCCAAGGATTGGTACAAGGATTCAGAGTGATATCGTTGTGGAAAGAAGGGCCACATCAAGCGAAACTATTTCGCTTGAAAGAGGGAGAAGAAGGGCGACAAGGGAAAGCAGAGCGAGAATACTACAGCAGCTGCCTCAACATATGGAGGCAATGTAATCATTATAGGTGATGAGGTACTCATGAACCTCACATGCGATAACAATTCTTGGCTGGTGGACTAAGGGGCTTCAGTGCACATATCTTACAACATGGCACTATTTGCCACTTACACAACAAGTGACTATGGAGTTTTGGAGATAGGCAACGGAGATGTGTCGAAGGTTGTTTCTATTGGAGATATGTATTTGAGAACCAAGATGGGAGCAGTTCTTGTTCCCAAGGATGTTTTTTATATCCCTGATATCCGCTTCAACCTGGTGTCGGTTGAAAGATTGAATGGTGAGGGATTCTCCAATCTCTTTGGGAACTGTCAGTGAAAGCTTTCTACAGGTTCGATGGTGATTGCTAGAGAAAGAAAGAGGTCTGGACTCTATTAAATGGAAGGGAGTGCACATGGGTATAAGAGGTGAACGCAACTACTAATGCATCTACCGCGAGTTATGGAATATGCGGCTCAACCATATCAACGAGAAGGGGATGAACTACTTGGTTAACAGGAAGGTGATTCCGGGGCTCAAGTCTATAAAGCTGGAGAGATGCACACACTGTTTGGCAAAAAAGCAAAATATGATATCTTTCCAATGCCACCCAAGTTCAAGAAAGTTGGCGTTGCTCGAGTTGATTCACTCGGATATTTGCGGTCCTATGAAGGTAAAACTTATTGGTGGTGGTTCTTAATTTGTGACTTTTATTGATGATTGTCCTAGGAAGGTTTGGGTCAAATTTTATTGATGATTGTTCCAGGAAGGTTTGGCTCTATGCCTTAAATATCAAGGATCAAGTTCTGCCCACTTTCAAAGAGTATCAGGTCTCTATTGAAAAAAAGACGGGCAAGAAGTTGTTATGTGTTCGGTCCGACAACGACGACGAATACATCGGCCCCTTTGATGCATATTGCAGGGAGTAAGGGATACAACACCAGAAGAGGCCACCAAAGATACCTCAGCTCAATGGTGTAGCAGAGCTGATGAACATGACACTAATAGAGAGGGTACGATGTTTGCTGTCTAAAGCAAACTTACCGGGCAGTTATTTGGGTAAGGCTCTTTATACTGCTTCTTATGTTATTAATTTGTCTCATAGTGCTCATTTATAGGGTGATGTGCCTAACAAAGTATGATACGACAAAGAGCCATCATACAATCACCTGTGAGTATTTGGTTGTAAGGCCTTCGTGCATATACTGAACTTGAGCCAAAGACGAGGCAGTACATCTTTATCGGCTATGGTCGGGATGAGTTTGGCTATAGACTCTATGATCCAATGGGAAGAAAGCTCTATAAAATCAGGGATGTGGTATTCGTTGAGGATCAAACCATGACCAATACTCAGGATTTCGAGTTGCCTTCTGAGGCTGAGGAATTATGTGAGTTAGAGTCATTTTGCTTCGAGACATTTTTAGAGGACACTGTAGAGGATCCAGTACATGGAGATGCTCCCAAACTTGATCAGTAGCCTGCTGATGATGGTCAGGATGGCCCTCATGAGGATGAACATGCCGAGGAGGTAGTTCCTGAAGGGGAAGAGTTTTTTTGTATACAACCATCACCATAGCTTCCTTTGAGGAGGAGAACGAGAGATCGTTGACCATCTACTATATACGCACCAGATGAGTATGTTCTACTAACTGACGAGGGAGAACCCAAAATTTTGCAGAGGCTATGGAAGACAAACACAGAAAGAAGTGGATGTAGGCCATGTAGGAGGAGATGAGTTCCCTACATGCTAATTCTACTTATGAGCATGTACGATTGCCAAAGGACAAGAAGGATTTGAAGAATCGATGTGTGTTCTAAGTGAAGCAGACAGATGATGTTACTCGCCCTCGATACAAAGCGAGGCTGGTAGTTAAAGGCTACGATCAGCGAAAGTGCATGGATTACGATGATATCTTTTTGTCAGTCATCAAATAGTCATCTATTCGGATGGTGCGCGTTGGTAGCCAGTTTTGACTTGGAGGTCAAGATGATGGACAAGAATTAAGACGACATTCCTCCATAGTGATTTAGAGAAGTAGTTGTACATGGAGCAGCTAGAGGGATTATGTGAGTAGGGTAAGTCACACCTAGTCTTCCGGTTAAAGATGAGTCTGTATGGTCTGAAGCAGGCTCCAAGGCAGTGGTACATGAAGTTCTAGTTGTTTATGGAGAAGCATAGTTATGCACGGACGATGTCGGACCACTGTATTTTTGTGAGGTACTTTGTCGATGATGATTTTATTATATTTTTGCTCTATGTAGATAATATGCTATTGGTGGGTTGGAATGACACTAGGATAGCATAGTTGAAGTGCCAACTGGGCAAGACCTTCTCTATGAAGGATTTGGATGCAACGAAGGCTATTCTTGGGATGGAGATCAACCGAGAGAGAGAGAGAGAGAGAGAGAGAGAGAGAGAGAGAGAGAAGTCCAAGATGCTTCATTTGTCCCAAAAGAAGTACATTCACCGGGTACTTCAGAGTTTCGGGATGGACGGGTCAAAGAAAGTGAGTAACCCCCTTATTGTTCACTTTAAGCTTACTGCGGAGCAGTGTCCATCTACCTGGGATGAAAGGAAAGATATGGAGCGAGTTTTGTATGCTTCTGTAAACCCCCTCGATTTATTCTGTAGATAGTTAGAGTGGACCAGGAAAAATTTTGATAGAAGAAATTGAGGTTTAGAGTAGAGAATATTTATCTGGAATTTTAATCCATTTAATTTAAAACCCTTGGCACACCCTATCTTTTTCTAATTATTCGGAGCCCATTATCAGCCCATAAATTTCGTACAAATATTGTACACTCGACTCAACTCGCCAAATTAGGCACTGGACTTTACTGACTGTTAAAATCAACTTTTGTGTGCTCTAAATTAATTGCGCAACATTTCCGACAATCGTAACCTGTAATTAAGTTCCGTGTCGGACACCTGTGTCGTTACCCTCGATTTTGGGGTACCAACTTAACCCGTTGAGCCGGACCAACTAAAGGGTCCAAGACCGACTCCAAGCCCCCACCATTTTTGGCCTTTGCGCCGTTTCCAGATTTTGACCCCGCGGACCCCAATTAAATTAAATTCGCGGAACGCGTTATCTCTATTTAAATCAAGATTTACCAACTTTGTAAATTCTATTTTAATACTAAATTAATCCCAATGCCCTTCAAATTAGACCCGCGCCTAACGCGCAACACCCCCTCACCGTGACAATTTTTATATATATTTTTCTCCGCAATTTTTACGTTATTTCATGTGTCCATGCAAATTCCCAAATTTACGGGGGCTTATTTGCAATTATTGAATTGTTGGCAACCTCTCATTGGTCATGAGTATTTGTAAGGGTCCCAATTAGGGTCCCAATTCCATCATTCCCTCATGAAGAAACCCCACACCCTATCCATATTAAATCACAACCACTCATTCTACCTAGGTTGATCTCAACCACTCATTCAAACCCACACACTCCTCTATAAAGCAACATTTCCCCCACCCTCAACACACACCACCGGCCCTAATCCCAAGAGAAACCACTCTCTCTCCTCCTCCATTTAATTCTCCATGCAAAGCTTCCTTCCCTCCACTATTTTTTCTCTCCTTCTTCCTTAGTCTCTTCCTTCTTCAATAGAGTTCCCTCCCTGGGAAGAATCTCCGGCCATCTCCGGCCCGACTCCGGCTGGGAGCCGCCATCTCCGGCCCGCGGCTACTGTGCACCCAGTCTGTGCGTCCCTCTCCGACGAAGCTCACTGCAGCCGGCCTTCCCCCGCGCTGCTGTGCGTCCCGACCACCCCCCGCTACAGCCGGCTTTCCCCGCGCTGCTGTGCAGTCCAGCCACCCCGCTCCTAACCGGAGCAGCCTCGCACATTGAGCAGCCGGCCAACCTTCCCCCCCCCCGGCCGTGACTCCTTCCTCCTTCTCCACTACCACCCCCGGCCGGCCATCAACCTCGCCGCAACGAGGTCGACTCCTCCTCTCTTTCATTTAAATTCCAGATTCTTATATGATTTGTAAATAGGGATTTCTTACATATATTTAGGTGTTATTAATAACTAGGGCTTAGTTTATATTGAGGTATATGTTGTAGTGTTCTGAATATGCATGGTTGTATGAAAAGAAAGTTAGGGTTTGGTTACATGCTACATGGTCTCTAGGGATGGAATAATGCAAATATGTTTGAGGTCCATTGAGTGCTAAGTATGAGATCTTAGGATGATACTCATCTTATTTGCATATTGTATATATATTGATGACGAGTAGTTTAATTTAATATAAAGATGATGAAACACCAATGAATATTGAGGAGCAGGTGATTGATAGTGTAGTAGTGTGTAATATCTAACCAATAGCCATATAATGAGTATTGATGGAAAATGATGGACATGATTGCGCAGTAGTTTTATTGAGAAATGGGAAGGATTGTATATGTTTAAAGGTTGAGAAAAATAATTATTTAAATCAAGCATTTACGGTTTAAGTAGAAAATGGATTAAGGTTATGATATACATGCAAAAGGAGAGCAAATAAATTATTACAGAATGGGTATCATATCGGATCATGAGTCAAAGATTGAGGACGGTAAAAGTTTAGATAATATTTGAGACTGAGTCTAGAAGTAGATGTGTGTAGCACACCTGCCTGTCCTAAGTGGTTTATTGATTTGGGTTTGTATCTCTTCTCTAGGTATTGCGGGACCTGAGGACTTGGACGCAGTACCCGATCTCCGTCATCAGCAGCCGCACGCAGGCTAGTGTACCTTGCCACCCAGTATATTCAGTTTACAGATATTGTCATTCTTTTTGTACATTGTGCGCATATTTAGCGTATTTACGTTGATGTCTGATATTCTGTGTCCGGTTCACAACCGGGTGTTGACATTCGACTTAGCGTATTAGAATAATTACTGTTGCTTCATAGCACCTCGATGCATGTACCAGAGTACATCGATACCCCAGGACACACTCATACACTGTGATCGTGCCAGATTCCTGTATCCTGATACTGACATCATGACCAGAGACTGGGACGACCTTAGGGTCGCGTCTGTTGAGTTATTTCCATGTGTTGAGACTTTAGTTAGAGGTTCAGGTTCAACGCACAATCGTTGACCGCTTGGGAAGGGGAAGACAGTTACTAGACGTTTGGGCTACTCTGCACGCGCTTATATATATGTAGTATTTTCTAGTGATACCTGTATCTAGTGTAGTTGTTCCACCCGTGTGACTCTTTGCCCGGAGCTGCGGTACGTGCCGTGTGTTTCCGTGTCCGGAGCTACGATTTTATATTAGAAAGCCCACGCGTCGAACATTGTCTTTAAACTGTGTCACACTTGTTTGGTTGTACTAGATTACCCTGTTGTTGCACTTGTACTTTCTTTTTACTTGGCATGCTATATTTCTGTACCTTGTTACGTCCCTCTGAGGACCTGGTTCCCTGCCAGTTTTGCAGCATAGACGATTACGGAGCACTTGGAGATACTGATGGAGTGGCATATCTTGCGAGCATGGTACTAGGTACTCACATTATATCTACCGGCATTATGCTTATTTTACATTGATTATTCATCTGCTGTTGTAGCCTAGTTTTGTAGACTCATACTTCTTCTCGAGTCTATTCGAGTTAGTGTGTTATTGGGCGGCCGATCTTAGCACATTTAGCTCTTTCTTGTATACTGATGTACATTGTGGATTGAGACATAAAGGTTTACATTTATGGAAAATTCTAGATAGTGTCCTTTATATTACAGCTTATACGTATTCGAGTCAGACCAGAGTCTGGTCGAATGCGTAGCTGGCGTGTCATGTATTCCTGGTCCTACGTATTTTGGGACTGGGGCGTGACAGCTTCACCAGTGGAGAGTCTTATGTATTTCATGGTGTACACAAGACCAAACATCGCTCTCGTAGTTGGCATGGTTAGCAGGTATCTCTCTAATCTTAGGAGGATATATTAGAGTGCGGTCAAGTGAATTCTACGGTACCTTCAGGCCACTGCCGATTGGAGACTTTCTTTTGGTGGTGACGATCCAAATCTGGTTGGATATACTGACACTGACATAGCTGGAGATGTAAACATAAGAGGATCGACTTCACTCTATGTGATGGTGTTTGCTAGTGGAGAGGTATCGTGTCAGTCGTAGTTGCAGAAGTGTGTTTCCTTATCGACGATAGATGCAGAGTACATTGCGGCGACGGAGGCTTGCAATGAGTTATTGTGGATGAAGAAGCTATTGTAGAAAATAGGGTTAAAGTAAGAGCAGTATACTTTGCTTTGCGATAGCCAGAGTGTAATCCACCTTGTGAAGAATCATACATTTCATAGTCGGTCCAAGCACATTAAGACTCGGTATCATTGGTTACGAGATATAGTTTTGAAGAAGGATGCGACGCTTGAGAAAGTTTATACAGATGACAATGGAGCAGACATGTTCATGTCTTCCAAAAGAGAAGTTCGAGTACTGCAGGCAGATCATAGGTATGAAGATCTCCTCCACCTAGTTGGGAATGAGAAGATTTATTAGAGTGGGTG
The DNA here is from genome assembly GCA_036927795.1 of Iris macrosiphon. Lineage (NCBI taxonomy): Eukaryota > Viridiplantae > Streptophyta > Magnoliopsida > Asparagales > Iridaceae > Iris > Iris macrosiphon. Next base: position 36,725,825 of record JAYESA010000018.1, on the reverse strand, counting down.
GGGTTCCCAACCTATGTGGAAGACAATCCGGAGTTGGATTGAGTATTCCTATATATAATAGGAATACCTCAATGGATTTGGATTGTGTATTCCTACATATAATAGGAATACCTCAATGGATTTGGATTGTATATTCCTACATATAATAGGAATATCTCAATAGATTTGGATTTGGATTGGGTATTCTATATATAATAGGAATGCTAGTTGTGGGTTTGAGGCTATATATATTAGGTATTTTCCAACCCTAAAATATATCTCAAAAATATTATAAAAGGAGGCAAGAGTGCTTTTACAACATTGGAAGGAGAGAGGAAGAGATTGAAGGCTATTTCAAAGTGGAGATCAATTTCAGTTAATTTTTTTCTCGTCGTCTCCGTTCTTCATGTGTTTGTGATCTACTTTCTACTCCAAAGAGTTATGGTGGTCGATTTGGATCGGTGAAAATTTTATAAGGAGTCGATGTATTTCTTATTCCATTAGTGAAGGCTTTTCAGGGTTGGACTCTGACTGTCCCATGGTTTTTTTTTCACAAGAGTTTTCCACTTAAAAAATTGCTCGTGTCTGCGTGTGTTTTTTTGTGCGGTTTGGTGTTTGGTTTGTGCGTTGTTATTGCTTGGTTCTCTCTCAGCTTCTTGGTTTGGGAAATGGTTTCCGTATTTGCCTTTCCAACATTAACTAAGTCATAACTTACATCTTGAACATCGGATTGGTGCAATCTTTCTTCATCAAGCAAAAATATATCCAATAGCAACAATTGTTTACATGATTTCTTCTTCACTCTCTTTTTCTTTCACCGATGTTTTTGATTGATCTTCAAAAGTGAGATGATCGTCAATGAATTTATTGATATCTATAAAGATGATTGTACTTCCACACATATGGTTGGTTTCCTTGATTGTACCATGTGTTCTCTTAATTTTTTTTTTCTTCTTCTTTGTGCAAATAATAAGTTGCATTTTTATGCATTTTCTTTTAACATAGAGAGCTTTCTCCTCAACATGGATAATTTTATTTCTAAAGTCCGATGGATAATGTTTAAGCTTCACAATTATAAAATTGAACTTAAGATTTGTCATACCTTTGGCTTCCATCTTGTCATGTGCTAGTACCATAATACGAAGAACGAGAGTATGACACGATTATCTACATAATATGGAGCACAACAACACCTTGCAATACGATCATGATTGTAAAGACAAGGGGACAATTTATAATCCAACAGTCAAGTCCGATATCTTACTAGCAATCATATATCTCAATCCATGATTAATAAGAAGCGAAGATATGCCATAAATGAAAAGCAATAATGTGTCCCAAACGTTATATCATATATTATCATGAAGCTGGAAGAAAAATGAGATACTAGTAGATGTAACAAATACATACTCGCAGTTTATAAGCTGCGGTCTACAGTAATATAATCATATTGTCTGTATAAGGGAACATGCTCCAAGAACTAAATGGGCTAACACGTACTCGGTGGCTAAATGCCCAAAAGAATGTGTTCATACAAAATATAATACTGAGAGTGAGGTGAATAAGCACCTACTCGAGATCAAGTGATGCTGCTCTCCGACTACGATACATCCATGTGAAGTGGCAAAAGATCCTCCGGCTACACTATAAAATCTGGCTACAAAAAACTAGTGGAGTTAATCCCGAAGTAGCAAGTACGTAAAAGGAGGCTTGAATAGGAGTTGAAAACCAACATAAAACAATAGAGAGACTAGCATAAAAACTAGACCATAATCTGTAGTATGTCTTCAGGACATTAAACCCACCTCTACACCAAACAAGATAAGAGGAAGGTAACCATACTTGAGACAAGTTCACGTCTCAAGTATACTATACTAATGTCATTAACATAATTTAATAGTTAAGAAGGAATGAAGACGCAAGTATGACAATGAATAGTGTGGTACCAACGCACTAATCTCAAAAGGAAACCAGCTACTATAGGAACAATAACAAGATCAAGCAAACTTCTTTGATCTGCCAAATAACCCTATGGCTTGGTAAAATAATAGTAATTATTATGAGAATTTGTCACCCCGTCCCAAAATATGAGGGATCGAGCCACGTAGCAATGGATAGCTGATACATATTCGTAGATTATAAAATAGTATATGCGCTGCAACTATACATGTGAACTCTAGTATCAACAAGTAACATGTATAATTCTATCTTGTCCACGTATAATAAGTAAAGTAACAGTCTGAATAAATATACTGAATAATGAGGTACATAATAATATATCCAAACAATAGAGTTCTACTGGTCAGGTAGAGACAAATCCACCGCTATATAAAAAAAATAAAAAGTAAGATAACTAGACTCAACATCTGATATGAATACTGGGTCTAAGAATAGAATCTACCCAGCCTTAAATGTACTCCACCGACAAGATCTCCTTGTCCTCTATAGTAATGTCGGGACCCGATCTGTACTCCTCCGATAGTACTAGATCGCCTAAGCATAGAAGGAAAATCAGGTCCTCCGAGGGATATAATAAGATATAAAAAATATATTATAGTATAAATATAGTACTCATAAATTCTAGGGATACATTAACAACTATGTAAAATGCATGTGAGGACAACTTTTGCATGCAAGGCCTCTCCGAATAAGAGTGAACGAGCAGCGAAGCTCATCTGATTTGCTAACTTCCATCATAAAAAAATAATAGTGGCCCCTATATCTAGTGCTTGTCCTCCCCATCCAATATTGTTATTCGAGTGGAACCCATGACATGTCCAGTCCATAATATATATATATATATATATATATATATATATATATATATATATATATATATATATATATATATATATATATGTGTGTGTGTGTGTGTGTGTGTGTGTGTGTGTAACAAGTACGAGCTATACCGACACACAATTGATCGTATCGATAATCAGTCGGATACAAGGGTATGTGTCATATTCTATCATAAAGGGCTTCCGTACTAAAATATCCTTCCAATGTGGAGGGCTTCCGCATAGAAATACTCTTCTATTTTGAAGGGCTTCCGACTGAAACAACCTTCCAGTATGAAGCGCTTCTGTGCTGAAACAACCTTCCAGTGTGAAGGGATTCTACGCTGTAGCATCCTTCCAGTTTGGAGGCAATCCACGATAAAATTGGCATTTTAGTGTGAAATTGAGCATTTGGTCCATTTTAGCGTGAAATTAATAGTTTGACTATTTTCTCAGTTTTGGCTATAAATACCCTTTTTTTGTACAAACCAGGGGGCAAAACCAGAATTTAGACGCCAATACTTTTCCCAATCAAGTTCTCAATACTTTGTGCATCCTTGACCTTCCTTATGAGAGTTCTAAAGCATCTTCCATATGTATACTACGTTCACAACATCTAGTAGATATGTCATTGATGAACACTGAAATAACTCTCAAGTAGAATTTTTGAAGCTAATATCTATAAAGGAGAAGGCACCATCCTTGAGCAATCAGAGCACCTGATGAGAAACAAATTATGTTATCTTTTGGTGTTTTATTGGTTATTTTAGACAAAGATTGTTTTTTATCATTAGAATTTAAGTTATCTTAGAGATAAACTTTTGGAGATTGGCTTCTTCTTTTATTTATTGAGTCTATAAATAGTCTGTAAGTTCATAAATTATGAATCAAAGAATTGAGAGTGATAAATCTATTTTTGAGTTTCTATGGTGCAATGACAAAACACTAAAGTGTGTTGGCCCATCCGGTCTCAGTCAACTTGATTTTGATAGTTAACTAAACCATGCATTGATATATTACGATATGAAGCCTCAACACTGCTATTACATATCATCTGTATTTTGTCTATTCAAATATAATCTTTCATTTATTTGAGTCTAGGACTGATGTAAGCTGAGTCGCACAGGCAAAATCCAAATACCTATACCCAGATACCTAATCCACTCAAATGAACCAAAGAACCTATCCACCAAATCAGGCCACATTCATTTATAAAGTCTACCATACTAAGAGACCGAATTCGTGCCAAACTTGGACCGAACTCGGTTACCCTTTTGGTATGAAATCAACCAGTTCAATAGCTCTTGATTTCTTGGCCCAACGGTTAAAAATTTAAATTAAATCTTGACCGAATTCTGGCCGAATTCTGTTTGCCTACACCCTATAAATAGGATTAGAGTTCTTTATTCTTACTCACTAAACCATTTTAAGTCTTCTATCCTATTGTGAGCAAACCCCTAAAGCCTTAACTTTCCCTTCTCAAAGAGCAACTCCCTAGCCTTCCTAGTGCCAAGTGCGATCTCGATCTAGAAGTCTTTTGAGTTGTAAAGAGCCTTGTTCGATTAGTTACTCTCTCTCTCTAAGCTGTGAAGTTGCGAGACTTCGGATCAAACCTCGTGGTGTAAAGAAGTGGCAAGCCTTTAGATCAAAGCTTATGATTCACTATTGGTGATTATAGTGGAGAAAACTCCGAGCTTGAGTTCTCGGGACTGGACTAGTCCTTTCAGATGAAAACCAGTATACATCTTGGTGTTTGTATTTGCTTTCTCTCTTTACTTTACTACTTTACTTTATTGTCTTTATATACACTGTTAGTTAGTAGCTGCCTTCATTCTGATAATCTTAAATTGGGTAGATTATTTTGTTGCACTCTATTCACCCTCCTCTAGAGTTGTCTTACGGTCCTACAATTGGTATCAGAGTTAGCTTTCTTGATATTTGGCTTAACATCTGTAGAAGCATGAAAAATACGCTGGGAAAAGCTACACAGCCTCTTGATACAGAGCAGCGTAAGCAGAGGCCTTCAGAGCCATCAGGCGTACGACAGAGTTTTCTCCGCTAAAATACCGCATGAAGAATAAAGCTCAAAGGACCATCTGCATAAATGCAGTACGTCCAGGCCGCTCCAGCGTGAAACAGAGTTCTTCATCGCCTCCATGGCGTAAAACTCAACCACTCTCAAAGCAGCGTGATAGCGTACGAGGAACGCTTCATCTTCCCCGAAATGAACCTGTCAAGTCACGCAGTGAATCTGACCTCTGACTCCTGACAAAAGGTGATGCACGGCTACCCAGACGACGGCTGGAAATGATGGCAGACCTCTCGGGACGCGTCCCACAGTATGATGGCGGATCTCACCATTTAAAGCAGAGGATTTGGTAAAACATCACCAAACCGTCGTTTACCGGAGTCCCCTCAGCATAAACCGCTCTTTTGCGTACAAGAGAATACGTCGCCCTATTTTACACAGGCAAACATGAGCTGTTTTACGCTTCGCAGCAGACAAACCGCCTGCCACGTTAAAAGCTGCACTTCGTACGGGATTCGAGGCACGTCTCCACGTCTAATTGCACAGGGCGGTGACAGTTTCTTTCAAGACACGTCTCTGCGACGGGTGCACAGAAGGCGTGCAGACCTTCGAAACACGCCTCCGCATTTAATGCATAAGGTGATGGCAAATCTCTGCAAGAGATTTGGTTATATCTTCAAAAGCCGTAATTCCGGCTAAGGCGTCCACATCAGCACGGTGTGCAGCGGCATCTATGCCCATTCAGGATCTGTGCTCAAGCGGCTTCTACGCCCATTCTGGCACGATATGCAGCGGCCTCTACGCCCATTCAGGATCTGTGCTCATGCGGCTCCCACGCCCACTCAGTCTCTACGACTACTCGGCTTCCACGCTTACTCGGCTTCCACGCCTACTCGGCTTCTATGCCTGTTCGGCTTCTATGCCTGTTCGGCTTCTAAGCCTGCTCGACTTCCATGCCTGTTCGGCTTCTATGCCTGTTCGGCTTCTATGCCTGCTCGGCTTCCATGCCTGTTCGGCTTCTATGCCTACTTGGCTTCTATGCCATAGTGACGGACATTTGGCTTCTACGCCAACCTCTTCTACACAATGGATACCTACCCGCGTGGCTTTTACGCCGTGATCTTAGTAGTAACCGTAATTGTTGTGTCCCCTTAGTTGGACCCACGTCACCCGCTCAGTCAAAAGATCATCTATACGTAGGCATTGGTTACTTTAATCGTTGTGTAAAAGGGTGCTGTACTTTCCACTCCTCGGTTGCTACACCAACGGAGTGGTCACTGTCACCAAAGACTCTATAAATAGAGGCCCCTGTCAATGGGGAACAAGGTCGAAGAAATTGGTCAAGAAACCGATATCAGATCCCAGGTCAGAAAATTCGGTCAAGAGTACCAATACCAGATCCAAGGTCGACAGTCGGAGAAGATCGAACAAGGAGGAGAGAGAGAGAGAGAGAGAGAGAGAGAGAGAGCCCGGAGCTCAGGCAAAGAGCGAGGATCGACGACTTCGGCATCGTGCATCCACCCTCTCCTGCAACCTTCGAAGCTGCTACCTGTCTTCCACGGCACTTCTTCAACATCGTGTGGTCCAAGGGCTAAAGTGATCGACCGCAGATCAGAAACCTATAGCAATTTATACCCAGATTAGATAAATTGTACTCTTACATCCTCGTATAGGATTACATTGTACAAGTTTGTTTGTAAACCAAAGGGCGCGGGTTTCGCACAAACCCCGTCATTGAAATACACTTTTATTCTTTCGTTTAATACCACAAACAAGTTGTAGAAGCATGAAAAATATGCTGGGAAAAGCTACACAGCCTCTTGATACAGAGCAACGTAAGCAGAGGCCTTCAGAGCCATCAGGCGTACGACAGAGTTTTCTCCGCTAAAATACAGCGTGAAGAATAAAGCTCAAAGGACCATCCGCATAAATGCAGTACGTCCAGGCCGCTCCAGCGTGAAACAGAGTTCTTCATCGCCTCCATGGCGTAAAACTCAACCGCTCTCAAAGCAGCATGATAGCGTACGAGGAACGCTTCATCTTCCCCGAAATGAACCTGTCAAGTCACGCAGTAAATCTGACCTCTGACTCCTGACAAAAGGTGATGCACGGCTACCCAGACGACGGCTGGAAACAATGGCAGACCTCTCGGGACGCGTCCCACAGTATGATGGCGGATCTCACTATTTAATGCAGAGGATTTGGTAAAATATCACCAAACCGTCGTTTACCGGAGTCCCCTCAGCATAAACCGCTCTTTTGCGTACAAGGGAATACGCCGCCCTGTTTTACACAGGCAAACATGAGTTGTTTTCCGCTCCACAGCAGACAAACCGCCTGCCACGTCAAAAGCTGCACTTCGTACGGGATTCGAGGCACGTCTCCACGTCTAATTGCACAGGGCGGTGACAGTTTCTCTCAAGACACGTCTCTGCGACGGGTGCACAGAAGGCCTGCAGACCTTCGAAACATGCCTCCGCATTTAATGCATAAGGTGATGGCAAATCTCTGCAAGAGATTTGGTTATATCTTCAAAAGCCGTAATTCCGGCTAAGACGTCCACAACAGCACGGTGTGCAGCGGCTTCTACGTCCATTCAGGATCTCTGCTCAAGCGGCTTCTACGCCCATTCTGGCACGATATGCAGCGGCCTCTACGCCCATTCAGGATCTGTGCTCATGCGGCTTCCACGCCCACTCAGTCTCTACGCCTACTCGGCTTCCACGCCTACTCGACTTCTATGCCTGTTCGGCTTCTATGCCTGCTCGGCTTCCATGCCTGTTTGGCTTCTATGCCTACTTGGCTTCTATGCCATGGTGACGGACATTTGGCTTCTACGCCAACCTCTTCTACATAATGGATACCTACCCGCGTGGCTTTTACACCGTGATCTTAGTAGCAACCGTAATTGTTGTGTCCCCTTAGTTGGACCCACGTCACCCGCTCAGTCAAAAGATCATCTATACGTAGGCATTGGTTACTTTAACCGTTGTGTAAAAGGGTGCTGTACTTTCCACTCCTCGGTTGCTACACCAACGGAGTGGTCACTGTCACCAAAGACTCTATAAATAGAGGCCCCTGTCAATTGGGAACAAGGTCAAAGAAATTGGTCAAGAAACCGATATCAGATCCCAGGTCGGAAAATTCGGTCAAGAGTACCAATACCAGATCCAAGGTCGACAGTCGGAGAAGATCAAACAAGGAGGAGAGAGAGAGAGAGAGCCCGGAGCTCAGGCAAAGAGCGGGGATCGACGACTTCGGCATCGTGCATCCACCCTCTCCTGCAACCTTCGAAGCTGCTACCTGTCTTCCATGGCACTTCTTCAACATCGCGTGGTCCAAGGGCTAAAGTGATCGACCGCAGATCAGACACCTATAGCAATTTATATCCAGATTAAATAAATTGTACTCCTACATCCTCGTATAGGATTATATTGTACAAGTTTGTTTGTAAACCAAAGGGCGCGGGTTTCGCACAAACCCCGTCATTGAAATACACTTTCATTCTTTCGTTTAATACCACAAACAAGTTGTAGAAGCATGAAATATATGCTGGGAAAAGCTACACAGCCTCTTGATACAGAGCAGCGTAAGCAGAGCCCTTCAGAGCCATCAGGCGTACGACAGAGTTTTCTCCGCTAAAATACAGCGTGAAGAATAAAGCTCAAAGGACCATCCGCATAAATGCAGTACGTCCAGGCCGCTCCAGCGTGAAACAGAGTTCTTCATCGCCTCCATGGCGTAAAACACAACCGCTCTCAAAGCAGCGTGATAGCGTACGAGGAACGCTTCATCTTCCCCGAAATGAACCTGTCAAGTCACGCAGTGAATCTGACCTCTGACTCCTGACAAAAGGTGATGCACGGCTACCCAGACGACGGCTGGAAACAATGGCAGACCTCTCGGGACGCGTCCCACAGTATGATGGCGGATCTCACCATTTAATGCAGAGGATTTGGTAAAACATCACCAAACCGTCGTTTACCGGAGTCCCCTCAGCATAAACCGCTCTTTTGCGTACAAGGGAATACGCCGCCCTGTTTTACACAGGCAAACATGAGTTGTTTTTCGCTCCACAACAGACAAACCGCCTGCCACGTCAAAAGCTGCACTTCGTACGGGATTCGAGGCACGTCTCCACGTCTAATTGCACAGGGCGGTGACAGTTTCTCTCAAGACACGTCTCTGCGACGGGTGCACAGAAGGCTTGCAGACCTTCGAAACACGCCTCCGCATTTAATGCATAAGGTGATGGCAAATCTCTGCAAGAGATTTGGTTATATCTTCAAAAGCCGTAATTCCGGCTAAGACGTCCACATCAGCACGGTGTGCAGCGGCTTCTACGCCCATTCTTGCACGATATGCAGCAGCCTCTACGCCCATTCAGGATCTGTGCTCATGCGGCTTCCACGCCCACTCAGTCTCTAGGACTACTCGGCTTCCACGCCTACTCGGCTTCTATGCCTGTTCGGCTTCTATGCAGGCTTCTATGCCTGTTCGGCTTCTATGCCTGCTCGGCTTCCATGCCTGTTCGGCTTCTATGCCTACTTGGCTTCTATGCCATGGTGACGGACATTTGGCTTCTACGCCAACCTCTTCTACACAATGGATACCTACCCGCGTGGCTTTTACGCCGTGATCTTAGTAGCAACCGTACGTGTTGTGTCCCCTTAGTTGGACCCATGTCACCCGCTCAGTCAAAAGATCATCTATACGTAAGCATTGGTTACTTTAACCGTTGTGTAAAAGTGTGCTGTACTTTCCACTCCTCGGTTGCTACACCAACGGAGTGGTCACTGTCACCAAAGACTCTATAAATAGAGGCCCCTGTCAATGGGCAACAAGGTCGAAGAAATTGGTCAAGAAACCGATATCAGATCCCATGTCGGAAAATTCGGTCAAGAGTACCAATACCAGATCCAAGGTCGACAGTCGGAGAAGATCGAACAAGGAGGAGAGAGAGAGAGAGAGAGAGAGCCCGGAGCTCAGGCAAAGAGCGGGGATCGACGACTTCGGCATCGTGCATCCACCCTCTCCTGCAACCTTCGAAGCTGCTACCTGTCTTCCACGGCACTTCTTCAACATCGCGTGGTCCAAGGGCTAAAGTGATCGACCGTAGATCAGACACCTATAGCAATTTATATCCAGATTAAATAAATTGTACTCCCACATTCTCGTATAGGATTATATTGTACAAGTTTGTTTGTAAACCAAAGGGCACGGGTTTCGCACAAACCCCGTTATTGAAATACACTTTCATTCTTTCGTTTAATACCACAAACAAGATGGCGACTCTGCTGGGGACGTCTTTCTCTTATGATGAGGAAGTAATTGCTCAACGTGATGCGGTATCTATAGGAACCGTGAAGAAGACGTTGGTCGTTCATTTCGACCAGTCTGCTTACGAAGACATACTTCAAACCGGGGGTAGCTCTCACTCTATCTCCGTCTAAGACAACAGGAAGCTGCGCAAAGTGTGGATGCCCAAGACATCCTCAACCATTCCTGTGGACTCTCCGATCTCTCCGATCTCTCCGACCAATGAGGTGGTAGCATCGCTCCCTCCGTGCCCTGCACGTAAAATTCAGTCTCCCGCTATGCGCGGTACAGACAAAACTTCGGGCAAGGCCTCTGCGCTAACCCAGAAGTATCCACTGCGCTCTACGCGTAGGAACCAGTCTCCCGCTACGCGCGGTACAGACAAAACTTCGGGCAAGGCCTCTGCGCTAACCCAGAAGTATCCACTGCGCTCTACGCGTAGGAATCAGTCTTCCGCTATGCGCGGTACAGACAAAACTTCCGATGGTGCCTCAACGCCAAATCGGAAGAACATATCACTCTCCACGCGCGAAACAACATCTGACTTCTACGAAAAAATAGATGAGCGCGTTGATCTCCGTGAGGGGAAGCAAGCAGGCTAATATTCAACCTCTCGGCCTTTACGCCAGCAAGAGAACATTCTGCCTACCCTCCGGATTATGCGAGAAGCCGATGGCCGACTGAGGACCTCTTCAGCTTTACGCTAGTCTGAGCGAATCTCCAAATTACGCCAGACGAAGTCCCGCGGCGTAAAGCAAGCTCCGGTTGCTACTCCTGACCTACGCGAATGCCTAGTCCAGAAGCATAAGGAGAGGGGATCTTCCAACATGTCTATTACGCCCCCCAGAGAGCAATATTGTAATAGTCATAAGATTGTGATTGACTGCTGCTGTTCTAAAGCAAAACGGTCGGTCTTCGACCGATTGAGCTACTCTCAGTCTTTTCCGGAAGAAGAGCACGCGTATGCGTCCGTGAACATGGCTTCACGCATACCCAGAAGAAGGTCGAGCTCGAGACGTCATCCCTCTGGGCCTCTGAGCCGAAGAAGATTCGAAGACCTCCTCTGGAGCACTGAAGCTGGGGTGTTCCGAAACACCCGGGCAAGGTCACAGCAACCAGCTTCGTACTCGTCTGATTCCGACGCTGGGGGTCGCCAATCTCCCAGAACAGATGCTGAGAGTGTAGAGTCGACTTCTGCGGCGACCTATACTAATCCTTCGATGACGCCCAGGGAAGTGGGAGTTTACGCCATTGAAGACGAACGCGAGGAGGCTTCAGGAAACGCGGAATAACGCATCACTGTGCTAGAGACATCTTTGAAGCAAATGCAATTTGTAATGGAGAACATGCACCAGATAATGCTAACTCAGCACGCGACTGCCATGGCTCAAGCGTCGGTCCCACCAACTCAGATACGTATGGGGGTGGACTTACCACCATCCGACCCAAGCCAAGAACCTGCTCTAGATCAAGAGTCAGCAGTCCCTTCGCTTCCAACTGAGAATCCGATGCAGGCAGTGCGGGAGTTGAAAGCCCAGTTTGACGCCTTGAGGCACAAAGATCAGCTCAAGAAACTGGGAATCAACCAGCCTTACCCGGCTATCTGGGAAGAAGTCCCTTTTTCTCCGAAGTACAAACCTCAGACCATGGCTCTGTCCGAAGGAAAAACATCACCAAGTCAATACATGAACTATTTCAGTATGATGACGGTGTTGCTACAAGGGAACGACGCCCTCCTCACTCGGGTGTTCAAGGGCTGCCTCTCAGGAGTAGCCTATCAGTGGTACCGTAGCTTGGCGGACAACTGCATTACTTCCTTCGAAGACTTCAAAGCGCTATTCTTCACACGATTCTACGAGGGTGGAATGGACATGTCTATGTCCTCCCTCATTGAAGTCAAGCAAAGGGAAAAGGAGGACGTTCGCACCTTCGTCGAACGTTTTCGTCAGGCCACCTTACAAATGCCTCCAGGAGTTCCAGACTCGGCGTTAGTAGACATTTGCAGGAAGAACCACCTTCCTATAGTCTCGGTGTTCACAGGACCATATCAGTTCCATGAGTGGCCCTTGTTCATCGTCTCGGCAGTGGCCGCCGAAGACAACAGTCGCAAGGCGCACGACAACGGCATCATGATCTCCGCCTCCGACAGAGGCAAAAGGCCATCTCCCAGCGGCGACCATCCTCGCAGCTCCAAGGGAAAAGAAGCTCTGACAGTCAATACGTCCAGACAAAACGGCGGCGACCACGCAGACAAAGCCCGGGACTTCCAGGCCCGTCGAGGTCTACTCTTTCGACGACGACGATATCCCTAGTATATTTGAGTGTCTCGTCAAAAGTGGCAAGATCACCCTGCCGGAGCTAAGGCGGCCCCAAGAGGTCGGCAGTACCGACGACCCCAAATACTGCATCTTCCACAGATACGTACACCACCCAACAAAGATGTGTTACGTACTGAAGAGGAAGATCCAGGGGTTGATCGATGCTAAGGCCATCACCCTGTACGACACCGAGAAAACGGTCACAGCCAACATGATCTCTCTGCGGTTCGGCGATCTGCCTCCCCAAGAAGTCATGGACGGTATCACGCCCATTTCCCGAGCCACAATGGACATCATCAATCTCCCTCCGGCTAGGGATCAAAATCATAACCTGGTACCCCTGACCACCCGTCAGGGCGAGATTATGTGGGTTCATCCAGATTTGGTGTCAGAGCTCGAGGAAGAGACTAAAGCTACGTCCAAGAGGATCCCAAAGTACAAACCATGCCATATGGTCACAAATTCTTTGCCATCAGACAAAGACGAGGTACTTGCTGCAACCCGGTCAGGGAGAGCCTACCTCAACGACTACGGAGCAAGTCAGGAGGATATACCGGCAGACGTTTCAACTGCCAAACCTGCAGGGCCAAGCCCCGTCATACCGGAAGCCAACCCTTCAAAACCGACGCCGGCGGACAAAGAAAAACAAAGAGAAGTGCGCTTCGATAAACCTGTGAAAAACATTCTGAACAAAGGTTTTGAGAAGCCGTATAACTTCGACATCCTAGCCCAACTGGCTAATACGCCGGCCAGGCTCTCCATCTTCGAGCTACTCAGGCTCTCCCAAGACACTCGTCTAGCCTTGAGTGAAGCACTGATGCAGGCGGAGGCATGCTTGACCCAGCTCAAATCTCCCGACGAAGAACCAGTGGCGTGCCCTCAATGCCACAGTGTGATGGAGGTGGTCCCAAATATCACCTTCACCCAAAACGACATGATGTTAAAATATAACAGGCATGACAGACCCCTCTATTACACCGGGTACATCGGTTCCATGGAGGTTGATCGGATTCACATAGATCCGGAATTATCGATCAGCATCATCCCGCACAGTCTGTTCAGACCTTTGAGGATTCCTACCAGCGAACTGGCTTACACCTCCACTACAATCGTGGGATTCAACGCCGGAAGAAGTAAGCCATTAGGGAAGGTTCGCCTGAGGATCCAGATTGGTAACCTCAGATCGGTAACCACATGTTACGTGATCGATTCAGAGGTATCCTACAACATCTTGCTGGGAAGACCGTGGATCCACGATCACAACATCGTTCCTTCAACTCTACATCAATGTCTTAAATATGTAGACCCCCAAGGGATGGTACAAACGAAGGTGGCCGACCTAAACCCATTTAAAGGAGTAGAGTCCTACTATTCCGACGCCGTGTTGTACTCGCAGGACCACACGGAAGAAGTGGCGGGCAAGACAGAGAAGGAATCCCACCGGGAGCCAGGAGAACCCTCTGCCGCACTACCGCTGTCGATCAGAGTGAAAGGATGAACCACTCGTCCAAAAGCCATAGAGCCCATGGCTATTCACCTGAACAGATCCAGCTCGGGGAAAAGAAGCAATTCTCCAGCGGTTACTCTGAACCAGAAGCCTCCACCTTTGGTCATCAACCTTCGGCGCGACAAGCAGCCGACCGATGTAAACACGACCAGGAACGGAGTTCCAGATGACAATAAACATCCTCTTTTCCAGTACATTAATACTCAGATTCCAAATCAGGAACCCACTCCCCGTGACGAGGTAGAACCCATAGCACGAAAGTTCTTGGAAGCTATGGACTCCTACCATCCGCATATCTGGGAAGCAGCATCATCATCCAACGTCATCACGTATGGACCGCATGAAGATTCTATCTTCATAATCCCGCCTACCTGCAGCAGTCAGCGTCCAATAGTATTCGGCCGTATGTGCAGTCAGCCAGCCATCCAGGAAGATCCTTTCGATGACAATACTGGGAAGATGCAGGTTCACCGATACAGCCCTCAAGCGCTGAAGATCATACAAAATATGGGCTACGACTTGAAGCGAAAGCCGGGCCTCAACTACGGAAGAGGCAGAAGAACGCCGCCACGCGGCGACCCCCGCTACCAACAAACTCGTTTCGGGTTAGGGTATGTCACCTCCCTTACGGCTTCCACGTCGGATAAGGACTTTTTTTCCTCCTCCTGGGACGGCTCGTCACCCCCCGACTCACCTGATGCTCTCGAACAAGCACTATCAGGAAATATGGTGATGACAGATCCCTCAGAAGCAGAGGAACGAGATTCTGAGCTGTTTGAGAATGACTCTTGGGCTCAGCAAATGGATACACAGTGGGAATTCTGCTTCGAACAAAGGGAACCTCCAACCAAAGACGAAGTTATCCAAATCGATGTTGGGGGTGAGCTTTCGCCAAAGCCGATATTTATCAGTGACAATCTTCCACCAGCCGAAAGGGAAGAAATCATACAGCTGATAAAGGAATACGTCGACGTCTTTGCATGGGATTATGGAGACATGCCGGGGCTAGACCCGAAGGTGGCTACTCACAAACTCAACATATTGGCTGACTCAAAGCCTGTGAAGCAGCACCAACGCCGGTTCCGACCGGACATGATGGACGCCATTGAAGCTGAAGTCAAAAAGCTAATAGCCTGTGGGTTCATCCGGGAAGAACAACATCCCGACTGGGTCTCCAACGTTGTCCCAGTCATGAAGAAAAATGAGAAGGTACGTATCTGCATCGATTACCGAGATCTGAATGCGGCCTGCCCCAAGGATGAATTTCCTCTTCCCATCACGGACATCATGATCGACAACACCTGCAGTTTTGAACGCATGTCTTTCATGGACGGGTTCTCAGGATACAATCAGATCAAGATGCATCCTGAAGACGAAAAGCACACTGCCTTCCGCACCCCGTTGGGAGTGTATTGCTATACGGTCATGCCCTTCGGATTGAAGAACGCCGGGGCTACGTACCAACGGGCTATGAGCGGCATATTCCATGAATATTTACGCAAAACAGTAGAGTGTTACGTAGACGACATAGCTATCAAGAGCCGCCTCAAGGATGATCACATTCAGGACCTAAGGACGGTATTCGAGTTAATGCGCCGACATCAACTCAAGATGAACCCTACGAAGTCCTTCCTGGGCGTATCTAGTGGCAAATTCCTGAGATTTGTTATCACCGCCAAAGGCATCCAGGTGGACCCTGACAAAGTCCAGGCCATCGTAGAAATGTGACCGCCCCGCAATCTGAGGAAACTCCGGGGATTTCAAGGCCGTCTGGCTTATATCCGGAGGTTTATATCCAACCTCTCAGGAAGATGCCAGCCTTTTTCGTACCTCATGAAGAAAGGTGTATCCTTCGTATGGGACGAAACCTGTCAGCAAGCATTCGGGGAGATCAAACGCTACCTCACCAGTCCGCCAGTTCTGGTGCCTCCCATCATGGGAAAACCGTTCTTGCTGTACGTCCGAGTAATGGATCATTCGCTAGGAGCTCTTCTAGCACAGAAGAACGACGAGGGGCATGAGCAAGCTATCTACTACCTCAGCAGGATGATGGTCGGAGCCGAACATCGGTATAACCCAGTGGAGAAAGAATATCTGGCTCTGATGTTCGCTATCCAAAAGATGCGGCACTACGTCATCGGCCAGACTATTCATATCATCTCCAGGATCAACCCTCTTCGAGTACTGATGAGCAAGCCGAGTATTCTTAATTCCCGACTCGCAACCTGGGGGATGCTGTTAACACCATATGACATGGTGTACATCCCGCAGAAGTCCATCAAAGGCCAAGCGCTGGCCAACTTTCTGGCTGCTCATCCGATCCCGGAGGCCTCCAAGTTATACGAAGACATTCCCGACGAAGTTGCAGAATGTAATTCCGCAATGGAAAGTGACACATGGCAACTGTTCTTTGACGGCGCCTCCAGGACTGGCCCCCAGGGAAACGTGGTTTCAGGGGTAGGAATCGTCCTGGTCACTCCTGATAAACTCGTCATCTACCGGGCATACTCTCTTAATGAACCATGCTCCAATAATATGGCGGAATACAATACCCTGTTGATCGGGCTCCAAGTCGCTGAAGAGCTGGGGGTCGAATCCCTGGAAGCTTTCGGCGATTCTCTGCTTATCGTCAATCAAGTCAGAGGGATATACGAAGTCCGGAATCCATACCTCATCCCCTATCACCGAGCGACAATCGAGATAGCCATGACGTTCAAAGGGTTCTTCCTAGAGCATGTACCTCGATCTCAGAATCTGGAAGCTGATGCCCTGGCCAGTCTAGCTACGGACTTAGCTACCCCTATAAGAAGGCAAGATTCGGTGATCCTTCTTAACAGAGATTTATTTTGCGTGAAGAACAACCTTCACATAGAACGCAGCCACGCTGTGAACACAGATCCCTCCGGGAGGGACTGGAGAAGTCCCTTCATAGATTTTGTCACATACGAAATCTTGCCAGAGGACCCCAAAGAAGCAATATCCGTCAAGAGACGATTATTACGCTTCTATTTTGATGCATCTTCACACTGCCTATATCGTCGAACCTACGACAGAATGCTATTAAGATGTCTCTCAGACGACGAAGCACAGCAGATTATCCGAGAAGCTCACGACGGCGTATGCGGAGCGCATCAGCCCGGTCCTAAGCTACAGGATCGTATCAGGAGAATGGGCTACTACTGGCCCACTATGATCACAGACGCGATCAGCTATGCAAGACAATGCAGAGCCTGTCAGGTTCATGCAGACTTCATACACCAACCGTCTGAATATCTATATCCTACGGTCGCATCCTGGCCCTTCGAAGCATGGGGTATGGATATCGTCGGTCCTATTCACCCGTCTTCCTCCAGAGGCCACCGGTTCATACTGGCCATCACGGATTACTTCTCCAAATGGGCAGAGGCGATCCCTCTGGCTGAGGTAAAAGCGTCTGACGTGATCAGCTTCATCAAGCACCACGTCATTTATCGCTTTGGGATTCCTCGAAGGATAATCCATGACAATGGGCCTCAGTTCATCAGCCAAGCGTTTCATCGATTTTGCGATAAAAGTCGAATACATAATATTGTCTCTACGGCATATTATCCAGCTGCTAATGGTTTGGCGGAAGCTTTCAACAAAACCATTATCAAACTCCTGAAGAAGTTCGTTTCTTCAAACAAAAGAGACTGGAACGAGAAGCTGGGCGAATGTCTCTGGGCATACCGCACAACGGTACGGACACCTACAGGTTGTACCCCTTTTCACTGGTCTACGGGAGCGAGGCAGTTCTTTCCATCGAAATCCAGATCCCGTCGCTCAGGATAGCAGTGACTAGTGAGTTGACTCGAGAAAAGAATGACCTGTTAAGGCTCCAAGAGCTTGAAGGATTAGACGAGAAACGCCTACAAGCTCAACAGCGCATCGCGCTTTACCAAGCACGCATTTTCAAGACTTTTAATCATAAAGTGAAGGAAAGAGTATTCAAAGTCGGCGAGCTAGTTCTAGCCGTAAGAAGACCGATGATTCTTACCCACAGAAGTAAAGGCAAATTCCAACCCAAGTGGGAAGGCCCTTATGTGATCGAGACAACGTTCTCGAACGGCGCCTACAGGATAGCCCAGCCTAATGGAGACCTGTTAATGGCTCCTATCAACGGCAAATTCCTGAAAAGGTACTATGCTGAATCCCCCCTGCTCGGGTGGGACATAGCAAGGCCCTCGATTCTGACAAAACTACTTCCAAAACGCAATTAGTAGGGTTACGCTCTATCATGTCCGTATGACCTCTGAATAGATGTATCCTTCTAAGAAGTTCATCAGGAGTCTATCATGTCCATACTACCTCTGATAACACTCTCACCAAAACCGGTCATTTACATTCCGAAATGATGGGTCCACCAAAGTCAGAAAAGAGTCGCCTTTATTTATTCCCGAGAGGGAGGCAGAATTACATCTGGGTAAGCAAAAAGGGAAAAGGATACATCATGATGGCGGGTGAGTCAGATTGTGAATCTGCCGCTCCAGCGCAGCTATCCTCTCATTCCTAAGAACCAAGGCGTCGGCACGAGCCTGCTCCAGCCGTGCCTCGGGAGTGTCCGTGAGGGTCAGATCAGCCTTTGCCCGAAGACAGCCCGCGCGAGCAGCTTCTGCACGGTCCAGCTCCCGTCGCGCTGTACTCAGTCGACCGGACGCTACGTCTAGACCTGCCAGCGACTGAGAAGCCCACTCCTCTGCCCGAGCGAGTTTTTCCTTCAGCTTGGAGACCCTCGCTGCATTCCCTTCATGCTCAGAGCGACACCGCGTCTTAACGGCAAGAGCCTCTTCCACGATAACTTTTCTCCTATCCACCTCCAGCTTATGCTTCTGGATAGAGTTGTCTAGGCTTTCCACCTTCGTAGCAAGCCGCGCAGTCATGAGGTCGAACCGAGCCTGAACATCAGCATCGAGACCCCGAGTCAGCTGCAAATGTTCGTTAATAGGTTGCTCTAACCCATTAACCACTGCCTCCAGGGCGTCAGCTACCCCAGGATCGCCGAGCTCCCTGATGACCCCGATCGAAGCAAGAGAAGTCTTCCTCAGGCGCTCAAAATCCAGACTCTTCGCTAACACCATTGACACCATTGTTCTCAAACCGGTATAGAAAAGGCTGGTATGTTGCTCGGTCAACGCAACTAGATCCGACTGAACGCCGGGAGTGCCCGCAATGTAAGCAAGTCCCTCTCCAGGGATGATTGCAGACGAGGTGGCCACAGCCGTCGTATCGACACATGGCGCAATCGAAGAAGGTGCGGTAACGGCGGTCGAAGTCGTCACCACACTCACAAGAGGCAAGGTCACGACGACGTGTTCATCCCCCTCTCGAGGTGACGAAGCTACTCCAGGCGTACTGGCCCCCGAAGCCACTTCCTCATCAAAGACGAACGCCTCCTCGTCAGAAGCCCGAGCGGAACCAGAATGTGCTTCAACGCTATACTCCCCGTGGGCGCTATCCCCTGAGAAGAAAACGAGAAAGTCAATATCAGTATGATGACAATCTTTCTCAAAGGAGACATAAAAACGATATTTTACCCGGAGCCAACGGCATATACGACGCATCTGCAGTCGATATAGCTAAACCACGCCTTAATGACGCAATGCGAATCGTCATGCCTGGAGAAGGAGGTGGGCCGACCGACATCTCCGAGAGTTCTGTCAGGCCTCCACCAAGACGTGGTCGAAGTTCATCGGCCGGAATCTCGCCAGGTGCGCTCACTAACGCGGCAGGAGTCATGCCCGCTGCTGGCCTCGGGAAAGATTCTCCCATCTGCCTCGGCCACACAGGCAATCTCGCTCCGCTACCTAGAGCAGTAGCCACCACAGCCACCTCTAACAAGGATTCTCCGGCATCGACGACCGGAACTGTAGGAGGCCCCTCTCTAGAAGGCGAGGAACCTCCAGCCAAGGAGTCATCCCCGAGGTAGGGAGAGGCAGGCTCACTCCCAGGAGCCGCAATGCCAGGAATGCGGAGAGGACGAGCAACCGTCTCCTTCCTCCTCTTGCGAAGAGAAACTTTCTTCAGAGCAGAAGCCCGTCGCTTCCCAGAAGGGACTACCAAAGCCCCCGCAGGCAGAGGCACTTCGCACCTCGGCACCGATACCAGAGGCTCGTCCGGAGTACCAGACTCCTTACCTTCGTCCGAAGAAACCGAAGGGACGTCAACTCTTCCCCCAGGCTTGGGAGAAGGAACCCGGAAGCTTCCACGTACGTCGAAATCACGATGGAAGGTGTTAATCGCCACGTAAAACTGGGCGTAAGAATGGAGAATACGAAGCTCCGTGGAGGTTGTAACGACCGGCACAATGAAGGTTGCCCTCGTACAACCCATGAGGAAATATCGCCACCCTCTAGCTCCATCAATGAGTCCGCCCCTGGACCTAAAGCTGGTAACGGCATTGCCCACATGCAGCTGATCGTACCCAAACTGCCTGGCAAACCGACTAGGCAAGTAGGGCTCGAAGAAGCAGTGATCTTCGCTCCTGTACAGCAGATGGGAGGGTCTAATACAGACCAACCAGTTAAAAGCTTCCGGGGAAAGGTCGGTCTTCTCTCCACCTGAATCCTCAAGCCGCACCCCTGATTGATTGCGATGCACGGGGGGAGCAGTACAGAGGAGCTTCCAACCGTGGCCGAGGTTCAACACCAGCCGGCAGTCTAAAACTGTGCTCACATTCCAGGAGGAATCCTTGTAATTCAGCAAGAATATACCCCCCGAGCTGCTACCGGACCCAGGAGACATCACCCGGGGATTGTGGAGAACCAACCATCCCATCAAGTATAGGTATGGTAACTCCACCGTGGGAAAACTCTCACGTCGAGCTTCGTCGACGAGCAACCCGTCAGTTATGGCTCTCAAGCCAGCCTGTATACGGCACACCATGGCAGGAAGCAAGCCCAGTCTTGCCCCAAACACCAGGCGCACTGCCGGCCACAGGATGTTTCGGTGAATGCGGTCCGCGGACGCGGTACCTGGCACCACTACTCGGCGCAACCATATGGAGAGGAAACCAGCCAGCTGGGCTTCCTTAGACAAAGGCCTGCGACAACGTCTCAAGTAACTAGAGGCCTTGGTGCTTTCCGGGTACTTTCCTACCCCCTCGACAAGAATCTGGTCCGGAGCTTCAGCCTCCTCCATAAGAGTCTCCACAACCTGGGCACTAAGCACGTCCAAACAGTTCACGGGCTCATTCTTGCCACCCGAGGCTTTCTCCGACCTGGCGGCCCCGGCTCGGTGGAAGAAGTGGTAGGACATCCACTTGGTGGTGTGAGCCAAATCAGAAGGCTCGTTATAAAAGGCGGTGCACGCGAAGTATTGACACATCAGCTCCTGATATACTTCCGCCACCCGAGGGTCCAAATCCTCCAACTCCCGGTTGGTGGGAACATACTCTTCATATGGAGTATCCCCCATCGGCATTCTCGAGACAACTGCCATCTCGTGGAGCGCCAACCCCAACTCCCCCAGTGGAGTGGCAAAGGTCCCGGTGAGCGGAATGTACCGCTCCATCAGCGCCAGAAACAAATTGGGGTTCGGAGGCAACCCGACGCTCGTCGCACTCACAGCGGCATATAGTCCAATGCCCTCCAACTCTCTCTGGAAGTGCTTCAAGGCCCAGTCAACTAGGCATCTCCATCGGGAGTTCGTTGGGGCGATCCACCCATTGCACCGAGGATTCTCCTTGGGATATACCTCCCCTCGACCCATGAAGTCGTTACAGAAGGTCGGCAATTGGACCGGCTGGATCACCAAGCTATCCTCACTTAGAACACTGCCCGGGCACAGTCCTCTGAACAACGTCACAACGCCGGAGGGGCGACTGACGAATGACCCCTGGTCAGCTCCTTTTAGATGAAAAATCTTCCCCGGCTTACCGTGAAGATCAGGAGTCAGCGCCCACGACATCTTTCTAGGATGCGTCAAGTGGAAGAAGGCCGAGATGGGATAATCCCTCGGCATCGTTGGCAGGTACAAAACCAAATTCCCGGCTGAGAAGACCCAGGGCTCCCTCTTAGGCTTCGTCTGGGACTGTTTGTCGATCATGTCCCAAAAAGGAAAGCCGGCTTTACGTACGGCTCTCCGTCTACATAAGTCAGAGGCTCCCCGTTGATCATGCTCAGCAGCATTCTCCTTCCTTCAGGGTACTGGGGTTCGGAGATAGGGAAGGACACGTGGGACAGATCCTCCAGGTAGTTCGAGTGCAGCATCCCAGCAGCGGAGCCCATCACCTCGGCCAGTGGAGACTCACCCAAGTCAACTACAAAAGTGCAAGAAAAATACGTCATCACAAGTCTTGCATGAATATACGGACCGAAAGAAACAACAGTCTGTGCTCTACGCAGGATTGTGCAAATCTGGCAATTTTACGCCGGAGGCCCCCCCCATAAGCGTAAAAATTCAAATTTTACGATATACCCCAATTTTCGGTAGCCAGAGCTTCTACGCTCAGAACTACGAAAATATGGAGTCTTTACGCTGACACATTAGAAATATGGGCGTAAAAGATGAAAATGCCTCTGTGCATCATCTTCCTCAAGAAGAGGCTATCAGCTCAAAAGACGACCTAGCGCGGTCACGTTCAACGTGTGCGAAGGATTTTTCGTCATTTTTGTCACCCCGAAGGCTTTACCTCGAAGACCGGGTGCACTGCTCGTCGGCGGGACACTTCGCTCAGAAGAAAGTTCGCCTTGACCGACCAAAGACTCCCTCGCTGGGGCGGAAGAATGAGAAGAGGAACCTATACCCTTTTCCTTAACGAAGGAGGTTTGTTTCGACGCCATTTTCTGAAGATTCGAAGGAACGAAGAAAACTCGAACAGTCGAAAGCTCTCTTTCACAGAAGACGGATAAAAAGTTTCTCTCTCAGAGAACTTGGGATATATATAGAGTTCGGGTCGACTCTTCGAATCCTCAGACGGACTCCTCGAGACCCTAACCAAATCTCGCAAAATTGAATAAAGGGTTATGATTGGATGCCACGTCAGACCACTAACCTTGAAAGACGGACAGTCAGCAAATTCGAAAAGTTTTTTCATGCAAAGACGGTTCAGCAGGTCCTACGCTGAAGGAGCTTTCTACGCTCGACAGCAACAGATCTACGGTTTTACGCTCGCAAGCTATAAGTCTATGGTTTTACGCCCGGATGCCTTTGTGCTCAGTAGCTTTTACGCTTGAGAGGCCACAAATCTACGACTTTACGCTCAGCAGATACCAAATCGATGATCTCACGCTCGATAGCGCTCAGTTTACGCTCAGAAGCAACAGATCCGCAAGACTTCACGCTCGAAGAAGTTTTCTTTTCAGGAGCTACAGATATACATTTCCACGCTAAAGGAGCTTCCCACGCTCGACGGCTACGAATCTATAACTTTACGTTCGACAGCTACAAGTCAGGTTTTTGGCCCGGATGCCTTTGTGCTCAGTAGCTTTTATGCTCGAGAGACCATAAAACCCATGACTTCACGCACAGGAACTACAAGTCTACGATTTTACGCTCGATGGTGTTCTATGCTCACAGGCTACAGATATACAGTTCTACGCTAAAGGAGCTTCCTACGCTCGACGGCTACGAATCTACAACTTTACGTTCGACATCTACAAGTCAGGTTTTTGGCCCGGATGCCTTTGTGCTCGGTAGCTTTTATGCTCGAGAGGCCACAAAACCCATGACTTCACGCAGAGGAACTACAAGTCTACGATTTCACGCTCGATGGTATTTTCCGCCCGGAGGCTACAGACTGATGATTTCTCGCTCCACGACTTTTCGTATATTCGAACGGTCCCCAAGATGGTCAATTACAGGAGTTCACACAGAAGATACTCCTCCTTGGCCTCAACATATCCCAAGTACCCGAAACATACAAGAGTTCAAACATTGAGAAATTACTCTTCTCGGGTCAATTGGAGGTTCATCCAAACTCCAGTCTGAATACCTCGTCTATCAAAAGATGGCAACTCAGTTTTTGACAGCCATTCCTCGACCCTGTTCCAAGGGATTTTCGAGAAAGTCACTCTTGAAGGCGAAGACTGAACAAAAATTTTGTTTATCAGAAGTTCAGAGCTCTACGCGGTTCCTCAGTCCCAGCAACAGGACAGTTCTAAGATGTTCAAAATGCTCTACAGCGTTCTATGAACTACTCGCTATGCGTAAAGGACAGGACCTAGCACTCTTTCTACAGAGTCGACGTACAGATTCAGACGTGTTGAAGCTGCACATATTCAGACTTCACAGCAATATATGGCAAGATGATCATATGAAGAAGAAAGACGATTTTTATTAAAGATCAAAATCATGATTACATATGAGGGAAATCCAATCTACAAGGGTTTTTCTTTTCATTTTCATGATTACATCTGAGGGAAACTCCGTCTACAAAGGAGATACCCCCTCGTCGTCTGAAGATCGCCGCCAGAGTCCGTTCTGCAGGGTTCTCGCACCGGTGCAGATCTTCCTCTTCTTCGAAGGAGATGATCACCAGCGGGCACGACAGAGTTGGGGCTTGCATAAAAGCATGCAGATCCCATGCTCCGTGCGCCACGGCAGATTGGGTTGAGGTATTAAACCCAACTCAGTCCGGGGAGACAGCTGCTACAGCTTATCTTCTCTCTCACCTCCCGGAGGGCATCGAGAGAAGGCGCGGCATGCCAGCCGCTGTGGTCAAATATGACCCTTCCTCTCTCCTGGGGCAATGCCATACAAAGTTGCTGAATATTCCGAGCAAGGGAGGCTAAGATATCCTTCCATGATCCATCGTTGCAGTGGACACTTGCTCGAAGACGCCGTCTTTTTCGGCTCCTTACACGCTGGAAGAACATGATCTCCTTCTTCCTCAAATCGATCCGGCGAACTCCGGTGATCATCTCTGCGTAGTGATGAAGATGTGGGGAGAACAGGCTAACTCCCCCAGCCTTTTATAGGCAAAAGAGATCACAGCGGTCCCCCATAAATCTGCCATAAAGTCTGCACCGACCGTTTCAACGCTCCACTCAGAAACATTTCAAGTTACGAGGGGCCATTCATGCTTCGTTCAAAGCGTTTCAAATTCCAAGGAATTTAAAAGCTCTGAAGGGGGTCTTGTAGAAGTATGAAAAATACGCTGGGAAAAGCTACACAGCCTCTTGATACAGAGCAGCGTAAGCAGAGGCCTTCAGAGCCATCAGGCGTACAACAGAGTTTTCTCCGCTAAAATACAGCGTGAAGAATAAAGCTCAAAGGACCATCCGCATAAATGCAGTACGTCCAGGCCGCTCCAGCGTGAAACAGAGTTCTTCATCGCCTCCATGGCGTAAAACTCAACCGCTCTCAAAGCAGCGTGATAGCGTACGAGGAATGCTTCATCTTCCCCGAAATGAACCTGTCAAGTCACGCAGTGAATCTGACCTCTGACTCCTGACAAAAGGTGATACACGGTTACCCAGACGACGGCTGAAAACGATGGCAGACCTCTCGGGACGCGTCCCACAGTATGATGGCGGATCTCACCATTTAATGCAGAGGATTTGGTAAAACATCACCAAACCGTTGTTTACCGGAGTCCCCTCAGCATAAACTGCTATTTTGCGTACAAGGGAATACGCCGCCCTATCAGCTGACAAACCGCCTGCCACGTCAAAAGCTGCACTTCGTACGGGATTCGAGGCACGTCTCCACGTCTAATTGCACAGGGCGGTGACAGTTTCTCTCAAGACACGTCTCTGCGACGGGTGCATAGAAGGTGTGCAGACCTTCGAAACACGCCTCCGCATTTAATACATAAGGTGATGGCAAATCTCTGCAAGAGATTTGGTTATATCTTCAAAAGCCGTAATTCCGGCTAAGGCGTCCACATCAGCACGGTGTGCAACGGCTTCTACGCCCATTCAGGATCTGTGCTCAAGCGGCTTCTACGCCCATTCTGGCACGATATGCAGCGGCCTCTACGCCCATTCAAGATCTGTGCTCATGCGGCTTCCACGCCCACTCAGTCTCTACGACTACTCGGCTTCCACGCCTACTCGGCTTCCATGCCTACTCGGCTTCTATGCCTGTTCGGCTTCTATGCCTGCTCGGCTTCCATGCCTGTTCGGCTTCTATGCCTACTTGGCTTCTATGCCATGGTGACGGACATTTGGCTTCTACGCCAACCTCTTCTACACAATGGATACCTACCCGCGTCGCTTTTACGCCGTGATCTTAGTAGCAACCGTACGTGTTGTGTCCCCTTAGTTGGACCCACGTCACCCGCTCAGTCAAAAGATCATCTATACGTAGGCATTGGTTACTTTAACCGTTGTGTAAAAGGGTGCTGTACTTTCCACTCCTCGGTTGCTACACCAACGGAGTGGTCACTGTCACCAAAGACTCTATAAATAGAGGCCCCTGTCAATGGGGAACAAGGTCGAAGAAATTGGTCAAGAAACCGATATCAGATCCCAGGTCAGAAAATTCGGTCAAGAGTACCAATTCCAGATCCAAGGTCGACAGTCGGAGAAGATCGAACAAGGAGGAGAGAGAGAGAGAGAGAGAGAGAGAGAGAGAGAGAGAGCCCGGAGCTCAGGCAAAGAGCGGGGATCGACGACTTCGGCATCGTGCATCCACCCTCTCCTGCAACCTTCGAAGCTGCTACCTGTCTTCCACGGCACTTCTTCAACATCGCGTGGTCCAAGGGCTAAAGTGATCGACCGCAGATTAGACACCTATAGCAATTTATACCCAGATTAAATAAATTGTACTCCCACATCCTCGTATAGGATTATATTGTACAAGTTTGTTTGTAAACCAAAGGGCGCGGGTTTCGCACAAACCCCGTCATTGAAATACACTTTCATTCTTTCGTTTAATACCACAAATAACATCCTAAGAGACTTATGGCAACTGTTAGATCTATCCACCAACAATGGTGAAGGCCAGTCCATAAATAGACCACCCTTATTTGATTGTACTAACTACACGTACTAGAAGACACATATGAGCTTCTACCTAAAGTCACTTAATTTTGACCTTTGGGCTGTAGTAGTAGAAGGAGACAAGAAGCCACCTAGAATAGTCATAGATGGTAACCTTATAGAGAAGCCTCATGATAAGTACACAGACACCGAAAAGAAACAAGTTAGTCTTGGTGCTAAAGTATTAACGCTCTATTTTATGCTATAGACAGAATTGAATTTAACATGGTATCCACTTACGAAACTTTGCACAAAATATGAAAACTTCTTGAGGTCACTCATGAAGGAACCTCCCAAGTGAAGGAATCAAAAATAAGTCGTCTAACTCAAGAGTATAAAGCATTCAAGATAAAGAAAAATGAGACTATCACTCAAATGTTTATGAGATTCTTTGACATCGTCAACCCTCTATTATTACTCAGCAAGGAGTACAGCAATCACGAGAAGATTCGCAAGATACTCAGGGGACTCACCAAGAACTGGAATCCTAAGGCTACGACAATCATAGAAGGGAATAATCTTACCATGATGACCCTCGAGACGCTCATGGGTAAGCTGATAACTCATAAGCTGGATCTCAAGGAATTTGAAGAACCCACTCCCAAGGAGAAGACGCTTTCTCTTAAGGCATATCACAAAAAAGTTACCAACTATAACCCCGACGACAATGAGTCTCAAGATGAGGAAGTTGTCCTGACCACCAAAAACTTCAGAAAATTTTTAAAGCTTAAGAAATCAAAGAAGAAGGAGCCAACTGACAACAGTGATGAAGAGCCTATATGCTACAACTGTATGAAGATAGAGCATATAAAGAAAGACTGTCCAACCCTAAGAAAAGAAAATTGCTACAACTACTCATCTAGAAGAGCATCATCACAAAAATATGCAAACACTAGTATTTGGCACGAAAGTGAAGCTAGTGAATCCGAAGAAGAGAATCCTCGAGAAGCAGCAAACCTATGCTTCATGGCATTAGCTGATCAGGTAACGGATAACAACTCTTATGATGATTTTACTTTTGATGAACTAGGTAATGCTTTTAGTGATCTTCTTGATGATTTTAGGAAACTTAGAAATAAGTACAAGCATGCTAAGAAAGATGTTCAAGAATGTCAAACTGAAATAGACATCTCTACTAAGTAAAGTAAAGGATACCTCAAACGATTCAGAAGAGAATTCTAAACTTAAGCTTAACCTCCATGAGACACTTGCCAGTCTTGATAAGAGCTCTCAGGAGAACGCTAAACTTAAGGAAGAACTCGAATCTGAAAAGAAGAAGTGCTCCATTGTTGCACGTAGAATAGATGCTCTCACTGGTAAATATGATAAAGTATATGCTACCTCTAAAAAGTTAGAGATTAGATTGGGTAAACAGGTCCAACAAACCTCCATCCAACCTAACATGAGACACGTAGCAAGACAAAAGAACAGTCACAGTTATGCTCCTACCTACATGCATAACAGTTCATGCAGTCATCATGCACATAGAACCAAACACAATCATGCATTATATTATAGAAAACCACAAAGAAATATTCTACACAATCATGCATTCTATTATAGAATACCACAAATAAATGTCCCACACAATCATGCATTCTATCCACATAGACCACAAAGAACTGCTTCACACAATAATATCTATCATAATGCACCAAGCATCTCACACAGCTATATATCACTACTGTGGTAAGAAATGACATATATCTAGATTCTGTAGAACAAGAAAATTAGTAGATATGAATGTTTATGCATCGGTACCAAAAACTAACACGGCAGAACCCTCAAGAAAATAGGTACCAAGGGTTACATCTACAACTCGTTTTGTAGGTGGACCAACCCTCTCATGCTAGAAGCAAGTGAATTCTCGATAGTGGTTGCTCACGATATATGACTGGTGATGCTAACCTATTTGCAACGCTATCGATGAAGAAAGAAGGTTATGTCTCCTTCGGCAATAACCTCAGAGGATACATTATTGGTAATGGTAATATAGGTGTTCCTCCCTATCCTGTCATAAAAGACATTTGTCTAGTAACGGAATTAAAATACAACCTACTCAGCATCAGTCATCTAGCTGACCATGGTTATGGTATTAACTTCATTAAAAATAAATATTATATTTATGAAAGATTCACTGGTAAGGTTATCTTTGAAGGGATCAGGGAAGACAATATATATTTTTTCTATCTTGCAAAAGATACTGACAATGCAGGCAAATGTCTATACGCCAACAAAGATGATAGTTGGCTATGGCATATGCATCTAGGACATGCAAACATGGACACTATTGCAAGACTATCTACAAAGAAACTCGTAAGAGGCTTACCAGAGATTACTTTCAAGAAAGATATGGTATGTGCTGACTGTGAAAACAATAAAGCTACTAAATCTTCTTTTAAATCAATCAACTATGTAAGTACCTCTAGACCTCTCCAACTCTTGCATATGGACTTGTTTGGACCCAGTAGAGTCGCCAGTCTTGGCGGTGAGCTTTATGCTTATGTTATTGTTGATAATTTTTTAAATACACATGGGTTTATTTTTTTGCAAATAAAAATAAAGCATTTTCTGAATTTGTCACTTTTTGCAAAAAGGTTCAAAACGAAAAAGTTTCATGATTACTCATATCCGAAGTGTTCATGGAGGCGAATTCGAAAATAGTGATTTCAAAAGATTTTGTAATAAAAATGGTTTTTCTCATGAATTTTCTTGTCCTAGAACTCCACAACCAAATGGTGTTGTAGAGCAAAAGAATAGAACTCTTGGCGATATGGCTAGAGTCATGTTAAATCAGTATAACCTTCCGAAATACTTTTGGGCTGAAGCTGTACGTACTTCATGCCATATTTTGAATATGGTGCTTATTCGATCTATATCGAAGAAAACCCCCTATGAACTTTGGTTTGGTAGAATCCCCACAATTAGTTACTTTAAAGTTTTTGGCTGCAAATATTTTATTCTTAATACCAAAGATAATCTAGGAAAATTTGACTCCAAGGCCGATGAAGGTATTTTTCTAGGTTATGCTGCCAAAAGTAAAGGATTCAGAGTATTCAACAAAACCTTATTGACTGTTAAAGAATCAATCATTATTATATTTGATGAACATAACACTCAAGCACTAAACGAAAGCGATAATAAAGGTAGTCAACCCGCAACCAACAAGACATCAGAAGATACAAACAGTACAAGTCATCCGAAAAGACTGCCAAGGAGACTAAAGTTCTCCACAGATCACCCTAAGGACTTGGTAATAGGTGATGTATCGAAAGGTATAAGTACACGTTCCTCAAATAAAGATATCATTGCAAATGTTGCTTTTATTTCTCAAATAGAACCTAAAAATACTGATAAAGCTTTTGCTGATAAATTTTAGATTTTTGCTATGCAAGAGAAACTTAACCAATTTGAACGTAATCAAGTTTGAGAACTTGTTCCTAAACCTAATGATTATCCGATCGTTGGTACTAAATGGATTTTTTTGAAATAAATTAAATGAGGATGGTTTAGTTACACGTGACAAAGCACGTCTCGTAGCTCAAGGATACAACCAAGTGGAAGGTATCGACTACGATGAGACTTATGCTCCTGTTGCTAGACTTGAATCTATCCGAATGATTTGCGCTTTTTCTAGTTTTCATAACTTTAAGCTTTTTCAAATGGAAGTTAAAAGTGCTTTTCTAAATGGTGTTATCAAAGAAGATATTTTTGTTAAACAACCCCCTAGTTTTGAAGATTTCAAACACCCTGACCACATATTCAAGTTACAAAAGGCTCTATACGGACTCAAACAAGCCCCTCGTGCTTGGTATGAACGTCTTAGCCTCTTTCTACTTGGAAATGATTTTTCAAAAGAAAAAATTGATACTACCCTTTTTATAAAAACTTCTGCTGATTCTTTGTTATTTTGCAAATATATGTTGATGATATCATATTTGGATCTACTAATGAGATCATGCTAAGTAACGAGTTTGCTAAGTATATGCAGAGTGAATTTAAGATGAGCATGATGGAAGAACTGACTTTCTTCCTAGGATTGCAAATCAAACAAGATTCACAAGGAACCTTTATCCATCAGGCTAAGTACACGAAGGATTTGCTCAAAAAGTTTGATATGGACAATGCAAAGCCTATCGTAACTCTAATGGCAACATCTACAAAGCTTGACCTTGATGAATGCAGTAAACCAATAGACATATATAAGTATCGAGGTATGATTGGTAGTTTATTATATCTAACTGCTAGTCGCCCAGACATTATGTTTGCTGTATGTCTTTGTGCTAGATATCAGGCTAATCTTATGGAATCACATTTGTGCGAAGTTAAGCGTATCTTCAGATACCTTAAAGGTACTTTGTCGACAAGCTTATGGTATCCGAAAACCACGTCCTTTGACCTTGCTGGTTACTCGGATGTTGATTTTGTTGGATGTAAAGTCATTTAAAAAAACACCAGCGACACGTGTTATTTTCTAGAAAGTCTCTAGTCTCCTGGTTTAGCAAGAAATAAAATTCTGTTGTATTATCAATAACTTAGGCTGAGTATATCGTCGTATGACGTTGTTGTGCTTAAATTTTGTGGATGAAGCAAACCCTTGAAGACTTTAATCTGCACTATAAGAACATTCCTATTTTTTGTGATAACACTAACATCATTAATCTCACCAAAAATCCAATATGCCACTCACGCACTAAGCACATATAAATCCGTCATTATTTTCTAAGGGATTTTCAATCATACGGAGATATTTGTTTAGAGTATGTGGACACGGAACATCAACTAGCAGACATCTTTACTAAACCTTTAGCTGAAGATCGATTCAACTTTATCCGTTGAGAATTAGGTCTTTTAGATTCTGATAAAAAATAAGAATCATAAGATGCTTTACAAATTCTTCGTCACACTTTTCAAAAGTTTTGAAAATTTTGGATACAAGCCGAAAGGGCCCTTCTGTCAAAAAGGTATAAATAATCTTAAGTGACACGGTATTTAAGTGTCTTCGGACCACCGCTAGCTGGTATCTGGCCTCTACAGCTACTCCGAGATGATTTAAACTCTTAAAAATGTAGGATTTAATTTCAACACTTATTATTCTGTATTTATATCAAGTCCAGAAAGACATAATATCGATTAAAGTTATATCGAGATTCTGGAAATATATGTCAACAGAATTCGGATCGAACTCGGGCTGAGCTCGGACCAAACTTGGTTAGTTTAATTCCAGAATATGCTATGTCATTTAATTCTCTTCCTAATTTAGGTTTCTGCTACTCTATATATAGATCATTTCGTTGCTCATTCATTCAGACCAACGAAAATTATTCCTCCTCCACAAATAAAACCTTAGTATTTCCTCCTACATCCTCTCCCAATGACCCCTAAAAGGAAACAAGATTCCTTTTTTGACTCTCTTTTCTGTCCCATTATGACAAACATAGGAGAATTAGACGGTTTCACCTTTCGGAGCCTCGAAATTTTAAATGATTGGTTTAATGACTTCTCCAAGAGATACATCTATTTTGGCCATCCAATTGATTTTACTTCCCAACACATAGACTATCTACCTACTCTTCAAAAACTTTAACTTGAAGAATTTGTTACAACCCGTACCAAAATTTACACAAATGCTATTCAAATGTTCTATTGTAACTTAACATATAGACATGATACTATTTCATTTAGAGTTCATGGCATTCCAATTGAATTCGATGCAGATGACTTGGGTGAAATCCTACGCATTCCCGCTGTTGGACAACCATTAGTCAACATCATGCAAGTTCAATTCGATCATGACTTAACCCTAGATTCTTTTAAGAATATCCTTTGTCACCCTCTTGAATGTCCACTGGTAAATTTTATGCTAGATATTTGAATGGTCACTTCTTTAAAATGTATCGTATTATTTTTCAACTTTTCTACCTAAGAAGACTTACTTTGGTGATGTCTCTTATCTAAAAATGTCAGCCTTACATCACTTGCATTTTGGCATTAATTTTAATGTTCCACAAACCATCTTATCTAAAATGGTTCAATGTCGCAAGAAAGGGCGTCCACTACTATACGCCATGTACTTGCCAACCATTTTCAGCTATTTCGACATTCCTTTGGATACTTGTCCAAATCTTGAGGAACCTTTATACCTCAATAGAATCCGAAGATTTGAGTCAACTATGCTTCTACCTTATAATTCATCATCAAACTCCAACACTCATCCTGTTGATTCCGTCCCTCTTGTTGATAAACAACCTCAAATCTTAGATTCTATTTTCAATCTGTTGCGTGATCGCTTCCACCAAGAAGATATACGTAATCGTGCTATTGATCATCGCCAAACTCTTCAGACTCAGGCTCATGGCAACACTTTGATAGACATCCGGTACACACTATCGAAACAACCAGCCAGACCTTTTTCGATTCTTCGAAATCCAAATAAACAAGAATTTCGTATTGATCACCCTTATGTTCAGCGACACTTGGATCCAGCTGATGCCTTCTTTGATCCAAACAGAATAGTTGAACCGGATGATGAAGATGATAAAAATGACAACTAGTTACTCAATGGATTTAAAATGTCTAAAATGTTTACTTATAGTTGTTCTACTATGATGTTTCCATTACACATCTACTTTTGTATATTTTCTTTCAAATGAATAAAATTTTAATACAAATTTTATTATTATTATATATTATCCTGTATACAATTTACTCTCTTATTTTTCTTGTCATCTCACCGATTTTGAAGGAGCATGCCATTTCGATCAAATGACAACGGAGGAGAAAGACATACATGATACTAGCATACAAGATGATACTTAACAGACGTTGTCTTCCGTATATCACTGCTCCATAGTTACGGAGGAGCCTTGCATATGAAAGACTTGCAGTATTATTCATAGTTTGTCAATTATCAAAATGGAGGAGATTGTTGGCCAATCCGATCTCAGTCAACTTGATTTTGATAGTTAACTAAACCATACATTGATATATCATGATCTGAAGCCTCAACACTGCTATTATATGTCATCTGTATTTCGTCTATTCAAATATAATCTTTCATTTATTTGAGTCTAGGACTGATGTAAGCTGAGTAGTACTGGCAAAACCCAAATACCTATACCCAGATACCTAGTCCACTCAAATGAACCAAAAAATATATCCACCAAATCAGGCCACATTCATTTAAAAAATCTATCATACTAAGAGACCGAATTCGAGCCGAACTCAGGTCGAACTCGGACCAAACTTGGTTACCCTTTTGGTATGAAATCAACCAGTTTAATAGCTCCTGATTTCTTGGCCCAATGGTTGAAAATTTGACTTAAACCCTGACTGAATTCTGGCCGAATTCTGTTTGCCTACACCCTATAAATAGGATTAGAATTCTTCATTCTTACTCACTCAACCATTCTTAAGTCTTCTATCCTATTGTGAGCAAAGCCTTAACTTTTTTATCTCAAAGAGCAACTCCCTATCATTCCTAGTGCCAAGTGCGATCTCGGTCTAGAAGTCTTTTGAGTCGTAAAGAGCTTTGTTCGATCAGTTACTCTCTCTCTTTCTAAGCTGTGAAGTTGCGAGACTTCGGATCAAACCTCATGGTGTAAAGAAGTGGCTAGCCTTCAAATCAAAATTTGTGATTCACTATTAGTAATTATAGTAGAGAAAACTCCGAACTTGAGTTCTCGGGACTGGACTAGTCTCTCAGAGGGAAACCAGTATACATCTTGGTGTTTGCATTTGCTTTCTCTCTCTACTTTACTGCTTTACTTTACTGTCTTTATGTCACGCCCCAGACCCAAAATACCGAGGGACTGGATGCGTGATTATGGCCAGCAGCATGCACCGATGGACAAATCCAATTTAATGGATCCATCGGGCATACTTAAGCTGTATTACATCAGTGAAGGTTTTACAATTCTCGTCCACAGATATAAGATAGCAATAACATCAAAAGAAATATCAAACAACAACAGTCAAAGTAAATAAAATCAGAGAACAATCCGATATTAGTCTGGTTACACAAGTTCTCAAAGACAGGAAATAAAGAGTTTAAATTAACAGGAATTAAAGTCTATTTGCCATAATACTGAGCAGGGCGAAGCAACTGTTCAGGAGAAGTCCTCAGCGATCACCTCGTCCTCAGGTTCAGGTACTGCTCCGAGTAGTGCCCCTGTTCCGTACACCTCAGGGTAGATCTCGTCTGCTATAACTGGAGAACAAAACCAGGTCCTCAGAGGGACGTAACAAGGTACAGAAGAATACGAGCCATAATACAGTGAATGAACATGCAAGTCAACCAAGATGTTAAACTCAAGAGTAGCATCAGAAATTAATAAGTTTAAGACAGTGGCATGCCGATGTTGCTATCAAACAAATCTGGGTAAATAATTAAACTAGCTAAGTGATCATGCAAGTGAGAGTTATTATTCATACTCAGGCT
Organism: Iris macrosiphon; assembly: GCA_036927795.1. Lineage (NCBI taxonomy): Eukaryota > Viridiplantae > Streptophyta > Magnoliopsida > Asparagales > Iridaceae > Iris > Iris macrosiphon. The sequence continues at coordinate 36,690,515 of JAYESA010000018.1, read as the reverse complement.
GAGACTACTACAGGATCAGTGACAAGAAACCATAGCAGTGTTTTCTCGAAGGGCCAGTACAGGTGCCAAAGCTCTGTGTCAGAGACTAGGACACTTCCAGATAACAGTATATAATATATATTCAGCCTTGATATGGTAATACTCTCCCCACCCAATGAATCTCACGTCAGAGATCTCAATGTTCATGTTACGTAAGATTAAATTAATACAATCGGTCATGTTCTAAGGAAATAAGCTTAAGTCATGAAATCTATATTTTATACAAACCCCCTTGAATAATCAGGAAGATTCTGTATCATGCCTTGTGTCAGGTGTCCTGGGTTTAATTTACTTGATAGGGCAAGTTCAACAGTCATAGAAATTAAAGCAGAGAATTAAACTGAATCAATAACTGCATTTTATGGCAATGTACACTTGCCTGGATTTCCTGTTCCAATTGTAGCTCGAGCTTCAGCTGGATTTCCAGGCAGTACTCCGGTTGCTGAAATAGATATCACCATCAGGTCCAGAACACATCAATCAGCTAGGAACGCCTGTCCTTGAGTCCAATTTGGAGACAAGGGCAAAAACGTCATTTTTGGGTCAATGCGGGGTCCAATTGTGGGCCGCTTTGCACCGAAAAATGTGCCAGGGTCAAAGGTCTCAAAAATAGTCCAACTTAGTGTCAACAGGTCAGGAACGATGATACGAACTCAACGGAACTTCCAGAATTGGATTCCGATGAGCTGTTCTCAAAATCGCCCGTCGGTTGGAGCTTGTGGGGCCCACGACACACGATTTTGTCAACGTTCTCAGAATCGAACCAAACTTGGCTCACAGGACCAGCGTATTGCCACGAGTCCAATGGCGTAAGTTTCGTCTCGATCTGACTTGTGTACACTAAGTTACAGCGAGAAACAGAAGGGTCGGATACGGGGCGGTGTTCGCGGATACGCACTGATTTCGGTGTGCACGCACATCCGAATCAGCTTCTGCGAAAATCCGCACGTCCGTATCAACGACGCGCACGTATCTGTGAAGACCGCACGCGACCAAGTCGTCCCGTTTGGCGGGACGTACTCGATTCCGGAGTGAAACAGGGTCTGGTTTTCTATTTTACACCATAAAATATTATTTTCATAATATTTTAATACTATTTAATATCAATTAAAAATCCTTTAATAATTAAAATACACAAATTTAATTACAGAAAAATCTAAGATAATTCCAGAAAATTCCAGATAATTTAAAAAAATCCAAATTAAAATTCTTTTTGAAAATCAGGGGGATTACAATATACCCCCCTTAAGAGGATTGCGTCCTTGCAATCAAAGATTAACCGGTCAACAGAGATGACACGGTTGCAAAAATTTATTTGAATCAGAAAAATCAAGATTGAGAGTGACACCTAGGAAAATTTATTTTCCCAAGCATTAAAAGTTATACAATTTCCCAAATGTGGGAAATCTAGAAAATTACAGTTTTATAAAACCAGGTTATTTTCAAAACTTATCAGGTTAACAATTCTAGGTTATTATCAAGTTCAAAATTACTAGATTAATACAAAGTTATCAATTATTAACAGGTTTAAAGTTATTAGGTTAAGGTTATCAGGTCAAGTCTGGGGTCACGAACCAGCAGGCACAACTACAGAAATGCTAGAAACGGAACAACTATAAAGACTTACGCGCATTAGCAACTCCATGGTTCTGCACGTCTCCCACAGTCATCGTCAAAGCTTGTCCGCGTCCTTGAGGTGGATTCCTCTGCTGCTGCTGGACCTGCTGGAAGAGTACGGCTTGGGGTATCAAAGGTGGCCTCGGCTGATTCTCTCCTGAAGCTGTTGGTAGGACTCCTTCCTCTTCCGTTTGCGGTGCTCCCAAAGCTGGACAGGCTGGCCTTGGTACTGGTAACGCTTGTTGGTTAACCGTTGATGCTTCTCCTCTGTGCATCTTGCAACTTCTGGCTAAATGGTTACTGGATCCGCAAATCAAGCACAGTCCCAACTTGCGTCTGCACTTCTTATCAACATGGCCTACCTTACCACAATAGTAACAAGTAGGAAGGAATGAGGCTCTGGATGCTGCTCTCGGTGGATTCTTCTGGGGTCGCTTTGCAGCTCTTTCCTGTTGTGCTTGGTCTGGTGCATGCAGCCGCTTCTGGCTTGACTCTATCCTGGTGATGCACTCCATGGCCCGTGCTGCAGTAACAACATCCGTTGCAACGGAGCTGATTAACTTTCGTAGCTCTGAGCTAAGTCTGCAAATGAACTCCTCCGTTTGGCTTTGTTGTGCCTTCTGATAAGCTTGCATCATCGGGTAGTACATTTGAAACAGCTGTTGCACGTCCATAGCTTGCCTTTGTGGGACAGTAGGCGTCGGTGGAGCAAACTGCATCGATGGTGGAACGTCATCTTCCTGGATTCTCGAGGCAGGCTGACTTGCTTGACTGCTTTGTTAAGCTGATTGACCTTCATCAACTGGTGTCACTTCATCTTCCTGGGTGACCACAGCACCTTGTGGTATTTCTGCAGGAGTCTCGTTGTTTGCTCGTGAATCCATATCTCTGCACCCAAAATAAACAATAAGAGGCGTACAGGGATCAAAGCAGGATGCAAGTCAAGAATTAATTCGAATCCGATACAGATATCAAGAACGTTTCAAGCAAGTGGATGAGATCCTAAAAACTTATCCTATTTTATTGCAGGCCTGTTCGGTCCCTAAGTTGAAACCGAACAATTTAGTCGTTGACCTGCATGGGCCACCACAAAAACTATGTCACGCCCCAGACCCAAAATACCGAGGGACTGGATGCGTGATTATGGCCAGCAGCATGCACCGATGGACAAACCCAATTTAATGGATCCATGGGGCATACTTAAGCTGTATTACATCAGTGAAGGTTTTATAATTCTCGTCCACAGATATAAGATAGCAATAACATCAAAAGAAATATCAAACAACAACAGTCAAAGTAAATAAAATCGGAGAACAATCCGATATTAGTCTGGTTACACAAGTTCTCAAAGACAGGAAATAAAGAGTTTAAATTAACAGGAATTAAAGTCTATTTGCCATAATACTGAGCAGGGCGAAGCAACTGTTCAGGAGAAGTCCTCAGCGATCACCTCGTCCTCAGGTTCAGGTACTGCTCCGAGTAGTGCCCCTGTTCCGTACACCTCAGGGTAGATCTCGTCTGCTATAACTGGAGAACAAAACCAGGTCCTCAGAGGGACGTAACAAGGTACAGAAGAATACGAGCCATAATACAGTGAATGAACATGCAAGTCAACCAAGATGTTAAACTCAAGAGTAGCATCAGAAATTAATAAGTCTAAGACAGTGGCATGCCGATGTTGCTATCAAACAAATCTGGGTAAATAATTAAACTAGCTAAGTGATCGTGCAAGTGAGAGTTATTATTCATACTCAGGCTGAGACTACTACAGGATCAGTGACAAGAAACCATAGCAGTGTTTTCTCGAAGGGCCAATACAGGTGCCAAAGCTCTGTGTCAGAGACTAGGACACGTCCAGATAACAGTATATAATATATATTCAGCCTTGATATGGTAATACTCTCCCCACCCAATGAATCTCACGTCAGAGATCTCAATGTTCATGTTACGTAAGATTAAATTAATGCAATCGGTCATGTTCTAAGGAAATAAGCTTAAGTCATGAAATCTATATTTTATACAAACCCCCTTGAATAATCAGGAAGATTCTGTATCATGCCTTGTGTCAGGTGTCCTGGGTTTAATTTACTTGATAGGGCAAGTTCAACAGTCATAGAAATTAAAGCAGAGAATTAAACTGAATCAATAACTGCATTTTATGGCAATGTACACTTGCCTGGATTTCCTGTTCCAATTGTAGCTCGAGCTTCAGCTGGATTTTCAGGCAGTACTCCGGTTGCTGAAATAGACATCACCATCAGGTCCAGAACACATCAATCAGCTAGGAACGCCTGTCCTTGAGTCCAATTTGGAGACAAGGGCAAAAATGTCATTTTTGGGTCAAAGGCGGGGTCCAATTGTGGGCCGCTTTGCACCGAAAAATGTGCCAGGGTCAAAGATCTCAAAAATAGTCCAACTTAGTGTCAACAGGTCAGGAACGATGATACGAACTCAACGGAACTTCCAGAATTAGATTCCGATGAGCTGTTCTCAAAATCGCCCGTCGGTTGGAGCTTGTGGGGCCCACGACACACGATTTTGTCAACGTTCTCAGAATCGAACCAAACTTGGCTCACAGGACCAGCGTATTGCCACGAGTCCAATGGCGTAAGTTTCGTCTCGATCTGACTTGTGTACACTAAGTTACAGCGAGAAACAGAAGGGTCGGATACGGGGCGGTGTTCGCGGATACGCACTGATTCCGGTGTGCACGCACATCCGAATCAGCTTCTGCGAAAATCCGCACGTCCGTATCAATGACGCGCACGTAACTGTGAAGACCGCACGCGACCAAGTCGTCCCGTTTGGCGGGGCGTACTCGATTCCGGGGTGAAACAGGGTCTGGTTTTCTATTTTACACCATAAAATATTATTTTCATAATATTTTAATACTATTTAATATCAATTAAAAATCCTTTAATAATTAAAATACACAAATTTAATTACAGAAAAATCCAAGATAATTCCAAAAAATTCCAGATAATTTGTAAAAATCCAAATTAAAATTCTTTTTGAAAATCAGGGGGATTACAATATACCCCCCTTAAGAGGATTGCGTCCTCGCAATCAAAGATTAACCGGTCAACAGAGATGACACGGTTGCAAAAATTTATTTGAATCAGAAAAATCAAGATTGAGAGTGACACCTAGGAAAAATTATTTTCCCAAGCATTAAAAGTTATACAATTTCCCAAATGTGGGAAATCTAGAAAATTACAGTTTTAGAAAACCAGGTTATTTTCAAAACTTATCAGGTTAACAATTCTAGGTTATTATCAAGTTCAAAATTACTAGATTAATACTAAGTTATCAATTATTAACAGGTTTAAAGTTATTAGGTTAAGGTTATCAGGTCAAGTCTGGGGTCACGAACCAGCAGACACAACTACAGAAATGCTAGAAACGGAACAACTATAAAGACTTACGCGCATTAGCAACTCCATGGTTCTGCGCGTCTCCCACAGTCATCGTCAAAGCTTGTCCGCGTCCTTGAGGTGGATTCCTCTGCTGCTGCTGGACCTGCTGGAAGAGTACGGCTTGGGGTATCAAAGGTGGCCTCGGCTGATTCTCTCCTGAAGCTGTTGGTAGGACTCCTTCCTCTTCCGTTTGCGGTGCTCCCAAAGCTGGACAGGCTGGCCTTGGTACTGGTAACGCTTGTTGGTTAACCGTTGATGCTTCTCCTTTGTGCATCTTGCAACTTCTGGCTAAATGGTTACTGGATCCGCAAATCAAGCACAGTCCCAACTTGCGTCTGCACTTCTTATCAACATGGCCTACCTTACCACAATAGTAACAAGTAGGAAGGAATGAGGCTCTGGATGCTGCTCTCGGTGGATTCTTCTGGGGTCGCTTTGCAGCTCTTTCCTGTTGTGCTTGGTCTGGTGCATGCAGCCGCTTCTGGCTTGACTCTATCCTGGTGATGCACTCCATGGCCCGTGCTGCAGTAACAACATCCGTTGCAACGGAGCTGATTAACTTTCGTAGCTCTGAGCTAAGTCTGCAAATGAACTCCTCCGTTTGGCTTTGTTGTGCCTTCTGATAAGCTTGCATCATCGGGTAGTACATTTGAAACAGCTGTTGCACGTCCATAGCTTGCCTTTGTGGGACAGTAGGCGTCGGTGGAGCAAACTGCGTCGATGGTGGAACGTCATCTTCTTGGATTCTCGAGGCAGGCTGACTTGCTTGACTGCTTTGTTAAGCTGATTGACCTTCATCAACTGGTGTCACTTCATCTTCCTGGGTGACCACAGCACCTTGTGGTATTTCTGCAGGAGTCTCGTTGTTTGCTCGTGAATCCATATCTCTGCACCCAAAATAAACAATAAGAGGCGTACAGGGATCAAAGCAGGATGCAAGTCAAGAATTAATTTGAATCCGATACAGATATCAAGAACGTTTCAAGCAAGTGGATGAGATCCTAAAAACTTATCCTATTTTATTGCAGGCCTGTTCGGTCCCTAAGTTGAAACCGAACAATTTAGTCGTTGACCTGCATGGGCCACCACAAAAACCATGTCACGCCCCAGACCCAAAATACCGAGGGACTGGATGCGTGATTATGGCCAGCAGCATGCACCGTTGGACAAACCCAATTTAATGGATCCATCGGGCATACTTAAGCTGTATTACATCAGTCAAGGTTTTACAATTCTCGTCCACAGATATAAGATAGCAATAACATCAAAAGAAATATCAAACAACAACAGTCAAAGTAAATAAAATCGAAGAACAATCCGATATTAGTCTGGTTACACAAGTTCTCAAAGACAGGAAATAAAGAGTTTAAATTAACAGGAATTAAAGTCTATTTGCCATAATACTGAGCAGGGCGAAGCAACTGTTCAGGAGAAGTCCTCAGCGATCACCTCGTCCTCAGGTTCAGGTACTGCTCCGAGTAGTGCCCCTGTTCCGTACACCTCAGGGTAGATCTCGTCTGCTATAACTGGAGAACAAAACCAGGTCCTCAGAGGGACGTAACAAGGTACAGAAGAATACGAGCCATAATACAGTGAATGAACATGCAAGTCAACCAAGATGTTAAACTCAAGAGTAGCATCAGAAATTAATAAGTCTAAGACAGTGGCATGCCGATGTTGCTATCAAACAAATCTGGGTAAATAATTAAACTAGCTAAGTGATCATGCAAGTGAGAGTTATTATTCATACTCAGGCTGAGACTACTACAGGATCAGTGACAAGAAACCATAGCAGTGTTTTCTCGAAGGGCCAGTACAGGTGCCAAAGCTCTGTGTCAGAGACTAGGACACTTCCAGATAACAGTATATAATATATATTCAACCTTGATATGGTAATACTCTCCCCACCCAATGAATCTCACGTCACAGATCTCAATGTTCATGTTACGTAAGATTAAATTAATGCAATCGGTCATGTTCTAAGGAAATAAGCTTAAGTCATGAAATCTATATTTTATACAAACCCCCTTGAATAATCAGGAAGATTCTGTATCATGCCTTGTGTCAGGTGTCCTGGATTTAATTTACTTGATAGGGCAAGTTCAACAGTCATAGAAATTAAAGCAGAGAATTAAACTGAATCAATAACTGCATTTTATGGCAAGGTACACTTGCCTGGATTTCCTGTTCCAATTGTAGCTCGAGCTTCAGCTGGATTTCCAGGCAGTACTCCGGTTGCTGAAATAGACATCACCATCAGGTCCAGAACACATCAATCAGCTAGGAACGCCTGTCCTTGAGTCCAATTTGGAGACAAGGACAAAAACGTCATTTTCGGGTCAAGGCGGGGTCCAATTATGGGCCGCTTTGCACCGAAAAATGCGCCAGGATCAAAGGTCTCAAAAACAGTCCAACTTAGTGTCAACAGGTCAGGAACAATGATACGAACTCAACGGAACTTCCAGAATTGGATTCCGATGAGCTGTTCTCAAAATCGTCCGTCGGTTGGAGCTTGTGGGGCCCACGACACACGATTTTGTCAACGTTCTCAGAATCGAACCAAACTTGGCTCACAGGACCAACGTATTGCCACGAGTCCAATGGCGCAAGTTTTGTCTCGATCTGACTTGTGTACACTAAGTTACAGCGAGAAACAGAAGGGTCGGATACGGGGCGGTGTTCGCGGATACGCACTGATTCCGGTGTGCACGCACATCCGAATCAGCTTCTGCGAAAACCCGCACGTCCGTATCAACGACGCGCACGTATCTGTGAAGACCGCACGTGACCAAGTCGTCCCGTTTGGCGGGGCGTACTCGATTCCGGGGTGAAACAGGTTCTGGTTTTCTATTTTACACCATAAAATATTATTTTCATAATATTTTAATACTATTTAATATCAATTAAAAATCCTTTAATAATTAAAATACACAAATTTAATTACAGAAAAATCCAAGATAATTCCAGAAAATTCCAGATAATTTGTAAAAATCCAAATTAAAATTCTTTTTGAAAATCAGGGGGATTACACTTTATATACACTGTTAGTTAACAACTGCCTTCATTCTGATAATCTTAAATTGGATAGATTATTCCGCTGCACTCTATTCACCCTCCTCTAGAGTTGCCTTACGGTCCTACAAAGTGGATATCTTGATCTTATTTTTTTCTCTGCTTCTGACGTTGACTTCTCCAACGGTATTCCTAATTATTATTTTTTATTTCTATCATAATTTTTATGATAAATTTATAATAGTTGATTGTTCACATTCAATTTAAAGCTTTCACGTGCAAAATTTTATAAGTTCCAAATTTCATAAAAATTATATATTTTTCTTTAGGTCTTCGTCCCGCGTCAAATTGGTATCAGAGCTAAACACTGGTTTAGAAATATTTTTATACGTAGGTAAGACCCATACAAGAATTTCTACATAAAATTTTTGCAACAAATTTGTGCAATAATCGATGATATATATAATAAGATGCATACCGACATTAAAAAATTGTTCATGAATATTTCAACCAGATTAATAGAGAGACTATTGCTAAAGGTGATCCTATATCCTTAAAAAAATAATTAGTAGAACCTATAGAGTATGTCATAGATGAGTCACCAGTTAGATCCAAGTCCGAGTTTAGGTCTAGATTTAAACCACTAATAACTTTTGATCTTTATATATCATCCTTAGAAGAATTAAATAGGTCATTTGATGAATCCAATAAATTTTTAAAAATCGATTATGTCTTTTAAATATGTTGAGCGTGTCTCAATGATTAACTAGTGAGCAATTTCTATTATATGTTTGTTATAAATAATTGTAATAGTTTACATGAAATACTAATTTATTCTATGGATGATTATTTATTTATTTTTTTTGCTTTTATGGAGGAATCGAGACAACCATAAGTTGTTGAGGTGCTTGATGATAGGTCCATGCTGGAATTCCGCTTCTGCCACTTCCACAATCGCCAGTACTGTCCTAAAATTTTATTGTCTTGTCAGAAGCCTCAATGTTGACTACTTTGTCGAAGTAGAGGCCTCTGTCATGGTCGATTTGGAGAACATCAATAGAAGTATAATTTTCGAATTTCATGCTTATATGATTCACCATGAGTGAATTTTTAGAAGTCAGAGGAGAATGATGAGAAACAAATTCAGATTTGATGTTAGTTTTTGGTGTTTTGTTGGTTATTTTAGATAAAAAAATATATTTTTATTTTTATTAATTAGGATTTAAGTTATCTTAAAGATAAGTCTTTAGAGATTGGTTTTATTTTCTTTTATTTATTGAGAGTCTGTAAATAGTATGTAAGTTCATAAATTATGAATCGAAGAATTGAGAATGAGAAGTCTATTTTTGAGTTTCTATGACGCGATGTCAAAATCCTAAAGTGGGTCTCTCGATTTTATTTCTTTCTCTGCTTCCGACGTTGACATCTCAAATGATATTCCTAATTATTATTTTGTATTTTTATTATAATTTTTGTGATAAATTTATAATACTTGATTGTTCATATTCAATTTAAAGCTTTCGCACCCAAAGTTTTATAAGTTTCAAATTTCATAAAAATTATATATATTTTTTCTTTAGGTCTTCGTGTCGCATCAGCACCCCTTGCAAGAGAACTAAGCCCAACAACGTTTGGAGCACCAAAAGCACTTGGTAACTTCCCATCCATGCGTCAGATAGGCAACAGAGCCAAGCGATCATACACCGATCGAGTCTTCACCTTTGTACTCTCCAGATTTCTTTTCTTTACTGGATTTAAATTCCTTTTGTAACTACATACTTTGTAATAGGAATTCTTTTTCACGTAAGTTATAATTTTTTTAAATTTTTAAAAAAAAAATAGCAACTCAGTTGCTTTATATTATGCGACACTACTACTAGTAGTGCACTCAGTACATGTCCCTAGCAAGTGTAATCTCTTGCGACAATCCTGCAGGTAGTGCACTCGGTGCACATTCTTAGAGAGTTTGTTTGCTGGTTTTTACCATTTCATAAACAGTCTTTGAGAAAAATATATTTAGAATCTATATTATCTGTATACAATTATCTAATATTATCTGTTAAACAAAAAAATTAAATTATCTGTTATCTAATATATATTATCTATATATATTAGATAATTGTATATCTGAAATTCAGTTGTATATATATTATCTAATATATATTATATATATAACTCCCACCGCCAACTCAGTTGGCGGTCCCAACTCCCACCCCCCAACTGAGTTGGCGGTCAGTTGGTCAGTTGGTGGGCCCCAACAACTCGCCAACTGAGTTGGCGAGTTATCCCCTTCTCTGTAATTTTATCAAACTTCTCCCTTTTCTTACAATTATATATAAATATATTACTTTATTTAAAAAAATCCGTATTCTTATAAAGTAGACATGTTTGTGTTGTGATTTTCTTGATGATATTACAAGTAGCAGAAATCAATAGATATAAAATATTTATCTAGATGACATTACAAGTAGTAGAAATTACTAAAATACAATACAATTTTCTAGATCATATTACAAGTAACAGGCATTAATAAGATATAAAACATTTATCTAGATGACATTACAAGTAGCTGAACTTACTAAAATACAATAATTTTTTTTATATCGCATTACAAGTAGCAAAAATTAATTAATAAAATACAATAAAATTATCTAGATGTCTACAGAGGGGTCTGATTTCATGCCAAATTTTTTTCACAATGGATGCATCGAACACGAGTTGCATTCGAGAGCATTCTTTCGCCTTCATATTCTTCGTTATAAGCTATGCGAAAGTGTGTCCATACAATAGACAAATTCATCGGACGATAAAATTGTTGGAGATGACGTCTTCCTTCTCCATTATTACGTCTTTCTTCTCCGCCATCGTGTTCCTTTTCCATGGCCATGGAACTAGAATTTGGTCGAAGAAGAAAAGATTGAGAATGATGAATGAAATTTTTTCCCACTATTTAAATAGACCCTACAACGGCTCAAAAAAAGGCCCCTAAAAAAATGAACGTTAGAATCGGAACGTTGTAAACGAAAATTTGAAAGAAAAAAAAAAAAATATTGGGTGCCTGTGTGACTGGAGCCAAGTCAAAAATGAGTTGGACACCAGTTGCACTGGCGCCAGACTTCCCAAATGTGTCCATATCCCCCCAACCTTAATTTCCCTAAAATACTCTTCTTTCATGCAATTCTACAATTCTACTTCCCCCCAATGAAATTTCCCGTTTAAAAGAAATACCTCCCTTGGTAGCATTGCTTGTGGACCAATATTCCTGCCAAAGCCCTCCGTCGGCATGAACGCTCCTTCGCTTTCATGATGTGCTTCCCACTTTCTAAAGTCCATTTATCAGTAGGTTTATGTACATTACTTCACCTCTTAGACATGGATGAATGAATACCTATCAGTTTAAGAACTCATACGAGGCCTATTACAAATGCAGTTAAACCATCATGACCAGCTACTATTCACAATTTATCCCTCGGAGGAGGAAGCTAAAACTTGAAGTCAATTGAATTCCAACAGTCTAGAATAATTTTTGCATCGAGAACGAAAATATTTGAGACCTCAATGAGATTCTTGCGATAAGAGTTTTTATCGGAGCACTTCAAAACTTACTCGAAACTAGTCCAAGACTGTTTGTTTTTATTTACAAGTTTGCCACCATGCAAAATTGTTAGGGGCTGTCCACTACCTAGTATAAAAGACAACTTTTTATGTTTTTTTTTTCTTTTTCATCTTTTGCTTCTTTTCTCTTCCAAATTTTAAATTTGTTAGGAATCCATGCTCATGCATAGATTTCATCTTCTAGAGACTAGAAATTGGTTTCATTTCCAACGAACTTCGAAAATTCGTTCACAGCCTCGACGGGGACGATGATGGTCTGTAAACATTTTTTACAGTTCTATCTATAGTCAGGATTGTAAAAATAGTGACAATCTTAAAAAAACATATTGTTCAATAAACAATATATTTTATTTATAACTATTAAAATTTTGACATCGAACAATATTTTATTATTAGGACTGTAAAAATTTCTGTTAACGACATCCTTTCCCTTAACGAGATGTCTATGCGCTCGGCACATGCTGCAATCTCAGCACTAAATGGAATTGAGCTTCTGAAGAGAACAACATTGAAAGTTTGCTTAACATGACCGGTAATTTGGCTTTAAGTGAGAACAATGACAAGAATTTCATGGACCGAGTTTATGATACAGAGGCTCATGTTGCAAATGAATATCACAGACATCAAGTCTACTAGGCTTGGAGCATTGGTTTGAAGAGTTCTTCTCTAACGAGCATTTCTAAATTTCTACAGTTTTTCAAATAGGTAAAAAAAAAAATCATAAATTCTACATCCAATTAGGACTATAAATTTTTTTTACAGTCCTGTATGTTGTCAGGATTGTAGAAAATTTTTACAGTCCGAAGTCGCGACTGTCGGCAGGATTCCGAATTTCGAAATCCTAGAATGGATTTGGAACTTTAGAAATCTGCTGAAAGTTCATCATAAACCTATTTTATGTTACTACGCTATGATATTTGGACATTAACAATGATTGGGAAGAAGTTTAGAATTTTGAAGTGAAGGAAGGAGTGAAAGGATTTTGAAGAGAAAGTGTAAACGTTAGAATGTTTGTGGAGGGTTGAGTGGGCAAGTCCTAGTAAGAAAATGGTTGTTCCAAGTAAACTGGACTAGTCCAATCCTTGCTAGTCCCGAATAAGTTTTAAAGTGCCCCGATAAAAACTCTTGGCAATAATCTGCATGGGGGAAGTAGTAGCGTTAATAATCATACAGAACCTTATCACAGTAAAATATCTTTCAGCATGAGGTAACAAAGTACTGCAATATTTTTCCAATCAGTCTATTAGATTCTACAATTTCAAACCATGAAAGGTTCAAATTTTCCACCACTACAAAACCTGATGACATAGACAATTCACAAAATTTTATAATCCTGCAGGGTTCAATGTAGGGTTATTTAATTTTATTGTCTCGTATAATATTAAAATTTTGAGCTTATGTTTTCATATTGTCCAGAATAGAATTTAGGTCTAGTCCTAACGATTGACTTGGTAACGGAGATCTAAATTCAAAATTTGAATATTATACGGATCCTAGAACTAAACGAAAATATGTGAGAATTATTAGTTTTGCATGGTAGGAGTTGTGTGACTTGTGTTATTTAGTTCTGTCACGACCAATAGAGAATGAAACTTACGACACTGTTATTTGCTTCTATCAACCCTCATGACGATAGTTTCGATGGAGACGACTTCATAGACATCGTGTATCGTCAAATGTATCTTGTCTAGATCGAATTGTTGAATGCTTGTAACTCGAGACTTTTCGAGAATTGTGTGACTGTTGATATCATGATAGAAACAAACAAACAATATCACAAGACTTATTCTCAATTGATCATAACAAAACTATATAATCCGAATCAAATAATCTCCACCACGCAATACTAAATAATTCTCACATATTTTTTCATTTAGTTTTAGGGTCTCGTATAATATTTAAAATATGAGTTTGGATCTCTATTTTGAACGGTCATCCAAAATCAACCGTAGGACGAGACCGAGATCCTTCTTCTGACAACATGAAAACCTAAATACAAACTTCTAATATTATACGAGACCCTAAAAATAAATACCCCTTCAATATAACGATCTTGGGAAGGAACAAGCAAACAAGTAGCAGAATAGAACAGTAAAGAGGTTTAAAACTATGGGAAAACATTGCATGTTTTTCAGTTACAACTGAAAGAGACTTTGTAATACGTTACATACAATTAAGACACCCATGGCACTCCTCCTTGGTAGCAGACTTTCACACATACTCTCTCTAGTTTCAGAAGTTTGTCACAAAGAACTCTAGGACATGTATCTTTGATTGTTCTGTATTCTCAAAGAAGAACTTCCCTGTCATAAATCCAACTGAAAGGCCTGGTAGACGCTTTCTTGGCCCTCCCTTGAGCTCTCTCTTCCAGCCTCCTGATCCTGGGTGCCAATGTGCAAACAAAGTCTTGGGCTTTATTCCCTTCCCCAGAAAGTCCTGTTATTTCTCCCACTTTCCACCGCCCAACGAGAAACTCGAGTATATCAGCGTAGTCCTTAGCTGTGTAAACACCTAGCCGCTGTGCAACTGCTGAGAAGTGCTCAAAGAGGTTATCATCGCGCCCATCATACATCAGGTGAGCAGGCATTGAGATTTTCTTCCTCATCATGTCAGCAAATGCAAGCACAGTGCCATCAGGATCAATCTCAAACAGCTTCTCCACTATTTTTGTGTATGCAGTCTCGTGGCGTTTCTCGTCCGCAGCAATGATGCCACATATCTGTGCCAACTTCAGGTTACCATGTTCCTTGGCATGCCGAGCAGTGTTCCCATGGGAAATGAATGTTGCTCGTTCTTGAAATGAAGTGTAGATGAAACCAAGGTAAGGATTGTTCTCAGTCCTAGGATCCTTCATTAAACAGCAAGGTAAATATCAAATTAGTAAAAACAAGATATCAAGAAATATACTAATTTTCGGTAAATTTCTCACAAGGATTGGCATGTTTGATAGCAAGATGCAAGTTAGGACAAGCTTTTCCAATGTGCACAGAAACTAAAAAAAATTGTGATGGACAAAAACTAGATTTCTAGACATTAGCTTCCTCTTCCTTGTCTACAAGAGGGAGGGCAACCATTATTTTTTCTATGTTCCTCGTGGTCATACGTCTGAGGCATCCCATTATCTTAAAAGAGTATAGTTTATCTAATTCACTAATAGACCATTTTTCCATCAAGATATCCATGAGCGTAACGGTAAAAGAAGCTTCACCATCAAATAAACATGTTGAAGGGTAAGATCGTAGAAACAAGGAATATTTATAATATGAATACTGAAACAACACTGAAATAAGGCTTTAATATGACACTATCAAATGGCACAATGATATACATGTGAGGGGCAGCAAAATATTGACTTTCAGGACCATGCCTTACTAAATGAGTAAGCCAGAATAGTTACAACAGCGATTTATCTGGATCTTGCATCATGTCCTTTGATTCGTATATGTGAAACTTGATTTGATCATGCATATTATGATATTCGAACTGATCGTGTCTCGTGCAGGTTAATCATTTTAGTAAGTGGATAGCCAAGTGATGATGCAAATTGAGGCCCATGTATGTGTCATGTCCTGGCGGGCCCATGTACCAGCGCATTAGTGACAAATGGTATCAGGGTTGCCTAGTGAGATTCAGGTTAATATTTGCTCGACCTGCAACAACGACATCGTGTTTTTGAGGGAGAGATTGTGAAATCCCAAAGTCCCATATTCGACAAAATATGAGAAATTGTAATACATGTATACGAGTGCTCGTCTCATGTGTACATCCGGCATAACCATTTTAGCAAGTGGATAGCCAAGTGGTGATGCACATTGAGGCCCATGCATGATTCATGTCCTTGCAGCCTGTGGTTGGGGCGTGACAAAGTAAAATTTCTAATCGCTTTGGCTGTTCTTAAAGAAATTTTGAATACATAAACTGAAAAATGTTTTAAGTGTGGCCTATAGTTTGAAAAAGAATGCAATTGGACAAACTGATACGAAGATAATGCATGTTCTCCGAACTTCTCTAAGACTATAATGCTAATGCATGATCAAGAACACTTGTTTCGTCTATGGTAAACTGTATGGTCAAAGCAGCAAGAAGTCGAACATAGTACTAGTTAAGGGAATATCAGAAGAAAGTTAAAGAAAGCATGTGATTTAGTCTCACCATCCCAGAGCCAATCAGATACTGGATTGTTTTCTCAATTTGCTTCATGTCCACCCTTCCAGATAGGTAGAGATACTTGTTGAGAAGGTCGCCATGTCTGTTCTCTTCAGCAGTCCATGCTCTAGTCCAGACAGCCCAAGAAGTCGGACTAGCTCCTGTCTCATCTCGAACCCCATCAAGAGTATTGAGCATTGTCTGATATGTAGGAAGAGCTTCTTCTGTAATCATATCTCCAACCAAGCAGACAAAATAATCATCAGGGATCTCCTTAGCATGCTCCCTCAACTCCTTGACTTCATCATAGAATCCATCGGAGGCAGAATCAGGCAGAAAGTCTTGTGGTTGCCAACACTTCTCAACGGGTTTCAGATGGATCAATAAGTTATCTTGTGCCCAATCCTCCAATGATTTAAAAATCTCGATCTTTTGTGGTGGCATAGAGTGAGTAACTTGAAGATGTACTTCACGTGGAGGACTGAAGGGTTTCTTCACTTTCTCAACCCTGATACCATAAAACCATGATTTAGAATGGTGCTTTACTATGAAAGAAAGACACAATATATTAACAATCATTTATTGAAGCTATTAGTTGTAAGGGCTACCGTAAGTCCAAAATGTAGACATTGTTTCGTATTTCATACCATGGTACTCGCAAACCAGGACCTTTTCCTATTTTCGGGGGTAAAACTACTGCATATCGTTGGAAGGACAAAAGTTGTGCTATGAATATAAGAATTGATATAAGACATGAAGGCAACTGATTAGAGAATTCATCATACGAGAGATACAGTCACAGGCATATTGTAGGTATGTCTTTAAGGGTGCTTCTGAAGAGCAGAGGAAAGATATGTGATCAACAGAGAAGGTATAGAAAGTTGGCAACTGCAACTATGGAAGTTCTAAATCCGATGGTTTTAGAATAAAGCTTTCAATAGTCTCCCATGATTCAATCACTTTTCTCACGCATCTTCAAGAAAACTTTGCAGTGTCAACATTCTGGAGACTGTAATTCATGTTCTACTTCCAGTATCACAAACTAATTAAACTAATAAGTATGTGTAATTATAAACAAACATTTTGACTAAGGCAAACATAAAGATTAAATTTATAAGAAACAAATCATGTTTTCATTAAATTATGAACTCAAAAAGAAAGTAAAATCATTATTGGCCTAAAATAACTAAGCCCAAATAGTGAAAGCCCATGATCTCACAAATTATTGGGATCTATAAGGCCAAACTTAGTATGATATGTTAGTGCAACTAAATCAGGCAGTAATTCAATTGATACTGATAAATTATTTATATGTGCTTAATTAGATGCCCGTCTTATATTTTTGAGACGATATGCGTTGAGTTGGCTGGACAACTAATATGTGGTAGGCAGTATCTACCTTACATCAGATAAGTTGCTCTTAGCAAAAAGAACAAACAATTTGAATGGGTTGAAAAATTGAAACTAAATTATAGAGACCTGACCCTCGTACCTGCCAACTACACTAAGGAGGCACAACTGTGTCTGACTTGAGGCCATGTATACTCAGTTGTTTAATGAAGCAACGCTGCTACATGGCCCGCGGTCCGTGACCGCTGGCCACGTGTCAGCACCCAGCTGGCAGGGGTTGGGCCCCAAGCAAATTTGGGGGGGGGGGGCAGTTGGGTGCTGACACATGACCGCGGGTCAAATATCATTTTCCTTAATGAAGAGACTTCTGATGTGAACAGATATTCTAGAGAAAAGGCCCAACTATTTAAAGAAAGTATAATAGCCACACATAACATGTGCAAAATGTCATATATTGAGCCAACACAGTCATATACTATGGGTTTTTCAAAGGGAAGCATTTATGTTGTACTGATAATACCAAATTACATGGACATGCTTTAACTATCATGTGCCAATTAATGGGCTAGTGTGCAGGATCACAGAGAGTATGTGGTCCCCGACATACAAAGAAGGCATGAGTTATGGTGCAAGTAATCATATTAAAAGGCATTAATAATCAATCATGGTCATACTTTAAAGCAATAAAGAAAATCTAGCCCAGCCTTCTACTGTATGTGTCCATCTACAATTATGTATCAAGGTAGTTAGCTTCATAAGATTATCTATCCTAATTTAAGGCATGCAATTTAATGTTGGTAGGTGTAGTTCTATACTGGTTGCCAGGAGCCATAACATAACTGCATCAAAGTAGTATGTTTCTTATTAAAGTATATGCTACTAGCAGTACAGAAATAGTAGCAACAGTTGTTGTTGTTTTTTGGCTTTGAGCATTCTGAATTGTAATAGGACCTATTCCACTTTCTGTTGGGTTTATTTGTGTAAAACTTCACGGACAGATGGTATTGAATACACTTTGGTTGAGTACTTCTTTTAGGCTGATGATAAAGGCACTACAAAATACACTCAGTCTCTAAATTTTTCACTTAAAATTTTACCCGGGGCTAGTCCAAAATTTTATTTAAGACTGTTAAAATTGTGACAGTCCTAAATATATTTTTAGGCTAGCCTGAGTAAAATTTTAAGTGAAATTTTTTTAAAAAAATTTGGGGCAGCCCGAGTCATCTTTGCAGTGCCTTTATCAAGACCTTCTTTTATCAGGGGAAAAAAAGGATCACCACTGTTATCTACAGCTACATCTTTTCTTTCCCTTTTCTAGTCTTGAAGATAGGTTTGAAATTTTCACAAAAGTGATTTACAAGTTAGCAACATGTAATGAACTTCTGTTCAAATTAAGGCATGACCAAGAAAGAGTAAAGGAACATGGGTAGATGAGATATTCAAGGAGCAGCAACTGAAGTACCAGTAGTCCTACCAAACAGTGACAGATGAGACAGTCCTATATTTCCCACCAAAAAGTGACAACTGACACACATTGGAGACTCAACCTATCTATCCATTTAATTAATCAACAATCTTCACCTACAAACTGAAAATACCATCCCCCAAGTACATTCTGAAAAGGGTTTCAATATAACTACATTTTGACAACTGACACAAAATTCTGGAAAGAACCAGAACTCTAATGCTAACTTAGGATCCATTTGGAAGGAGGAAAAAGTAGAAGGAAGGAAAATGAAGAAATAAAAAATTGAGGGAAAGATACATTTTCTCTTATTTGGTATAGGAAGCGAAAGTGGAGGGGATTGATTTTCCTTCGTAACCTAAGAAATCAAATCTCTAAAAAAATGGAAAAGTAGAGGCTTACTGATTTATAGTAATTATATTATTTAAAAAAATATTTAATGAAGTCAAATAATAAATAAATATTTCAAATTAATGATGTAATTGGTAAAATCTTTTTTTTTTCCTTTCACATTTCTTTCTATACCAAACAAAGGAATATGTATCACTTTTATTTTTCATCCATCCTACCAAACACAAAACCCATCCTACCAAACACAAAAAAAGAAAGAAAAATGTTTATATCACTGCTAATTTTACTTCCTTGCAGTTTTCCATCCTTTTACATAAATGGGAAAGTTGTTTTCCCAACTCGAAGAATCAGTAATGCGAAAGCCAAGACTTGAATACTAATAAAAAATAATCATCTTGTTGAAACTTCATCATTACGAAGAAACCTCGATCATTAACAATAGAAAGAAAAATGAATATTCTATTCAAAAGCATACGAGTACAAAAGAAAAAAAAGGGAGACTAATAGCAACACAAGTTTGATAATCTGAAAGAGAATACAAATTAAGTAAAAACAGTCGGTCATTTTGAGTCGATTTGATTAGCAAAAATAAATAAAGATTCGTTCTTTTTCAGTTTAACTTGCATCTAACCAAAGTTTCGATTTTTATTCACATTTACCAACTAAAGCTCAAGAATCAGAACGACCCACCAAATAGTACTACGCTCAGATCCGTTCCGCAACGGTTCCGGCACCAGGAACGGCAGGAGCAAGCGAATCCAACGGAATCAAAGGATGGCCAATATCACAAAATGGAAAATTTAAGAGTGGGAAGAGAAAGGAGCTCACTTTGGGAGGGTCGAGGCCATGTAGACTCTCGGAGATCTTCTGCTGGTTGTGGTGTTCACCATGGGAGGGAAGGATGGCGATAGATACATTCTAAGAGCCATTTGCTGGTGGCTCTCCTGCTGCTGCTGATTGTCTAGTTTTTTTTTTTCCCTTTGAAAGAGAAAGTGAAGGCGGCGATGGGAGGAGAAAGGACGGGAGAGAGAGAGAGAGAGAGAGAGAGAGTGGAATTTATTGACGTTTGACAACCACACATTTAGTGTTGAATTTCAGTTACCAAAATGCCCTCTGAAATTTCTTTTTAAAACACAAAATTGAAAGGTTTATTTTTTATTTTTGAATTTTTTTTTTATTCCCAGTTAAATTTATGATTTATTTTTCCGGACAAATTCATGGTATACACATATTTCTCTCTGTCATAGCTGTTTTTTAAAATAAAAATCAATATAACACTATTTTTACCAAAAGAAAAGAAAAGAAAAAAAAATATTAAAAATAAGAGGCAAGTTTAACTTATTTGTCAACTTGTGCTTAATACTCTTTCTCCTCCATCACCTACTTGTCATCTATTAGCTTGCAACATATTTACTTATCACTATTAGATTGTAAGCTGCTAGCTTATCACCTACTAGCTTATAAGCTACTTGTTTATCACATACTTGTTTGCCCCCCTTCACCTCCTTAACCTCCTTGGCATAGAGTCCATCCACACCACCTAATGCTTCCCTTCCTTTCCATTTCTCTCCACTCCTTCCCATTTCCTTCTCCTTCTTTCCACTTGCTTCTTCTTTCTTCTTCTAGCTTCTTACTTCATTCTTAAGACTTCTTTTTCCATTCAGAAAATTTTCTACAGGGTACTGAAACCTACTGAAATTGGCTAGAGCGGTAGATGTTTGAAGAAATTATATGTAGAAGATTTTTCCGTCAGACAGTCTAGTGCCAGACGGTCTGGCGAAAATCGTGCACATGGGATTCTCGCGTCGCTTTTGGCTGTCGAAAAATAATTTTTCTCCTGTCGAGTATGCAGTTTGGTAGGCTGTCGGAAAATTCTTTTCCTCCTGTCGGTTCTGTAGTTTGGTTGTCGGAGTATTGGGGTTTAATTAGTAGGTGTAGGTGTATAGTGATAGTAGACATTATATAAGATGGAAAGAGGGGAACAACAAACAAGCATAAGTAGAGAGAAAAAATATATAAGAGGAGAGAAGAATAGAAGATAGTGAACAACACGGGAAGAGAAAAAACAGAGAAGATGTTTTATTTCCTAACTATGTATTATCTTCTTCTTTTTGAAGAAAATGTAATATCTTTAATTTTGAAAGAGGTTATATTATAATTATGTATAATTAGTTTTTACTCTATTGCTAACAGATGGATCGACAAAACGATGGTCGTATTCCGGGAGGGCCCACCACATATCTGATTATTCAACAACGTGAATCACATATTTGTAATTTGGTATTTTCTTGAAAGGTAAATTAAATTTTAATTGTGTTTGTTATTATAATGTATATATTTGTCATGTCTCTAGTAATAATAATAAATTTTTTATATATAGCTATACGATTATAGTGAGAAAGTACGAATGCGAAGCATGATATATGGCGGTATGAGCAAAAATTTGGGTGTTGAAATTTGACTGACGAACAGGAGGCCATGATGAGCATATTTGGATTTCAGTACATTGACGAGATACGTTTTCTACATCATGATAAGATTTGATTTTCAGTCTAGTTGAGCGTTTGTGGCCCAGGCGGAATACATTTCAGCTACCAGTTGGGTAAATAACTATTACCTTAGCAGATGTAGCAAATATTTTAGGATTACCTATTACGGGTGAACCTATAATATTTGAAGAGTCATTTTCTGGTGAAGATGCAATTAGGGAGTACCTAGGTGTGGAGCCACCAAAACTAAAAGCTTAAAGCTTAGTCACGTTTAGTTGGCTCCGTCACACTTTTATGCACCTAGATCGTATTTATGACGAAGAGATCTCTATTGATGAGAATCGGGCATGTATAGCAGATAATATTAATATTTATGTTATTTCTTATATAATATTAATTTAACACGTATCATTTTTTTATTATATGTTTAGGCCAGGTATTGCACAAGGGCCTATTTACTAAGCTTAATAAATGGAGTTCTCATTCTCGACTCATCAGATATGGTAAACTTGCATTTTCTACCATTTTTGAAAAATTTGTTAGAACCTACACGTCACGCTTGGGGAGCATCAATGTTGGCATATCTATACGACTCCATGTTAGATTTTGAACATGTGTTGCCAGGGGATAAAAGTATACAAAATTTAAGTGGATGCATGACATTAATACATGTATAAAAAAAATTAAATAGATCCATGACATTAACATCTATCATTCTATATATAGTTACAATTTGTAGACTTATATTAAGTTAGTCTATTTTTTTTCCATAGGTTTGGTCCTACAAACATTTCTCTATTAGTAGGCTAGTAACCGGTATTAATTCCAATGCTGGTATCTTTTCAGTAGCTTTACGATGAATTACAGCTGCATCAGATCAGACACATTACGTTCACTCGATTGCTTCTGTATATCGACTTCAATTTGATATGCTAAAGTATACAGAGGTAAAATATGTTCATTATTTATTATACATTCATTGTGTTTATAATGCTTATTATTTTTTCAACATCAAATAGGTTACATGGCTACCTTATGTGCATGATCAGTATCAGTATGCTCTTGAGATACAAATAACAGCTTATAATTTGAGTCTCCATCGATTTTACATAATATACCACAAATACATCATGTTTCATCCCACTGATCGTGTTTTACGATAATTCAGGATGAAACAGATTATTCCAAATGATCCACCATATTTCAATCATGGTAGAGCCAATACAACTATAAAAGCCAGAAAATTAATTCCTGCTTGGAATTCTAGGTTCCAGACATATGGTGTGGCGCATCTGTCTCAATCGATAATAGATGTAGAAGATGGTTACTAATTTTAAAAATTATATCCTATTTAAATTAAATCATCATAATAAACATATATGCTCATATTTGTTTAATTTGTGCAGCATTTGGTGATAATGCATATAGATCTTGGTGGGGAGCTCATCGTATAAGTAACCGATTAATTTTATACGAGGAGCCTCGATTCCAACAATGAGCTATAGATGATTGTAGCTTGCGTGAGTTTTATGAACATATGATTGGGATGGTACATATTATTTTAATTTTTATTGCTTTATTTTAATTTTTATCTATAGTACTTATATTTATAATTTATCATGTCTTAATATTTTAGTCTCCAAGTATTCAACAAGCAATCCAAAATCCAAATCCTGTCATGTGGAGAAGGAACCCTCCATTACATATCCCACCAGATTATCCTGCAGCCATTGTTAGACAGCAACATTCACGTCCACCTAGGAATAGGCATAATGTCACGCAACCTCAGGATGCCCTTGATAGCTCACCTCAGAATGCTGATGAGGGCCCACCTCAGTATGTTGACGAGGTCCCACCTCGGCATATTGGCGAGGGGACTTCACAATGGCCTAGTAATGGTACTTCTTAGTGGCCAGGAGAGGGGACTTCGCAATGGACTGGTCATGGTACTTCTCAGTGGGAAAGCATATGGCCTGGTTCGGGTACTTCTCAGTGGGAAAGCATATTTGCCCCCAAACTTCTTGATTATACACAGATCTTGATGACGCCAGCAGCACCGTTGCCTACTCAACAAGATGACACTCAGGAAGAAGGTGGTGATGTGCGTCCCGAGAATACGGTAGAGAGAAGAGATCGGCTCAATCTTAGGGAACTTGAGTGTATGAATTATTTGCAGGATGACAAGGGACGTAGATGAGATTTATGTAACATTAAAACAGTTGATGAACGACCTTTATTTAGTAAAAAAAAGTAAGTTAGTACAATGTGTAACGACTTTCAAACGGACAGTCAATTTAAATGGCGCAAGTGCAACGACCCGACCCGCTTTGCTCAGCGAGAAGACTTGCTTGAGGCAAATAATTTCAGACTTGGCCCTTCAGGAGTTCAGACTTAGACTTCCAAAGGCTCACTCGGAGTATTGCTCAACCGAGGTGAATCATCGCTAAGGTGGGTGACTACGATGAACTTGTCTTTACTTAGCCAGCACACTTAAAAAATGGATGATACATGCTAGTCGCTAGGTGAATCACCCTTGCATGCTAATAAAGAATACAACGCACCTAGCTAAGAGAATAATCCCATCTTGTATTGCTTGTGTTAGAACTTGGAAATGAAACTTGGCTTATAACTGGACCATCGCATGCTACCTTAGCTTCATGCAAGAAGGATCTGCTATGCCTCGAGTAGATCAATATAATACTCTTCGTAGTGCACTAATTCACATGTTTACACTGCTTGCCTTATAGATTATGTCGCTCGATATGTCCCTATACGGTTTCACTCCCTACACTACCCCCTTAGAGCCGTGCTTACGTAAAGGCTTATGTTCTAAGGTAGACTATATAGTATGTTTCCTTATGCTTAAGTTTCCAATAAATGCAATGCTTGCCTGGTTATATTGTAACTTGTACTCGTTGCCTTGTTTCAATGCTTGTCACATAATTTTATGCTGCAATCCTGTAACACTATCCATATCGTGCATGCATCTAGTTGGCCAGAAGACTAACAAATAGTCCTTCTGTGCAATATAAACCTGCAAGTATTCGGGACCGTTAGGTCATCAAGACAGTTCCCAAACCAGGGGAATGCATCAAGTCAAGTTAAACTCTGAATGAGAATCATGTCAAGTAATTCAAGAATCACAGCTCGTGAATCAATACTCGTTTAGAACAAGAATCAAGAATTATCATGTCATGTTGTGAATCTAGAAGACCCAAGACTTGTATATCGCCGATAACTTGTTGAACAAGGGAGATTCTCGAATCTCGTTCCACAGACGGTCTGTGGGACACCGGGGCCGATCCGATCCAGATGGAACTCATGCAGACTTTCGTGTGCGAGCAGGATGGCTTCTTCGCTCACGTCACGCTATCCTCGCTCAAAAAGCTGATAGTCTCGTGTGCTGGACGAGATGGCTTATAGTGCATCGTGTGCTTTCGTTGCATACCATCCTCGTCAATGACTATAACTCGTCCTTTATGGCTATGCCAGCGACTCTTGTTCATATAGATAAGTCATCCTCGCTTAGCGGCAATCCGCGTACGAGTCATTGCATCATATCTGGAATATGAATCACCTGAACGGATATAAGTATAACACACTTATACATAATTGAACACTTGAACATCTTCTGCAACACTTCTGGATAATCTGTGTAACTCGTGTACCTGAAACAGAACCTGGCTTATGACACTCGTGTTTGCTTATGCAATTTGACTTGGATTTTATGTATATACATTTGTGTTTGGTTTAACTTAGTTTTTCTTGGACAAGGAAGGATGGATGGTAAGTTGGTAAGTCTCGCCGTATTACTCATATATCGTACGGCGCACTGCCACACGAGTTAGGCTTTTTATTATGCCATAAAACTGATCCTAAGGCAAGACTAGAAAGATAACTTAATAGGTGGTGCACGAAACCTATATAACGTGTTTAGATTTTTGAGTGGATGAGAAGCCTCCCCACCAGTGCATTCATGTACTGATAACCCACCAGATTGCTTGCAGGGTGCGGGAGAACCTCGTTCGGTACTGAAACCCCCTTCATGCGTGCTAAGGCGTGGAGTTCGCTCTGGAGCCTTGGAGCGTTGCATCCGGAGCTGAAGCGCATATACAAAATATAATATTGGAATATTGCTTATGTATCTTTCCACAAATATAGCCACTTGGCACGCTTTTGTTGTTTCGAGAGAGAGGATTTGAGCGACTTTTAATCTCGGCCTAGCGCCGCTTGTAATACTGATTCAATATCAATAAAGTGCTTGTTTTACTTTTATACTTGTGTTATTCAATGCTTCCTCTTTTGACGACTCTGTGAACTTGTTACCAATCGCCTGTTTATTTTTTATTCCACTGTATTCGGACTATCTGTGCGACTCTGTGGCTTAGTCATTTTATCACCTATTCGGATCAGGGCCTTGCACGGGCACAGCTTGTGCTCGTGCGGTATTATGTTCAGATGTGAAAGATCGTCCTTGCGGGAGCGCTGGCGCCATGATACGTGCCTAGCGGGGATGACCGATTCCTACGGGAGATCAGGGCGTGACATATTGGTATCAGAGCATTGGCTTTACGTCTTTGGACTTTGTATCAATTTTCTCAGTTTTGAAAGCTCGTTCATGGGTTATGTGCATACACTCTCTTTCTTTGACCTATTGGGATATTCCATATAATGAGTCTAAATAATTTCAAAAGTGCATGTGTATGATATGATTGCCTGTACTGGATAGTTATGCTTTAACCCTTGTTCTGACCCGTGTTAGACTTTGTAGGATAGACTCGTACTAGAATTTGTAAGTTATGTGCGAACTCGAATACCTATACATAATTACCCAGTTGGTTAGTATACGAAATGGAATATCATTCAGACAATTAGCTATGCACACAGCCTTTCGGCTAAGTTGTGTAGAGTATCGCGCGCCAAGACCTTTTTGTGCGAGCCAGTTTGCAAACAAGATTGGGATATCGTTCAGATAAGGATAAATCAGACTTAGAATGACAACCGATAGAAATATTTTTAGATTATCACTACGGCGAATATAGAAGATCATTATTGGATTTTGAGAGATAGCTCGGACGATATTTCGTATCTGGAAGATATAAATCAAATATGGTTTACTTGGATGACTATCAACAGAAATATATACGAGACTAAGATTTATCAGACGACGCTTAGGTATTGTACATGAATTCTAAGGAATGACTTGGTGAATATGCTAGCCATTGATACGAAATGACTGAGGATTTAATTGGGTGACTCGATTCCTGAGTGGTGTATGGATCATTTTAAAAATGTTCAAGCAAATTCAGAGACCTCGTGCGATAGTTGGTTTGAACAATTTGGGAATGTATTGAACAAGTGATAAGGGTTATATCGAATAGGGATTCAAGGTAATAAAATTGATATCTTGGTCAAGAAAACTTGGTGAAAATTTGGTGGATCGTACGTACGATTTTAAATTGAATCAAAAGGGATTAAACTTGATTAGGATATTGCTCGATAGAAGTTAGCCTGAGAATGTATATTATGGTTTCGAATCAATAGACTTGATATAGTATCGAAAATTGGAAGATAGCACAGATTGATACAAGTAAAGGAATATTGTGGTTTGATGAAAGAGGTAAGCAATAACGGATTCGACCTGAAGTTTGAAAGAACGATCTTGAATCTAGTTCAAAAGATAACTCTCGATAATCAGTCCCAACCGAGAACGATTATCCTGTGGGAGCGCTGGTGTGGTGATTTTATATCCGGCGGGGATGATCAAACTCACGGGAACATGCTCGATGATTATTCAAACGAATTCGATGAATGTAATGTAACGAAGGTGGATAGAGTTTGGCTTGAGTATTTGAACTTAGTTATTTGAGGAGTGCTAGAAGTAGACTATGGTTTTATCAAACGGTAACATTAAAGTTGGACAATTTGGCTAGACGAATTATGATCATGACATGAACGGACATGACTTGAAGGATATATATATATATATATATATATATATATATATATATATATATATATATATATATATATATATATATATATCTTGGATGGAGCAAAGTATAAATGATAAGATGTCTCGATTATTTCAATAAAAATCATAACGTTCAATATTCTTGTCTTATGTGAGCGTAACTCTATGCTCGTACATGCGTTACGCCTGGATTAGGATGATTATCCAGTAAAAGCGTTAGCATGGTGATCTCACATCCAACAAGGATGATCAAACTTGCGGGAGACCGGAGTATGACAATTGATAGATCGTCTTGACTTGTGGTTCGACACGATAAGACGAGTTTGAGAATACAAGTGAATCAAAAGTGTTTAATGGATGAGTTAGTCTAGAACCTGGAGTAAGACACGCTTGATGGTTTCGTGAACGGATATATGAATCTTGTTGAATGACTTATAGTTTATGATTAAGATCGGTGATTGGAAATTTAATCATAGATGGGTGGTTTAGACTTAGAAATGGACAAATGGGTCCTATCAAAATATGTTTGAGAATATAGACTATGAGAATTGCTAGGCTTGTCAAGAGATATGGATATATCATGGATTTGGCTAAACAAACTAGGACCCTGTGCAAACGAACGTGTTAATATGAGTAGGATGATCTGTGCTCGATGTTTAGAAATTTGAGTAAAACGAGCTTGGGTAGAATATCCCATGCAAATAAATAATGGTTTGACCTTAGGAATTGGGGAGAGTATCGTGCGACAAATTTGTACGATGAGTCATGAACATAAATTGTACCTATGACCTTGTGAGCTGACCTAGTAATTAGGCAGACGACCCTATGTCGAGTGAAAAAATATGTAACTGACTTTAGAGTATTGCTTGAGCAAGCCATAAAACTGGAACAGCAAGACATAGAGTTAGACTTGGAATGGTAAGTGTGTGCTATGTTTGATACGAGCATAATGGATGATAGGACATGAACGCTAGTCGGTTGATCGGATAGATCGTGCTTGACGGTAGTGCAATGCTTGAGTTGAGTGGGATTGGAATGACTTAGAATTTTATTGACCCTGTTGGAGGTATCATCATGACTTATAAGACGAGAACCCTTGAGATTTTCGTAAGTAGATTATCCGTCTTCACTATCGCTAAGTTTGGTTGAATGCATATGTTTGAGGGACGCCTTAAAAGTGTGCACGATCCAAGACTCAGTGATATGTTGAACTCGAGTGCAAAGACTTCGCTATCGCTAAGTTGGTTGACATGCAAATATTTAAGGGATGCTTTGAATATGTGCATGATCCAGACTCACGATATGCTGATCTCGAATGTTAGTGCAAATGAATATGTTAGATTCACATGGACGAGTATAAAAATTTGGATAAGTTTGCCTCAGCCTTAGATCGTCATTCAAGATGGATCATACCATACCCCGCGTTAAGCGATATATGTTCTGCACTATGGCGCAGTTGAGACTGAGTCAAAGCTTGGATTGAATGATATAGTCATTCAATAAGACAGACCCAGCACACACGTGACACCGATTGTTATGCTTGAGATAGATTCGATAGTTACGATAGAACAATTTGCTCTCAGGAAGTCTCGAGGATGAGACTTTTTCTGAGTGGTATATAATGTAACGATCTATTTCGTTCAAGCGGACAGCCGATTTAAACGGCACAAATGCAATGACCCGACCCACTTTGCTCAGCGAAAAGACTTGCTTGAGGCAAAGGGTTTCAGACTTGGCCCTTTAGGTGTTCAGACTTAGACTTTCAAAGGCTCGCTCGGAGTATCGCTCGACCGAGACGAATCATTGCTAAGGTGGGTAGCTACGATGAATTTGTCTTTGCTTAGCCAGTACACATAAAATATGGACGATACATGCTAGTCGCTAGGTGAATCACCCCTTGCATGCTAATAAAGAATACAACGCACATAGCTAAAGGAATAATCCCATCTTGTATTGCTTGTATTAGAACATGAAAATGAAACTTGACTTATAACTAGACCCTCGCATGCTACCTTAGCTTCGTACAAGTAGACTACGCTATGCCTCTAGTAGATCAATATAATACTCTTCGTAGTGCACTGATTCACATATTTATACTGCTTGCCTTATAGATTATGTCGCTCGATATGTCCGTGTACAGCTTCACTCCTCGCACTACCCCCTTAGACCCGTGCTAAGGTAAAGGTTTATGTTCTAAGGTAGACTATATAGTATGTTTTCTTATGCTTAAGTTTCCAATAAATGCAATGCTTATTTGCTTATATTATAACTTGTACTCGTTGTCTCATTTTAATGCTTGTCCTCTAATTTTATGCCGCGATCCTGTAACACTATCCATATCGTGCATGCATCTAGTTAGCCAGAAGACTATCAAATAGTCCTTCTGTGCAATATGAACCTTCAAGTATTCGGGACCGTTAGGTCGCCAAGGCAGTTCCCGAACCAGGGGAATGCATCAAGTCAAGTTAAACTATGAATGAGAATCATGTCAAGTAAAGCAAGAATCACAGCTCGTGGAGCAATACTCGTTCAGAACAAGAATCAAGAATTATCATATCATATTTTGAATCTGGAAGAACCAAGATATGCATGTCGCAGACAACTTGTTAAATAAGGAAGATTCTCGAATCTCATTCCATGGACGGTCTCCGGGGCACCAGGGCCGATCCGATCTAGATAAAACTCGCGCAGCCTTTCGTGTGCGAGTAGGATGGCATCTTCGCTCACGCTACGCTATCCTCACTCAAAAGGATGATAGTCTCGTGTGCTGGACGGGATGTCTTGTAGCGCATCGTATGCTTTTGTTGCATATCATCCTCGTCAATGACTATAACTCGTCCTTTTTGGCTATGTCAGCGACTCATGTTCATATAGATAAGTCACCTTCACTTAATGATAATCCGTGTGCGAGTTATTACATCGTATCTGGAATCTGAATCACCTTAACAGATATGAGTATAACACACTTATACATAATTAAATACTTGAACATCTCCTGCAACACTTCTGGATAATCCTTGTAACTCGTGCACCTGAAACAGAAACTCGCTCATGACACTCATGTTTGCTTAT
This sequence comes from Iris macrosiphon, assembly GCA_036927795.1. Taxonomy (NCBI): domain Eukaryota; kingdom Viridiplantae; phylum Streptophyta; class Magnoliopsida; order Asparagales; family Iridaceae; genus Iris; species Iris macrosiphon. Next base: position 36,659,969 of record JAYESA010000018.1, on the reverse strand, counting down.
GCAATTTGAGTTGGATTTCATGTATATACATTCATGCTTAGTTTAACTTGGTTTGCCTTGGACAGGGAAGGATGGATGGTAAGTTGGTAAGTCTCACCGTATTATTCATATATCGTACGACACACTGCCATACGAGTTAGACTTTTTATTATGCCATAAAACTGATCCTAAGGCAAGACTAGAAAGATAACTTAATAGATGGTGCACGAAACCTATATAACATGTTTGGATTTGTTGAGCGGGCAAGAAGCCTCCCCACTAGTGAATTCATGTACTGATAACCCACCATATTTCTTGCAGGGTGTGGGAGAACCTCGTTTAGTGTAGAAACCCCCTTCGTACGTGCTAAGGCATGTAGTTCACTCTGGAGACTTGGAGCGTTGTGTTCGGAGCTGAAGCGCATATACAAGACATAATATTGGAATATCGCCTATGTATCTTTCCACAAATATAGCCACTTGGCACGCTTTTATTATTTCGAGAGAGAGGTCTTGAGCGACTTGTAATCTCGGCCTAGCACCGCTTGTAACACTGATTCAATATCAATAAAGTACTTATTTTACTTCCATACTTGTGTTATTCAATGCTTCCGCTATTGAAGACTCTGTGAACTTATTTCCAATAGCCTGTTCGTTTCTTATTCCACTGCATTCAGACTCTCTATGCGACTCTGTGGCTTAGTCATTTTATCGCCTGTTCGGATCATGGTCTTGCACGGGCACAGCTTATGCTCGTGCAACTTCACGTCCAGATGGAAATGATCGTCCTTGCGGGAGCGCTAGCGCGGTGATTCGCGCCTAGCGGGGACGGCCAATTCCTGCGGGAGATAGGGGTGTGACACAATGTCAAAAAATGTTCTTTCATATAGTACCAATGTCGATTTAATTTTATTACAACTTGTATCAGAAAAATTACAACATTCCTAAAAAAAATGGAAAAATTACAACTTGTATAAAAAAATGGTTCTTTCATTCTCTTGGTTGGTTAGTACATCTTCTTCTATTGTGTCCTAACCCATTAAACTTACTACATCAGAGATCCCTTTTCGATAAATCCTTTGCTATTATATGGTTTTTTCTTGCCTTCCAGCTTTGTGTCGTAATTCTGGTACTCCAATTTCTTCTCTAACCAATTCACTTTAAAGATTATAGGAGACTGGAATTGGTTCCAAGTGCGGATCATATACACTTCTTAATGCTTCTTTAGAAAAAATAGCAGGATAAAAACTTTGGATACTAACATTGCAATAATTACACGCAAAACATGCATGCACACATGGAAGACAAGTATGATACCACTTTAAACATGAACAATATTTTTTATTTAAACGAACAACATATGTTCTATGTGTTTCGCGATATGCTATTTCAAATATATTACTATCAAAATTTAATACTTGCAGGTAATGTTTCTCTCTACTGATACGTGCCATAGTTTTTAACATCTTCGGACAATAATATATTTCAAGATCTTTAACATTTTTTCGATTTTTGTCCTGTAGTGTTATAATCTTAGCTCAGATACCATTTATAGGTGTATCACGCAATTTTTTTATCCAGTTATTGAAGTATTTAACAAGGTTGGAAGTGTCAATATCTAATCTAAGACAATGAGCATAAGCAGTTATCCAGTACGATAGAACACGTGTTTCATATCCTTCTGCTCCAACAAGCCATTTATAAACATCCATGTTTTCAGCTTTTATTCTTTCAAAGCAATAGTTTGCATATATTTCATTATAATATCTTATAAGAGAGTTTAAACTATGTTGAAAATGTTTAGATTGTTGTTTCAATTTACATACAGATTTTAAATTTTGTTTAAAATATTAAATACAAAAATAAGATAATTTTGGAAAAGTATCACGCATAGCATGTATTAATCCTTTTTGCTCATCCTATGTAAAAGAAATTCTATTCCATGCATTAAAATAACTTTCGAAAGATGTTCTAAAACAGTTTAAAAATCAGGTCCAAGAATCAGTGTTTTCACTTTTAGCAACAACATATGCAATTTGATATAATTGATAGTTAGGATCATGGGCACAAGTAATAAATAATATACCTTAATATCTATATGTAAGAAAAGTAGCATCAGTACTAATCACAGGTAAACATTCCCTTAAAAATCCATCAATGCATGTCTTGAAACATATAAAAATTCTTTGAAAACTATTATTTTCTGATGTCTTTATAAAACATATGCTACCAGGATTTGTCTCGATAATTGTACAAGTATACTCTTCAAGACTACTATATGCATCAACATAACTATCATTTATTTTTGATAAAGCAATTTCTCTAGTTTTCCAAGCTTTTGAATAGTTAATACGTATTCAGTGTTCTCTATCTATATCCTTGACAACATGCGATGGACTATACGACTGATTATCTTTAATTTTATCAATTATCTTATTTTTAACCCATATTGTTGTAGCTAATGGATGACAACTTGTTACAAGTCCACCGAAACAAAAATGCCGATTTTCTAACGTAGTAATAACAAATGACTCGCCTGCAATGGATTTAGCGTATACTCTATAATTATAACTTGATTCATTTTATTTATATTCAATCTTGTGAGCTTTGTTCGAAGTAGCTGAATAAGTAAAATGATATTTAATTGCTATGTCACTAATAAAATTTCTAAATTTATATCGATTTTTAAATGATCTACCGACGAATAATTTAGTAATGTTAACATTATCATCATTATCATCTAATTCATCATCTAAATTTTCAACTAAATTATCACTATTGTCATCGTCATTATCACCTTCATCTATTATATGTTCTTCTTCAGTAAATGGAATAACTTGGTGAGAAGAACTAGGACCAACATTAACAGTTTTATTATTAGAAGCACGTCTACTACTTATATTATTAATTCTAGGTGGTGGTGGAGTAACAAAAATACTAATATACTGTGATTGTACATTAATTCGAAGAATAAACTTCCATGCATGTTCAATATTTAAATTTATACAATTAGATGCAAAAATGTGTACTAATATAAATCCATAATCTATAAAAAATTGTTCTGTAATTAAATTATGTAAACAACCAAACATAATATTTCGATCAATTATAAGAACTTTGACTAAACCTCCTTCGTAAGCTAATCCATTTAGTACACATAATATTGTTAAACTTTGATCCATGGTGGCGGCCGAGCTTCTAAATGGAACAGAGAGAGAGAGAGAGAGAGAGAGAGAGAGAGAGAGAGAGAGAGCGCATGATCCTTCTCCTGAATATTCTTCTGAGTGGAACTTGGTTTGAGAAAGAATAAAGCATGGTAAGAATTCTCAAACGATTTTGAGTCTAATTTATAGGAGATATAGAAAATACATATAAAGGAGTAAACGTTAGAAAAATAGCCGTTGGCTTTATAAAATTAGCCGTTGAACTAGTCGTTGGATAAAAAGAATATTCCTAACCTAATATATATTTCCTAATTTATCTATAAAACAACTAATGGTACACAAATGAAGAATACCGAACCAACTAAAACCTACCCCGAACCAACTAAAACCTACCCCATCCCAACTGAACAGCCACCCAAATCTATGTGCACGATTTTCACTAGACTTTCTGGCAAAAATTGAACAAGTACAATTTCTGCCAGACTGTCTGGCGGAAAGGTCTTCTCTTGCTAATTTTCCAAACTATGTACCGCTCTGTCCAATTTCACTACATTTCGGTACCGTATAGGAAATTTTCTGTTTTACATTATCTTTTACTTCTTTCTATCCTCCTTACCATAAGAAATTCGGCCACCCTATACCACACCACCACACCACCACCTCCTGTCACTACCACATTTTCTAGGAAATGGTATTTTAGTCATTTGGTAATTAATTAAATATTGTGCATATTAAATATTTATTTATTGTATTATTTATTTATTATTAGCATGTTAGATTTATTTTTGGAGTTATGTTAGTGGACTAACTAGTTTAGTTTAGACTCATGGACCAACATTTAATTTTAGTTAGAATTGAGCCCAATAATTAGAAGCCCAATTATTAGGAGGATGATTAATTATGTTAAATCTATTAGACTAGAAGCTTCCCACCTTAATTAATTTCTTCATGAGAGGCCCTAAGAGATATTTTAGACTTTACATAGTAGCTTGAGGGAGGGGGCAAGTGAGGCCTATATAAAGGGGATAAAAACTTTCTCTCTCTTTATTTTTTATTCCAAATCTAGATCTAGAATTTTTCTCAACCAAATTTCACCAAATTCCTACCAAATTTTCACCCAATCGCTTCCTAAATCACAATTGGAGAGTAGTAGAGCAATAATCTAGAAGGAGAAAGCATGGATCTACAAAGAGAAGTAAGGATCTACAAGTTGAAGGCTCATTTCACCAATTTTAAAGATTTTATTGGGAATTCATCTCCCAATAGGTAAAATTTAATTTTTTCCCCCTTAAATTAGATTCTAAATCTGAGAATTAACCATAAAAAATTAACCCATATACATAGGCTACCCATAGGATTTGGTTTTGTGTTCATAGGAGGTCTATTGAGAAAGTTATGATACTTTTTGTGTCAATTTTGGGAGAATTCTGATATTGACATTTGTTGTGTGTATCTATTGGTCCTATAGATCAATTTGACATATGTTTATGTATTTTAGGCTATTATCGTATCCACAATTGGGTACGTGTAGGTCGTATCCTAACAATTTGGTGATACGTGTTGATTTGGGGGTTTTTCTCCGAAACGGGACTTTGTGTATGTCATATTTTGACACGGACACATAAATTTATATTTGACTCTTTCTATTGTTCATAAATAATATATATGACTTGTTTGTGTCCTTCAGGGTACGTTTGAATGTGTGTTAGACTCGTATCGCATGCGTATCCTAGATCTAGTGGGATACGGGGTGATACGTTCCATGTATGTGCAATTTAATTGTAGATCTAATTCTTTTGTGTTCTTATTTCATGGAGAAGTGTATATATATATATATATATATATATATATATATATATATATATATATATATATATATATAGAATAAGGGAGGTGAGATGGCACCTCACTCTATAAACAAGGGTGGCGGTGACGTGGCACAATTCCAACCACACATTTCATAATTGGCAATTTGTACTTAACCCCTTCCCCTCGTTTGTGTGGTTGAGATTGTGCCACGTCACCGCCACATTTGTTTTTAGGGTGAGGTGCCATCTCACCTCCCTTATTCTCTATATATATATTGTGGTGACAATATTTATGTATTATTGTGTCTTAGATCTATGTATCTATTATATATATGTGTGTATATATTTTTATGTAGCTATTATTCTACATAAGTAAGAATTATATATATTGTAGCATGTATATGTATATGTATATGTATATGTATATGTATATGTATATGTATATATATATATATATATATATATATATATATATATATATATATATATATATATATATATATACATATACATATACATATACATATGCATATATCATATATATATATATATATATATATATAATATATATATATATATATATATATATATATATATATATATATATATATATATATATATATATATATATATATATATATATATATATATATATATATATATGATATATGCATTCATTTTGTGTATGATTATATATACATATACATATATGTGTTGTTATATATGTATATATTTACTATGCTATTGTCTTATATATTTAATATGTACTTATATATGTGGAGGTGTATGTATGTTATATATATGTTATTTGTCATAGTGTTATATATTATAGTTATATGTATTTTTGTATCTATTTATGGGTGTTATATATATATATATATATATATATATATATATATATATATATATATATATATATTAGGGTTATATTTATATATGCATTGTATATATAAATTTAAGAGAGGGAGAGAACATGAGTTTTAGCGACAGCAGGAACCATCGCAGCAACAGTGAAACATCAGCGTATCAGTAGCGTATAAGGAGCTTTAGTGACAGTTTTTAGCGACAGTGCAGAAAACTGTCACTAAAGCAATAGTGTATCAGTATCAACAGCAGTCTTCAGCGACAGCGGGTAGGATTTTTTGCGACAGTTTGGCAGTTTATATATATATATGGTAATTAATATATACGTATATATGTTCCTAATTTTCTAATTGTGCTTTAGTATACTATATATATAATATATTTAGTTGTAGCATATAATATTATTGGAATAGTTAGTATATTTTAGTTATCTATTGTTATGAGTATCTTTAGTTATATATATTATATATTTGTAGGTATGTATGTATGTACGTATATATGTATGTATTTTAGGTAGTAGAGCAATGATCTAGATGGAGGAAGCATGGATCTACAAAGAGAAGTAAGGATCTACAAGTTGAAGGCTCATTTCACCAATTTTAAAGATTTTATTGGGAATTCATCTCCCAATAGGTAAAATTTAATTTCCCCCCCCTTAAATTAGGTTCTAAATCTGAGAATTAACCATAAAAAATTAACCCATATACATAGGCTACCCATAGGATTTGGTTTTGTGTTCATAGGAGGTCTATTGAGAAAGTTATGGTACTTTTTGTGTCAATTTTGGGAGAATTCTGATATTGACATTTGTTGTGTGTATCTATTGGTCCTATAGATCAATTTGACATATGCTTATGTATTTTGGGCTATTGTCGTATCCAATTGGGTACGTGTAGGTCGTATCCTAACAATTTGGTGATACGTGTTGATTTGGGGGTTTTTCTCCGAAACGGGACTTTGTGTATGTCATATTTTGACACGGACACATAGATTTATATTTGACTCTTTGTATTGTTCATAAATAATATATATGACTTGTTCGTGTCCTTCGGGGTACGTTTGAATGTGTGTTAGACTCGTATCGCATGCGTATCCTAGATCTAGTGGGATACGGGGTGATACGTTCCATGTATGTGCAATTTAATTGTAGATCTAATTCTTTTGTGTTCTTATTTCATGGAGAAGTGTAATATTATATATATATATATATATATATATATATATATATATATATATATATATATATATATATATATATATTGTGGTGACAATATTTATGTATTATTGTGTCTTAGATCTATGTATCTATTATATATATGTGTGTATATATTTTTATGTAGCTATTATTCTACATAAGTAAGAATTATATATATATATATATATATATATATATATATATATATATATATATATATATATACCTACTTATATGATATATGCATTCATTTTGTGTATGATTATATATACATATACATATATGTATTGTTATATATGTATATATTACTATGCTATTGTCTTATATATTTAATATGTACATATGTATGTGGAGGTGTATGTATGTTATATATATGTTATTTGTCATAGTGTTATATATTATAGTTATATGTATTTTTGTATCTATTTATGGGTGTTATATATATATATATATATATATATATATATATATATATATATATATATATATATATATATATATAGGTTATATTTATATATGCATTGTATATATAAATATAAGAGAGGGGGAGAACATGAGTTTTAGCGACAGCAGGAACCGTCGCAGCAACAGTGAAACATCAGCGTATCAGTAGCGTATCAGGAGCTTTAGTGACAGTTTTTAGCGACAGTGCTGAAAACTGTCACTAAAGCAATAGTGTATCAGTATCAACAGCAGTCTTCAGCGACAGCGGGTAGGATTTTTCGCGACAGTTTGGCAGATTATATATATATATGGTAATTAATATATACGTATATATGATCCTAATTTTCTAATTGTGCTTTAGTATACTATATATATAATATATTTAGTTGTAGCATATAATATTATTGGAATAGTTAGTATATTTTAGTTATCTATTGTTATGAGTATCTTTAGTTATATATATTATATATTTGTAGGTATGTACGTATATATGTATTAGTATTTAGTGTGTAGTTGGTAGTTAGTATTTATTCTATTTAGTACATACTAGAAGTTATATTGGATTGATATATGTATACATATAGTTATTGATGAATAGTTAGTATATATATATATGAAAATTTTGGCAATTATCTTGAGATACCAAGGTAAGTATCAAGATATACCAAGGTATGAGTAGTAGGTATTGGCATAGTAATAGGATAGTTGTAAACTAATTATGGGTGGGTATTAGATGACTAAAATAAGATATATAGTATTGTATAAATACTAAATACATGGTAGTTTATAGTTATAGTTGGATAGTTAATATATATATACTAGAGTGACATTAACTTGAGATACCAAGGTAAATGCTAAGGTATTAAGGATACCCAAGGTATTGGGTTTGGGTATCAAAATAGAGGTTTAGTATTGCAATACCAAGTTGGTTCGAAACCAAGGCATCCATTTAGCATTTATAATTAGGATTTTATATATATAATATTGTTTAATATATACATATATGTTATATTTATCCCTTGTTTGCATATCCTGAGATACGGTATCTTAGTATCCTAAGATGTAGCTTGTATGGCCTAGATTCATAGTGTGTGAGCCCAATATCTTTGAGTTAGACTCATGCAACCTAGAAATAGGTAGTTGACCATAGTTGACTATAGTTGACTATAGTTTGACCGGTTTGACTTAGAGTTGACCTAGTTTGACTTTTGACTTAGAATTGACTTATTGACCTAGAAGTTGACTAGTTTAACTTATTTTCTTCCCGGAATCTTGTATTAATGCAATATTCTATATATATATAAATATAGGTCTGTGTGATACCAGTACGGACACAGTTTGACATTCATTACTCTGGACTGCAGGCGAGTACATTCTTTGATAGTTTCTCATTTATGATATCCTCTATGTTTATTGTATCTAGTGTAGATATCCATGTTTTCTTGACACTATGGTTACACGGATTGGTATATCCGGATCTCGTCATAAGATGTTATTCCTTGGTATATGGTGTATCTTATGCAGGCCTTGTTTCATTAATTATCTTGTACATGTACAGACACTGATTCTCGGGAAGAGTCGCTATCTTCTTGGGGAATCTTGTGCCATAGCATACCATGGTTGGATCTTTTATACTAGTCGGGGTTGGGGAGTATGTAGTGTAGATATGTGATCATACCCTCCTTGTATCAAGTCTTGCATTGAATATTGTTAATCATACACCGCACGTATGATTAGCCAGGCCATAAATCTTGTATCAAGTTCCCAAGTTAATCACATGTTAAAGCTGGTACTCATTCACTTAGTCATTAGTATATTCTTGTTCATTGCCATATTGTTCGTTCTTGTATTTATTTCCAGTATTTCCTTTATTGTGTATCTCTTGTACATGTATATGGCATCTTGTATATTCACATCTATTTACTGCTACATAGTTTATATCATTGATTTTAGAACTGCTGTTAGAGATGTACTTTGCTCCATTCCTGACTGAAAAATATTTTTCAGAGGATCCGAGAGATTATTGTCTGACATACTATGGACTTCGACTTATAGATGGTGCAGACTTGGACCCATTAGTTCTGGAGTGATTGACGGAAGGTTTATCCAGATCACTAGTTTTCATAGTTAGTTTCTTTAGCATTTTGGTACCGAATTTATTTTCGGCTTATAGTTGAGATTGGATTTGTTTCTATTGTTGATGATTTATATTTTTGGATGTATAGTTAGACTTCCTTCATATCTTCTCGTGCTTTAGATTGTGATTGAGTTTTGTGTTGAGATTTTATTGGCAGATTTTATATTATTGTGAGATGTTTAGATAGTATAGTTGACCTAGACAGCGTTCTACCGCCGATTCTGTGGCGTAGGCTGGACGTTGTTCCCGACTTGTATCCCTACACTGGGTGCGGGTCGTGACACCTCCTCTCCACTCCTCACACTACCTCCTCTCCACTCTTCTTCTTCTTTTACTTTTTCTCCTTCTCCTAGCAAAACAGAGAGCACTACACCACCCCAAACTAAGAAAGAGAGCACACACACTCTCCTCCTTCACTCTTTAACCTAAGGACACAACTCATTCACTTGAAAAACCAAGACAAGTCCTCCCTTAAACTTCTAAAAAATAATTTCAAAGTATATATTGTCAGTTTTTCTTTGACCAAGTGATATATATATATATATATATATATAGAGTTACGCTCTAATAGGCTTGCACGCCTATGGTATGGAGCAATTCTGGTTTCATTTAACAGACTCCTCCGTAGATTTCCTCCATAGTTTCAAATTAATATTTAAATGATAGATTTAATTCTATCCTAATAAATTAGATTTATATTTAAATTAACATTAATATTTGAAATTTAATATTCAAATTAACATTAAAAATCTTAAAATTGAAATTAAAATAAAATTAATTTTAATTTTAATGTTATTATTAATGTTAAAGTTAACATTAATGTTAATATTAATATTAATGTTAGTATTAATTTTGGTGTTAATGTTAATAATAATTTTAATTTTAATTTTAATTTTAATTTTAATATTAATATTAATATTAATATTAAATTAAAATTTAATATTAATAATAACTTTAATATTAGATTAATGTTAATTTAATATTATTGGTAAAAATAATCTATATTTTAAAATAATCTATCTTTTAAATAATATATCTTTTAAAAATAATCTATATTTAAAATAAATATATCTTTAAAAATAATCTATCTTTTAAAACAAATTTAAAAGGTAATATATTTTTAAATAGAGATTTCGATATTTTTTTAAAGAGAGATAACATGTATGTTTAAATCTATCATATAATTTGAAACCTACGAAGGAAACCTACGGAGGAGTCCGTTAAATTAAACTGTAGTGTTCCATACTACAGGCGTGCACGCCTATTAGAGCAAAATTTTATAAAGCTCCCTTATCTTAACAATATTGTCAATTTTTTTTATCTATTTCTTTTGAAATTATATTTTATACATTGTTAATGAGTCCAAAACCTCCACTACTGTCTCTGGATGGTGTTATATATATATATATATATATATATATATATATATATATATATATATATATATATATATTATATATGTTTGTGTGTGTGTGTAGGTTAGTGTAGGAATATATATATATATATATATATATATATATATATATATATATATATATATATATATATATATATATGTGTGTGTGTGTGTGTGTGTGTGTGTGTGTGTGTGTGTGTGTGTGAAATTAAAATATGTTATTCTTATTATTTTTTAATCTATTTAAAAGATACATATTTCAAATAAAAAATACTTTTTCTTTTGATAATACACTTGATGAATAATTGATAATGTGATTATTATTATTGTAGAAAGTTGGTAATGTGATTATGATATATAATAACAAAATAATACATTGAATGATAGATATATACGGTTCAATAGACCTAATATTTTTTACTTTGAATGTAACATTATGACAAAAACATATGGACATAAGTTCTTTGCACCATACACAATACATCCAACTTATAAATACATGAATGTTTTGCTCATATTCTTCCTGACCAGCAATAGCTAGAATTATGTATTTGTTAGTCTAATATTCTAACTATGTTTTTGGTTGTGGTTAATCGCTTAAATTTAGTATTATAATATTATAAATAATCATGCAATCACTATAATAATTCCTACTTAAACATAACATTGTCCTAATGTGTAGTAAATGTTATCATATTGGCCACTATGTATATTATTTTGTTTGCCTAACAATTATTTGTATAAAAAAATAAGCAAGATCAAACATGGACATATACAATAAAAAAACTTATGATAGGCCAAAGACGACGTTATCCCACAAGATTTCTTTGAACCGACCATGACATCTTCTTGGCTATGTACTACGAGGTTATGCTACCTCGTTAATAGACGAGGGTCGAGGGGACAACACCCCCTGTGGGGGTTCGAGGGTGAAGCCCCCAAAAGGTATATAGATTTTATAATCTGCTTAGCTTCAGTCAGCTTCTATCAAGGGAAATTGTCATCATATTACAAGTGAAGAAGCCAAGCCATGCCCTCATCCTTTCAAGACTCTGAAGAAGCCTACACCTGTTATAGTATATCTAGAATCTGTAAAATATCTTAGAAATATTTTTAAACACAAGAAATAGATGGCAAAACTGAAAGCTAGGATATAATATATGATCATTTTTGGCCTGCTGAACAGTATACTGGCTGTACACTGGTCCATATTGACGATTTATTGGATTTATATAACAGAAGTTATTTGTCGAGCCAACCGACATACTGGCGGTATATTGGTCCATAGTGGTGGAATATCATTTCATCACAACAAGCAATCAAACTGTCATATTCCAGTACTATTAATGCATCCAACGACTCTTTTCTAGTCGTTACTATTGAAGAACAATATACCAACGATATACTATAGTTTACTGACACTATATTGTGTAAACCCCCTCCCATGAAATTTGGAGCTTATCTAAATATTTATTCATATTTATTTATTTAGTTGGTTGCTCTTATCATTTTTATTCTAGAGTTATGCATATTATCTATAATAGGTTAATTAATTTTTATTATTATCTTTACTGAACAGTTATCCATACCCCATAATTCATGCCAATTGCTTATTTTGCTAAAACAACTAGATACGCACAAGTATATAATTGTTTAGGGCTAAGCTTGTAGTATATATCTATTTATTTATATAGGCCAAGGCTCTATTTACTATTTTTAATACTTTTCCAAGCTCACTAATTTTTTGAGCCCAGATTTGTATTTGAATTCTTAATTAATTCCAAACCGGTCCATTAGCTATCCCTCCTAATCTATTTATCTTCTTTTAGCTAAGTGCATACTCCTATGTAGAAGCATGAAAATAATGTAGGCCGCATAGAGCTCATGCCCCATGAAAGTGAAAGTAGGTCGCAGATGGGTCACATAGAGCCCATGCGGCCCGAACAACCAAGGAGTTGGAAGCCGCATAAGAAGAATCCATGTGACATAAGCAACCGTGAAGTAAGGGGCTACATAAGATCCCCCGACACGACATTCAAAGCCTGTCAGAAATCCTGACTCACCACTCATCACCCAGAGCGCTTCGAGAATCGTGAGAGAGACGCCAACTCATAAAAGACGGAAAGTCACATCATTGCAATAATGACTTCGTTAGAGGTTCCATGACACGTGTTCCCTCATATGCGACATCGAACCTATATGGCCTCGTTATCATGCGGCTAAAGTGTCTATCCAACCAAGGCCAGACGAGAGCTTGCATGCGGTGTCATGACCCGCACCCTGATATTCGGGTACGAGTGCGTGGGTACGTCCAGCCTATGCCGCAACATTGTAGAAGCATAGAAAATACGCATCCATGCATTCAACAACCGTGCATCCCCAAAAAGAAGGCTCAAATCAGGCCGCAGAGTCATTCTGCGGCCCAATAAGGCTATGTCCATGCGTCCCAATCAGCCGAAACAGTTTTGGCCATAGATGGACCTTACATGGCATATATGACACATAATCCTGATAAAAAGTTTTGCCTCAAAAGACGTGAACCTACTAAACGACAGAAATCTCACATCATAACTTTATTTTTCATCTTTTTGTCGGGTGTACTGTGACATGTATACAATACAAACAAGGACTCCATGCATTCCAGACTCCATATGTCCTAGATTCCACGTGGACCAGGTAGTACTCGCCCATGCGTCCCAGACTCCATGCGTTTGTGGCCCACGCATCCCAGATTTCTTGTGTTCCATGCGTCTCTGGCCCTATGCATCCCAAAATCCATACGTCCCAAGCAGTTCTGGCTACATGTGTTTCAGACTCCATAAAGACCAAGTCCAGCCGATACAACTGAAGTTGCCCTCTCCAACCAAGTGTGGGCTACGTGTCACAATTGACCAAGTCATGCACACAAAGAACAAGAATCGCCCAGATCTTCAGCAACAACAAATCCCAACAGAATGTCCACGTGGCAGCTCGCCCTGGACTCAACCCATACTATGTGGCTACAATTTCAACCACATTCTGTTGAAGGAGCCTCCCGCTGCCACCAAACAGAGGCATATGCGGCACCTATAATCCATCAATATGATGGCTATAAATAGGAGCAACTTGGACGTCCCAAAAGTTGACTATTTCTGCTTCATAGAGAGACCATACCCTCCCAGAGAGCTACGTACGTGCACCCAAGCTCAAGAGAGAGAGAGAGAGAGAGAGAGAGAGAGAGAAGAGAAGAGATCACCCCTCACTCACGCGTCGGATCGTCAACGGAGTAAAGGGGCTGCCATAGCGCTCTTTATCCATCGTCACGCCCCAAAATTAAAAATTTGTACTTAGATTGTCTGTCTAGGACCTCTCTGTAGTTTTTTCTGTTTGTTATTAAAGCAATCAATTTTAATGGAGAACAAGGTAGCGACTTTGCTGGGGACCTCCTTCTCCTCTGATGAGAAGGTCGTGACGCAATCCGACATAGCCAAGCTCGATTCAACTCAAAGAATATTGGTGGTCCACTTCGACCAGCAGACTTTCGAGGATATGCTCTCCGGGGACAGCGCGAGTCCTTCTCCGAGGCAAGAAAAGTCCAAGAAGACCCGCAGGACATGGGTAGAGAAGGCCGCTGTGCCTCCCCCAGTAGGGGTGTGCTCCCCGTCTCTCTCTGTTACAAGGACCACGCATGCGGCGCCCACTACTCATGCGGCAACTCCTTCCAACCAGAAGGGTGCTCAGCACCTGAAGGTCCGCAGGACGTGGGTAGCAAATGCCGCTGTGCCTCGCCCAACTGTGAAGCATGCGCTCCCTGTCTCTCTCTGATACTAAAGATGCACAATATGCATCCACTCAGGTTGTCCCTACTCATGCGGTCTCCTTGCCTGAAAAGTAGAATGCTCAGCACCCGAACTCCCAAAAGCTCCGTCTTCGACATAATCTCATCTGGCCGTGCTCCCATGCACCGCATTGAGAAAAACTAGATCATGGACTCTTTGTACTATGTGCCTATAAGTGCGAAGTCAAAAAAGTTTGGAAAAGTACGAGCTCATCAGAGTCAAGCAACTATCCACTCAGCTAACTGTCAACGGGCATCGCTAACATTTATGCGGTCCCCTGGCAGAAAGCTATACAAAACTAGCCCGTACATCCAGCCCGTAGCGGTAGATGGACACGGCCTGTCTCAAAAGTCTTCCGCTGACGATCTGGAGAAAGTTCTTGTACGAACCCCGAGTCAGGGATCAAAGACAACACCCATGCACCCGTGCGCTCGGTCTACCTGTGCTCACGAAAATGGTGTAAAGGTGGGTCAACCCTCTTTTGACTTGTGCAATATGATTAGTCACAAGTGCAAGATAAGGAAGACAACCACGACACATGATGTGTCTTCCCTAAGACACCATTGTGACAAAATTATCGTCAACTGCTGCAACAAAGTAGCAGTACCCATAAGCAGGCAGTTAGTATTCCAACGACTGTATCTGAAGGCACCTCTCCGGTAACAACCCAGAGATCAAGTGCAAATACCCGAGGAGGATGAGATTCCATTCGCCTCATATTATTTTGCTCGGAAAGACCCTTCCACCTTGGGAGGGAAGAAGTCCAGCACCTCCAGTCCGTCAATCTCAACCAGCGCATTGAGAAGACGACTACCAGGAGGACCCGCAGCGGGACCTACGGAAGGTATTTTCCAAGGTACCCGCTCAAATAAAAAACTATCAGCCGCTAGGGGTAGTTCTTCCTCAGGAACCCTGAGGGTTATACGAACTGGGGGTAGTACTCCCTCGGATCTATATAACAACCCGGCATTCCGAGAAGGTGGGGATGCCCAAGAAACGGACTCCGATGTCTCTGAGGGTGGCCAACCTCATCAAGATGACGTTACCTCATACACTGGGGTTAGTATTCCCTTCAAATTCGAGGAAGAGGTGACGCTACCTGAGAACCCCTCCCAACAAGAATCGGAGACGGAAAGCGTGCCGTCCACTGCCCCGTCTATCTCTCCCCATGAGAGGACTACATATATGGCAGGGGACCATCAATAAGGCCCCAGCGACCGATAATGCCTCGAGACTCTCGAGGATATGATGCAGATAGTGAGCTCATCGATGTAATCCCTAACCCAGGCAATGCTAGAGATTAAAATGAACATGGCTTCCCAACCAGCAAGAGCTTCTGGACAAGCAAGCTTGGACCCTGGGACTAACGCGGACTCTGATGCAACCGCTCCGCCCATAGTTGAAAATCACCCTCTGCCTGGTTCATCTGCCCCTTCCGCGGGAGACAATGTAAGCCCCCTGATTTTTCAAGAAATTTTAAATTAGATTTTTCATAATTTTTCTAGAAATTTTAGGAATTTTCTGTAATTAAAACCTAGGCCTTTGGTAATGAAATAATTTTTAATTGCTATTAATTAATATTAAAATATTATGGAAATAATATTTTATGGTGTAAAATAGAAAAATGGACATAGGGTAATTTTTGGTGAATTTATTTGACTTCGAAAACGCATTTTAGGACCTATAAACTATTGGCTAATTAAACCGAACCAAACCCAAACCCAAATCTGAACCGAACCCAATCTGGCTGAACCAACCGCATATTGGGTCGGGTCGGGTCGGATCCGAGCCAAACCCGACTCGGACCCGAAACCCAAGTGGAATCCTAGCCTCCGCCGGATTTACTGTGCGCAGCCTATAAAATCTTCTCGATTTTCGCGCCCAGACTCGGAACCCTAGCCGCACCCCGCCGTCATCATCTCCGCACAGCCACTCTTCCCTGCTCAACTCCACCGTCGACCACAGATCGACGCCGCTGTGGCCCCCTCCTCTCCTCACGACCCTGACGTTCCTCCTCTACCCCGTTTCTCATCATCCCCCTCTTCCTCCGCCTCAAGCCCAGCCCGACTTCCCTTCTCCGATAACCGCCACGAGCACAGAGGCCCCGCGTGATCCCCGACTCCGAACCGTCTGCGCCCGGCTGCCCCGTCTCCACAGCACCGATGAACCCCCTTCGCCCGGCCGCCCCGTCCCCACAGCGCCGACGAACCCCCTTCGCCCGGCTGCCCCATCCCCACAGCGCCGCAGAACCCCTCGACTTCACCATGAGTCATCACGACCCTGTCGCAGCCACCAGTTTTGTCTCGCCGGCCTCCGCCCAGCCCCGCACAGTCTCTACAACCCGTAGCCCTAGCCCCAATACAGCGGACACGGACACGGCAGCTCTTAGGCAGGACACGGTTGAACTAGGGCACGAAATAGTCACCGGACATTGGAATTCATACTTCTCGGAGCCCTGTTCAGGTATTGTTTTCTCTTGCCTCGTAAACCCATTTTCATTTCCGTTAGTTGCTACGCGTAGACTGTATAACCCTCTCGGTGCCCGTACAACCCGCTCGGTGCATCGCGTCCTGTGGTGATCGCACACCGCGATCCAAAAATAGGAAAAATAATACCCTATTTTACCCCGGAACTGAGTATGCCCCGCCAAACGGGACGACTTGGTCGTACGCGGTCTTTACCGAAACGTGCGCGTCGTTGATACGGATATGTGGGATTTCACAGAAGTTGATTTGGATGTGCATGCACACCGGAATCAACGCGTATCCGCGGATAACGCCCCGTATCCGTCCTTTCTGGAATACGCTGTAACTTTGTGTACACACGTCGGATCGAAACAAAACTTGTGCCATCAGACTCGTAGCGATACGCTGGTCCTATGACCCAAGTTTGGTTCAATTCTGAGAACGTTGACAAAATCACGTATTGTGGGCCCCACAGGCTCCACTTGACGGGCGATTTTGTGATCGGCTCATCGGAATCCAATTCTGGAAGTTCCGTTGGGTTCGTATCATCGTTCCTGGCTTGTCAACACTGAGTTTGAGAAATTTGGAGACCTTTGACCCTGACACGCTCTTCGGTGCAAAGTGGCCCACGTGTGGACCCCGCTTTGACCCAGAACTGTCGTTTTTACCCCTGTGTCTAAATTGGACATAAGGACAGGCGTTTCTAGCTATTTGATATTTTTTGAAACTAATGGTGATGTTTATTTCAGCAACCGGAGTAGTACCTGCAAATCATACTGAGACTAGAGCTACAGTTGGAGCCAGAACCCCAGGCAAGTGTACCTTGCCAAACTCTGCAGTATTGTTATATATTTTCCTTGCTTCATTATATTGCTGTGCATGCTTAACCTAGGACCGTGTGATGTACTTAGCGTCTGATTATTAGTCGGGTGCCAACACTGTACGCGGTGTTGGGTACGGTCATCTAGAGATGGACATTCGTGACACTTTATATTCTCGTACTTGTCTTACCAAGTACACTATGACCCAGGATATTTGACACTATTCATGAGACAGGATTTTTTCGAGATATTCGTAGTAATTCTGTATAGGATACAGGTTTATGACATAGACATTATATTCCTAGACATTATATGACTTGCTGCATTAGTATTGATCCTGCGTATCATGGACATGAGACGTGTGATTACACTGGGTGGGGAGAGACACACAGGCTACATGCTAATTATATATATATATATATATATAATCCATAGTAAACACATAGTAAAACATATAGTAGACTCCTCTACCGGCTCCCAGACACAGAGCTTGTAGTGGTCTCAGCCTGAGTACTCGTGATGCTCTCACTTGCATTTTCACATAGATGGTAAAATACTTACCCTATTTATTCCATTATCTGCTGTACTGCATTTATTTTGGCATGAGCTTTCTTGTACCTTGCTATGTCCCCTGAGGATCTGGATCCGGATTATGTCCCCAGGATTAGCTGACGAGATATATCCCGAGGTGTACGGGACCGGAGCATTAGCATTAGCAGGAGCAGGTGCACACCTTGGAGCAGAACCAGGATTTGAGGACAAGATTATACCAGAGGACTTCTCCTGAGTATTGGCTTGAGATACTCATTTATTTATTTCTCTAGTTATTTTATTTCCAGTCTATTTTATTTGATGTACTAGACTTATTCTCGGATTATTCTCCGAGACACTTTTATTGAGATTTGTTAGTTTCTTTTATGCTCATTATTCTGGCATTAGATCTGTGTTTTATCTGTTATGGATGAGATTAGTATAGATGGTGACTTGCATCATTGGACCTACTCATTGATATATTATAGCTTAAGCATGCCCCGATGGATCCATTAAATTGGGTTTGTCCATCGGTGTGTGCTGCTGGCCATTATCACGCATCTGGTCCCTCGATATTTTGGGACTGGGGCGTGACATAGTTTTTGTGGTGGCCCATACAGGTCAACGACTAAATTGTTCGGTTTTAACTTAGGGACCGAGCAAGCCTGCAATAAGAATAGGATAAATTTTTAGGATCTCATCCACTGCTTGAAAACGTTCTTGATATCTATATCATATTCGAATTAAATTTTCTTGCATCATGCCTTGATTCCTGTGCGCCTCTTATAGTTTATTTTTGATGTAGAGTAATGGATTCAAGAGCAAACGACGAAATTCTAGCGAACACAACAATAGGTGCTGTAGCCACCTACGGAGAAGATGAAGTGGCACCATTGAGTGGAGATCCCTCTACTCACCAGTGCAGCCAAGCAGATCAGTATGCTTCTAGATTTCGGCGTGACGACATCCCACCGCCTCCGCAGTTCGTTCCACCAATGCCTGTATTCCTACCAGGACAGCCTATGGACGGGCAGCAGATGTTCCAAATGATCTACGCAATGATGCAAGCCCAACATCATATTTATCAAGAAGCTTAGCGTCGTGAAGCAGATTACTTAAGGAACAGCATAGTAAATGCACTGGAGCAGGCCAACCTACCAACTCGACGGCAATCGACGGGCTCTATCACCAACTTCCGCCAGCTGAAGCCCCATACCTTCTCAGGCAAGGAGGAGCCCACAGAAGTTCATGAGTGGCTCACTAACACTCAACATCAATTAGAAGCAGCTGAGCTTCCAAGGGAACGTTGGATGACTACCGTCAGAATGCAATTGACAGATAATGCACATCACTGGTGGCTATCCGAGGAGATCCGACTCGGACCAGACCGAGTCACCTGGGAGGAGTTCTCCAAACTCTTTCAGGAAATGTACATTCCAGCTATCGCTCAATCAGAACTCAGAGATAAGTTCAACTGCCTTATCCAAGGCAATATGACAGTGGAAGAGTACAACGCGAAATTTATTCGTCTGAGTCGCTTCGCCCCTACCTTGATTCCGACAGAAGAAGAGAAGGCTGAGAAGTTCTTCGACGGACTGAACCTCGAGCTACAGCGACTGATCGGATCCGTTGCACCTACTTCTTACTCGGACGTTCTTGCAGCAAACCGATGCATAGAGCGCGTCACCAGGAGAGAGACCAGTCTGAAACAATCTTCCACATCAGTCAGAGCACCACAAGAAGAAGCCGCAAAGAGACCTCACATGCACCAGCCAACCAGAGCCTCTCCGCAGATACTACCTACATGTCAATACTGTGGCAAGGTAGGCCATATTGAGAGGGACTACAAACGCAAGTTTGGATTATGCTTGATTTGCGGAACCAATCAACACTTAGCCAAAGATTGTCCTTATCATCGAGAGAGAGAGAGAGCACTAATAACAAACAGGCAAGCCCTACCAGCACCAAGAGGGTATCAAATAAGGCCACCCTTGGCACCACAAGCAGCACTCTTCCAGCAGGCCCAGCAGCAGCAGAGGAATCCACCTCAAGGATGCGGACAAGCTTTCGCGATGACTTCGGAGGACGCACAGATTCATGGAGTAGCTAATGCGCGTAAGTTTTTCTAATTAATTGCTTCTAGATTTGCTTTAGTTTTTGCATGTTGGTTCGTGACCCTAGCCTTAACCTAGTAATGTTGAATTTGCTAATAACCTAGTATGCTTTTATAATTGATAACTTAGTATGTTCTTAAGTGATAACCTAGTTTTCTAAACTGTAGATTTCTAGATTTCCTTTATCCGGGAAATTACATAACTTTAATGCTTAGGAAAATGATTTTTTTCTATGTATTATTCTTACACTCTCATCCTTGAATCTCCTTGATCGTGATATGCTTCAATCAATATTTGTAATCGTGTCATCTCTGTTGACCGGTTATTCTTTTGATTGCGAGGATGCAATCCTCTTAAGGGGGTAGATTGTAAGCCCCCTGATTTTTTAAGAAATTTTAAATTAGATTTTTCATAATTTTTCTGGAATTTTTAGGAATTTTTTGTAATTAAAACCTAGGCCTTTGGTAATAAAATAATTTTTAATTGCTCTTAATTAATATTAAAATATTATAAAAATAATATTTTATGGTTTAAAATGGAAAACCGGACATAGGGTAATTTTCGGTGAATTTATTTGACTCCGGAAATGCGTTTTAGGACCTATAAACTATTGGCTAATTAAACTGAACCAAACCCAAACCCAAATCTGAACCGAACCCAATCTGGCTGAACTAACCGCATATTGAGTCGGGTCGGGTCGGATCCGAGCCAAACCCGAAACCCAAGTGGAACCCTAGCCTCCGCCGGATTTACTGTGCGCAGCCTATAAAATCTCCTCGATTTTCGTGCCCAGACTCGGAACCCTAGTCGCACCCCGCCGTCATCATCTCCGCACAGCCACTCTTCCCTGCTCAACTCCGCCGTCGACCACTGATCAACGTCGCTGCGGCCCCCTCCTCTCCTCATGACCCCGACGTTCCTCCTCCGCCCCGTTCCTCATCATCCCCCTCTTCCTCCGCCTCAAGCCCAGCCCGACTTCCCTTCTCCGATAACCGCCACGAGCACAGCGGCCCAGCATGATCCCCGACTCCGAACCCCCTGTGCCCGGCTGCCCCGTCTGCAAGCGCCGACGAACCCCCTTCGCCCGGCCGCCCTGTCCCCACAGCGCCGACGAACCCCCTTCGCCCGGCCGCCCCGTCCCCATAGCGCCGCAGAACCCCTCGACTTCACCACGAGTCATCACGACCCCGCCGCAGCCACCAGTTCTGCCTTGCCGGCCTTCGCCCAGCCCCGCACAGTCTCTACGACCCATAGCCCTAGCCCTAACACAGCGGACACAGACACGGTAGCTCTTAGGCAGGACACGGCTGAACCAGGGCACGAAACAGTCACCGGATATTGGAATTCATACTTCTCGGAGCCCTGTTCAGGTATTGTTTTCTCTCGCCTCGTAAACCCATTTTTATTTCCGTCAGTTGCTATGCATAGACTGTATAACCCTCTCGGTGCCCGTGTAACCCGCTTGGTGCATCGCGCCCTGTGGTGATCGCACACCGCGATCCAAAAATAGGAAAAACAATGCCCTGTTTTACCCCGGAACTGAGTACGCCCCGCCAAACGGGATGACTTGGTCGCACGTGGTCTTTACCGAAATGTGCGCGTCGTTGATACGGACATGTGGGATTTCGCAGAAGTTAATTTGGATGTGCGTGCACACCGGAGTCAACGCGTATCCGCGGACAACGCCCCGTATCCGTCCTTTCTGGAATACGCTGTAACTTTGTGTACACATGTCAGATAGAAACAAAACTTGCGCCATCGGACTCGTAGCGATACGCTGGTACTGTGATCCAAGTTTGGTTCGATTCTGAGAACGTTGACAAAATCGCGTATCGTGGGCCCCACAGGCTCCACTTGACTGGCGATTTTGTGATCGGCTCATCGGAATCCAATTCTGAAAGTTCTGTTGGGTTCGTATCATCGTTCCTGGCTTGTCGACACTGAGTTTGAGGAATTTAGAGACTTTTGACCCTGACACATTTTTCGGTGTAAAGTGGCCCACGTGTGGACCGCGCTTTGACCGAGAACTGTCATTTTTGCCCCTGTGTCCAAATTGGACATAAGGACAGGCATTTCTAGCTATTTGATATTTTCTGAAACTAATGGTGATGTTTATTTCAGCAACCGGAGTAGTACCTGCAAATCATACTGAGACTAGAGCTACAGTTGGAGCCAGAACCCCAGGTAAGTGTACCTTGCCAAACTCTGCAGTATTGTTATATTTTTTCCTTGCTTCATTATATTGCTGTTCATGCTTAACCTAGGACCGTGTGACATACTTAGCGTCCAATTATTACTCGGGTGCCAATACTGTATGCGGTGTTGGGTACGGTCATCTCGAGATGGACATTCGTGACACTTTATATTCTCGTACTTGTCTTACCAAGTACACTATGACCCAGGACACTTGACACTATTCATGAGACAGGATTTTCTCGAGATATTCGTGGTAATTCTGTATAGGATACAGGTTTATGACATAGATATTATATTCCTAGACATTATATGACTTGCTGCATTAGTATTGATCCTGCATGTCATGGACATGAGACGTGTGATTACATTGGATGGAGAGAGACACACAGGCTACAGGCTGATTTATATATATATATATAATCTATAGTAAACACATAGTAAAACATATAGTGTACTCCGCTACCGGCTCCCAGACACAGAGCTTGTAGTGGTCTCAGCCTGAGTACTCGTGATGCTCTCACTTGCATTTTCACATAGATGGTTACATACTTACCCTATTTATTCCATTATCTGCTGTACTGCATTTATTTTGGCATGAGCTTTCTTGTACCTTACTATGTCCCCTGAGGACCTAGATCCGGATTATGTCCCCAGGATTAGCTGACGAGATCTATCCCGAGGTGTACGGGACCGGAGCATTAGCATTAGCAGGAGCAGGTGCACACCTTGGAGCAGAACCAGGATTTGAGGACGAGATTATACCAGAGGACTTCTCCTGAGTATTGGCTTGAGATACTCATTTATTTCTATCTCTAGTTATTTTATTTCTAGTCTATTTCATTTGATGTACTTGACTTATTCTCGGATTATTCTCCGAGACACTTTTTTGAGATTTGTTAGTTTCTTTTATGCTCATTATTCTGGCATTGGATCTGTGCTTTATCTATTGTGGATGAGATTAGTATAGATGGTGACTTGCATCATTGGACCTACTCATTGATATATTACAGCTTAAGCATGCCCCGATGGATCCATTAAATTGGGTTTGTCCATCGGTGTGTGCTGCTGGCCATTATCACGCGTCTGGTCCCTCGGTATTTTGAGACTGGGGCGTGACAGACAAAGCCAAAGAAGCAATAAGGGAAATATAAAAACTCTGAGCTTGCCTAGATTCTATGGGAAGCCAAGATTCACTGTGCGAGCTCAGGATACGACAACCGTACCCCCGCAAGTGGAGGGATGTTCCATACCCTTCAAAGTACAAGCCCTTCAACCTGAACCCATTCGACGGAAAGAATTCTCCCTGTCAATATATGGGCTATTTTGAGACTGCAACATGGCACCTACCTCATAGTGACACACTCCTCACCAAGCTCTTTGTGGGGGCATTGTTCGGGGTCACATTCGACTGGTTTTGCAGCCTACAAGACAACTGTATCTCGTTGTTTGATGACTTCAAGAGTCTTTTCCTCAAAAGATTCTATGACGGAGGAAGCGACATGACGATGTCTTCCTTGATGGATGTCACCCAAGGGGAAAGGGAACTCGCCTGAAATTATATCGAGCGTTTTTGCCAAGCAGCACTGTGGTTGCCTCCAGGCAATCCTGAGTCCACACTCATGGACATGTGCCACAGGAACCTATTTTCGGTAGTCAGCCTCTGGATGGACGACAGTCAAAGACTGGACATCATTCATCATCAATGTTGTCAGTACTGAAAAAAAGGTCAAGGATACCCGGCTACTGGGAATTCAGATCCCTATCACCGATGGCAGGGGAAAATGGTCTAACAATAACAACAGCGGCAATAACAGCCACGATAGAAAAGAGAAGTAGGCCCTAGTGGCCAACTTAACCAAGAAGTCCAAGCAAAATCCGGTTGAGGTTCCCCGACGCCAAATGCCCATCTTCGACGTATTGATGAAGGGTGGTAAGCTTTGGCTCCCCGATAAAAAATGTCCTATAGAGGTAGCCGAGATGAACAATCCAAAATACTTCCCCTACTATCGCTACTTCCACCATGCGATAAAAGACTGCTATACCCTCAAGCGGTACCTTCAGCATTTGCTTGACCCCAAGGCCCTCACCTTGGATATTGATGACAGACAGTTACTACAAACATAGTGTCCCTCTACTTTGGCAACTTTCCAACGACGGAGGCCCAAGACGGAGTAATCTCGATCCCCCGGGCAATGATGGAGGTCGTCAACCTTCCGCCGGCTCATAACCAAACGGCCGGGCTGATACCTCTTACCACGCTACATGGGAAGGTCATGTGGGTTTACCCCGATCTTGATTCAGAATTGATGCACCAGACAACACTGTCTTCAACCAAGACTAAGGGCAAGAAATCTAAACCATGCTATACGGTTTTCTCCATCTGAGGAAGCTATAGCAGGAACAACAAGGTCAGGCCTAGCATACCAATAAGAGTACTACATCCCTAATGATGGTGCACTTCCCACAGTTGTACCAGCAATATCAGATCCGGGTCCATCCCAGCCTCCAGCAGCGGATACGTTTAAGCTGAAAGACACTCGCTTTGACAAGCCGCTGCGTAAAGACTCAGCTCAGGGGTTGGAAAATCCCTAAACTTTGATATCTTGGCCCAGCTTGCCAACACTCCAGCGAAGTTGTCTCTATTCGAGCTTCTCCGACTCTCTAAAGACACTCTGGCCGCTCTTAGTGAGGCATTTATTTGGCGCAGGTCAAGCCGTTAGCTGAAGATCCTGCTGCTTGCCCCCACTGCAATAATATCATGGAGGCGATAACCAGTATCACATTCTCGCAACGGGATATGTTATTGAAGAATAACCGGCACTACCAGAAAAAGTCAAATTAGCGATGTTTAAAAACGTCACTAAATGACCAAAAAATGTCGCTAATCATATTTAGCGACGTAATTAGCGACATTTTAAAGAAGTTGGAACAAAGCAAGTCGCTAAAAGAAAAAACGTCGCTAAACGTCGCTATGCCGACGTTTTTTAGCGACTTAAATGTGTCGCTAAAATTAGCAACGTTTAGCGACGCAGCGTCACTAATTAGCGACGTTAATTAACGTCGCTAAATGTCGCTAATTAGTGACTTATATAGCGACGTTACAGCGACGTCTTTAATGACCTGGCAATACTGCCATGTCAACAATTTGCGACGTACAGCGACGTTTTTAGCGACATGTTTAGCGACGTCATTAGCAACATTTATTAACGTCGCTAATTAGCGACGTATTTAGTGACGTGTATACACGTCGCTAAACATTGCTAAACGTCGCTAAAAATGTCGCTAATTTTACAAAAAAAATAAAAAAAAGAATACTGAATTATTTTCAAACTATTATTCCTGCAGTTTATTAAATCACAATATGTACAAATAGACCCGGAGCAACCCTCCGTTGAATTTTTGGGTTTGCCAACCCCCTTAGGTTGAACACTCAACACCGATAAAATACCTATTTAATATGAATAATATAATAAAATTTGAAGAAAAGAAAGCATCTGGCAAATCTTATCGTAAAGAATACGACAAATATATATCCATACAATCTCATCCTAAATAATACAAAAAATACAAATATCCAGCAACTAGCTATTCTACTGCGGATCTGCAGGAGGCTGACCACCGGTGTGTATGAAGGATAAGAACAACTCATACTGGTCCCGTGGAATCAACACCGATGTCGATGGAGAAGGCAGTGACGTCGGTGAAGTCTGTGTCGATGTAGGCACACCAGAAGGCCGTACCCGCTCCAAGTCTGTGAGTCGCTGGTTGTAAGAATCCATGGTAGATAATAGCCTCATAATGCTATAAACTATTGAATCCTGCATCATTGTCAGCCTCTCTCCCATCGATAGCTGTGATGCCTGCAGCTCCATGATGTTGCGGTTTGTCGAGGCTCTAATATCATTTGTCAAATCCTGGAGCTTCGTGATGCTGCGGTCGAGCATATCGAATCGTGCGATGAGCGTCGGATCGTCCGCCTACGGCTGGGACCGGGGCTGCTCCTCCATCCTTCGTAGCAACTCGTCACGGAGAGACGCAATCTGACGGTCAACGACCTCCTGGACTCTGACCGACGACTGCGAGGGCTATGTGGAATACGCAGCTGTTGGGGAGGCCCTAGATGACTGCGTCGCAACCAGGGCACCATAGGATCCCGTATCGTAGTACGTACCCCTCTGGAGACCACCAGTTGCGGTCACCCACAGGTCATCTACCGACGGAGCTGGAGCGGGCTGCGAGAAAGTACCAGCCTCTCCAGCTGTAGGTGCACTAGCAGTCGCCCGCTCACGCAGCCTAAGATACTCGGCCTAGAAAGGTTTGGAAACTCGATAATTGCCTAAGTTATATTAAAATTAACACAAAGTAAAGTAATACTTACATAGGTCTGCGAGGCCCTCTCATTAATGAGATTTCCGTCCTTGTGATGGGTGGCCAAGAAGATGGTCACCATGTTTGCATCCTCACCCCTCTGTACCTGTTAAAAATATATTATTTAGTACTAAACTTAAAGTCCGAATGGGGTAAAACCGTCAGAGGAGAGCCCGAAAGTCCGAATGGGATAAAATCGTCAGAGGAGAGCCCAATCTGATATTATGCGGATCTTCGGCAAAATATGGATACTCTCGATCAAAGTGCTTCCATGCTTCTCTATCGGATGGATGATCCAATACTCCTTCGATCTGTTTTCGCCTGTGCCAATTCATGTTTTCTGCAGTCTCCTTAACCATAAACAATCGCTGCAACCGCGGTGTCAAAGGCAAGTAGTGCATCGAATCGGTAGGCTTCCTTGCACCGACAGACTTTCCTCTAACAGTGGTCTTGTAGCGATCAGCACCACAGAATCTGCATACATCTTCATCCTTGTCGTCTTTGTAGTACAACATGTACCTGTTGCGACATGTATCAATTTTTTCGTATCCCATCCAAAGCGATATCACCATCCTCTTAGATCGATAGAAGTCTTTAGGCAACTTTGCACCATCGGGCAAGATCTCTATAATCAAATCGATCAGTCGATTATAACATTTTTGCGATATGTTAAAATTGTACTTGATGCTCAATAATCTTATAACCACCTCCAACGGTGAATGATCCTCACAACCAGGATATAGTGGAGTCCTTGCATTCTTCAGCAACTCCATAAACTTTGCAACATCAACATTCGGTGCCTCCTCACCTGTATCATAATTGTCTGGATTGTAACTAGGTCCCGCTGTATCATAATTGTTCGGATTGAAACTAGGTCCCGTCGCATCATAAACCATGTTCACCCACCAGTCATCGTAAGTATCGTAGTCGTGGACATCCATATACGGCTCCACATAATGCTCCGACTCCGATGCTAGAGACACAAGTTCTCCGTGCGCGGTCCATTAATAGTAATTCGGCATGAAGCCCTTCGAGTACAAATGATATGTGACTTCCACTTCTGGACGATATTTCCTATTATGATATCTCACACACGGACACTTAATTTTGGTACCGTCCATGTACTGAGGGAACGCCTTAGCGAACTGCAGGAACTGCTGTACACCCTCAATAAATTCATTTCGCACACCGCACATGTCATCAGGATGGCGGTTGTACATCCATGAACGATGACGCAGATAGTAATTCATATCCATTTCTGATACTTCTGCAAAAATGACAGTATATATCATATAAATCATTACATACAGTGGTTTATCACCTAACTTCATAACTTAATCGTACTATAAAAATCATAACTGATATAATACATACTTTCACTTATCAAAACTACAGCTGCCCCCAACCCCATAGCACTATGAACTGCACTATAAGTGTGCAGTCAACACACTACAGATAGTGTGCCATACTACAGAACTGCAGCTGCCCCCAACCACACTACTAGCTCACTGACTTACCTCAGCATGCTCCAATGCACATTGGGCTGATGTGCCTCAAGTCTCCCCCTGCTCACTGCTAGTAAGCAGTGCTCACTGCTGCTGTTACCTCTACTTGCCATGCTTACATGTGTATCTCAATCTATGTGCTTGTGGGCACTCAAGCCCCTCACATATTCACCATTGCACATCTAAAACCCAACTTAAGTCACGCGCGCTCACTGATACACTTGTATCAGTATAGACCATCTTCTCACTCATTTGCTGCTAACATAGGATACCACTATGATACCCTCAACTTTGATATACCCTCCCTGCATACTTTAATAACACTCTCATACATACTCTAACCAATCCAATTACCAATAATTCATGATCCGGCTTCCTATCATATTGAACGTTCAACCAAAAAATGAGATACAATCTAGCAGTGCAGTACAGTGCCGTGTCGTGCCTTGTCTTGGAGCAATCAGAGATTCAAATAGAGATTATTTCTACCTTTTCATTTTGAACAATCATAACTTACTCTTGGAGCTTTATTTGTCGTGATGTTAATTTCTTGATAGTTCTTTCTAATGATGTGATGATGTAGGTGGTCACAAATAGCAACACACCTACCAGGAAGGACCGACAATGAAATAAAGAACCACTGGAACTCCTACATCAAGAAGAAAGCAAATCCTTATTCATCCTCCAATTCTCAAGACTCGAGTACCAACCATGTCCTCGTCGACACCGTCATCGCACATGAATCACCATCGCTCGTCGACTCGGGCCAGTCAGCCCTAACCCTAACCCTAACCCTAACCCCATATTAAAAAACCTAACCCTAACCCTAACCCCATGTCAAAAAACCTAACCCTAACCCTAACTCTAGGTCCTGATCAGTGTCTGTGTCAGTGTGTGTGCCGTGTCTGTATCAGTGTCTGTGTGTATGTGTCGTATCTGTATCAGTGTCATATGTATCCTGTGTGTGTGTGTGTATGTGTGTGTGAGAGAGAGAGAGAGAGAGAGAGAGTTAGGGTTTACCTAGAGCTCGAGGAGGAGGAGGGGGATGCCAGAGTAGCTGCGGTGGAGAGTCGACGGAGCGGGGGGGAGCGGAGGAAATTTTTTTGTTTTTGAAATTTTGATAGATGGGGAAAAACGAAACCGAGCCCTAATTAACCAAATTTTAGCGACGTTTAGCGACGTCCAATAAAAACGTCGCTAAATTAAATTTTAGCGACGTCAAGGACGTCGCTAAACACGTTGCTAAATATTTTTAATATAAACATCGCTATATACGTCGCTAAACGTCGCTAACTTAGACATATTAGCGACGTTTATGGACCTTAATTGAACTTATAGCGACTTATCTTTTAAAATCTTAATAAAAGTCGCTAAACATCGCTAAATATCGCCATTTAGCGACGTCTAGCGACATTTTTATATGGAGTCGCTAATTTATATATTATTAGCGACGTTTCTTTTAACGTCGCTAAAATATGTCGCTAATCCCACTTTTTCTAGTAGTACGGCACGATCGTCCTTTGTATTACACATGGTATAATGGTGCCATTAAGGTGGACCAGATGCACATCGACCGCAGTTCATCGATCAGCATCATCCCGCGGAGTCTGCTTCATACCGTTCCGATGCATCGCCTGGCATCCACCAATAATGCCATCACTAGCTTCAACACAAGAATGAGCTACCCTCTAGGCAAGATTCGCCTGAAAATCCAGATCGACGACTTAAAAACGGAGGTCACCTGCTACTTCATTGATGTAGATGTATCCTATAACATCTTGCTCGGTCGTCCATGGATACATGAACATAGGATCGTGCCGTCAACCCTGTACCAGTGCCTAAAGTACGTCAACGAACATGGCACGGTCAAAACGGAGTTTGCTGACATCGACCCATTCAAAGGGATCGAAGCCTACTACTCCGACTCGATCCTTTACAAACAAGTCTACCAAAATAAAGGTAGCAATGATGCCGATGATGAGGTAGAGGGTGGGGCAACACTAGAAGATCCCTTAAGATTTTGTTTAAAGGCACGCGCTCCTAACACAACCGCTCCTCTCATCGTAAACTATGCAGGAAAGCACCCGAATCGCTGGCCGTTCGCCTTTATAGGACGGATCGACCAGCAAAGGGATATTCGGCACCATCCGACATATCTGAACCTCTGGTAGTAAAGCTGTGCAGGAAACCTATAAAGTCGTCGCTCGCACTGGGGGTAGATCTCGAGAAAGACATGCTGGAGGAGTAGGTAGCTTCTCATGCTAGCGTCCCTTCTCTTGACGATATAATTCTGGAAGACGAGATATCCTATTTTATCAATAAAGGGCTATCTTTGAACTACTCCAAAGTTGCACACATAATCACACTATATTCCATGGAGAACGGTCTAGGCCTGCGCCTGCAGACACAGATAACTACCACCTATGTTATAAACCGAATCCTCCCTAGCCAAGGTTCCCACTTCACGGTTCCAGCAAGGGAAATGGGAGACAAACTCATCATCTTCGGCAAGGTTGAAGACCCCCGATCCTTTATCCATATGGAACAACAGTCAGAACCCGATATCGGCAAAATACAACTCTACCGGTTCAGTGGTCAAGCCAAACACCTTATCCATAAGATGGGCTATGATATTAAAAGAAACCAAGGTCTGAATTATGGCAAAGGTCGACGACTACCCGTACGCCTCGCCGCTCTGTCAGGAAAGTCCGAGGACTACTACCAAAAGACCAAGCATGGCTTATAGTATGTTACACCTCCCACAACCCTCTAAGGCTCGGATCAAGAAGATCAGTTACACTCTCACTCTTCAGAGTCTTCCTCTTGGGACTCCGATGTGAGAGATACTCAAGCAAACATTGTTTGCCAACATGGTGTCAACTGACTCAGAGGAAGATGACGAAGATCTACTAGAACTCTTTGAAGTAGAACCATGGGCCCAATGCCTAGACGCACAATGGGAGATGAGGTTTGAACAAAGAGAACATCCTACCAAGGACAAAGTCGTACAAGTCAATATGGGCGACGAATCCTCCCCCAAACCTATCTTCATTAGCAAGAGTCTGACTAATAATGAACAAGGACCCCTGTTACAGCTCGTAAGGGAATACATTAATTTCTTTGCCTGGAGCTACGAAGACATGCTAGGACTGGACCCCCAAATCATGGTCCATAAGCTTAATATCTTGTCGAACGCTAAGCCTGTCAAGCAACATCAACAAAAGTTTTGGCCAGACATAATGAACGCCATTTAAGACAAAGTCAACAAACTAATAGCTAGTGGCTTCGTCTGTGAAGAACAACATCTAGACTTGGTAGCTAACATCGTACCCGTCGTCAAAATGAACGGAAAGATTTAGATATGCATTAAATTTCGTGATCTAAATGCGGCTTGCCCTAAAGATGAATTCTCTTTTTTGATCACCGACATAATGATCGATAACACTTACGACTTTGAGAACATGTCCTTAATGGACGAATTCTCAGGCTAAAATCAGATCAAGAGGTCTCTTGACGATCAAAAGCATACATCATTCCGAACACCGATAGGAGTGTACTGCTACACAGTCATGCCCTTCGGTTTGAAGAATGCAGGTACTACAAACCAATGAGCTATGAGCACCATCTTCTGTGAGCATCTATGTAAGACGGTCGAGTGTTACGTCGATGACATCATCGTCAAAAGTTGCTCCAAAGGTGATCATCTCAGGGACTTGAAGAATGTGTTCGACCTCATGCGTACGCACCAGCTCAAGATAAACCCTACCAAATCTTTCATGGGAGTCTCCAGCGACAAATTCCTGGCTTTATCATCACTTCTCAGGATATTCAAATAGATCCCAACAAAACTAAAGCAATCCATGAGATGAACCCGCCGAAGAACGTCCGGGAACTCCTCGGCTTCCAAGGAAGACTTGCATACATCATGAGGTTTATATCAAACCTCTCTGGGTGTTGTTGATCTTTCACCCAGCTCATGAAGAAAGGTGTCTCCTTTGTCTGGAATGAAGAATGCCAGTGCACCTTCGATGACATCAAGGAATACCTATCAAACCCTCCAGTACTGGTCGCCCCAGTCGTAAGGAAGCCTTTCCTGCTCTATGTGAGTATGGACTACTCCCTCGGTGCTATATTAGCCCAAAATACTGATGCAGGCCACGAGCCATATATTATTTTAGCCGGATGATGGTTGGCGTGGAGCACAGGTACACCCCAGTTGAGAAGGAATGTCTTGCTCTTGTATTCGCTATCCAGAAGACTTAGCACTACGTGGCTGGACAAACTATTCATGTGATCTCATGAGTCAATTCTCTGAGAGTCCTCATAACCAAACTAGGGGCGCTCAGTTCCTGTTTGGCTACCTGGGCAATACTCTGTCTCTATACGATATTGTATTTGTTCCACAGAAAGCCGTCAAGGGTCAAGGGTCAAGGGTCAAGTACTGGCCGACTTTCTGGTATTCTATCCGGTGCCAGAAATCTTGAAACTCTACGATGAGATTCCAGACGAAGTGGAAGACTCAAACTTGATTTTATGAGAAGCCGTTTGGCGAATGTTCATCAACGGAGCTTCGAGAACAGGGCCTAAAGGCAACATCGTCACGGGAGTCAGGATATTGTTAATCTCTCTATATGATCTGGTTATCAACCGTGCTTACTCCCTCACTGAGCCATGCTCCAATAATGTGGCAGAGTACAACGCTCTCATCATTGGACTTCAACTTGCCAAACAAGTAGGAGTTTACCACCTAGAAGCATATGGCGATTCTAAATTGATAATCAACCAAGTCCAGGGTGAGTACAAAGTTCGGTACAAAGACCTGATTCCTTACCATAAAGCCGCGTTTGGCATCATCTCGACCTTCGAGGGATTCTTCATTGAGCACGTACCTCGGCTACAAAATATCGAGGAAGACGTCCTAGTCGAACTAACAGTCCCTCTAGCTATTCCAGCCAATACCCATGAACTGACCACTGTGGTCGGTCAGGAGCTGTTCTGCCCAAAAAACAATCTCACTCTGTATCGGAGCTACTCAGTAGAGATGAGCACTGACTCTTAAGATTGGAGACTTTCATTCATCGACTAAGCAGTCTATAAAATTCTTCCCGAGAACCCAAATGAAGCCACTTCCATCAAAAGATGTTCCCTACGGTTCTACTATGACACGGCTACTAAGATGCTATATCGCCGCTCATACGATAATCTTCTGCTAAGATGCCTATCGAATATAGAAGCCAAACATGCACTTCGAAAAGCCCATGATGGCATCTACAGTGCCCACAAACCCAGTCCAAAGTTGCAGGACCGTCTTCGGCATTTGGGATACTATTGGCCCACAATGGTAGCGGATGCCGTCGACTATGCAAGGAAGTGCCAAGCACGACAAATCTATACAGACTTTATCCACCAACCCTCGGAGTTCCTACACCCGACTGTTGCGTCCTGGCCATTCGAAGCCTGGGATATAGATATCGTTGGGCCGATTAGTCCACCTTCATCCAAAGGATATTGGTTCATCCTCGCCATCACCGACTACTTCTCCAAGTGTAAAAAAGCTATACCACTCGCAAAAGTTAAGAAGTCCAATGTGATCAGCTTCATCAAGCATCACGTCATATACCGCTTTGGCTTACCATGAAGGATCATCCATGACAATGGTCCACAGTTTATAAGTCATGCATTCTACCGCTTCTGTGATAAAAACCAGATTCAGAATGTAGCATCGACTTCCTACAATCCAGCAATGAATGGTTTGGCAGAAGCCTTCAACAACACCATCATAAAACATCTTAAAAAGTTCGTAACTTCCAATAAATGTGACTGAAATAAGAAGCTGGACGAATGTCTCTGGGCCTACCGAACAATGGTCCGGACAGCTACTAGCAATATGCCTTTCTCTTTGGTGTACAAAAAAAAGTGGTCCTCCTGCTCGAAATCCAAATTCTTTCACTCCGAGTGGCTCTCTCCAACCAATTAACCGTCGATGATAACCACCTCCGATGGCTACAAGAGTTAGAAGCACTCGACGAGAAACATCTCTTAGGTCAACAGCGAATTGAGTTATACCAAGCACGTCTTTCTGGAGCCTTCAACAAACGAGTAAAGAAGAGGACCTACCAAGTGGATAATCTTGTCCTGACCGTAAGGAGGCTGATGGTTATGACCCACAAGACGACCGACAAATTCTAACCCAAATGGGAAGGCCCGTTCGTCGTAGAATCAATATTCTCCAACGGCACCTACCAGCTCGCAAAATCCAATGATGACTTGCTCATGATGCCTATCAACGACAAGTTCCTAAAAAAGTACTACGTCTAAGTTAGACTTGTACTCCCCTTTTCCCCAGTCAGGCAATCAAGATGTACAGTCTTTACACTCTTGGTTCTTCATCCCCAGCAAGGGCCTATCTACAACATGCTTCCTTCCTTTATAACTTTCTGTATAAGCCTTATCTGTATCCAGGAGTCCTGAATATGCAACAGATGATGGATCCTCAAATTCTCTCCAGTGGAGCAGTCCTCAGGTCCACTTGCACACTCCCGCATTGACCACTCAAGCCAATCTCGTTAGACACTAGCCATGTTCACATTACCTCTGAGCTACCTTCATGGCGATCTTCCCAGCGGAGCAATCCTCAGGTCTATCTATACTCCCAGATAGACCACACTCAATATATCACTCCTTAGTGAGTTTTTCGGACATTGGTTCACGTCCATATTACCTCTGAACTACTGTCATAATATTTCTCTTCGACTGAGTTTGCCACATCCATATTACCTCTGAGCAAACCTTCCGGCTCTTGGTTATCGATCATAACGTCTATATTACCTCTGATATCGGTTTTTATCCCCACTTATCACCCGTACTCACCAAGGTACACTAGCGGTGTTAAGTTCACAAAAACTGCCACGTCTATATCACCTATGGCAGGGCTTGTCTCAAACCTATTACTTGCACTCAAATACGTAAAAAGTAATGGGTCCACAAAAACTGTCATATCCATATCACCTCTGGCAGGGCTTATCTTAAACCTATTACGTGCACTAAAATACGCAAAAAGTAATGGGTCCACAAAATCTATCACGTTCATATTATCTCTGATTGGGATTATTTTTGAACTTATTACTTGCACCCTAGTGTACAAAATATAATAAGTCCACCAAAGATCCCCAGTAGAATTTTCTCAATGGAAGCAAACAACCACGTCCATACTATCTCTGGCACGCTTCCCTCTCCTTCCATAAAAATGCTGGGATCATACCTAACCTCTTGGTATAACTACCGATCAGCTCATGTTTACGTCACCCCTAAGCTATCGTCCTCACGTCCTCCCCCGAGAAGTTTGCATGTCCATGTGACCTTTGAGAAAACCTCTCCCTACGACCATCATCAGTCGTCATCTCAACTTATCACCCATGCTTAAATCTAAGTACCAAACGGTGTTAAGTCCACCAAACTTGCCACGTCCATATCACTTCTGGCAAGGCCCGCTTCGATCTTATTACTTGCACTCTCATGTGCAAGAAGTAATAAGTCCCCTAAAGATCCCCTAGTGGGATATCCTTGGCAACTACGGTGTTGTACTACATCCACATCACCTCTAGGGCAATACCCAAAGTTTATACGAATAATTCCAACAAAAGGGGAAAAGTTTCTTATTATTATTTTCCCCTAAGCGGGGAAATAAAGCAAACGACATTTGAGGACTTACCAACGCCTCAATCAAAATAAAAAGGAAGAGACAACCACTGATACTACTGATCGGTGCATAATTCCTTTAAGCGTTCTCAGAGACTAGCCACTCTGGCATTAATTTGACTCCTGACTAAGTGCACGGCTTCTTGAGCTACGACAGCAAGACTGTCAAGGTGAGCGTAAGACTGGTGCTTCTCCTCCAGTCCCTTCAAAGTCCCTTCAATGGCAACAGAAGACTGGGCTACAATGAGAGATTGTGCGCGAATAACCTCCTGCTCTTGACGGACCTCACGAAGGTCACCCTCCAAGATCTTAAGGTTGGACTAGAGTTGTGCAATCTGTGCCTGGATCTCAGCAATAGTGTGAAAGAAACCATCTTTCCGGGAGAAACTAGCCGCCTCATCTTCGTCCAATGCAATACGTTGGAGTTCCAATTTTCAGAGTTTCTGCTCGAGACCCACATTGGTTTGCCCATAGGAAGCCTTCACTTATTTTATGGAGTCCAGGAGGCATTCATACTCCGTGGCCACGGTCGCAGCAACGTTAGCCTGTTGTACCCGCTGTAACTCGTCCAATTGTTATTCTACTTTAATTAATTTTTGAAACAACAGGTCAGCCATCTGTTCAGAGCCAGGGAGGGTCTTTAAAATCTGTATCTATCCCAGGGCACCGTGCTTGGACCAAACAAAGGGCATCCCTCAAACCAGTATATTTTGGACCCCTTGCTTCAACAATATTTAGAAGCCCTGAAGGATAACTATCGAAGTAGCCAACACCGTAACTTTCGTAGAGGGCGTCAAGGAAGCCAAAGCCAAATGAATTACAGGCAACTCGACAGTTGAAGTTCCTGTGAAACATAGGGGACAGTACACGACAAGTCGGTTGGTGGAACCACGGGTGTCGGACGACGAACTGCTTTCGCAGCATCCAAGCTCCGTCTTGCCAAAATTAGTGTCTGGATGCCAGACAAACTGGCAAGCTTGGCCTTCACTCTGGAAAGGCCAGGAACGGACCCCACTGGAGGGCCGCTGTCCCGAACAACTGAGGAATCCACAACTTTAGGTCGTCCAACATTACCCCGCAGGGGCAATAAAGCGGTCGCCACACCAGGTAGACTTGTAGAGGTAGAGGCTTCCCCTATACTAACCGCAACAAAAGGTCCCGTCGAATGTTCTCCATCCCTAATAGGGGGAGGGAGAGTTGACTTCCTTTGAACCAGCCCTCCATCTTTGCCATCTTCTGCATCTTCCTCAGAGGCCATATTCACCATCCTTAGAGGAGAAGTTGAGTCTGCAAGGCCAAAATCACCTGTGATCGACCGCACCAACAAAATAGAAAACTGAAGATGAAAGATCTCATCCCGCGAGAAAAGGCGAAACAACATACCCGAAACAAACGATGGGATTTGTTGAGATACCTCGACAACGTTCGGGTTATTCATCGAGATGTAGGGAGTAACCGGTTCCACCAGCTCCCCCTCGGGGATATGCCCACCTAAATTCTCTGGGGCAGGCTCTTTAGTCGCGACCTCGGGATCAGAAGATATCGATTCTTTGTCTCGTTCTGTGTAAGAGACCCTAGCAGCCGTAGACCGCCGAGGGTGATCCCATTTCTCCTATGGCTGCAAATTTTTAAACAGACCAGAAGAAAGATGTTCATAGAGAGGAGTCGCAAGAATCAAATTAAGAGGTCTTACGGACATTGCTATCACATCCAAAGTGGGGTCCGATTCAAAAGACACCAGCGCACTAGGTCTTACCTCCTCCGCAGAAGGATCAAATTCCTCTATAAACCCTGTCTCTTGAACCTTCTCGACTCACGCTCGTTTGGAATAACTCGGGTGGGGAGCCACAGTCGCCTTGCGCTTAGAAGCATGAGGGTCATCAGAAGGAGTCCCCTCTGCAGTCGGCGAGTCTGAGTCAACAAGCAAAGGTCGGGCCACGACCTTGCTCTTTTTGGGTGTTCGTCGACCTTTCAAAGACAGAGGCACAAAAATAGTGCCTGCCAGGTAGCCCATCACGAGATCATAATCAGACGAAGCAGCATTGATTGTACAGTAGAGATACCCTGCAGCAAACAGCATGGGCGGTACGATGCCAGTCGCCGGTAGTCCAAACTCAGCCTGGATTCCGACGATGGCATAGTAGCTCCACGCACGTGCACCATCGAGAAGATTATAATAATACTCGAGGGAAGTACTAAGAGTATCCAACATAAGTTGGCTGTACCCGAACTGATGAGCAAACCGATTGGGTAGATAGGGCTCCAAGAAGACGTCATCCAGATTTTGATATACCAATGGGAAGGACGGATAGCAAGGAGCCAGCGATAAAGTTTTATCCACGATGATCAGTATCCCTACTGTCTCGATGAATAGCACTCTGTTAAGCCTTAGTGAATTCAGGGACGGTGCTAAAGAATGTCCAACCGTTCAGATAAGCAAGCTTTCTCCTATAAGAGGGCACATCCTCGCACTTCCACTTCACCCCCCAGTAGCGGCGGATAATAGCATCCCCCTCAACATTCCTTCTTGGGTGCCGGGACACATTAAGGACCGATGGTGCAATAAAATTTAACCCATCAAGTAGTGATAGGGTAACTCCACACTATAGAACTCTCTAACCCGTTTGTGGTGCTTAACCTTGGAGGAAAAATATCGAAGATCGTGCCAGACGCAGCAGACCATCGCGGGTAGTAGCGCAAGGGGATGGACGAAAGCTAGCCGCACGGTCGGGAGAATAAGATTATGACTGATCCTCTCAATCGTGCCCGAACCCCAGCAAATACGCAACTGCATAGCCAGATCATCAGATAGCCCACTAGCAGTAAATTCTAAGATATCTCATAGGTATCCATGAAGAAGTAGCTCAACTCTTCGCTCTCGATAGACGAGTCGTATGCGATAGACTCCTCGCGATACTTCTGGATCAAAGCCACAACAAACTCTTGGAATTGCGGCCCACAGACATAAACTTTGTCCGACTCAGGATCCTTCAGAAAAAGATAGTGTCTCCATACAGTAATGTGGGGGATGACCCCTTCGGACGACTTTTCCTCCTTATATATTCTCTGGCAGATATTATGATGACACAATAGCTCCGCATATACTGCCACAAGTTTCGGATCCTCCTTTGTGAGTGTCACGACCCGCACCCGGTGTAAGGGTACTAGTCGGAAACAACGCCCAGCCTACGCCGCAGAATCGGCGGTAGAACGCTGTCTAGATAAACTATCTAACAATATAATGAACCACCAATAATGATAGTATACTCAATCACAGAACTAAGGTGGAAATGAGCACGAATCAGATAAAGAATAGAATAGTCACAATACAACTCATGAGTCTAAAATAATACATCAATGAGTCTGAAGAAAATTACAGAAATATGCTGGAGACAAATCCAGTACAAAAGAATACTACAAAACTATAAACCTACAACTCCAGGGTCAACTGTCTCAGTTGGGATAAGTCCCTCTTGAGCCAGGGTCTCAGAATCTAAACCCACAACATCCTGGGGTCCATAATAGGTAGGGTACTCCTCAGTGTCATCTGGAAAAATATATCCAGTCAGGAAAGGAGCGGAGTACAACCCTAACAGCAGTTCTCAAATAATGATAAAAACTATGTAACAGTAAGTAGCTGTGGATAAACAAGATGCATAAATAGATACAAGAAATGTATAGACAATAAGGAAGTACTGGAAAGAAATACAATAATGAACAATATGCTGATAGAACAAGAATACTAATGACTAAGTGTGTGAGTACTAGCTTTAACATGTGATCGGCTTAGGAACTTGCACAAGAGTATAATGGCCTGGCTGATTATACGTGCGGTGTATGATCAACACTCACAAGGAACAAGACATGCACAAGGAGGGTATGATCACATATCTACACTAAAATACTCCCCACCCCGACTGGTATAATAGATCCAACCACGGTACGTTATGGCACTAGATTCCCCAAGAAGATAGCTAGTCTCCCCGAGAATCGGTGTCTGTACATGTACAAGATAACCAATGAAACAATACTTGCACCATATACCAAGGAATAACATCTCATGACGAGATTCGGATATACCAATCCGTGTAACCATAGTGTCAAGAGAACATGTATATCTACACTAGATACAACGAACATAGAGGATATCATAAATGAGAAACTATCAGAGAATGTACTCGCCTGAAGTCCAATGAACAGTCTCACAAATGTCTGACTCGGTGCCTCGAAGACCTAGATATGGAATACCACATTAATATAAGGTCCCGGAAAGAGAACAAGTCAAACTAGGCAACTTCTAGGTCAATAAGTCAATTCTAAGTCAAAAGTCAACTATGGTCAACTCTAAAGTCCACTAAAGTCAAACATGGTCAAACCCAAAGTCAACCTCACAAGACATCTATAAAATAATATAGAGATAAACTACAATAATTTAGGAATCAAATTAGATTCAAAAAGAACTCACACAAAGTATACTAATAATATAATTAATATATACCCTAAAATAATATATACAACCCAACATTTATATAAATAACATAATATATTATTACAATTATTATTCCTCACAAAATACATATATATATACATATATATATATATATACAATTATAATATATAATATATACATTAAATCTGTCAAAGCGTCATTGAAAAACAGTGAATAAAATAGGATTAAATCAAAACAGTTTAAATAGTGACAGTCGGGACTGTCACCGAAGGACTGTCACCGAAACCCAAATAATAAACTGCCACTGCTTTGGTTTTCGCTGACAGTTAAACTGTCGCGGAAAAGCGTCGCAGAAAAGCTGCTTTTTCCCGCTGCTGCAATTAATGACAGGTTTGTCATTAATTACCCGAAGGCTACAGCGGCTGCTATTAGTCGGCTAATTAATGACAGTTTTTTACTGTCATTAATTCACTGTCACTAAAACAAGTTGTATATATATAATTATATATATAAAAACAGAATATATAAACAATATATATATATATATATATATATATATATATATATATATATATATATATAAACAAAATATATAAAACAGTATATATATATATATATATAAACCATTAATACAAAAATGTACATATATATATTAATATACACATAAACTTATACCTTCAAATATTTAACAAAGAACATATAATTTACATGGCTAGAAGCACACCTAAAATATTTACATTAATATCCAAATAATTACATAATAATTATAAATAATATAATTACACAATTAAACATACAAATATATTTTATAAAACATTTTATGTATAAATTATATTATTTAACAAGTAGTAACATATATATTTGCATGCAAGAAAGCTACATATTATATTGTACATTATATTAGCACACCCAAAATATAGATCTATGCTACAATAATTACTATAATAAATACACAAAATAAATATTTAATATCCATATATATATACTAATTATAAATGAAGAATTGAACCACAATTAATTAGATCTATGCAAAAATACACACAATTGGAGAGTATCTCACCGTATCCCACTAGATCTAGGATACGCATGCGACACGAGTCCAACACACAACCAAATGCACCCCGAAGGACACAAACAGATCACAAATAATATTTATGAACAAATCAAAGCGTCAAAAGTAGATCTATGTGTCCGTGTCAAAATACGACATGTTCAAAGCCCCGTGTCGGAGGAAAACCCCCAAATGACACGTATCACCAAATAGTTGGGATACGAACCACAAGTATCCCAATATGGACACGACACTAGCCTCAAACACAAATCTCATGTCCAATTGATCTATAGGATCAATTGACACACACAAAAAATATAAATTCGGAATTCCAACAAAATTGACACAAAAAGCACCATAACTTTCTCCTTGGGTCTCCTATGAACACAAAACAAAGTCCTATGGGTAGTACATACATATAGGTTGATTTTACATGATTAAATCTCAGATTTAGAAGCTATTTAAATGGAAAAAATCTGAATTATACCTATTGGGAGATGGATTCCCAATGAAACCTCCAATTAAGATGAACTTGCTTCCAAATTGTAGATCCTTGCTCCTCTTTGTAGATCCTTGCTTCCTTCTTCTAGATCCTTGCTTTCTCCTTCTCTAATGGTGAATTGGGAAGAATTTGGAATGAATTTGGTAGGGAATTGGATTGGGAATGGAGGGAATTTGGTAGTGGGAGAATTCTAGATCTAGATTTGGAATGAGATGAGAGGAGAGAGAAATTTCCCCCCCTCTTTAATAGGCCGGCCATAGCCCCTCCCCCAAGAAATTGTAAAATGTCCAATGTACCCCTTGTGGCCTCTCATGAAGAAATAATTAAGGAAGGAAGCTTCTAGTCTAATCATTTAATTAATTTAATCCATCTCCTTAACCATGGGCTTTCTAAATGGGCCAAGTCTAACTAATTAATTCATGTTGGTCCATGGGTCCAAACTAAACTAGTTGGGTCCACTAAAATAAGTCCAAAATAATTAAATAATATCTAACAACAATTAAATAATACAACAAAAATTATTTACCATGCACAATATTTATTTAAATAGGAAATTACTAAAATACCCTTTTTTCTAAAATGTGGTAGTGACAAGTCTACCCTCCTTAAAATAATTTCGTCCTCGAAATTCAAAGATGAAAACTACCCCCAGAAAATCACAGAACAGAACTAAAGAATCACAACTAACTAATAAACAGAACATAACAATGAACAGAACATAACTAGAAATAACATACCTCAAGGTACAAACAAATATGGATAACGCTCTCGCATTTCATCCTCTCTCTCCCAGGTAGACTCCCCCGGAGAGTGATGCCTCCATGCGACGCGCACCAAAGGAATAGTCTGGTTCCTCAGCACCTTCTCTCTCCGATCCAGAATCCCAACTGGCTGCTCTGGATAGCTAAGAGTAGGGCCTACCTCTATCTCTGAGTGATCCAATACATGACTAGGATCTGCCACGTATCGTCTCAACTGCGACACATGAAACACGTTGTGCACTCCCTCCAATGCAGGTGGCAAGTCTAGTCTATAAGCAACTGCACCGACCCTCTCTAGAATAGTGAAAGGTCCAATGAATCGCGGACTAAGCTTTCCGCCTCCACCGAAGCGAATCGTGCCTCGTGTCGGAGAAATCCTCAGAAACACCAAACCACCCACCTAGAACAAAACACCACCTTAAGAACTTATCTATAACAAACAACCAAGAACAAGCACACAAAATAAAATCTAAACTATACCTCAAACTCCAAGGGTCTCCGATGGCTATCGGCCCAATGCCGTTGTCTGTCCTGTGCCACTCGAAGTCTGTCTCTGATCAACTGAACCTTCTCTGCTGCATCCACAACCATCTCTGGCCCAAGCAAAACTCTCTCTCCAACATCGTCCCAAGACAAAGGAGTACGACACCTCCGACCATATAGAGCTTCAAAAGGTGACATCTCTATACTGGCCTGGTAACTGTTGTTGTAAGCAAACTCTACCAAATGGAGATGGTCCTCCCAAGAACCCCCGAAATCTAGTACACAAGTGAGCAACATATCCTCGAGAGTCTGAATAGTCCTCTCTGACTGCCCATCTGTCTGGGGATGATATGCAGTACTGAATTTGAGCTGAGTGCCCAAACTCTCCTGCAAACTCTTCCAGAAATGAGAAGTGAAACGACTATCTCGATCTGAGACTATGCTGACGGGAACTCCATGTATCCTAACGATCTGCCTCACATACATCTCTGCCAGCTTCTCCGTAGACAAACCCACCTTGAAAGGCAAAAAATGGGCTGACTTGGTCAATCTATCAACAATGACCCAAATCGCGTCTTTCTCTCCTGGAGATCGTGGTAGTCCGGACACAAAATCCATAGTAATGTGTTCCCACTTCCACTCTGGAATGGGTAATGGCTGAAGTAAACCTCCTGGCCTCTGCCTCTTGGCTTTCACCTGCTGGCACACTAAGCATCTGGATACAAACTGTGCCACTTCCCTCTTCATGCCATACCACCACACACTCTCTCGCATATCCCAATACATCTTGTTAGCACCTGGATGTATGGAATACTGAGAGCGATGCGCTTCCTGTAATACCTCCTCTCGCAACTCCCCACTAGGCACACACAATCTAACTCCATGCCTCAAAGATCCATCCTCTGCAATAGTGAAATCATCCTCCAATCCT
Source organism: Iris macrosiphon (assembly GCA_036927795.1). Classification (NCBI taxonomy): domain Eukaryota; kingdom Viridiplantae; phylum Streptophyta; class Magnoliopsida; order Asparagales; family Iridaceae; genus Iris; species Iris macrosiphon. The sequence goes on along the minus strand of JAYESA010000018.1, from coordinate 36,615,289 downwards.
GCTCTCACCTGAGCTCTGATACTCCTCAAAGATACGTCATCATACTGTGCTGCCTTGATCCTATCCATCAAATCTGAATGTATTTGCAATCCTCACATCTGCATAGCACACCCAGGAACAATCACCTCAATGCCCAAGCTCTCCAAGTCCTCCAACAGATATCGATCCTGCGTCAAGAACATAGCTACCGGATACCTGCTCAAAGCATCGGCAACTACATTGGCTTTCCCAGGATGATATTGCAAAGAGATATCAAAATCCTTCATCAATTCCAACCACCGATGCTGCCTCATATTCAACTCCTTCTGCATGAAAACGTACTTCAAGCTTTTGTGGTCTGTGAAGATCTACACACGCTCTCCGTACAAATAATGTTTCCACAACTTCAGGGCGAATATGATAGCTGCCAACTCCAAATCATGGGTAGGATAGTTCTTTTCATGAGGACACAATTGCCTGGATGCATAGGCAATCACTTTCCCATGCTGCTGAAGAACACAACCTAAACCCTTCCCCGATGCATCACTATAAATAGTGAAACCTCCGGACCCTGATGACAATGTCAAAATAGAAACAGACGTCAACCTCTTCTTCAACTCCTCAAAAGCAGCCTGGCAATCTTCCGTCCAAACAAACTCCACATCCTTCCTTGTGAGTCTGGTCATCGGCTCGGCAATCCTCGAAAAATCTTGCACAAACTTTCTGTAGTAGCCTGCCAATCCCAAGAAACTCCTGATCTCTGCTACCGAACTCGGAGTCTTCCAAGATTCCACTGCTGAAATCTTCTTCGGATCCACTAAAATACCATCACCAGTCACAACATGCCCCAAGAATTCTACCTTGTCCAAGAAAAACTCACATTTGGACAACTTCCCATACAGCTTTTCCTTCCTCAGCACATCCAACACAATCCTCAAATGCTCCTCATGCTCCTCCGGTGTCCTCGAGTATATGAGTATGTCGTCGATGAACACTACCACGAACTTGTCAAGGTACTGGTGGAACACCTTGTTCATCAAGTTCATAAATACCGCCGGTGCATTAGTCAAACCAAACGGCATCACCATAAACTCGTACTGACCATACCGAGTTCTAAAAGCAGTCTTCGGTATGTCCCCCGGCTTCACCTTCACCTGATGGTAGCCTGATCTCAAATCTATCTTAGAAAATACCTTGGCACCACTCAACTGATCAAACAGATCATCAATCCGTGGCAAAGGATACTTATTCTTGATAGTGAGATTATTCAAAGCCCTGTAATCAATGCACATGCGCACCGATCCATCCTTCTTTGGTACAAACAATACCGGGGCTCCCCATGGTGAAGAACTCGATCTGATAAACCCCTTATCCTGCAATTCGTCCACCTGCTTCTTCAACTTGACCAGCTCGCTGTTGTTTACTCTATAGACATGCTGCGAAATCGGTTCTGCACCTGGCACCAAGTCTATAGAAAATTCAACATCTCGATCTGGCGGCAATCCTGGCAATTCTTCAGGAAATACATCCAAAAATTCTGCTATCAACGGATGTGGCAACTCCTTGTCTTCCACCATAGCTCCACAAATAATGCCTTCTTCCTGCTCCGCAGTTCCTCTAGCAAACTCGAACTCTGGCTCTCCTGGCGGACCAAACAAAACTCTACCTCCTCTACAGTCTATGCTAGTACGGTGTCTACTCAACCAATCCATCCCAAGTACAATGTCGTAGCTCGGAAGTGGCATTACAAGTAGACACGCACTCAACTCCCGGCCTCCCAGAGTAACTCTCCGATCCTTGCAAATATCATTAACCAGGATAATGCCTCCCCCGGTCATGATCTTGCAAGTCCTAAGCAAAGACTCAGCTACCAAACCATGCTTTAGAGCAAAAGAAACAGATACAAAACTATGGGAAGCACCACTATCAAACAAAGCTAAAGCTGGAATAGAATCAAGAAGAATAGAACCTGCGATGACATCTCCTGTGGGTTCCTCCTCTTCGACTGTCATAGCAAACGCTCGTCCCTGTCGAGCACCTCCCTGCTGCTGATGCTGGACAAAACGCTGCTGCTGTGTCGGAAGCGGTCCCCTCGATTGTGCTGCAGGTGGTCTCATCTGTGCCCTCGGAGCTGGAGCTGCTCCCTGAACTGCACGACGAGGACACTCCCTCAATTGATGCCCTTCAGTACCACAATACAAACAAACTCCTAGCCTCTTTCTGCAAACTTCCCAGATGTGGCCGGACTTCTTGCAGAAGTTGCATAGAGCTTGCTGTAACTGCCTCTGCTGCTGAGGTGCCTGGTGAAAAGGCGCTCTAGCTGGAGTCTGGTTCTGCTGTGGCTGCTGGAAAGGTCTGGACTGGAAATGAGGACGTTTGGCAGATACTGTACTGCCGTTGGCCCCCAGAAAAGAATCACGGTCTCTCTTGGTCTTCAAACCCAGATCCCGCTCAACCTTGCGTGTCTCCGCAAGTATCTCCGAGTATGTCTCATAAAAAGACGGAATAAGGAATCAATATGGCACAAGATGTAAGATATTCAAGGAAAGGACAGTTTAAGAGATCAAGTATCAACGTCAAAGGAGAATAGTTAAATCAAAAGAATTTTCCTAGATGTGATTGAGTATCTCAGCCTATATCCTATATCCTATTGCAGGCTCGCAGTAGTACAACTAAGTTGTCGCACTACAACGACATCACATACTTGTGAAGCTAGACCTGCATGGGCCACCACCAAAAATGTGTCACGACCCGCACCCGGTGTAAGGGTACTAGTCGGAAACAACGCCCAGCCTACGCCGCAGAATCGGCGGTAGAACGCTGTCTAGATAAACTATCTAACAATATAATGAACCACCAATAATGATAGTATACTCAATCACAGAACTAAGGTGGAAATGAGCACGAATCAGATAAAGAATAGAATAGTCACAATACAACTCATGAGTCTAAAATAATACATCAATGAGTCTGAAGAAAATTATAGAAATATGCTGGAGACAAATCCAGTACAAAAGAATACTACAAAACTATAAACCTACAACTCCAGGGTCAACTGTCTCAGTTGGGATGAGTCCCTCTTGAGCCAGGGTCTCAGAATCTAAACCCACAACATCCTGGGGTCCATAATAGGTAGGGTACTCCTCAGTGTCATCTGGAAAAATATATCCAGTCAGGAAAGGAGCGGAGTACAACCCTAACAGCAGTTCTCAAATAATGATAAAAACTATGTAACAGTAAGTAGCTGTGGATAAATAAGATGCATAAATAGATACAAGAAATGTATAGACAATAAGGAAGTACTGGAAAGAAATACAATAATGAACAATATGCTGATAGAACAAGAATACTAATGACTAAGTGTGTGAGTACTAGCTTTAACATGTGATCGGCTTAGGAACTTGCACAAGAGTATAATGGCCTGGCTGATTATACGTGCGGTGTATGATCAACACTCACAAGGAACAAGACATGCACAAGGAGGGTATGATCACATATCTACACTAAAATACTCCCCACCCCGACTGGTATAATAGATCCAACCACGGTACGTTATGGCACTAGATTCCCCAAGAAGATAGCTAGTCTCCCCGAGAATCGGTGTTTGTACATGTACAAGATAACCAATGAAACAATACTTGCACCATATACACCATATACCAAGGAATAACATCTCATGACGAGATCCGGATATACCAATCCGTGTAACCATAGTGTCAAGAGAACATGTATATCTACACTAGATACAACGAACATAGAGGATATCATAAATGAGAAACTATCAGAGAATGTACTCGCCTGAAGTCCAATGAACAGTCTCACAAATGTCTGACTCGGTGCCTCGAAGACCTAGATATGGAATACCACATTAATATAAGGTCCCGGAAAGAGAACAAGTCAAACTAGGCAACTTCTAGGTCAATAAGTCAATTCTAAGTCAAAAGTCAACTATGGTCAACTCTAAAGTCCACTAAAGTCAAACATGGTCAAACCCAAAGTCAACCTCACAAGACATCTATAAAATAATATAGAGATAAACTACAATAATTTAGGAATCAAATTAGATTCAAAAAGAACTCACACAAAGTATACTAATAATATAATTAATATATACCCTAAAATAATATATACAACCCAACATTTATATAAATAACATAATATATTATTACAATTATTATTCCTCACAAAACACATATATATATACATATATATATATACAATTATAATATATAATATATACATTAAATCTGTCAAAGCGTCATTGAAAAACAGTGAATAAAATAGGATTAAATCAAAACAGTTTAAATAGTGACAGTCGGGACTGTCACCGAAGGACTGTCACCGAAACCCAAATAATAAACTGCCACTGCTTTGATTTTCGCTGACAGTTAAACTGTCGCGGAAAAGCGTCGCAGAAAAGCTGCTATTTCCCGCTGCTGCAATTAATGACAGGTTTGTCATTAATTGCCCGAAGGCTACAGCGGCTGCTATTAGTCGGCTAATTAATGACAGTTTTTTACTGTCATTAATTCACTGTCACTAAAACAAGTTGTATATATATAATTATATATATAAAAATAGAATATATAAACAATATATATATATATATATATAAACAAAATATATAAAACAGTATATATATATATATATATATATATATAAACCATTAATACAAAAATGTACATATATATATTAATATACACATAAACTTATACCTTCAAATATTTAACAAAGAACATATAATTTACATGGCTAGAAGCACACCTAAAATATTTACATTAATATCCAAATAATTACATAATAATTATAAATAATATAATTACACAATTAAACATACAAATATATTTTATAAAACATTTTATGTATAAATTATATTATTTAACAAGTAGTAACATATATATTTGCATGCAAGAAAGCTACATATTATATTGTACATTATATTAGCACACCCAAAATATAGATCTATGCTACAATAATTACTATAATAAATACACAAAATAAATATTTAATATCCATATATATATACTAATTATAAATGAAGAATTGAACCACAATTAATTAGATCTATGCAAAAATACACACAATTGGAGAGTATCTCACCGTATCCCACTAGATCTAGGATACGCATGCGACACGAGTCCAACACACAACCAAATGTACCCCGAAGGACACAAACAGATCACAAATAATATTTATGAACAAATCAAAGCGTCAAAAGTAGATCTATGTGTCCGTGTCAAAATACGACATGTTCAAAGCCCCGTGTCGGAGGAAAACCCCCAAATGACACGTATCACCAAATAGTTGGGATACGAACCACAAGTATCCCAATATGGACACGACACTAGCCTCAAACACAAATCTCATGTCCAATTGATCTATAGGATCAATTGACACACACAAAAAATATAAATTCGGAATTCCAACAAAATTGACACAAAAAGCACCATAACTTTCTCCTTGGGTCTCCTATGAACACAAAACAAAGTCCTATGGGTAGTACATACATATAGGTTGATTTTACATGATTAAATCTCAGATTTAGAAGCTATTTAAATGGAAAAATCTGAATTATACCTATTGGGAGATGGATTCCCAATGAAACCTCCAATTGAGATGAACTTGCTTCCAAATTGTAGATCCTTGCTCCTCTTTGTAGATCCTTGCTTCCTTCTTCTAGATCCTTGCTTTCTCCTTCTCTAATGGTGAATTGGGAAGAATTTGGAATGAATTTGGTAGGGAATTGGATTGGGAATGGAGGGAATTTGGTAGTGGGAGAATTCTAGATCTAGATTTGGAATGAGATGAGAGGAGAGAGAAATTTCCCCCCCTCTTTAATAGGCCGGCCATAGCCCCTCCCCCAAGAAATTGTAAAATATCCAATGTACCCCTTGTGGCCTCTCATGAAGAAATAATTAAGGAAGGAAGCTTCTAGTCTAATCATTTAATTAATTTAATCCATCTCCTTAACCATGGGCTTTCTAAATGGGCCAAGTCTAACTAATTAATTCATGTTGGTCCATGGGTCCAAACTAAACTAGTTGGGTCCACTAAAATATGTCCAAAATAATTAAATAATATCTAACAACAATTAAATAATACAACAAAAATTATTTACCATGCACAATATTTATTTAAATAGGAAATTACTAAAATACCCTTTTTTCTAAAATGTGGTAGTGACAGTGAGGTCCCCTAGTTTGCTGTTACTTAAGGCATATTTTTCGTAAGGCTCATCGTCCCAGGAAAGCTTCGACATCGAATGCATCTCATGCAAGGAAAGCCCCATCTCACCACCAGGAGTGAAGAAAGTTCCCGTATGGTAGTTATACATCTCCATTAAGGTGATAAAGAGACAACTGTTCATCTCCAGGCCATAACAGGTCCCCCTCACAGCATAAAGAGATTGGCATCTTGTAGGTCCCACTCATAGGGCCTCAGCACCCATCGGGTCAACCGATACCACGAGGGACTAAAATGGGCCCAGCCGAGAGTCCTTAATTGACTAGAGGGATAACTCCCTTTCTTCGCCACTTGGTGGAGGAGCGTGTCCGGAGCATAAGCATTAAGGTTTGGCCCTAAGTCACTCCTGACAACCTCTGATGCCAACCCGAGAGAAGAGTATGAAGGCGACTCCTTATGGCAAGATAAAGTCCCCTTGCTTAGATTCGACTTAGGCCAGATGTTACCAATAAGGGCCCCCTGTGGCTCTGGCATCAGGTTCCAGTTTATTTTTGTCTGGCTTATTACTATACGAAAGTCTGACAGAGGCATATGATGCTCGAAAGCAGGTAGCGACATCTTTGCCCCATCAGTGGGTGAAAGTCCAGTTCTCCATGGAATTTCCCAAGTCTGAAGCAGAGGTAGTCATCTAATCCCCAAAAAGAAAGAAGGGTTTCTTGAAAAAGAGATCCTGCCCAGTAGCATTTTTTTTGCATTTATCTGGCTTTGAAGGAAAAACTCGCTCTGGCCGACAATTAGCTTTTGCCTCTCGGACGAGAAACCCCTATCCAGTTGGACTTTCAGGGAGGCAGTCAAATTCATAAAGTTCATGCTCAATAGGACTCATTCATGGTTGAGAATTAACTCACTAGAAGGAGTAGTGGGCAAGCTCACTGCAAAGAACACTAAAGAAGCATAAATTAGCACCTATGCCAAGGTATCGCAACAAAAAGCTATGTGTGTCATCCACACAAGGCATAAACTAGATCTGTGCCAAGCAGGTATACCACTCATGCGATAGACCCACGAAGTGCGCATCGCAGAACCTTGCATCCATGTGACAGGTTGTGTCAGAGGTCTGTGCACACAGGTGACAAGACCCAAAAAAGGCCGCACATGTCTCTTCATCCATGCAACGAACCATATAAACAATGTCTCAGGGTTTTTTTATTTGTCGTCGTCCCCAGAGGAAACCCTACTATTGACTGGCATTTGTATGTCAGAAGGGATCTTCAGGGAGATGCCCTCGGCGGCGGAAGTCTTCCCTCTTCCTGTGCCCCTCTTCTTTGGGTCTAAAGCCTTAGTAGCTAGGCCCTTGCCCTTGGCAGCCATGGAAGAAGAAGGAGCTCGAGAAGCCATGGAAGTCGTCAATGAAGAACACAAAAAAAATCGCAATAATGGAGGAAAAAATTTGGTAAAGAGTATCTCCTCCCCGACTTTCCCTCTTTTGTATCCCAAACTGCCTTGATCCACGTAGAAACCTAGGATGATAATGGTGCTTGAATTCTCGATCCGCCATCACCTAAGAGTGAACCGTCGCCTCGGGCTCAACGTTATGAGATGGCTCAGAATCCTAACAAATCTCTCCAAAGATCGAATAAAATCCTGCATTAAATAGAGATTTGATAGCCTGGAAGCACTCTTCCATGCGTCCCGTGATCATGCGACCCATGACCATGCGGTCCCAATAGCCATGCGACATAATATCCATGCGTCCGAAGATATCTCCTCCATGCTTCTTATTTAAAGTATTCCAAACTTATCAGTTTGAAAACTTGAAGGGGGTATTATAGAAGCTTGGAAAATACACGTTCATATGCTCAACAGCTGTGCGTCCCCAAAAAGAAGGCTCAAATCAGGCCGCAGAGTCATCCTGCAGCCCAATAAGGCTACATCCATGCATCCCAATCAGTCAAAATAGCTTTGACTGCAGATGGACCTGACATGGCATCTCTGACACATAATTATGACAAAAAGGATTGCCCCAAAATATATGAACCTACTAAACGACAAAAGTCTCACGTTAGAAATTTACTTTTCATCTTTTTGTCGGGTGTGCAGTTAAACGTGCACAACACAAACAAGGACTCCATGCATTCCAGACTCTATGCATTCCAGATTCCACACGGACCAGGCATCACTCGCCCATGTATCCCAGATTCCCTATGTTTCATGCGTGTCTGGCCCCATGTGTCGCAGAATCCATGCGTCCCATGCAGTTCTGGCCACACGTGTTTCAGACTCCATGAAGACCAAGTCCAACCGATAAAACTGAAGTAGCCCTCTCCAACGAAGTATGGGCCATGTGTCACAATTGACTAAGTCACGCACACAAAGGATGAGAACCGCCCAGATCTTCAGCAACAGCAAATCCTAACAGAATATCCACATAGTAGCTTATCCTAAACTCAACCCATACTATATGGCTACAATTGCAACCACATTCTGTTTAAGAAGCCCCATGCAGCCACCAAACAGAGGCTTATGCGGCACCTATAACCCATCAACATGATGGCTATAAATAGGAGCAACTTGGACGTCCCAAAGGTCGACTTTTTATACTTTAGAGAGAGACCATACCCTCCTAGAGAGCTCTATACGTGCACCCAAGCTTAAGAGAAATAGAGAAGAGAAGAGAGCACCCCCACTCACGCGTCGGATCTTCAACGGAGTACATGAGTCGTCATAGCGCTCTTTGTCCATCGTCAAGCCCCAGAATCAAAAATTTGTGCTTAGATTGTCTGTCTAGGACCTCTCTATACTTTCTTCTGTTTGTAATTAAAGTAATTAATTTTAATGGCAAACAAGCATCGGTGGTAGAACGCTGAATCAGGTCTTCTATATATAACTAACAGTCTCACACAATAATATCAACTCCATAAGGAGTACAGTGATATAAGTAGTAATGAAAATACTCAATCACAATATCTAAAATACGATATGATAATGAAATAAACAGATGATGTCCCAGAATGTCATAGAGTCAAGTCTGATAGTCACAAGTCCAACCCAAATAAATATATATGCCAAGAGTAGAGAATCAGAGATAAATTCGATAGTAGCATATCTAACTAGCTAAACTAAACAACTGCATCTGGAATATCAGCTGCAAACTCTATTTGACCCTCTTGAAGGGCAGGATCAGACTCAGCTATATCCTCCTGTGTCCTATAATAAGTGTGACACTAGTCCTCAAGCTTGTCGCCTAATATATTAACATCCAGTCAGGATTGGAGTAAAGTACAATCAATGAAAGCAGTCCCAAATAAATGACAAAGACTATAAAACAAGAATATAGTAAATGTATACATGATATAAAAGAAAAATTGAGAATCACTTATGACAGGAATAATAGAATAAGTACAACTAGAATCTTGGTAGTAAACAGAGAAAATAAGAAATCAAGCTAAGCATAATATATGACTACTATCTCTAAGTATTTTGAAATGTTAATTGATATGTAACCGACTTGGGAGCAGCACGGAGTATCAGGTCCTGCTAATCATACGTAAGGTGTATGACTAGTATTCATACAAACTACCACATGGTTCTAAAGGTATTGATCACACATTAATTACTATTTCCCTGCCCTGGCTAATATAAATGGATCCGAATCACGACATGTAACAACACGTAAATCATAATGCACAGACTAAACACGAGCACGATGATCACGGTATAACAATAACATGAAAGACAATATCTCCTGATTAGGAATCCATACAGTACCAGTCCATGTAATGTACGTATCAGGAATCAAGTAAACACTACTAAAAATATATAATATAGAAGCTTTCATATACTGAAAACAATCAGAGAATTGTGTTTGCCATTAAATCAAAAGGAGAACTAAAAGAACTTGATTTGATTAACAAACTAAAAAAGTACAAAGAAGTCCTTGAAGAAAATCTAAGTACAAATTTGTTTTTTGGGGGATGACGATGGAGGGTTAGGAGTGTAGCAACTCTCTTTACTCCGTGGATGATCCGATGCAGAAGCTCTTCTCTCTTGCTTGAGTGTAGGTTCGCAGATAGCCAGCCAGCCCTTTGTATGGGTATGGTACCTTGACATTTATAGCCGTCCTGTGGATGTGCTATGGATGCCGCATATGTTCCTGCTTGGTGGCCGCATAGGGCTACTTCAACAGCATGTGGTTGTAACTGTGGCCGCACGATACGGAGAAGCTGCCATATGAGTTCAGTTCAGATATGTTGTTGATGAGATCTCAGGTTTTTTATCAATCTGTTGTGGGAGTGACTTGTTCAGCTGGACACGTAGTCAGTACCAATTGTGCGAAGATCTCTGCAGTTGTAACGGGAAGATATTATGAGCTGGAGGCCGCATAATAACTTGACCGCATAATGGTGAGGCCGTATGGGTCTTGTAGCCGCATACGTGCTCTAGTTTGGGCCTTGGTTGAATGGACACTGTGGCCACATATTGGCGAGGCCACATATATGCTCTCGTTCGCCTTTGGTCTGATGGGCACTTTGGCTTCATGAGAACGAGGACGCATAGAGTCAAGGTCGTATGTGTGCTCTGGCCGCATATGTGTCCTGGCCGCATATGAGCTTTCATCTGACTGAGGTCGAATATCATCCAGGCCACATAATATTGACGCTGCATAGGCGGGACACGTGGCATGGCTCATCTGACGATATCATTAATTATTGGATGTGACTCTTTATCCTTTTTGCGTATCGTCTTCTTGCGAGTCTCAAAGCGTCTTAGAGTGATGAGTGAGGTGTCAGAGTCTCTGACAAACATCAAAATCTGTATCAGAGGGTCCTTATGCGGTTCTACTGCTCTGTGGTCATTCAGGCCACATATAGAATACTATGCGGCTTCTCTGCGACTTGGTTGATCAGGCCGCATGTGCCTTCTCTGTGGCTTGTTGAGGGGGCATAACCTTTATGCGGCCTGCATGATTTTTTTATGCTTCTACAAATTGTACTTGCCTTTGCTCCTAAATTGAAAGTAATAATCAGAGTCCCTATCGATGTCCAAGAACTATATATATAATAATATAATATCAACCTGCTATCCTAGAGTTTGTTATACTACACAATATTATTTCTATATATACATAAGGTAGACTATAATTCACAGGTAGAGAGGGACTAGTTTGGTCTATCGGTCACCTAACAACTAATGTTATAAATCATAATGATATTAATCCTAAATATTCTAACACATGAATTATGACATAAAAAAATAGATAGGTTTGGCTACGTTCATTCCTACAACTTGTCAAGTTGATTACATATGTTCTAGTGAGCGACAACGTCTACACGTCTCATTTTGGTAGAACCAACCATACATGTTTACTCCTATAGGTTACTAACTATTTGTAAATTATTAAAACATGTTAAACATGTTACTAAAGGGTCCAAATTAGAATATAAACTAATACATGTCATGCCATACGTTCTACGATAATTTTGACAGTTTCATGTATCAACGTACATTCTGAATTAAACTGTCAAGAACACCAATTAAGGGACAAAAAAATCAAGATCTAAAATATTTTCTAGCATGCGTTCTAAGTGTTAAATATATGACTAAAGTTTCGTGTTATTCCAAGAAAATTTTGTACATAAATGATAGCGTTTGTCACATTCTAGCACTGAATTCCAGTTCTAGAATTTAGTATTTATTGTGACAAAATATGGTTCCACCCTATTTTAGAATGAAATTAATACGAAATAAAATATTAAAATTCTAGAGGGTGAATTTAAGGTTCTGTTTGTGAAAGTTTCAGACAGAAATGATAAACTTTTACACATAAAATATCGCACACAAAATCATGTCGCTGTTCTAGAATTTAATTAAAAGCGACATATTACATGGTTTCCCCCTAGGTAAACATACTTGTAACATGAAATAATTATAGATTATGCTAGAAGGGTAACATGTGAAATTATTTCAGAAGATTCTGTGTATAAACTATGTGTTTAACATGTGCAAACGGGTGTGCGAACAGAAGTGGACAGAACTAAATTTTTGTACAAATAATCGTATACTACATAATTTACTTTGATTTTTCCATATTTTAATTATGGTTTCTACCAAGAGGAGTAAATTATTTAGTTTTAACCCAAGTTAAGAATCTTAAAATCAAGACAAATCATAGGCACTTACCTGTTTACGATGCGTGAACGTTAGTTCAACGCAATGGACGTCCCAAAGTCACTGTTTGCGTACTTGTCGAAGAATGTCTGTACGGAAGGGTAAACGTAAGAAAAATATAGCAAATCATATATCGAATCGATGGGAATTGATAGAGGTATGCAATGAAAAAGGTTTGGAAGCATTTTATTAAGTGGTTTGGTGTGTACACCCAATTCTTTGCACATAATTTATGGAAAACACCCTATTCTGGATACTTTGTTGTATGACATCGATTAGAGGGTGTTAAACACCTAAAAAAATATGAAAAATATAGGAAATAAAGATAAGAGATAGATGAAGGATTTTTGTGAAGGGCTTGAGGCTATTACCTGCTGTTTTAGTGGTGCAAAAAGCTGTTGAAGTTGATGCAACCATGCTAAATTCATGATGTAGTTGGCTAAATATATTATGTGTTTGGAGGGTTGTTTGGAGTTGAAAAGTGATAGGAATGAAAGGAAAAGAAGCTTATGGCTGTAGCAGAGGGTGTGGTGAAGTAGTGGAAAGAGTGGTAGAGAAAATATGAAGGTGGAGAGGTAGGAGGCTGCATCTAGGGGGTAGTTCTTCCTCAGAACCCCTGGGGGTGGCCCAAGCTGAGGGTGGTATTCCCCTTGACTTATACAACAACCCGATATTCCGAGAAGAGAGCGATTCCTAAGGAACAAACTCTAAGATCCCTGGGGGTGGCTCCCTTCACCAGGTTGATGTAGCCTCCTACGCTGGGGGTAGTATTCTTTTTGATTTTGAGAAAGAGACGGTGCTGCCAGCTTTCCCTGATGACTACTCTCGCTAGGGGTCTGAGACGAAAAGTGTGACATCCACGGCCCCATCCATCTCTTCCTATGTGAGGACGATATACATAGACGGGGACGACCATGAAGGCCCCAGCGTCCGCCAGCGCCTCGAGACCCTCGAGGTCATGATGCAGACGATGGGTGCATCAATGCAATTCTTAACCCATACAATGCTAGAAATCAAAGCAAATATGGCTTCTCAACCAGCAAGGACCCTTGGACAAGCAAACTTGGACCTTGGGACCAACGGGGAGTTAAACACAAAGTCTCACCCGCGGGCAATAATCCTTACCTGCCTGGTTCGTCTGTACCTTCTACGACAGATAAGGCCAAGGAAGTAATGAAGGAGGTCCGGGAACTCCAGGCTAGCCTAGACTCCATGGGCAATCGGGACTCACTCCGCGATCTCGGGGTACGACAACCATACCTGATAGAATAGAGGGATGTACCATATCCGCCCAAATACAAGCCCTTCAACATAAGCATATTTGACAGCAAGTCCTTCCCACGCTGGTTCATGAGTTACTTCGAGATTACAATGGGATACCTACCCCGTAGCGATGTTATCCTTACCAGAATCTTCGTCGGGGCATTAGTGGGGGTAGCTTTCGACTGGTTCTGCAGTCTCAAAGATAATTGCATCTCATTATTCGATGACCTCAAGCGTCTGTTCCTCAACAGATTCTATGAGGTGGGAAATGATATGACGATGTCCTCTCTGATGGATGTTGCCCAGGGAGAAAGGGAACTGACACAAATTTACATCGAGTGATTCCGACAAATAGCGCTAAGGTTGCTCCCTAGAAATCTTGAGGCCAAACTAATAGAGATGTGTAAGAAAAATATGCTTCTGGTAGTCAGCCTCTGGATGCGCGATCGCCAGTTCAAAGACTGCACGACATTCTGTCACCCCCATATTTCAGATTAGGGGTATTTTCATCTTTTCATAATTAATGTATAAATGATTGCATAATATTTAATTATGTTTAAATTGTCGTAATTTTATTTCATTGTTGCGCCTTACCGTTGCTTCGATATTTGGAGCGCTACCCTAGCCTTTGCCTTCCAACAAATTCTATAACCTTGTCCTAGACATGCCTGCCTTCTTTTTTGACCTTTGTGTAACTTACAATTATGCCCTCTTGTGCTTCATTTTAGCCGCATAATCTTCGTCGCCGACGTTTATTTTAAATTTTCGAATAAATTCAACTTTGTATCCTTGTGCGTTCCAATCAAAATTGGAGACACAATCTTGGCCCATTTTGTGCAACCCAAATTATGATAATATTCTACTCTGAGTCTTCTATGTCCATGATACTTGCGTCCCACCTAATTTTAATCCCATGTACTTCCAATTAATTTTAGAATGCCATTTAGATTAATTTTAATTAAATTGATGTAAGGACCCAACTTGACCCAAAACTAAGACCCAACACCAAACCAAACCCAATTTACACCCTCAAGCTTTATACTAAACACCAAACATTCTTTTCAACAAATACATCACACCAAACATGGTATTTTTCCTCATTAAATCCTAAAATCCACTTCTGTGCAATTTTCTAATTGTTGGGGACTTAATTGCAAAACTGCAATGATGTGTCACCATCCTATTGGTTTAAACCAAATGAAGAACCAATCCCCCTTCCTTTGACCGTTCAACCCTCTCTCTCTCTCCTCCTTTTGTTTGTATTTTTCTCCATGATGAATCTAGGCCATCCAATTAAAATGGAGCCATCTACACTATACACCCTTATATATATTCCTCAACTCCTCTCCCAATGCAAACCCTATTCTAATGTGTGCAGTCGGCCCTAATCCCTAGGAGGTCAACATCAATCTCTTCCCCACATGCAAAAACTACCATCCCTATTTAATTTCTTCATCACCACCAACAACAAAACTCCAACTCAACCCTAAACCAACCCGATCTAAGCCATCACTCTCCTTCTCCTGCCAACTCTGGTCATCTCCTCCGAGCAGACCCCCTCACCACCACCGTCCATCTCCCCCTTCCCCGTCAGCCTCGCATCCCATCAACGACCGAACGGATCGCCTGCAACTCCTCCACGACGTCCCGACCGATCACGATATCTCCCCACCGGAGCTGAAGCCCAACTCCAACCGCTGAACTTCGACCTCGCCGGCCAACCGAGCAGCACCGAGCATCCTCCCTCAGTCTAGACTTTACCTCCTCGCCGACAGAAGCCGCTTGCATCATCAACCCCACGCCTGACTGAACCCGCCAGAGCTGACTCCGCCTTGCCTCGATCCAGACTAGCCAGAACGACCTCCTCCCCTCACCATTAATATTATTCCGTTCACCTCTTATCTCCTCCCTCGACGACTCAATGACCACACAACTCTGTCCACCTCATATCTCAATACCCTGCTGTTCTTTTTCTCTCGATTGTCCCTGAGTGTCGCCTGGATCCTGACTCGATCGGAGCTTGCCTGAGCAGCGATCCCCGACCCCACTGCACAATGCCGGATCTCCCTTCCCTGACTCCTCCTCTCTATTATCGCCACCACCTCCTCCATCATCGGCCCATCATCAATAATTCACAGCCGCCTGAGCCTTCGCCCCCGCCTGACTGAACGTCCTCCACCGCAACAGTCACCTCCGGTCATCCCTGTTCACTATCATCACCACCTGTTCATCGCCATGATCAACATCCCCATCTTCACCATGATGATCATCAACATCATAACCATTACCCTCATCATCGTCATCACCATTCACCATTATCATAGTCATTATTATCGTCAACGCCATCGCCAACGTCGATGCCATCGTCGCCTCTACCTTGCCTCGCCGTCTGGTCCATTAATCTAGCCACTTAGAACCACAAAAGAGCTGGAGCTCCTACGTTCCTCCATATCGACTGGATACCGCATTCCCTCGAGCTGAAGCCTATGTGAGCCTCTTATTCCTCCTCCTCTCTCTCTTTTAGTATATGTTTGTATGGTATATAGGGGTAGGTATGTACGTATTAGCATACATATTGATATATATATATTTAAATGTATATTGGTACATATATATATATAGTATATTTCTCAAACTAGTATATATATATACATATGTATACGTATTGCATATTATTCGATTTAGTATATGAATATAATTGATTGGTATGTTTAATATATATACATAGTATAAACTCATTAGTGTGTATACATATATTATATATGTAATTAATTGGTATATGCATATATTGTATATGTATGTAATTAGTGTATATATATGTTATGAGTACCAATGTTATTGCTAATTAATAATATGTATAATATGAATATTTGTATATGTACTAGGTGACCCGAGTGAAAATACGGATACCCCGTAGCTATCTTGACCTGTGACCATGTAGTATGATAGCAGACTGCCATATGTACACTGACGTACTAGCAAGACCCATATCATTGACTGTCTGATTGCACAGCAATTACAGACACGACACCCGTGCAACTTGACGCACACTTGACCCTAGTTGACCCGTGTCATACCTAGCATAGCCTTGAGTCCAGTGTATTTATAAATATGTGCTAGAGTAATGTCTGATGCAATATTATATTATTTAATGATGTCTATAGGATTGTTGGATTGTTCAGACAAGACTTCAGAATCAGGTTATTGGTATTGCCAGCAGCAGGATCCCAGGTGAGTACATTCTCTGACAGTTTCCATTATGTTGATTATCTCTATAACTCTTGTTGTATAGCGCACATGACTCTGACACTATTGTTTACACGAGTTAGCATCATTGAGACCTGTCACGAGGATCATGATTGGAATCCATCGTGCTAGATGGGAAAAAATGGAGAAATATTAGTAGCTTATGTGATCATACCCAACTTTACATGCATCATAGCTCATACATACCTCACGTCGGTGCAGCCTGACCATTACATGCCTCATCGCTGTTACATGTGGTTAGCCTGACTTTACAAGGATGATCGCTAATCAATGTAATGAGTCTTATCAGTCCCAAGCCGATCATATGATATCCTAATGTTTTACACACTTAGTTAGATGTTCTTGACATGCATCTCTAGTATATTAATCTAGCATCTCCACCTGTTCTAGTTATTGTTCTTGTACACACTTATATACCAGTTCATTGTTCTTGCGTGTACTTGTATTTTTATTTCACTACTAGATGTACATTGATGATGACATGCTCCAGTATTTCTTTATCTCCAGTATTTCTTTATTCTAGTATTCCATTATTCCAGTATTTCTTATTGCCAGTATTCATATCTGTCTTGTATTTCTTTACACTGTGTTATAGTTTTTGTCAATATATGTGGAACTATTGTTAGTGCTTGTACTTCGTTCCAATCCTGACTGGATATTTTTTCCAGACTGTGACATAGAGGACTTGTTCCCAACATACTTGGAGACTGGATATTATTGATAGCAGGTTAGACTATTTATTGTTGTTTAGACTTGTCTTGTATTCCATTTGTTTTCTTCAATATCTCATCATACTTTAGTTTATGTGATTGAGTATTCCATATTATATTTAGATATCTGTGTCTCCTTATGGAGTTGGATATTCGTGAGAGTTTGACTTAGCTAGTATTGTGACCTAGACATCGTTCCACCGCCGATGCTGCGGCATAGGCTGGACGTACCCATGCTCTTGTACTCCTATACCGGGTGTGGGTCATGACACATTCATTATAAGCTTTGTCAATATTGAATAGAAGCTCAAAGACTCCCGACACTTGGGAATCCATATCCCTACTACTGAGGAAAAGAGAAAGCGCCCCAGTAACGACAACAACAACAATAGCGGTAACAAGAACCACAATGCGAAAGGAAAACCAGCCATGGTCGCTAATGTGACCAAGAAACCTGAGCAAAAATAGACAGAAGCTCTGAAACCAAAGGAGACTTACTCTTTCGAGGATGAGGATTTTATGCCCATCTTCGACATGTTGATGAAGGGAGGAAAACTTTGGCTCCCCGACGTCAAACGCCAATCGAAAGTGACAGACTTAAATAACCCAAAGTACTGTCACTTCTACCGGTATGTTCATCACTCGACGTAGGAGTGCTACACCTTGAAGTGGTATATCCAACGGCTGATCGATACCAAGGCTCTCTCCCTGTATTTTGACGATGTAACGGTTGCAGCCAATATGGTATCCCTCCAGTTCTGTAACTTTCCCACAACGGAAGCCCAGAATGGAGTCACACCGATCCAAAGCACAATAATGGAGGTAGTCAATCTTCCAACAGCTCGTGACCCAGAAGCCGTGCTGACACCTTTTACTATACCTCGGGGCAAAATCATGTGGGTCTACCTAGATCTTGTCCCAGACTTGACAACAATGGAGGTAGTCAATCTTCCAAGCAGCGTATTTTGCCGTCAGGCCTAAACATGAAAAACCAAATCTTGCCACATGGTTTCTCCCACCACTGCAGAAGCCTGGGCAGGGGCAACCAAGTTGGGCCTTTCCTTCCAGCGAGATTCCAAGGAGCCCAACGTCAAAGCGCCTTAAACGACCATGTCAAAGGAAAAATAATGCAGGCTGGGCCACATGATCCTTTCTGTAAAAAAATACAAAATGCAGACTTCAGATGCTTGGTACAGCTCAATAAGTCTTCCTGTGCACAAGAGCCAACTCTCGCATGACTCATCAGCAATGGCGCATAATATGTAGCATTCCATTATATGCATCCGAGCAGGTCTTCAGCGCAAGGACGTATCATACTTTATCTGTACATGATAATACTTCTTAAGTAACAAATTCTTATGGGTAACAAGTAGTGTTCTCCTGTGCGATATGCAAAAATACGCGACAAGCTGTGGTCCTAGGCGTGGTAGACAATCGTATGCACGCAGCAATGATCCTACACGCACAACTTAGCCAACTCTCTCGTGTATATGTGGCAGTGTTCCCGTGCACTGAGCATCTTATTCTGCACAAGCGAAGTCATCAATAGTATTCAATACAACAAATGATAAACTGCCACAGTTTCATCATTACAGCCAAGAATCACTCCGTCTCATGTCGAAGATGGGCTATGACCTCCAAAAAGTGAAAGGTCTGAACTTTGGTAAAGAAAGGCGTATTCCTTTACAATCTGACAGTTATTACAATAGCACTCATAGAGGGTTAGGATATAGAGATGCTAGTACGGGCCATCACTCCGACAAGACGATAACCTGTAGGGCTAGAGTGCCAAAATCAAAAAACTTTTGGCCATGGTTGATAAGAAGGACATCGAGGATAATATTTTCTCGATCCAACCTTCTATCAAAGACATCAAGGATGGTGTTTCCTCAATTCAACAGTGTATACAGGCTCGCAGAGCTTAAGAAAGATTTGCTAATCAAGGGCAAAATTCTCCAGCAAATGCAGAATATATAGTACCTATATTTTGCACAGTATGCACTTTTCTTTGTAAATTCCTATAAAAGCTATCATCTGTATCAAGGAGTCCTGGATACACAACGGATGATGGATCCCCAAAGTCTCTCTAGTGGAGCAGTCCTCAGGTCTACTCGCACACTCCTGCAGTGACCACTAAAAATCCAATTTCGTTGGACAATATCCATATTCATATTTACCTCTGAGCTATCGCCCCACCAATCTCCCAGTGGAGCAATCTTCAGATCTATCTTCATTTTTGGATGGACTACACCCAGCAAACCCCTCCTTAGTGATTATTTCAAATATTGGTTCATATCCATATTACCTCTGAACTATCGGCATAACATTTCTCTCTTGCTGATTTTGCCATGTCCATATTACCTCTGAGAAAACCTCCCAGATTTTGGCTATCGATCATCATGTTCATATTACCTTTTATATCGGTTGCCATCCCCACTTATCACCCGTACTCACAAAGGTACACCAACGGTGTTAAGTCCACAAAACTGCCATGCCCATATTACCTCTAGTAGGGCTTGTCTCAAACCTATTACTTGTACTAATATGCACAAAAAATAATAGGTCCACAAAATCTATCACGTCCATATTACCTCTGATAGGGATTATTTTTGAATTTATTATTTGCACTCAACGTGTGCAACAAATAATAAGTCCACCAAGAGTCCCCTAGTGAGATTTCCTCAATAGAAGCAAACAGTCACGTCCATGCTACCTCTGGCATGCTTCCATCTCCTTGCACAAAAATACCAAGATCACATCTAACCTCTCGATATGGCTATTAATCATCTCACGTCTATGTCACCTCTGAGTTATCACTCACCTCCTCCCCAGTGGGGTTTGCCATGCCCTTTGTACCTCTGAGCAAACCTTTCGGGTTTAGCTATCGATCATCACTTCCACAGTACCTTTAATATCGATCACCGTCTAAACTTATTACCTGTACTTAAATTTAAGTGCACCAATGGTGTTAAGTCCACCAAACTTTCCACCTCTGGCAAGGTTTCGAACTTATTACTTGCACTATCGCACGCAAGAAATAATAAGTTCACCAAGAGTCTCCCAGTAGGATTTCCATAATGGAAGCAAACGGCCGCGTCCATACTACCTCTGAACTATGTCTCTCCACTTTCCCCAGCAGAGTGAATATATCACTACAAGAAAACGGTCACGTCCATATTACCTCTATCATATTTTTCTTTATCCCCATAGAGTAATATCTTACCACGTCCACATTATCTCTGAGTAAGATATTTTTAGAACTTTGCCATGTCCATCTTACCTCTGAGTAAAGTTTTGCTCTTCGACTTTCTGCTATCACGTTCGCATAACCCATGATAGTGCTAGTGACTTCATCTTACTATTCGTACTTAAGGTACGCCATAGGTAATAAGTCAACAACCCAAGTGTTTTTCATGTCCATATTACCTCTGAGAAAATTTCTCGGTCTTGACCATCGAGCATCACGTCCATGTTACCTCTGATATCGATTGTCTTCTAACTTTCCACCCGTACCCAATCCGAAGTATGCCCACGGTGTTAAGTCCACAAAACCTATCATGTCTATATCACCTTTGTTAGGATTTGTTTCGAATCTATTACTTGCACCCCTGGTGCACAAAAGGGTAATAGGTCCACCAAAATTCTCCAGTAGGATGTCCTTATTAACCATAGTTGCTGTACTATGTCCATATTACCTCTAGTACAAGCACCCCAAATATCACGATGTCCAAAGAAAGTGGTTTTCCCTTTTATTAAAAGAAAAAAAAGAAGGAATAAGATATTACAAACATCAAGAAGAAGAGGAATAAGAAACTTTCGAATTACTGATGTACATAGCAAGAAAATAAAAAAATGCAAGCGTCTGAGGGCGCGAGCAATTAAATGGAGCATCTCCAATACCTTGCTCCCCTGAATCAGCAGGTTTCCAAGAGTTCTTGGAAGATGCCTGCCTTGCGCACTTGAACAATGGACGTTTCTTCCGTCCTCTTAACATGAAGCAACTCGGGCTCACTGGAACATGGATTAGGGGGTAACCGAGGCCGCAAAAATAGACATATTGGTTTCCTTTGGAGCATCTCCAAAAGCTATCACACTAAAGATTAATTTGTATAAGGAGTTTCGAGATTGTCTGCTACTTATAAGCTCAGAATCGACGGCTTACTTCTTGAGTCGTAACTATTTACTCCGTAAGACGCTATCATTCGCTCCTGCACAACCCAATATATGATTTCCAGAATTTGGGGTAATCCTCTCAGAGATCCGGATTGACACAGCGGTGTGAATACGTCAGCGCATATCAATACTTGAAGCGCAATAAGTGGTCATTTCTCTCTCAGGATACAAATTAAGCCAAACGAACAATCGCAACAAAAAAGGAAAGCTTTTATTTCATTTTACTAAAGTGAAAAAAGAAAACTACACTTAAAAGGCTACTAGCGCCCCAATCACAAAACAAACTTCAAAAAGAAGAAGAAGGGGGATGGTCTCAGAAAATGAAACGCAAACTACTGCTGCTCACCATTGGAGCACAACTCTGCTTAGAAAATAAAATGCAAACTACTGACCATCTAGGCACACTTTAACTCGACGCTCAACCTCTTTTGCTATGACCTTAGGATCCTCGTAGCGAACGTAGGACTCATATCGGTCATCCACCTTCTACACCATAATAGCAACAGCAGCCGTGTTCTTCGCTACCTGGCTAGCCTCAGTTCGAATAGCCTCTTCTTCTAGCTGGGCCTCCCAGAGGTTATTCTCCAGCACATCGATCTTGGCTTGGAGCTGTTTGATCTCATCGGTCAAGTAATTTTGCCTGGTGAGGCATTCCTCCCGGAGGGTACCAGCCGATCACGCTCTTCCTATAACTTCTGGAGGTCATGTTGTAAGCCTTTCTTAGAGGAAGCAAAAAGGGCCTCCTCTGTAGCAAGCCCAGCTAAGAACTCCTCATATTTATGGTATATCAGTATCCCCATATTGGCCTGTTGATGCCGTTGTAGCTCCATCAGGCATTGCTCTACCTCCGCCAATATTTGGTCCAGGAGGTCTGCCATCTCTTCTAAGCCAGGGATGCTCCTCAGAGAATTCGCCTGAATCTCGACAAAGTGCTTCGCCCAGTCGAAGGGCCTGTTCTCCTCCAACACACTCTGGACCCCCTCCCTCAGAAATATGTAGAAGCTCCGAAGGAAGATTTGGATATTTTTATTAATCTCCTCCAGTGTTACCGAAGTCAAATACGGCTGGTACGAGAAAGAAGACGCAAGAACAACAGGTTGTACAACAATGCCTGATGACCTTGAAGGAGAGGTAGTAGCGGAGGAGCGACCAGGGACATGGCTCGTGTTCTAATCCCTCATAGCCATCTCAAAGTCCCAGACACCCGGCAGTTGAGCAAGATTAGTGGTGCGACCCAGGACAGGAGTACCAGCATGCCCCGCTACTTCGGCTCCCACCTGCGCACCAACCCCAGATCGCGTCACAACAACCTCAGATGATGACCCAACCACCATGGTGTCACGGACATCGGGAATAGCCTCCTCGGGATGGCCTTCTACCCCACTATCTAAAGGTACCTCAACGATAAGAGGGGGAAGCGACTCCGTACCAGAGAAACCCTTAACGGGCCCTACAGGGTGCTTCTTACCTCTAGAATGGCTAGAGAGAGAATGAGGCCTCCTCTGAACAAGCCCGTAGTCCTGACCCTCCGCCTCGCCCTCTTCAATGGCCACATCTACGATCCTCAAGGGAGAGATAGTGTCTGCACTGCCAGAACAACCAGTAGTCAGCTTCTTCCGAAGAACCAGAAGCTAAAGCCAGAATATCTCTTCATTGGTAAGTATAAAATATAACATACCAGGAGAAGGCGGCAGGGGTTACAACCCGCCTAGCGTAGTCAAAGCATTCCCCATGGCTTCTATATCATCCATAATGATGTGCTTGAACAGGGTGAAGGGCTCTGACACGCCGGCACCCGTCTCGTGGGCCTCTGAAGTTTTAAAAGCAGGATCTGACAAGCCCGCATCCATCTCTTGAAATCCAGAAATCTCAGGTGCAGGCTCTGAGGCACCCACGTCATATTCCGGGAAAGTCTCCTCTTCTGATTTTTTGTAAGAGATCACCGAGGCGGCCACTCACCAGGGACGGTCATTCTTCCCTTGCGTATGTAAGTTGTTAAACAGACCAGAACCAAGATATTTATACAAAGAACCAGGAAGAATTAAACTGAGAGGGTCTATAAATACCACCTCTGCACCCAAAGCAGGGGCTACTCCGGAATCCTCCACCTTGAAGGGTCCTACCCCTGCCTCATCTTCTTCCTCTTCTTCACCACCTACTTTTTCTTCTTCTTCTTCTTCTTCTTCGCCAGCCTGTGCATGGGCCTTTAGAGCAACCTGCTTTCTATAACGAGGCCTCGTGGCCACGGAGGGTTCCTGTCTTCTCCTTTTCGATGAAAGGCTTCGTATCGGGGAGGCCCCGTGCTTCACCAAAAAATTCATGGAAAGAGAAGGGTTGTCAGAAGTATCCCCTTCCTCCATCACCGAGTCATAGTCAATAACAACGGCCTTTCCCTTGCCTTTTCCCTAACTTTGTCACGACTCTCTGCACCGGCTATTCAGCTTAGTGCCCACAATAAAGCTGGTATCCCGATCAAAGCCAGATGGACGAGCGTTCACGGCCACATGAAAAACAACTGCTGCATGCATGATATGCCAGCAAACTTTATCATTTGGCATAGAAAACTGGACATGAGTACTGGTCATAAAATAATAATCTCGGGCTCGGGCTCCATCTAGGATGCTACCCTCGAAACCAAGATACGAGCTTGGGTTGCTTAAAAAGAGCTGGCTATAACCAAACTGCCGGGTGAACCTACTCGGCATATAGGGTTCCAAGAAGACGAGGTTCCGATTTTGATACACCAAGTGGGAAGGCCGGATGGAAAGCAGCCAGTGGAAGAGCATCGAAGACAAAACTTGATAGTCGGTGACACTATCATAATGAACCCCATTCACCTTATCCTTTGTGAACTTTGGGACTGCAACAAAGAAAGACTAGTCCACCATGCGAGCGAGCGTATGCCGATAAGTGGGAACCTCAGTATGAGCCCAAGGCATCCCACCATTCGGTGAATAAAGGCGTCATCCTCCATCGTCGTCCCCTCGGCACCGGGTCGCATAAAAAATGGGTAATGTATCAACATCTAACCCATTAGATAGTGGTAAGGCATCTCGACCCGGTTGAAATCTTTGGAGAGGTCCCGGGCAATTACCTTACTGGTGAAAGCACGAAGCCCACGATGGATGCTACAGACCATCGCTGGGAGCAAAGAAAGCTTATGTTTGAAGATTAACTTCACAACAGGAAGAATGAGGTTACGACTAACCCTCTCGATCACCCCAGAGCCTCCCGAGACTACGCAAGTCTGTAGCCATATCATCAAAAATCTAACCAAGGTAGCTTTGTCAGACAATGGTTGGGTATCTTGGTAGAAATAAATGAAAGTGTCACCAGAACAACCAAACCCTTCGCCAATTGCGAAAGTTCTCTTGGTGCCACGCACTTGATTGTCAACTTTCCTCTGAGTTTGGGGGCTCCGAACGATGACCTGACCCGAAGCTTCAGTACTAAAAATATAACTGATCCAGGCTTTGATATAGGGTAAACTCCCCTTCGAGCTCTTGTCTTTCTTCTTTGAAATCTGCTGGCAAGTACTATGATGGCACAACACTTTCTGGTACACGGTGAGAAATCCCTGATGTTACTGCTCCAATTACTCAAATTCCTTATTAGACGGGGTGTACTCCTCATACGGTTCCCCACCCCAGGGAATCCACAAGACATCGTACATCTTATAAAGGGTGAGCCCCATCTCCCTGCCAGAAGTAAAGAAGGTCCCAGTGCGCCAGTTGTATATCTCGACCAAGGACACGAACACCTTCGGGTTCTTCTCCAAACTATAACAGGAACCCCTTATGGTGTAATAGAGGTTTGCCTCCTTCAAGGTCTGCTCATACTTTCCTAACACCCACATTGTTAGGAAAATCCAAGAAGGCGAATGATACACCCAGTTAAGCAGGCTCACTCTTCCCCGGGGATAGGACCCCTTAGCTTCAAGTTGGTTTAAAAAAGTGCCAGCTTCATAAAAATGGACATTCAGCCCCATCTCACTGGCGAAGGTGCCAGGTTCCAACCCGAGAACGAATTAAGAGAACGATTTCTTGGTCGCCTCTGCTCTCTTCAGCTTAGAGTTAAAATGGATACGGCTGACTTGGGTTCCCTTTTAGTCGGGAGTCAGGTTACCCAACATCTTCCTCTGAAGAGGCACCATATTGAAAGCAAACAAGGGCATATGGCACTCTATCGTGGGTATATGCACCTTTGTCCTGCTGGAGAAGAAGTCCCAACTCTCCTTAATCTTTACTACCTGGGGGTCCGAGACAGTGAGAGCATCCACAAAAAGGAAGATCTACTTCAAATAAGATTTGCCCTGTCGCCTTCGATCGTCCCGGAGTTTAGTCGGCTAAGAAAATAGAATGAGGGCTGACCTGCTATTAACTTCAACCTTGCCTTAGACTAATTCTTGTTTATCTGTGCCTGGACATTGGCTACTATATGATCAAGCCTAACACCCAGGGAAGCCTGGGCACGCCCAACCAGCACCTCCCCTGATAGAGGCACGGGTAAAGTCACTATAAATTTAAAGGAAGAAAGACAGTTAGATGCCATACGACCAAGTTATGAAGGGTACATTCGACCAAGTCATGAAGGGTACATGCAGCTAAGTCAAGTCCTCCATGGACTAAATTATGGAGGGTCTATGCGACCAAGTCACGAAGGGTCCATGCGGCCGAGGCAAGACCCGTGCATGTGGTCAAAAGAGACCCGTGCATAAAGCATACATCATGGTTATGTGGAAGGATCCGCATAGCGAACCTGGTGTAAAGTGTCCATGTGTCCAAACTTCTCCTCCAACGCTTACCTTTGATCGGCATTTGAACGTCTGGATGAAAGGTCGAGGCCTCATCCTCAGCTATAGACGAAGACGCAAGGCGCTTCCCCTTGTCGATAGCCTTCTTGGCCTTTGACGAGGAAGACGGAGCTTTAGGGGCCTTGGCGAGTAGTCGGAGAAGACGGTCAAAAATAGAGAAAGTGGCGGAGATAAAGGGGAAGATTAATAGGACACTAAAAGACTAGATTAACTCCTCAAAATTACCGTGCTCCACTGTTATCAAATGACGGCGGCTGGCGGTTGAATTTTTGGGGCGGCCTTATCCTTTACAGCCATAAGCTTGGGATCCGCATGAAGGGGCAGCTCAGAATTCGAACAAAATCCACTCAAGGGTCAGAGCAAATCTTGTAATAAATGACATGAGAGCCTGGCGGTATACATCCATATGGTACAACACCCATGCAACTTAAACATCTATGCGGCCCAAATGTACCCAGCCCATGCTTCTTATTCAAAGTATTTCAAACATATCAGTTTGAAAACTTTGAAGGGGGTCTTGTAGAAGTATGGAAAATACGGATCCATGCGGCCAACAACCATGCGCCCCACGACAAAGTTTAGTAGAAATTGGACCACATAGTCACCATTCGGCCCAGAAAAGCTACATTCATACGGTCCAAACAGCCGAAGCGAACCTTGGTCGGAGATGGACCTGACATGACGTCTTGACGACCATATCAAGTCTGATACAGAATCCTGAAAGAAAGGATTCCCTGAACGCCTCGAAAGGCAAAACCTCACTAAAAGAGAGAATTCTCATGGAGTGTGCAGCACTACGTGTACAACACGACAAAAGATTCTATGCGACTGTGGCCCATGCATTCCAAACTACATGTACCCCATACATTTTTGGCCGTCGTGCAGTCCATGCGTCCCAGATACTATGCATCCCATGCGTGTCTAGCCATGTGTATCCCTGACTCTATGTGTTTTATGTGTCTCTGACCCATGCATTCCAGACTTCATACATCCCATGCATCTCTGGCCGCCGTATAGTTCATGCATCCCAAATTTTATGCGTCCCATGCATTTCTGGCTGTATGCGTCACAGACTCCATGCATCCCAAATGCCATACAAACCAAATCATGCTGTTACAACTAAAGTGATTCTCTTCAACCAAATAGGGGCCACGTGTCTATTTGACCAAGTTGCACCTACAAAAGTTAAGAACCGTCCAGATACTCAGCAAACAATAAAATCCTAATAAATGTCCACATGGCAGCAGAGCCCGGATTCTCATGCATAGCTGTACCTCCCTTCCGTTAAGAGGGAACACGTAGCAAACCCCCACTATCCATGTGGCCCAAAATTTATGTGGCCATAAATATGGCTATAAATAGTAGGGTACTACACCCGAACAAAAGGCTGGCTGGCTATCTGCGAATCTACACTCGAGTAAGAAAGAAGAGCTTCCGCATCAGATCGTCCACGAAGTAAAAAGAGTTTCTACAAACCTAACCCTCCATCGTCACCCCTCAGAACATAAAATTTGTACTTATATTGTCTGCTTAGACTCCTCTTTGTACTCTCTTCAGTTTATTTAATTTAATCAAGTTTCTTTTCAAACTTTCGTATTTAATGGCAAACAATGACCACATAAGAATTTTTCTTAAGATGTTATACAAAGTACGTGTACGCTAAATACAAATCCAGGGAAGTTTAATCTGGATTCACCCAAGCGTGTATGCAACATTCAATAAATTAATATCCTAGCCATGCTTTGGTATTTGACTCGCATATCATGTTTGTGCTGGAAAAAATAGTATATTTATAGTATCACGCATTCAGAAATTTGGAGGCAATCTCGATGCACATCCTAAACATAATCACTTTAATACATAATATGATATATCATAGCTCAGTGTACATTAGATCAGAAACTTTATCAGGCAATAATCGTATCAGTATGGATACAGTATTCGAGTCCAATCACCAATTATCATTGGGTCACATGAATCTTGATCATATTATAACACGAAGCTTATGTCATGCACATAGCTTGTTAGTCACTATTCACTTATTCTGGTCCACGCAGAACATCTCAAGTCCAATACATATCCATGCCATGTATGAAGCCAATCTTTGCACATGGTCATATCTAGCATGAGATCTGGTTTCTAAGTCAATTCTTTCTTAGAATCATAACACAAGCATTACTAGAATCAACCACATAGAGGATGATAAGAATATTACAAATAGGATAAGTGAACACATAATGAAAGCACTATGTGTATGCATAGGGTCACCAAGGATAACATGCACATGAAATTGTACGCATGAAGGTCAGGCGCATAAAGTCTCATGAAGTCAGGGGTGAATAAAGTGCACGAGCAAAAAAAAGGGAGGTGGCGCACAAACACACCAAAGTAAGGCTGGCGCACAACTCATAAAACTAATCTTAGTGCACAAACTCACAGAAATAAGCTTGGCGTACTTTGTCAAGTTAACCAACATGACGCACTTGACAAAAGTGAACGGGCTAAAATAAGGTATGCTTTCAAAGAAAGTGCACGAGCAAGCTAGCTAAAAGACAACATACAATCTGAGGTCAAATCTTGACAGTCAAAAAATTCGTCAGTCGAGGAGCACACAAATTAATAAAATAGAAATGGAGAAACCAACCAAAGCTTCGTCCCTAAGAAAACAAAGAGGAAAGAAAATGCGAGAGCAGACTAACGTAAGAAAAGTGCGCCGGCTAACGAAACATATAAAAAGTGAGCCAGATTGCCAAACGTGAAAAAAGTGTGTTGACTGACTTTGGCGTACTTTCTCTTGGTTTTCCAGGGAGAACTTTGATTAAATATGCATCAAAGTGTGCCAACTGAATTTTCTTCTCGAAAGTGCGCTACTGACACAAGGAATGTGACTGGTGCACTTTTGCTATGAGACTAAGTACAGTATAATTAGTACGCACGAAGAATTGGAACAACACACCAATGCTCCCAAAGTAAAACATACGTATTTCTATGCCAAAGGGGTCAATCTTGCATACTCTTTACAGAGCTCTGTTCTTCTTCTCCAGTCAGCCATTTTGGTATACGTATTGTATCAAGTTTTAGCATTGAACTTAGCTGGACTCGAAATCAAGTACAGCCAAAAGCAAAGTTATATAAAATATGGTGATCTACACTATAAGCTAATTAGTTTTATAAAATATAGAGTTTTGGGAGATCAAACCCCAAAAAAATAAATGTGAACCCATAGACCCAAACTTAGGTCCATGCAATTCCAACCAAAAAATTAAGAATAACAAGTATTAAAGATGAAGTGGTACTCGGTCCCAATAATATGAGCTAAAAAATAAACAAGAATTACTAAGAATCAAAAGCATGCATGAATCCATGGTTATTCTTCTTGTGCAAGATGTACTTGCCTACGAAGGGAGAGAGAAAACCTAAGAGAGAGAAATGGAAAGGAAAGATAATAAGAATAGAGAGAAAAAGGGGAATATATAGGTTTAGGTTTGAGATATAGACCATTAGATAACTCAAATCCACCTAAGACACACATGCCACCAACCCAACCAAACCCACTCTCTCCACAACTCTCAGGTCCGGTCTAAACAAAGGCCGGGCTAGCAACCAATGTGCGCCAAAGTATGCCAAGGAGAATATAAGCCAAAGTGCACCGAAAAAGGGGGTTGACACACTGCTAACTGTAATGCATGCCCCGAACGGGAAGTTATGCAAGACCAACCCATGCGTCCAACCCGTAGTGGCAAGTGGACAGGGCCGGTCTCAAAAGTCTTCAACCAACGACCTGAAAAAAGTTCTTGTATGAACCCCAGGTGAGAAAGCAAAGACAACGCCTATATACCCATATTCTTGGTCTACCCGTGCTTATAAGAAGGGTGTAAAGGTGAACCACCCCTCGCTTTACTTGCGCGACGTGATCAATCACAAGCGCAAAGCGAGAGAAATAACTACGGCATGTGAGGTATCCTCTTTAGGGCATCACTGTGCCAACATCGTCATCAACTACTGTTGTGCCAAAGTAGCAGTACCTACAAACAGGCAGTCGATATTACAATGACTGCAACCAAGAGCACCTGTCTGGTAGAATTTTGGAGAACAGGTGCAAACACCATAGGAGCAGGAGATGTCATTGGCCTCATGTTACTCTTCTTGGAAATCTCCTTCCACCAGGAGAGGTCGGAAGTCTAGCACATCCAATCCTTCACTCTCAACTAGCGCATCAAGGAACCGAAGGCAAACATTGGTACCTACAGAAGGGGTATTCCTGGGTACGCACTCGAAAAAGAAATTATCACCTGCTGGAGGTAGCCCTTCCTTAAGACCCCAGATAACTCTGTAAGCTAGGGTTAGTGAACCCTCAGAACACTACAACAACCCAATATTCTGAGGAGACAGAGATTCCCATGGAATCGACGCTGAGATTCCTGGGGATAGCCACCCTCATCGAGAAGATGCAGCTTCCTATAAATCCGAAGAGGATGTGTCGCTGCCAAATTTCTCTAAGGACTATTCACTGTAAGAGTCCGAGGCAGAAAGTGCAACATCCATCGCCCCATCTATTTCTCCCCATGTAAGGATGATATATATGGTAGGGGACGACCACGAGGACCCCAGTGATCAACAGCGTCTTGAGACCCTTGAGATCATGATGCAAATCATGAGTGCGTTAATACAATCCTTAACCCAGATAATGCTGGAGATCAAGGCAAACATGGCCTCACAGCCACCGAGGGTTTCAGGTCAGGCAAGCCTGGATCCCAGGACTTATGGGGACTCAAATGCAACCGATCCACTCTTTAGTGGCAATCATGCCTTGCCTAGATCGTCTGCTCTTTTTGCAGTAGATGAAGCCCGAAAAGCAATCAGGGAGGTCCAAGAACTCCGAGCCCGCCTGGACTCACTAGACAATCGGGATACCCTGTGCGAGCTTGGGGTATGGAAACCATATTCCCTCGAGTGGAGAGATGTGCCATACCAGCCCAAGTACAAGCCCTTCAACCTAACTTTGTTTGACAGAAAAGCCTCTTCTTTTCAGTACATGAGTTACTTTGAGACAGCAATGGGGTATCTGTCTCGTAATGGTGCTCTCCTCACCAAGCTCTTTGTTGGGGCATTGTCGGGAGTGATATTTGATTAGTTTTGTAGTCTCCAAGGTAATTGTATCTCATCGTTTAACGACCTCAAAAGACTTTTTTCTCATTCGATTCTATGACGGAGGAAACAACATGATAATGTCCTCTCTGATGGACATCATGCAAAGAGAGAAAGAGCCTGTACAAAAATACGTTGAACGATACAGGCAAGCTGTGCTGAAGTTGTCCCCCGATAATCGTGAGTCAACGCTGATGGACACATGCCAAAGGAATCTGCTGCCAGCCGTCAGGCTCTGGATGGGCAACACCCAGTTCAAAGACTGGACGATGTTATGCTTTTGGCGTTGAAAGAAAGGTATAGGACTCCTGACTGCTAGGCATATAATTCTCCATCATCGATGATAGGGGAAGACGTCCTTACAATAATAACAACAACAATGATAATAACAACCGTGACGGTAAAGGAAAGTAGGTCCTTGTTGCTAATCTAGCCAAGAAGTCCAAGAAGAAGCCTGCAGAGGCTCCAAAACTGAAGGAATCTTACTCCTTCAAAGACGAGGATGTCATGAAGATCTTCGACATATTGATGAAGGGCAACAAGGTTTGAATTCCTAACATCAAATGTCCTGAGGAGGAAGACCAGGTCGATAATCCCAAGTACTGCCACTACCACTGGTATGTCCACCATTCAACGAAGGATTGCTATATACTAAAGCGATACATTTAGAGCCTACTTGATTCCAAGGCTCTTACCTTAGACTTTGACGATAAGACGATCACTATAAACATAATATCTCTCCAGTATGATGAATTCCCATCAACAGAGGCCTAGGATGGTGTTATCCCAATTCTGAGGAGAATGATGGAGTTTGTCAACCTCCTTCCAGCTTGCAACCAAACAGCCGGGCTGGTATCACTTAGCACGCCCCGGAGCGAGGTCATGTGGGTTCATCCAGATCTCGTTCAAGACATAACGCAGCGAGCACCACCTTCTGCCTCCAAGTCTATGGGAAAGAGGTCCAAGTCCTGCCACATGGTTTCTTCTGCTAACGATAAAGCATTAGCAAGAGCAACGAGGTCGGGCCTCGCCTACCAGCACGATTATGATTCCCCTGAGGACAACATTTCTCCACCTGCTATACTGATTTGGGTCTATCTTAACCCCCTATAACAGACAAACTAAAGAAGAAAGAGATTCGTTTCGATAAGCTGTTGCACAAGGAAATGGCTTAAGGGCTCGAGAAGCCCTACAACGTTGACATCTTGGCACAACTGGCCAATACCTTGGAAAAGTTCTCACTATTTGAGCTTCTCTGAATCTCTAAAGACACTCAGAAGGCTCTCAGCGAGGCATTACAAAATGTGGATACCTACCTGAAGCAGGTCAAGCCGCCAGCTGAGAACCTTACTACATGTCCTAATTGGAATAACGCGAGGAGGTGATACCCAAAATCACATTCTCACCGCAAGACAAGTTGTTAAAGAATAACAGGCACGATCTTCCCCTGTATTATACAGGGTATATCGATGCCATCAAGGTGGACCGGATGCATATCGACCTCGGTTCATCCATCAGTATTATCCCGCAAAGTCTGCTTCAGACCCTGGGTATCCCTATGCACCGACTGGCAGCAACCAATACTGCCATCAGCGGCTTCAACGCTGGAATGAGCTACCTTATTCATGGATACATGCTATGACATAGACGTATACGTATGCTATAATATCCTATTGGGGTATCCATGGATACACGAGTACATGATCGTGCCGTTGAATCTTCATTAATGCCTAAAGTACATTGACGATCACGGTATTGTCAAGATGGAGTTTGCTGACGTTGACCCGTTCATAGGGATCGATGCTTATTACTCTGACTGAATCCTCTACAAGTAGGTCCACCAAAAAAAGGTGACAGTGATGTCGACGATAAAATAGAAGCCGACCTAACATGGGATAAACCTTTGAGGGTCTGTCTCAAAGGACATATCCCTAACACAGCTCTTCCTATAGTGGTGAAGCTGCACAGAAAGGAACTGGAACCCCTGGTCGTTCATCTACGAAGGTCGAATCAACCACCTAAAGAAGATCCAGTACCCAATACTACTCCAGAACCACTGGTGGTAAAACTTCGTAGGAGATCTCCGAAGCCATCACACATACTGGAAACGGAGCCTGGGAATGATGAGCTATAAGAGTACATAGCCGCTCATGTTGATGTTCATTCCCTAGAGCATGGTCTAGATGATGTAATTCCCCCAAAAAAGATACCTTAGTTCATGAATAAAGGGTTATCTTTAAACTACTCCGAGGTCACACATTTAAGTGCATTGTACTCTCTAGAGCACGGTCTAGGTCCACAACTGCATACACATATGATTACCTATGCAGTAAACCGAATTCTCCCCAGCCAAAAATCCTACTTCACAGTGCCAGCAAGGAGGAGGGGGACAAACCCATTATCTTTGGCAGAATAAAATATCCTCAGTCCTTCATCCTGGAGGAATAAGAACTAGAACCTGAGGGCGGAATGATATAAGTATACTGCTACAACTCATAAGCTAGGCACCTTATCCAGAAGATGTGTTATGATCTTAAAAGCGACCAAGGTCTGAATTATGGCAAAGGACGATGAATGCCTCTGTGTATCCTTGCTCCTGCAGGCAAGTCCGATGATTACTACCAAGACTCGATATGGTCTGGGTACGTTATACCTCCATCTACTCCAAAAAACTCAGAGGAAGAGGGCAAAGTGTATTCTAATTCTTCGCAATCCTTTGCATAGGACTCAGACACGATCATTGGTGAGATACTCAAATAAATATTGTCTATCAATATGGTGTCAGCTGATAGTAAGAAGATCGAAGGTTATGACTGTAACGACCCACTCCACTCAACTCAGAGGACGGATTCAAATGACACAAATGTAGAAAACCGTCCTGCCATGCTCAGCGAGATGACTCATTCGATGCAAAGAAATTTGGACTTGGACCTTCTAATGGAGTTCAGAATTAGAATTTTTAGAGGCGCGTACAGAGTCTTGCTCAACCGATGTGATTCATAGCTAAGGTGGGTGGCCCCAATGAACCTGTCTCTTCTTAGCAACACACTTAAAAAAAAGGAACGATACATGCTAGTTTCTCAGCGATAACCTTTGTATGCTAATAAAATGAGATGAACGTACATAGCTAAGGGGATAACCCTGCCGTATCATTGCATAGAATATAGAGATCTTACTTGCTATCTGCGTAATCTGGCTTATTGAGTTAAAATGTAGTAGTTTCTTATATGTGCCACTAAAGTAGTTTTTGAGTTCATATTGAGTCACCGCATCGCATGGAATATGACACGGGATAGAGTATATTCATATTGCATACATAGACGAGGAAGACGATCAAGTAGTCATTTTGAGTCAGGAGAAGAAAAGAAAAGAAAAGAAAGTACTCGGGATATCCAGATCACCGAGGAAGTCTCTAATCAGGGAGCTGCGCAAAGAAGAAAGATCCGAGTTTAGTCCTCGACTAGATTGAACTGAGATGAAGTCCTCAGATAAAAGAAACCGAGCGGGAAGATCTCAGCTAGGATTGGAAGTGGTAGAGTAGTTGCATGGTTACGGACAACTGGTTGCGCACCAGGAAGAGCCCTCGAAAGATCTCTGAGGCATCGGGATTGTGTCAGCCCGGAAGGACTGCACTAGCTGAAGTTCTAGTGCGATAGTTAGCTGAAGTACTAGTAGGCGTGTGTGGGATATCCATCAAGGCTTGTTATCGACCTGAAAAGACATTCGAATCATCGGATGGTTCAGGACACCCAGTAAGGCTGGCTACCGAGCTGGGAAGACAGCCGTTCCATCCCAGATTATGTCCAATATGGCAAATAGATCCAGTGACCTTCATATAGATAATTCATGAATACATAAAGGCGATCTGCATTCAGAAAATGAGTAACATAGAGGATCATAATGTACGAAACTTTGTACATTTAGAATGGATGCACGATATATAACATAGCTCGAGTAAAACATATTTGAGGAAGAGACACAAACATAACACTTGAATTGCATAGATGTTCTTCGCTTCTTAGTAGATTATTGATTATATTGCTACGCATGACAGGAAAGGACGAATGGTAAGAAAGAGTAATACGAACTCAGCTATTTACAGTACGACATTCTTGATTCATACACGGGTATTACTTTTGTTATATTGCAATAAAACTGATCTTAAGGCAATGACTAGAAAGACAACATAATCAGTCAGTACACATAACTAATGAGCGTGATTGTTTTATGGCGTGGGCAAGAGGCCTCCCCACTAGTGCATTCAATGTACTGATACCAAACTAGATTGCATACAGGGTGCAGGGAGAACTCGTACGGATTTGAAGATCGCTTAACGCATCAAGGCGCTGGACCGCACCGCACTTGGCATCTTGGAGAGTGGTGTACAGACCGTGGGCTCACATATATGAGACATAATATATAGGAACATTATCATCCATATTGTTTGATTCAGTTGTAAGCCTAAGGGCATATTCATTGTAAAGAGAGAGAGAGAGAGAGAGAGAGAGCACAAGCGACTTGTAATCTCAGCCTAATATTGCTTGTAATCTTTACTTCATATCAATAAAGTGCTTTTTTGGATTCAATACTTGTATTTATTCTATATTTCCTCTATGATGACTCTGTAAACTAGTTATCAACAGCCATTTTGGTATTTTTCTTGCGCGGGCGCAACTCTAGGCTCGCACGACATCACATCCTAATGGGAACGATCGTTCTGGGGAGTGTTGGTGTGGTGATTCACGCCTAGCAGGGAAT
This sequence comes from Iris macrosiphon, assembly GCA_036927795.1. Taxonomy (NCBI): domain Eukaryota; kingdom Viridiplantae; phylum Streptophyta; class Magnoliopsida; order Asparagales; family Iridaceae; genus Iris; species Iris macrosiphon. The sequence continues at coordinate 36,578,827 of JAYESA010000018.1, read as the reverse complement.
TGATCGATATTATGGGAGATCGGGGCCTGACATATTGGTATTAGAGCACGGATTTACATCCTTGGAATTAGTATCGATTCTCTCAATTTTAAACTTGTGCATTAATGATTTGATAGACGTTCTCTCTCGATATTTTGATGAATATTCCACACAATAAGTCTAAATATTTTAAAATTTTATGCAGAGGATTATTGGATGAATATAGTTATGCGATGGCCTTTGTGCCAAGTTTAGTCAGAACTTATATTAGCAGACTCGTGCTAGAGTTAGCAAGTTATATGAGAACCAGATTAGTTTTTCGCTGATGTTAAAAAATTGGTGTATGAGACTTAGAATATCGTTAAAGATGGGATAGCTATGCACATAGTCATTCGACTAAGTTGTGCTGAGTATCGCACACCTAGACCCTTTGGTGTTAGCAGGTTGCGAGCAAGATTTGGGTATTGTTCGGATAAGGACAAAGTCGAACATAGAATAAAAATCGATAGAGGCTATATTGGAGTATCACTAAGGTGAATATTGGGAATCATGTTTAGATTTTAAGATATAGTTCGGACGATTATTCGTAGTGATAAGTTATGATCAAAATATAGTTTGTATGGAGGACTATCGATAGAGATACATACGAGACTAAGATTATTGTGGCAGCAAATAGGGATCGCACTGGGGTTCTAAGGAACGAATTGGATATACGAGTGAACGATGCAAACACTTTTCAGGAGTTAATAGAATGACTCAATTCCTGAGTAGTGTATACGATCGTCTCAGGAAGGAATAAGCGATTTGAGAATAGAGTGAGTTCTAAAAGATTCATAGAGTATAGCTCGAACCCTGAGTAGTGTATTGATCATCTTAGAAATATTTGAACGAATCATGGATTCTGGGATAGCAAACAAGTCTAGCAGCAAGCAGTATGATTGTGGAAAGCCTTATTATAAGTAATGCCTAGCAAGTAAGCAATTTTGAAGGAATCGTGTGAAATTTGATTCGAACGAGCTAGAATGCGTAAAAAAGTGATAAGGCTTATATCGGATAGGAATTCAGAGTGTTGGAATTAATATCTGGGTTGAGAAAACTTAGTGAATAATACGAACGATTTTGAATTAAGTCAAATAGATTGAAACTTGAGTTTGGGATAGAATAATCGAGGATGCGATCAGGAGTTTGCGCCATGGAAGATAACGCGCATGGAAAATAAAGATCGAGTAGGTTATCGCTCGATAGAATTTAGCTTGAGTACGAATGTTATGGTTTCGAATTTGGAAGACTTTATATAATATCTATAGTTAAAGGATAGCATGGATTGATGCAAGTTAGCAAATTTCTGATTTGATGATTAAGATAGGCGATAATGGACTTAATCTTGAATTTGAACGAACAATCTTGAAGCGAGTTCGAAAGATAACACTCGATATCAGGCCAGATGAGAACGATTACTCCGCGGGAGCGTTGGCGTAGTGATTCATGTCGAGCAGGGATGATGAAAATCATGGGAGATCAGGGCCTAACATATCCGATGATTATTCAGATAAACTCGATAAAATAGAACGTAATGGAGGTAAATAGACTTTTACTAGTGGATTTAAACTCGAATATTTTATGGAATACTAGAAGTAGACTACGAATTAATTGAACGATAACATTAAAGTTGGACGATTTGGTTAGGCGAATTATGATCACGACATGAACGGTTATTAAGATGAACATAACTTGGTGGATTAATATATAGCTTGGATGAGACAAAGCATAACGATAAGGTGTCTTGATCGCTTCGATGATAGCCATAATGTTTGATATTCTTGTCTTGTAAGAGTGTAACTCCTTGCTCGCACATGTGTCATGCCCGGATTAGGACGATTATCCCTCGTGAGCGTTGGCATGGTGATCTCACATCCACCCGGGATGATCGAACTTGTGGGAGATCGGAGCATGACAATTGAAGGATCGTCTTGACTTGTGGTTCAACATGATAAGGCGAGTTTCAGGATACAAGGGAATCAAAAGTATTTTTGGGATGAGTTAGTTTAGAACATGAAGTAAGACGCTTGATAGTTTCATGAAAGGATATGTGAATTATGTTGAACGAATTTAAATTTGTGATTAAGATCGAAGAGTTAAAATTTGAATCGTGACTAGGTAGTCTAGACTAAGGAAGGAATGGATAGGTGGATTCTATCATGTGTTTCAGGAGATAGACTATGCAAATCTCTAGATTTGACATACGATATGGATATATCATAGATTTGGCTTAACGAATGTGTCTTAGAAATGGCTTTGCTAGAAGGACTCGAACCCTTTAGATTGCATGTTGTGGAAAGAGTAGAATGATCTTTGCTCGATGTTTAGAAATCTGAGTGATGCGAGCTGTCACGCCCCAGTCCTAAAATACGTAGGACTAGGAATACGCAACATGCCAGCCGTATATATACGATAACTCCAATATGTTGGAAGATTATAACACATACGTACGCTGTACATGAATATCAAATCCACAAGTAGTAATATACTATCAACACAAGTCACACGCAATCTATATCTCATCCACAACATAAATAAAGAAATAGGAAATAAATAACTGAATCTCAAATATGAAGTATCAAAGAATGATAGTCGGGTGTAAACAAATCCACTGCCAATCGACTATACAAAAAAATTACTAAATGAGAGAAGAGATCAAGCTCTAATATAATATAAATATCAATAAAGGAAATAGGAACTAGAATATCCATCAGTTGCGATGAATCAGGGGTACTATGAAGGTAAGACCTCCTCAGTCTGGTATGAAACGTCAGGTCCGGGTTCGTACTCCTATGGATAGTCCTGCCCGTCTATACCTGGAAAGGGACCAGGTCCTCAGAGGAACGTAATAAGATACATAGAAGCATGCCAATAAAGTACTAAAAATAAACATCCAATTGGTCGCCTAACCGTCTTTGTGAATGCACTTTGAGAACAACTTTCCAACACGTAGGCTATCTGGCCAAAATAGGATTGGCATGATTCTCTCGAAGAATCAGGGGCCTACAAAGCATGACGTCTTTTGAACGTCAGAGGCTGCCTGTAGATAATATATAGGGGTCATCTGACCGCACATCTTCGACGGAGCGTACGGGTTACACAAAAAAGTGCAAAGGAGCCCAAACGCCTTACTCGTTGTTCTTCCCACCCTATGCTCTAAGCATGTCTTATCCATGACACGATGAGACCTCTAATAATTGCCAAGGCTTCTAATTATGCAAATTCTATTAATAGTTATCCCTATCCGTCGTACGTCCCATACATACTGGTGGCCAGCCGTATACGCAAGTCCGTGTCCTATATGAGACTCACACTCGTGTAACAACTGTGTTATGGCCAATAAAATATAAGAATGCCTCATGATAATGGGAAGGTCTCATAAAACTAGGTTAACATGCATAATATATAATAAAAACAAAATACGACGCCACCGTCGTTGCACCCAAGTTATTCTTGGACGCACAATTTATATAGCAGTTAAAATATATAAACTAAATGATAGAAATAAAATACGTGCACCATATGAAATATAAATCATAGTAAAATGGCAAGGTATACTTGCCTGACAAGCAATCTGCGTAGTGTAAGCGTACAAACGTTAAGCACACAGGATCATAAACTATGGCATCCGAATAAACGTCTCCGGGTGCTGAAATAAACATCATCAACATTCCCGGAATAAGCGAGATAGCTAAAAAAACACTACCCTTTCATCCAATTTGGATATAGGGGCAAAACGATAATTTTGGGTCAAAGTGAGTCCACATGTGGGCCACTTGCAGACGCGGCTGTTTCTGTCGCACAGCAGGGGGACAGCAGCGCGCGCACGAAAACTGCTGCAACACAGCACACCGCGCCCCTAAGGTCTCTAAATGGGACAAATTATAGGTCAAATAAATTTTAAATATCAATACGAACTCAAAGGTATGTCCAACTTTGGATTCTGGTGAGCCGAACACAAATTTGCCCTTAAAGTCAACCGTGGAGCCCGCAATTAGGCGGCTTGATCAAATATCTCAGAATCGCGTGAAACTTGGGTCACAGGACCAACGTGATACCATGAATACAATGGCAGAAGTTTTGTCGAATTCTGACGAGCATACACAAAATAGAGTGGTTGTCATGCCCCAGTCCTAAAATATCGAGGGACTAGCCACGTGGCAATGGCCACCAGCACACTCTAATGGGCTAACCCAATTTAATGGACCCATCTGTAAACTCCCTCACCCAAAATAGATATTTTGTGTATATTTTATATTATTATATTTATTATAGATGTTGAATTTATTTAGAGTATTCTCTTAGTTAATTAGAAAATAATTTTTTTAGTATATTTACTTATATGAATATTTATTTAGAATTATTTTTAGTCTATTTTAGATTATTGGTTTTTTTTCATAATTTTTAGTTAATTAAAAACTAGTAACACTAATTTTTTAGGACTTTAAAGAATTTATTTTATGTTCAAACTTAAATAAAAATATTTCAAAATTTTAGTTTAGGTTTTAAATAGTCAAATATATTTTCTAGAATTTTCTGGGAATTTTCTGAATACTTTTAGTATTTATTGGGAGTTATTTAGACTAATAACTAATTTTTAGGACTTGTAGAATTTATTGTGCAAGACCAGAAATATAGAATGGACCCACGTTATTTTTTAGGGTTTATAATATTATTATATATTTTCTGGAATTATTTCAAAATTTTTGGAAAAATGTTAGTATTTATTTTTAGTTAAATGGATAAAACTAATATTTATAGCTTCTCCTAATTATAGTAGTAAACTTATGAATATAAAATTGTCCCAAATATTTTTCTAGGGTTTATAGGTTCAAAATATATTTTATGTAATTTTTGCAGATTTTTATGATTATTTTTAATATTTATTTGGAGTTATTTAGATTTAAAATGACTTAAATAATGTTTTGATAAAGGCAAATAAAAAACAAATAATATAACAAAAACCATCCAATCAGATTCTGACACGTGTCATCCTATAAATATCCATTCAGCCGTAGGTACATCCCTACATATATATATATTATTATAACCCTAATTATCCCATTATTTTAGAGAGAGAGATTTTGGAGAATTGCCATCTAGGGTTCCTTCATCTTTCACAAGCCATTGCGCATAGCTCCGGACTCCAAACGATGCCTAGTTTCTTGCGTTAGAAAGATATTGAGGTTAGCTCTCTTTTTATATAATTTATTTTATGGAATTATGAGTATTAAATTCTGGAAAATTCGTAGAGCACAGCATATCCGAAAATAGACGTGTTTCAATATTTTCGTGATTCCGGGAGAACCAGGAATCAGAATCATGAACCGTTTAAAGTTTCGGAAAGCTAATGTCGAGATAATTGACATATATTTTTCTCAGAATTTAATTTGAAGTATTTATATACTTTTAATTCTGTAGAACTTCTAGGTTAGAATTTAACCATCGGTGCACAATACAAAATTTGTATGTGCCATAATTCCCAAACGAATTTGAATTCGGACGAGCTGTAAATTCCAGCATATTTTTGACGCTGAAATCTACAGAAAATCATGCATGAAAGTTGAGTTTGTGTCGGTTGACTTTTTGGTCAACAGATCACCTCGATTTGCGTGCCATGAGTCTCAAGTTGATAAAATTCAGTTTCTTTGGACAAAATTTAGAAATTAACATAAAAAAATTAGAATAATAAGATTAAAATAGGATTTTAGAGTAATTATTCTAGAATTAAATAAATTAAAATAAATTATCTTTTGACGTGATAAATTTGTAATACATAGGCTATTTGGACTGTGACTTGGACTCTGATTCATACCAGCAGCAGGACCCCAGGCAAGATACCTTGCCAAATTGCTTACAGTATTTTGCATGCTTAGTATATTTCTTTATATTTATTTCATTTCTGTTTATTTATTGCATGTATAGTTTCTTTCAGTTATATTATATATTAGATATGTTGACACACACATGGCACCTAGTATCATGAGAGGACAATCATTAGGCGTATGGGCTTTTAACAACTTTGGTAACACCATAGTCACTGGCACGCACTATGGTGGGTCGTGTCCGATGGTCGCTACCCGAGAGGTATGTCGATTGATGGAGTCCGAGGGTCGCTACCCCAGAGGTATGTCGGCTGATGATGTCCACTGACGAGCGTGAGGTTGTGAGGATTAGATCGAGTAGCCTACCCTTGTCCATACGTCGAAAAGTTGTCCTTATTTGCATTCATATAGATTGTCCTGTACAGCGTACTTATCTATTTTCAAATATGATGCATGTTTACTGTATTCAAATTGGCTCGTATTTTCTGTATCTTATTACGTCCCTCTGAGGACCTGGTCCTCTGCCAGGTGTATCTGTTCTTGAGTAATTATAGGAGCGCAGATTTGGATGATTACTTGTGTTGCGAGGATGTCTTCTCTTCGAGCCCATGGTCGTTAGCTGGTATTCCTATATTGTATTTATTGTGTTGTACTTTTCCATTCGAGTTGGTAGTGGATTTGTTTCCATCCAACTATCATCCTTACATATTTATGTTAAGATCTAGTTATATAGATGTTGGTTATTATTTATATCTAATTTTTGCGGATGAGATTTAGATTATACCCTGTGACTTATGATACATTTTATACCACTTATGGATTGATATTCATATTACAGCGTACGTGTGGATTTTGGTTTCCATATATTAGAGTTGCCATATCCATACGGCTGGCATGCTTACGTGTTCCTAGTCCTACGTATTTTGGGACTGGGGCGTAACATGTTTTTGTGGTGGCCCATACAGGTCGAGAGCATATTGTCTCGGTTATGTTACTATACCGAACAAGCCTGCACCTAGGACTAGAGTATAGGATCTCATCCACAATTGACTATGACTCATCTTTCTTCTAATATGTTCTATTTGAATAATTGCATCCTGCTTGATTCCTGTACTCTCATAATAGTTCCTGTCACGCCCCAGTCCCAAAAATACGTAGGACTAGGACACGTAAGCATGCCAGCCGCATGGATATGGCAACTCTAATATATGGAAACCAAATCCATACGTACGCTGTAATATGAATATAAAATCCACAAGTGGTATAAAATGTATCATAAGTCACAGGGTAAAATCTAAATCTCATCCACCAAAATCATATAGAAATAAATAACCAGTATCTATGAAACTAGATCTCAATAAGAAGTATCTAAGGATGATAGTTGGATGGAAACAAATCCACTACCAACTCGAATATAAGAGCAAAAATAATATGAGTACAACACCACAACACAATATAAGAATACCAGCTATCCATCACAGCTCGAAGAGAAGACATCCTCGGATCAGATGTAACCATCCAAATCTGCACTCCTGCAAATACTCAAGAAAAGATACACCTGGCAGCGGACCAGGTCCTCAGAGGGACGTAACAAGATACAGAAAATACGAGCCAATTTGAATACAGTAAACATGCATATGGTTTGAAAATAGATAAGTACGCTGTACATGACAATCTATATGAATGCAAATGAGGACAATTTTTCGACGTATGGGCAAGGGTAGTCTACTCGATCTAAGCCTCACAACTCACACACCCGTCTAGAATATCAGAAATCGACATACCTCTGGGGTAGCGACCAGCGCGACTCTACAGAAATCGACATACCTCTGGGGTAGCGACCAGCGCGACACACGCCCATAGTGCGAACTATATACTACGGTTTACCAGAGTGGTTAAAAGCCCATACGCCTAATGATTGTCCTCCCACGATACTAGGTGCCATGTGTGTGTCAACATATCTAATACATAGTAATGACTGAAGAAAAACTACACATGCAAGAACTATACAGAAATGAAATAAATAAAAAGAAATATATATAGCATGCAAAGTACTGTAAACAATTTGGCAAGGTATCTTGCCTGGGGTCCTGCTGCTGGTATGAACCCGAGTCCAAGTCACAGTCCAAATAGCCTATGTATTACAAATTTATCACGTCAAAAAATAATTTATTTTAATTTATTTAATTCTAGAATAATTACTCTAAAATCCTATTTTAATCTTATTATTCTGATTTTTATGTTAATTCCTAAATTTTGTCCAAAGAAACTGAATTTTATCAACTCGAGACTCATGGCACGCAAATCGAGACGATCTGTTGACCAAAAAGTCAACCGACACAAACTCAACTTTTATGCATGATTTCCTATAGATTTCAGCGTCAAAAACATGCTAGAATTTACAGCTCATCCGAATTCAAATTCGTTTGGAAATTATGGCACATACAAATTTTGTATTGTGCACCGATGGTTAAATTCTAACCTAGAAGTTCTACAGAATTAACAGTATATAAATACTTTGAAATAAATTCTGGGAAAAATATATGTCGATGATCTCGACATTAGCTTTCCGAAACTTTAAACGGTTCATGATTCTGATTCCTGGTTCTCCCGGAATCGTGAAAATATGAAAATATGTCTATTTTCGGACATGCTGTGCTCTACGAATTTTACAGAATTTAATACTCATAATTTAGAAAAATAATTTATATAATCAGAAATCTAACCTCATTATCGTTCTAACAAAAAAAACTAGGCCTCGTTTGGAGTCTGGAGCTAGGAGATATCGTCTTTTTAATTCGTCATAACTAATAGAAAATGAGGCTGAATTTATGACGAATTTTGGCTATTTTTGGACGAAAAAGAGAGGAATTTTGGGGAAGAAAAATATGAAGGATGGGGTATTTATAATGGTGGAGACTATTTAATTAAATACAACTAGGATTGGTTAATTTGGATAGGATTATGATAAATTTAAATAAGGATATGATATGCATGAAGTTGATTTCCTAGTAGGCTCAGGATTTGAATTAATTTAAAATAGAGTTTGAATTTATCTCAATAATTTATAATCTTAAATATAATTAAAGATAATACAAATAATTTATAAAATCTTATTAATATCTATTAACACTAAATTAGCATCTATCTAATATTAAGACTATATATATCCAAATAAATCCTAAATAATTTCAAAAATCTAAAATAACCTAAAAATGATTCTAAATAAATATTTATATAAGTAAATATATCAAGAATTTTATTTGCTAATTAAATAACAGAATACTCTAAAGAAATTAAATATCTATAATAATATAAAATATACACAAAATATCTATTTTGGGTGAGTGAGTTTACAATCTACCCAACTTAAAACAATTTCGTCCTCGAAATTAAAATAAGGCATAATTTGTTAAATCCTTCACATTCATACATAAGGTACGTCAATCGCAATCTCTTCCAAAATTTAAATAACAAAATCTATTCAAATCTATTGCGATCACTTCAAAATTAAGATAACCACTGTTTAAATCAAAATTCAACCTGTCGTAATCTCTTCTCGATTTTTAAATAATCAACATCCAAATCTAACTCAAGTCTATATGACATCCCACATCAAAATTTATATCATAATTTTCAACTATCATAATCTCCTCTAGACTTTGAACAATAAATAATTCTAATCAAATCTTATTCCTATTCTCAAATTAAGAATTTTGTACTCTTCAAATATTTAAACTCAATTTACATCCTCAATATTTCAAATAGGTGACCCAACAATCAAAATTAAACTTTTAATTCAAATCATCAAATTATAAAATTTAAATTTAATTCACCAGTTGTTCAAGTCTAAAATTCTATATTTATCCTAAAAATTTAAATCGATGATTCATCCTTCAATATTCAAAATTTAAATCATGTGCTCAAAGTATAAATATTGGGTCCTCAATATCAAGATTTTTAAAATTCATTAAATCCTCATTATCTTAATCCTTCTTTTAAAATTCTCCATATTTAAAAGGACTTAATCTCTCAATCTAATCCTACTTGATCACAATCTAAAAGAATTCTTCTCAAGTTTAATAATGCAATTTTTACCCAACTTAGAATTTACCCATCTATCACATAAGGCTCTTACACTTAAGAAAAATACTCCTCAATTTATTTTCTCATGTCATTCAATCCTCAAAACTTTAATACCAACTATACCATATGTGATATGCCCTTAATCAATTATAAAAGATAGTCACCAAATAATATGATTGGCCTATGGGATATATCTTGTATTATCCGTTATCACTTATATCCAAGCACGAGATTTCGTCTTTCCGAAACAAGGAAAGACGGAAAGCAACAAAAAAGAGTTCAAGGAGGGGTAATAGAATGGAAGCATGGGAATCAAAGCGTTTAAATAATTCAAATAGGAATTGTCAAGACAGTTATGGATTGAAATCTTAATTTGGTAATTTTCTATTCACATGCTCACATCGGTGCAGTTATGTACTTGGTATGATATGCTTTGTCGTATCTAGATGGTAAGTATATTTGTCTACTGGTCCACTATACATCTCAATCCACGTAAAATACTATTGCAAATGGCGAATCAAGCGCATTATGACTAGCTAGACCATAATACACTGATTCTGATTAGACAATTTGTATTAGTGTGGTTGATCAGGCCCCAATAACACATATGTCATGAACAAGCTCGATATAAGATTAAGTTTGCAAAAATTAGGCTATAATAGCAGCATAATTCAAGGTAGCATAGAAAATATAACGCTGGATTATGCTGTGAGAAGTTATAAAATAATTTAAGTTCGCAAAAGCAAAAATAACATAAGCAATAATAATAAAAGACTCTACAATCTCTACAGTTATCATACAACCTTCTTATCTAAGTCGCTAGTCGACCAAATAGGACAAGGACCTCTAAATTCTATGGTCTGAATAAACACTGTCGTCTTTTGCTAGCATGCGATAAATATCATTCGGTTATACTTCAATTAATAGGTCAAAAGACTATGTGATACTAGGTGTCAAACATTATGGTAAAACTTCTAACTAACTCTAGTAGTGTCTATACTACTCTCAAGTCTTCTTAATACATCAAGGGGTAATGGTATAACAATCTAAAGATAAGGAATTCTAGGTTCACTAGATATTTTAAACTTAGTGGTGTGTCTATATTCTCGTTGTATTCTTAATAGGTGTGCTACTCTAATTATCATCCTAATAACAGGGGTTCCTATATTCTAGCAGAAGACTATACTCAAGGAACTATTAGGAAAGCACATGAATCAAGCAGGATACAATTGTTTAAAATAGAACAGATAGGAGGAGATTAATCACAGTCAATTGTGGATGAGATCCTATACTCTAGTCCTAGGGGCAGGCTTGTTCGGTAGAGTAACGTAACCGAGACAATATGCTCTCGACCTGCATGGGCCACCACAAAAACATGTCATGTCTCAGTCCCAAAAATACGTAGGACTAGGACACGTAAGCATGCCAGCCGCATGGATATGGCAACTCCAATATATGGAAACCAAATCCATACGTACGCTGTAATATGAATATAAAATCCACAAGTGGTATAAAATGTATCATAAGTCACAGGGTAAAATCTAAATCTCATCCACCAAAATCATATAGAAATAAATAACCAGTATCTATGAAACTAGATCTCAATAAGAAGTATCTAAGGATGATAGTTGGATGGAAACAAATCCACTACCAACTCGAATATAAGAGCAAAAACAATATGAGTACAACACCACAACACAATATAAGAATACCAGCTATCCATCACAGCTCGAAGAGAAGACATCCTCGGATCACATGTAACCATCCAAATCTGTACTCCTGCAAATACTCAAGAAAAGATACACCTGGCAGTGGACCAGGTCCTCAGAGGGACGTAACAAGATACATAAAATACGAGCCAATTTGAATACAGTAAACATGCATATGGTTTGAAAATAGATAAGTACGCTGTACATGACAATCTATATGAATGCAAATGAGGACAACTTTTTGACGTATGGGCAAGGGTAGTCTACTCGATCTAAGCCTCACAACTCACACACCCATCTAGAACATCAGAAATCGACATACCTCTGGGGTAGCGACCAACGCGACTCTACAGAAATCGACATACCTCTGGGGTAGCGACCAGTGCGACACACGCCCGTAGTGCGAACTATATACTACGGTTTACCAGAGTGGTTAAAAGCCCATACGTCTAATGATTGTCCTCCCATGATACTAGGTGCCATGTGTGTGTCAACATATCTAATACATAGTAATGACTGAAGAAAAACTACACATGCAAGAACTATACAGAAATGAAATAAATAAAAAGAAATATAAATAGCATGCAAAGTACTGTAAACAATTTGGCAAGGTATCTTGCCTGGGGTCCTGCTGCTGGTATGAACCCGAGTCCAAGTCACAGTCCAAATAGCCTATATATTACAAATTTATCACGTCAAAAAATAATTTATTTTAATTTATTTAATTCTGGAATAATTACTCTAAAATCCTATTTTAATCTTATTATTCTGATTTTTTTGTTAATTCTTAAATTTTGTCCAAAGAAACTGAATTTTATCAACTCGAGACTCATGGCACGCAAATCGAGACGATCTGTTGACCAAAAAGTCAACCGACATAAACTCAACTTTTATGCATAATTTCCTGTAGATTTCAGCGTCAAAAACATGCTAGAATTTACAGTTCGTCCGAATTCAAATTCGTTTGGAAATTATGGCTCATACAAATTTTGTATTATGCACCGATGGTTAAATTCTAACCTAGAAGTTCTACAGAATTAAAAGTATATAAATACTTTGAAATAAATTCTGGGAAAAATATATGTCGATGATCTCGACATTAGCTTTCCGAAACTTTAAACGGTTCATGATTCTGATTCCTGGTTCTCCCGAAATCGCGAAAATATGAAATACGTCTATTTTCAGACATGCTGTGCTCTACGAATTTTACAGAATTTAATACTCATAATTTAGAAAAATAATTTATATAATCAGAAATCTAACCTCATTATCGTTCTAACAAAAAAAACTAGGCCTCGTTTGGAGTCTGGAGCTAGGAGATATCGTCTTTTTAATTCGTCATAACTAGTAGAAAATGAGGCTGAATTTATGACAAATTTTGGCTATTTTTGGACGAAAAAGAGAGGAATTTTGGGGAAGAAAAATATGAAGGATGGGGTATTTATAATGGTGGAGACTATTTAATTAAATACAACTAGGATTGGTTAATTTGGATAGGATTATGATGAATTTAAATAAGGATATGATATGCATGAAGTTGATTTCCTAGTAGGTTCAGGATTTGAATTAATTTAAAATAGAGTTTGAATTTATTTCAATAATTTATAATCTTAAATATAATTAAAGATAATACAAATAATTTATAAAATCTTATTAATATCTATTAACACTAAATTAGCATCTATCTAATATTAAGACTATATATATCCAAATAAATCCTAAATAATTTCAAAAATCTAAAATAACCTAAAAATGATTCTAAATAAATATTTATATAAGTAAATATATCAAGAATTTCATTTGCTAATTAAATAACAGAATACTCTAAAGAAATTAAATATCTATAATAATATAAAATATACACAAAATATCTATTTTGGGTGAGGGAGTTTACAGTTCCTTTAGTATAGCCTTCTGTTAGAATATAGGAACCCCTGTTATTAGAATGATAATTAGGGTAGCACTCCTATTAAGAATACAACAAGAATATAGACACACCACTAAGTTTAGAATATCCAGTGAATCCTAGAATTTCTTATCTCTAGAGTTGGTTTACCATTACCCCCTGATGTATTATGAAGACTCGAGAGTAGTATAGACACTACTAGAGTTAGTTAGAAGTTTACCATAATGGTTGACCCTAGTATTGAGGAACCAATAGAAAACCAAAAAATTGAATATTAGGACTGAACCTAACCTTCGCAGTTAGATAAGTATTGGAGAACTATAAAACTTAGATCATTGTCTTATTATTAGTAGACAGCACCTTAGGAAGCCTAGAGGAATGTAATTAACACTTTTTCCTTGATCATTCCTCGAATATAGCAACTAGCATACCACTCCCCCTTAGAAAACCATGATGCTATCTAGAGCCCTCTATTTTAATTTTATATGTTGTTCCTCTGCGGCCTTAACGTTCGCTAATTGTGCGACGACTAAAAATTACGTTCTTCTTTTCTTCCTCTTTCAACTCATGCCATCTGACACTTCTGATTATAGACCAAGTGATTTTATTCTATTTCAGGATATATATAGCTTGCTAGGATTTTTGTTGTTACTCTTAAAATTTTGAATTATGTGATTGGTAATTAGAACTTGACAGTTTAAGTTATTATTGTAGATTATGACCTAATGATTACCCCTTAGTTTTAAGTCGCATAACTTGTACCTTCACCTCGATACGAGTATTCCCTTCCCTTGAGACTAGTAACCTTTCTATTCTTGCTATTGATACTTGTTCTATAAGCACTATTACTAAGACTTAAGACGACCATGACTTTTGTAATATAAGCAGATACCCTAATAGGTACTAAGACCCCTTCTCGTAGACCTTAACAGGAGTTTCTACGGTATCCTTAAGACAATCACAGTATTAGTTTAATTCTTTTAAGTTGGGTAGTATGCCTCACAACCTAGTATCACATAGTCCACTTGACCCATCAAGGTAGTGTAACTGAATGACATTAATTACATGCTAGCAAAAGACGACAATGTTTATTCAGACGATAGAATTTAGAGGTCCTTGCCCCTATTTGGTCGACTAGCGACTTAGACAAGGAAGTTGTATGATAACTGTAGGGATTGTAGAATCTTTTATTATTGTTGCTTAGTTGTTTTTGTTTTATGAACTTGAATTAATTTGTACCTCCTTTCATCATCATCTAGCGTACTTATATTTGCTGCACTACCTTGACTTATGCTGCTATTATAGCCTAGTTTTGCAAGCTTACTCTTTTATCGAGCTTGATCATGAGATATGTATTATTGGGGACGCCTACTAATATATTGTCTAATCAGAATCAGTGTATTACGGTCTGATCAACCATAGTGCGCTTGATTCGCCCTTCGCAATGATGCTTTACGTGGATTGAGATATATAGTTGACTAGTAGACACCTGTACTTGCCCTCTAGATATGTCTGAGCAGATCGTATCGGCTACATAACTGTACTAATACGAGCATGTGAATAGGAATTACCAAAATAGGATTTCAATCCACAACTACTTTAATAATTCCCATTTTAATTCTTTAAATGCCTTGATCCTGATACTTCTATTCTATTACCTCGCCCTTGAACTCTTTATTATTGATCTTCGTCTTCCCTTATTTCGGAAAGACGAAACCTCATACTTGGTATAAGTTTGATACACAGAGAGTACTAGATATACCTCGTAGGCCGATCACATACTTGAGGATTATTCTTTTGTAATTAAGGATATATCATATATGATATAATCGGCGTTGAAGTTTTGAGGATTGAATGACATGAGTAAATAAATTAAGGAATATTTTTCTTAAAGTATATAGCCTTCTGTGATAGATGGGTAAATTCTAAGTTGGGTAGCAGTGTATTGTCAACTCGAGAGAAATTTCTTTTAGATTGTGATCGAGTAAGATTAGATTGGGAGATTCAAGTCATTTTAATTTTGAAAAATTTTAAAAGAAGGATTAAGATAATAAGGATTTAACGAATTTTAAAATCTTGATATTGCGGACCAAATATTTATACTGAGCACATGATTTAAATTTTGAATATTGAAGGATGAATCATCGATTTAAATTTTGAGGATAAATATAAAATTTTAGACTTGAACAATTGGTGAATTAGATTTAAATTTTACAATTTGATGATTTGAATTAAAAGTTTAATTTTGATTGTTGAGTCACCCATTTGAAATATTGAGGATGTAAATTGAGTTTAAATATTTGAAGAGTACAAATTCTTAAGTTGAGAATATGAATAAGATTTGATTAGAATTGTTTATTGTTCAAAGTCTAGAGGAGATTATGATAGTTGAAAATTGTGATATAAATTTTGATGTGGGATGTCATATAGACTTGAGTTAGATTTGGATGTTGATTATTTAAAAATCGAGAAGAGATTACGACAGGTTGAATTTTGATTTAAACAGTGGTTATCTTAATTTTGAAGTGATCGCGATAGATTTGAATAGATTTTGTTATTTAAATTTTTGGAAGAGATTGCGATTGACGTACCTTATGTACGAATGTGAAGGATTTAACAAATTATGTCTTATTTTAATTTTGAGGACGAAATTATTTTAAGTTGGGTAGATTGTAAACTCCCTCACCCAAAATAGATATTTTGTGTATATTTTATATTATTATATTTATTATAGATGTTGAATTTATTTAGAGTATTCTCTTAGTTAATTAGAAAATAATTTTTTTAGTATATTTACTTATATGAATATTTATTTAGAATTATTTTTAGGCTATTTTAGATTATTGGTTTTTTTTTCATAATTTTTAGTTAATTAAAAACTAGTAACACTAATTTTTTAGGACTTTGAAGAATTTATTTTATGTTCAAAATTAAATAAAAATATTTCAAAATTTTATTTTAGGTTCTAAATAGTCAAATATATTTTCTAGAATTTTCTGGGAATTTTCTGAATAATTTTAGTATTTATTGGGAGTTATTTAGACTAATAACTAATTTTTAGGACTTGTAAAATTTATTGTGCAAGACCAGAAATATAGAATGGACCCACGTTATTTTTTAGGGTTTATAATATTATTATATATTTTCTGTAATTATTTCAGAATTTTTGGAATAATATTAGTATTTATTTTTAGTTAAATGGATAAAACTAATATTTATAGCTTCTCCTAATTATAGTAGTAAACTTATGAATATAAAATTGTCCCAAATATTTTTCTAGGGTTTATAGGTTCAAAATATATTTTATGTAATTTTTGCAGATTTTTATGATTATTTTTAATATTTATTTGGAGTTATTTAGATTTAAAATGACTTAAATAATATTTTGATAAAGGCAAATCAAAAACAAATAATATAACAAAAACCATCCAATCAGATTCTGACACGTGTCATCCTATAAATATCCATTCAGCCGCAGGTACATCCCTACATATATATATATATTATTATAACCCTAATTATCCCATTATTTTAGAGAGAGAGATTTTGGAGAATTGCCATCTAGGGTTCCTTCATCTTTCACAAGCCATTGCGCATAGCTCTGGACTCCAAACGATGCCTAGTTTCTTGCGTTAGAAAGATATTGAGGTTAGCTCTCTGTTTATATAATTTATTTTATGGAATTATGAGTATTAAATTATAGAAAATTCGTAGAGCACAGCATATCCGAAAATAGACGTGTTTCAATATTTTCGCGATTTTGGGAGAACCAGGAATCAGAATCATGAACCGTTTAAAGTTTCGGAAAGCTAATGTCGAGATCATTGACATATATTTTTCTCAGAATTTAATTTAAAGTATTTATATACTGTTAATTCTGTAGAACTTCTAGGTTAGAATTTAACCATCGGTGCACAATACAAAATTTGTATGTGCCATAATTCCCAAACGAATTTGAATTCGGACGAGCCGTAAATTTCAGCATGTTTTTGACGCTGAAATCTACAAAAAATCTTGCATGAAAGTTGAGTTTGTGTCGGTTGACTTTTTGGTCAACAGATTACCTCGATTTGCGTGCCATGAGTCTCAAGTTGATAAAATTTAGTTTCTTTGGACAAAATTTGGGAATTAACATAAAAAAAATAGAATAATAAGATTAAAATAGGATTTTAGAGTAATTATTCCAGAATTAAATAAATTAAAATAAATTATCTTTTGACGTGATAAATTTGTAATACATAGGCTATTTGGACTGTGACTTGGACTCTGATTCATACCAGCAGCAGGACCCCAGGCAAGATACCTTGCCAAATTGCTTATAGTATTTTGCATGCTTAGTATATTTCTTTATATTTATTTCATTCTATTTATTTATTGCATGTGTAGTTCTTTCAGTCATATTATATATTAGATATGTTGACACACACATGGCACCTAGTATCATGAGAGGACAATCATTAGGCGTATGGGCTTTTAACCACTCTGGTAACACCGTAGTCACTAGCACGCACTATGGTGGGTCGTGTCCGATGGTCGCTACCCGAGAGGTATGTCGATTGATAGAGTCCGAGGGTCGCTACCCAGAGGTATGTCGGCTGATGATGTCCACTGACGAGCGTGAGGTTGTGAGGATTAGATCGAGTAGCCTACCCTTGCCCATATGTCAAAAAGTTGTCCTCATTTGCATTCATATAGATTGTCCTGTACAGCGTACTTATCTATTTTCAAATATGATGCATATTTACTGTATTCAAATTGGCTCGTATTTTCTGTATCTTGTTACGTCCCTCTGAGGACCTGGTCCTCTGCCAGGTGTATCTGTTCTTGAGTAATTGCAGGAGCGCAGATTTGGATGATTACTTGTGTTGCGAGGATATCTTCTCTTCGAGCCCATGGTCGTTAGCTGGTATTCCTATATTGTATTTATTGTGTTGTACTTTTCCATTCGAGTTGGTAGTGTATTTGTTTTTATCCAACTATCATCCTTAGATATTTATGTTGAGATCTAGTTATATAGATGTTGGTTATTATTTATATCTAATTTTTGCGGATGAGATTTAGATTATACCCTGTGACTTGTGATACATTTTATACCACTTGTGGATTGATATTCATATTACAGCGTACGTGTGGATTTTGGTTTCCATATATTAGAGTTGCCATATCCATACGGCTGACATGCTTACGTGTTCCTAGTCCTACGTATTTTGGGACTGGGGCGTTACACCATCAAGGTTTACTTAAGCTGTAACACAAAAATAAGTCTACTAAATAGGTCACAAACTAATCTCATCCATGGAAGATAAATATAATCAATATCAGCAAAATTAAATATAATTGTCATCAAGTCTCAATAAAGTAAATCGGGGAACAACCCGATATAAGACTGATACACGGGTTCAACAGGCCAGAAACAAAAGAGTCTAATAAAAGCAAATACTGAGTATAGATAACAGATACTCAGGAGAAATCCTCGGCCATCAGCTCGTCCTCGGGAATCGGTTCAGCTCCAGTGTCAGCTCCTGCTCCTGCTTTTGCTCCTGTCCCGTATACCTCGGGATAGAATTCCTCTGCTAAACCTGGGAACATAATCCGGAATCCAGGTCCTCAGGGGACATAGCAAGGTACAAAATAACACAAGCCAAAATAAATGCAGTACAATAATAAATAAAACAATAGGGTAAACTATGTAACCATCTATGTGAAATGCAAGTGAGAGCATCACTAGTACTCAGGCTGAGACCGCTACAAGCTCTGTGTCGGGAAGCCGGTAGCAGTAATATCACATAATGTGCCTAGCTCTGATGTAGAGTCTACGGCCTCACAATAATAAATACATATATAAAAATAGCCTGTAGCCTGTGTGTCTCTCCCCACCCAATATAATCATACGTCTCATGTCCACAACGTCTCATGTCCATGTCACGCAAGATCATAATTAATGCAGCTAGTAATATGATAGCTATGAATATAATGTCTATGTCATAATCCTGTAACCTATACAGAATTACCATAAATATCTCAGAAAGATTCTGTCTCATGAATAGTATCAGGTGTCCTGGGTATGACGTACTTGATGATGCAAGCATGAGAATGTATAGGGTCTCGATATCCATCTCTAGGTGACGTTACACAACTCTGCGTACGGTGTTGACATCCGAATATTATTTGGACGTTAAGTAATGTCACACGGTCCTAGGTTGAACAGATACAACATATAAATAAATCAAGAAAATAATATGTAACAAGAACTGCATGGTTGGAAAGGTACACTTGCTTGGGGTTTGAATACCAACAACTGCTCCTGTATCAGCGGAATCTGCAGGTACTCCTCCGAAAGCTATAATAAATATAACCATCAGGTTCAGAAGATATCAAATAGCTAGAATTGCCTGTCCTTGAGTCTAATTTGGACACAGGGACAAAAGTGACAGTTTCTGGTCAAAACGGGGTCCACATGTGGCCCACTTCGCACCGAGACACGTACCAGAGACAATGTTCTCCAAATTTATCAAACTTAGTGTCTACAAGTCCAGAACGATAATACGAACCCAAGGGAATGTCCAGAACTGGATTCTGATGAGCCGATCACAAAATTGCCTGTCGAGTGGAGCCGTGGGGCCCACGATACGCAATTTTGTCAACATTCTCAGAATTGAACCAAACTTGGGTCACAGAACCAGCGTATTGCTACGAGTCCGATGGCAAAAGTTTTGTTTTGATACGACGTACGTACACTAAGTTACAATGAGTTCCAGAATAGGGCCGATACGGGGTGTTGTCGACGGATACGCGTTGATTTCTGTGTGCACGCACATCCAAATCAACTTCCGCGAAATCTTGCACGTCCGTATTAACGTTGCGCACCTTTTGGTGAAGTTCGCGCATGACCAAGTTATCCCATTTAGCGGAATGCACCCAGTTTTGAAGAAAAATAGGGTAATTATTTTTCTGATTTTGGGTCGCAGTTTGCGACCGCCACAGGATGCGATACCCCGAACAAATTATACGGGTATCGAGAGGGTTATGCAGTCTACACATTACAGCAGACGAAACAGAAAATGGGACAGCGAAGAGAGAGAAACAGTCACCTGAACAGGGCTCCGAAGATGACTGGAAATACTCGTTTCCATGAGGCGGCGCGACACGGAGCGGTGGCTAGGGCACGGTGGAGGCGGCTAGGGCACGGCGGAGGAGGCGCTGTGCGGCTGCTTTCGACGAGGTGGTGGGGTCGCCGAGTTCGCCGGAGTCGGGGTGGCCAGCTGCGGGGTCATCGGAGGAAGAAGGTGGCGGTGGCAGAGGAGAAAGGCGGTGGCGGAGTTGGTGAACAGGGGTTTATTTATAGGGGTGGCCGACGGTTGGGGGAGGGGGACCGTCGGCCGGTGAGGAGGCCAAAAGGCACTGGCGGAAAGGTAAACAGCCGACCGATGAGGAGGCCGAGAGGCGTCGGCGGTTGAAATTGCGGTGACAGAGGGGAATCGGCAGGGTCGGGGGTTTACATTTGGTTATTGTAGCTTAATGAATCGGGTCGGGTCGGGTTGTGGGATTCAGATCTGACTCGATCCGATATGCAATGGGTTCGGGTAATGGGTCAGCTGGTCGGGTCGGCTAACGGGTCCGGATCCGACCCGCTAGGGTTGGTTTGAGTCAGGGTTCGGTTCACAAAGGCCGGTTCGGTTCAGAAATTGGTTTAAACCGGTTGGTTTAGGTTGGTTTAATTGGGTTTAATAAATAACTTAGTTTTTAGGTCTTTAAAAATGGTTCTAGGGTCCAATAAATTCCAAAAAAATTACCCTATATCTAATATTTTATTTTACACCCAAAAATATTATTTTTATAATATTTTAATATTTAATAAAATCATTTAAAATTATTTAATTCAGAAGAAAATTTATTTAATTATTTAAAAATAGTAGAAAATTCCAAAAAAAATATTTTTTTAATTTTTGGAAAATACGGGTATTTACAATCTACCCCCTTAAGAGGATTACGTTCTCGCAATCAAAGAATTAACTACGAAAGGAAATTAAAGCATGGTAACTAAAATAAATGCTTAGTTTATACCTGCATCTTCGAACAGATGAGGATAACACTGGCGTATGATATCCTCTTGCTCCCAGATAGACTCGCCGGGGGATTGATGTTTCCAAGCTACTCGAACCAGTCTAATCGTCTGACCCCGCAATGTCTTCTCACTGATGTCGAGTATCCCAACTGGCTGCTCTTCATATCTCAAGTTAGGGCCTACTACAAACTCAGAATGATCGACTACGTGGCTTGGGTCAGTCACGTACCTCCTTAGCTGTGAGACATAGAATACATCATGTACTACCTCTAAAGATGGAGGTAATACAAGACGATAGGCTACCTCACCAATGCGCTCCAGAATATCAAATGGCCTAATGTACCTTGGGCTCAGCTTGCCTCTGTTCCCAAATCGAATAGTACCCCGAGTAGGTGATATCCTCAAGAATACGTGCTCGCCTTTTTTGAACTCCAAAGGACGTCTGTGTGTATCAGCACAATGCTTCTGTCTGTCCTGAGCTGCACGAAGATGATTCTGAATTTGCTTTAGCTTCTCAATGGTTTGCATCACCAACTCTGGACCCAGTATTTGACGCTCTCCAACGTCACTCCAACATATCGGTGATCTGTACTTCCTGTCGTACAAAGCCTCGAATGGTGCCATCTGGATGCTTGCCTGGTAGCTGTTATTATAAGAGAACTCCACCAAGTACAAATAATCTTCCCAAGACCCTCCGAAGTCTAGCATACACGATCGCAGCATATCCTCCAAGATCTAAATCATGTGCTCAGATTGACCATCTGTCTGTGGATGGTAAGCAGTGCTGAACTTGAGTCGAGTGCCAAGACTCTCTTGCATGCTTCGCCAAAAATGTAATATAAATCTCGAGTCACGATCTGACATAATACTAACCGGTACTCCATGTAATCTTACGATTTATCGTATATACATGTCGGCTAGTACTTCCGTGGACTGTCCAACTCTAAACGGCAAAAAATATGCCAATTTAGTGAGTCGATCCACGATAACCCATACTACATCTTTTTTATTGGGGCTTCTTGGAAATCTGGTAACGAAATTCATAGTGATATGTTTTCACTTCCATTCTGGTATGGAAAGCGGCTGTAACATACCAGCAGTTCTTTTATGCTCGGCCTTTACTTGCTGGCAGACCAAATATTTTACCACAAACCGTACAATCTCCCTCTTCATTCCATGCCACCAATAATACTGCCTCAAATCTTGGTACATCTTCGTTCCTTCTGGATGAATAGAGTACATGGAGCTATGTGCTTCAGTCATCAACTCATGTCTCAATTCCCCATTCGGTACATATAGGCAATTTTTTCCCCTTAATGTCCCGTCCTCATGTATGCGAAGTCTCGTCTGCATGCTTGCTTCTGTCTTCTCTTTAAGTCTTCAAAATCTAGCATCGGTGGCAATGCAGCCTTAATCCTCTCCACAAGTAATGACTTAACTTCAAGATTCGCCAACACGCCATTTTGTCTTGGTAAAACAATCTCTATCTGGAGCTCCTGTAGATCTTTTAATAGTTAGGGCTGCATCATCAAGAAATAAGCCGTGGGCTTCCTGCTGAGTGCGTCTGCTACGATAATCGCCTTGTCCGGATGGTACTGCAGATCTATATCAAAGTCGACCATCAACTCAAGCCAACGTCTCTGTCTTATATTGAGCTCCTTATGAGTATATACATACTTCAGACTCTTGTGATCAGTAAAGATTTCTACCTTCTTTCCATAAAGATAGTGCATCCATATCTTCAGCGCAAATATTACTGCAGCTAGCTCAAGATCGTATGTTGGGTAGTTCTTCTCATGGACCTTCAGTTGTCTCGATGCATAAGTGATAACTTTGCTATGTTGCATCAAAACATATCCTAGTCCACTACCTGACACTTCACTATAAACAACAAAGCCTCCCGATCCTGAAGGAAGAGTCAAAATCGGTGCTGTTGTTAATCGCCTCTTCAATTCTTTAAAGGCTTTCTGACAATCTTCCGTCCATGCAAACTCCTGGTCCTTACGCATCAACGGCGTCATAGGATCCGCAATCTTTGAAAATTTTTCTACGAACCTACGGTAATATCCAGCAAGTCTAAGAAAACTTCTTATTTCTGCAACTAATGTAGGTGTAGGCCAAGTTTTTATTGCAGCAACATTCTCTGGATCAACTGAAAGTCCTTCTCCTGAGATGATATATCCCAAGAAAGTCACCTTATCCATACATAACTCATATTTACTAGGTTTGGCATACAGCTTCTCATGCCTCAGCGTCTCTAGCATGATTCTGAGATGCTCCTCGTGCTCTTCGTGGCTCTTGGAATATACTAAGATATCATCAATAAAGACAACCACAAACTTGTCCAAGTACTGATGAAAAACTCTGTTCATCAAACTCATGAACACAGCTGGCGCATTGGTTAAACCAAACGACATAACTAAGAACTCATAGTGTCCATACTTGGTCCTGAAGGCTGTCTTCGGTATATCCTCCTTCCTCACTCTAATCTGGTGATAACCGAATCTAAGGTCAATCTTCGAGAATACCCTAGCACCACTCAATTGATCGAATAGATCATCAATGCGTGGCAAGAGATACCGGTTCTTAATGGTTACAACATTCAGTGCCCTGTAGTCAATACACAGGCGTACTTTCCCATCCTTCTTCGGCACAAATAATATGGGTGCTCCCCAAGGTGAAATACTGGGCCGAATAAAACCCTTCTCCAGAAGATCATCAACTTGCTCCTTCAATTCTACCAACTCCTTAGGTGCTAGCCGGTATACTGACGAAGTGATAGACTCTGCTCCTGAAGTCAAGTCTATTGTGAATTCTATTTCCCGATCAGGTGGTAAACTTGGAAGATCATCAGGAAATACATCCACAAACTTTGATATAAATCTTGGGTAACCTGACTCCCCTTCTACAGATAGTAACCTAAGAGTAGGCTGAACACCTGGCTCTATAGCTTTCCGAAGAAACTTAAACTCTGGATGACCAGGCGGTTTAAATATAACCCGTCCAAGCCGACAATCTAGGATCGCATGGTACTGACTTAACCAGTCCATACCAAGTACAAAATTATAATCCGACATAGAAAAGATCAGAAATTGGACTCGCATCTCTCTTCCACGGACTACTACCGAACAAGATCTACAGATGTCACTAACTGGGATAATTTTACCTCCCATAAGAATTCTCTTAGTCTTCGAAAGTGGTACGGTAGCTACTCTATGTGTGGCTACGAAGCTAGCAGCTATGAATGAATGCGATGCTCCAGAATCAAATAAAGCTACAGCAAGTAATGAAGCTACTAATATAGTATCTGCTATAACCTCTCCTGCAGTAGCTTCCTCCTCAACAGCCAATGCAAATGCTTGTCCTCGTCCCTGAGCTAGAACTCTCTGCTGACGAGCCTGCTGGAATAGTGCTGCCTGTGGTGCCAATGGTGGTCTCTGTTGATACCCTCCTGGAGCTGGTGGTTTGACTCCTCTAACTCCTGTCTGTGGTGCTCCCAATGCTGGATAAGCTGGCCTTGGTGCTGGTAAAGCTGGTCGATTTACCGTTGGTTCTTCCTCTTGATGCTCAGCGCAGTCCTTGGCTGGATGCTGGTTGGTTCCGTAAATTAGGCATAGTCCCAACTTGCATCTACACTCTCTCTCGATATGGCCTACCTTGCCATAGTAGTGACAAGTAGGAAGGGATAGGGCTCTTGGTGCTGCTCTCTGAGGTAGATTTCTCTGGTATCGCTTTGCAGACTCTTCTTGTGATGCTCTGGATGGTGTTGATATGAAGGGCCGCTTCAGACTTGACTCCCTCCAAGTGACGCGCTTTATGCGTCGTACTACAGCAAGGACGTCGATATATGATGTAGGTACAACAGATTCGATCAACCTCTGGAGCTCAAACCTGAGTTCGTCGAAGAACTTCTCCTCATTCTTTTCTTCTGTAGGAATTAGCGAAGGGGCGAAGCAACTCAGTCGAATGAACTCAGCATTGTACTCTTCCACTGATATATTGCCTTGAATAAGGCGGTTGAACTTGTCTCGAAGTTCCGACCGAGCAATAGCTGGGATATACATCTCCTAGAAGAGTCTGGAGAACTCTTCCCAAGTGACTCGGTCATGTCCGAGCCTTCTCGCTTCAGATAGCAACCAATGGTACGCATTGTCAGTCAATTGTATCCTGACAGCAGTCATCCATCTCTCCCTCGGAAGTTCAGCTGCTTCCAACTGGTGTTGTGTGTTCGTGAGCCACTCGTGAACTTTAATTGGCCCCTCCTTGCCAGAAAAGGTATGGGGCTTCAGTTGATGGAAATCAGTGATAGATCCCGTCGTTGGTCGCCTAGCTAGTGGGTTCGCCTGCTCCATTGCAGTTACCAGGCTATTTCTCAAGTACTCTGCCTCATGACGCTGAGCCTCTTGTTGAACCTGCTGTTGGGCTTGCATCATAGCATAAAATATTTGAAACATCTGCTGCCCGTCCATGGCTTGCCCTGGTGGAAAAACATGCATCGGTGGAGTAAACTGTAGCGGAGGTGGGATATCATCACGCCGGAACCTTAAATTATGCTGGCCAGCTTGATCGCTTTGAGAGGATTGTCCTTTATTTTCTAGTGTCACTCCATCATCATAGGTGACCACAGCATTGTGTGATGTACCTAAGGGATTCTCGTCATTGATTCTTAGATCCATTACTCTGTGTCACATCCCAGTCCCAAAATACGTAGGACTAGAAATACGTAACACGCCAGCCGTATGTATACGAACTCCAATATATGAAAACCATATACACACGTACGCTGTACAAGAATATCCAATCCACAGTGGTAATATACTGTCACAACAAGTCATACGCAAATCTATATCTCATCCACAGCACAAATAATAGATAAATGGAAATCAATAACTGAATATCAAAGAAGCAGTCTCAAATAAGAAATCTCAAAGTATGATAGTCGGGTGAAAACAAATCCACTGCAAATCGACTATAACCAAAACAACTAAAGAGAGAAAAGAATAAACTCTAATATCAGAATAATATCTCGAAAAGAATAGCAACTAGAATCTCTAAACAGCTACAATAAATCACATATAATCCGAAGGTAAGACCTTCTCAGTCTGATAGGTATCGTCAGGTCCAGGTCCATACTCCTGCGGGTACTCCTGCTCATCTATATCTGGAAAGGTACCAGATCCTCAGAGGGACGTAACAAGATACATATAAATATGCCAATAAAGTACTGAAATGTAAACATCCAATGGGGTCGCCTAACCGTCTAAGTGAATGCAGTTTGAGAACAACTTTCCACCAAGTGGGCTATCTGGATAAAATGGGATTGGCATGGTTCTCTTGGAGATCCAGGGGCCTACAAAGGTACATCGTCTTTTGAATGGCGGAGGCCCGCCTGATAATATATAATATATAGTGGTCATCATGGCCGTGCATCTCCGGCGGAGCGTACGGGTTACAAGGGAAAAAGTGCAAAGGAGCCCAAATGCCTTACTTGTTGTTCTCCCCAACCAATGCTCTAAGCATGTCATGTCCATGACACGATAAACCTCTAATAACCACCAGGTCTACTAGCATGCAAAGTTTCTATTGGCAGTTATCCCTATCCGTCGTACGACCTATACGTACCAGTGATCAGCCGAGTACGCAAGTCCGTTTCCTACATGTGACTCACACTCGTATAAGAATAATGTTATGGCCAATGAAACATGAATGCATCATGAAGATGGGGTAGTCTCATAAAGTAGGTCCAATGCATATACATAAATAAAAACATAGTACGACGACACCGTCGTTGCACCCAAGTTTCCTTGGACGCGTAATTTATATAGCAGTTTAAATAAATGAACTAAATAAACAGAAATAAACATACAAGCATCATATGGAATGTAAATACAGTACAATGGCAAGGTATACTTGCCTAGCAAGAAATCGGTAAAGTGTAAGCGTCCAATGTCAAGGACCCGGGATCTGGAACTAATGGCCTCCGAACAAACGTCTCCGGATGCTGAAATAAACATCACTAACGTTTCCAAAATGAGCAAAATAGCTAAAAGTACTTTCCTTTCGTCCAATTTGGACACAGGGGCAAAACAATAATTTCGAATAAAAGTGGGGTCCGCATGTGGCCCACTTTGCATTGAAAAGCGTGCCAAGGGTAACAGTCTCTAAATAGAATAAATTATAGGCCAAACAAACTCTAGATGTCAATACGAACTCAACGGTATGTCCAAATATTGATTCCGATGGACCGAACATAATTTCGTCCAAAAAGTCAACCGTGGGGCCCGCCAATTGGCAACTTGGTTAACTATCTCAGAATTGCATGAAAATTGGGTCACAAGACCAGTGCGTTACCACGAGTCCAGTGGCATAAGTTTTGTCACAATCTGACGAGCGTGCACAAAATGCACGCGACTTTCGCAAAAGTTACGATACGGGGTGTGTCCGCGGATACGGGCTGATTCCGGCGCGCACACTCGTCCGAATCAGTCTCCACAAATTTTTACGTGTCCGATTACGCTGCACACACCGTTCGGTATACTTGGTACATGACGAAGTGGTCCCGTTTGGCGGGGCGCGCTCCGTTTCACAACTTTTAAAAATTTAAAAAAGTGTGTTCGCAGGGTATTCCAACAAATTTAATTCTGTCTACAGCAGTTAATAATCTAGGGTTATTTAACAAAAATTAAACTAGATTAAGTGGTCTACGCATACCAAAAAGAATCATCGAATTCGGATCTCTGTGGTGGGAGATACGAACTCGGAGACATGGGTGGTCACCGCAGTTTTCTGGATCTCAGAATTCGGTCTATTTCCGCCAACTTTAGCGCTATTTTCGCCTATGGTTACGCGTTGTCCGATGTCTACTAACACACAGATATGGAAGAGGGTTAAGGGATGAGCATACCGGTAAAGGCAGGGTGGCGTTTGGTTGAGCGAGTCGACGGAAAATAACTCCGGAACACAGGTACCTCGCTGTGGAATTCTGCAGTGCGCGGGGTCGTGGTCGTCGGGATTGGTTTGGACGGCCTGGCGGGGTTCTCCGGCTGTGGTGGCGGCGCTCTCTAGGTCTAGATGGGAAGAGGGAGAGGTTTGGATGTTCTAGGGTTAGGGTTTTAGATGAATTATATATATATATATATATATATATATATATATATATATATATATATATATATATATATATATATATATATATATATATAAAAGGAAGAGAAGGGCGTTTGGCTTGCTCGCGGGGGGGTCTGTGGGTTGGCTCACAACCAAGGAGGGGTCACAATTGGCGGTGGGTTAGTTGCAATAGGGGGGCGGCTTCTACTTGTAGCAAATGCCCACGGTTGGTTTGCTGGTTAGTTATAGTTGGTAGTAGTAATGGTTTGCTTAGTAATAGTATATTTCTTTTTCTTTTCTTTTTATATTTCTTTTTTCCAATTATATATATATATATATATATATATATATATATATATATATATATATATATATATACTCATAGAAAAATTCTAAATTTTTATTAATGCACATCATTAAGCTAGCAACTGCTCAAGAGGTCTCCTACATGAAATAAATTTCAAAAAATTTCTGATGGTACCATAAATCTCCTAAGTGCACCAACACCTAAAATAAAAATTAATAAAAATCTATTTCTCCTAATTAGCCACTAATTACTACAATTAAATTAATAATTAATAATTAAAAGGGTTTATACGATTTCTAGGATAGGGGTTTTACACTCTGCATTAAAAATAAACTATGAGAACGCACAGAGGAATCAAAACATGATGCAAATCAAGCAATTAATTCGAATCTAATATAGAGATAAAAAATGATTCAAATCAATGGATGAGATCCTATAACTTATCCTATCCTTATTGTAGGCTTGCTCGGTCCCTAAGTTAAAATCGAATAATTTAGTCGTTGACCTGCATGGGCCACCACAAAAACTATGTCACGCCCCAGTCCCAAAATATCGAGGGACTAGCCACGTGGTAATGGCCAGCAGCACACTCTAATGGGCAAACCCAATTTAGTGGACCTATCAAGGTGTACTTAAGCTGTAACACAAAAATAAGTCTACTAAACATGTCACAAACTAATCTCATCCATGGAAGATAAATATGATCAATATCAGCAAAATTAAATATAACTGTCATCAAGTCTCAATAAAGTAAATCGGGAAACAACCCGATATAAGTCTGATACACTGGTTCAACAGACTAGAAACAAAAGAGTGTAATAAAAGCAAATACTGAGTATAGATAACAGATACTCAGGAGAAATCCTCGGCCATCACCTTATCATCGGGATTCGGTTCAGCTCCAGTGTCAGCTCCTGCTCCTACTTCTGCTCCTGCCCCGTATACCTCGGGATAAAATTCCTCTACTAAACCTGGGGACATAATCCGAAATCCAAGTCCTCAGGGGACATAGTAAGGTACAAAATAACACAAGCCAAAATAAATACAGTGCAATAATAAATGAAATAATAGGATAAACTATGTAACCATCTATGTGAAATGCAAGTGAGAGCATCACTAATACTCAGGCTGAGACCGCTATAAGCTCTGTATCGGGGAGCCGGTAGCAGTAATATCACGTAATATGCCTAGCTCTGATGTAGAGTCTACGGCCTCATAATAATAAATACATATATAAAAATAGCCTGTAGCCTGTGTGTCTCTCCCCACCCAATGTAATCACACGTCTCATGTCCACAATGTCTTATGTCCATGTCACGCAAGATCATAACTAATGCAGCAAGTCATATGATAGCTATGAAAATAATGTCTATATCACAATCCTGTAACCTATACAGAATCACCATGAATATCTCAGGAAGATTCTATCTCATGAATAGTGTCAGGTATCCTGGATATGACATCTTGATGATGCAAGCACGAGAATGTATAGGGTCTCGATATCCATCTCCAGGTGACGTTACACAACTCCGCGTACGGTGTTGACACCCGAATATTATTCGAACGTTAAGTAATGTCACACGGTCCTAGGTTGAACAGATACAACATTTAAATAAATTAAGAAAATAATATGTAACAAGAACTACAAGGTTGGCAAGGTACACTTGCCTAGGTTTGAATACCAACAGTTGCTCCGGTATCAGCAGAATCTGCAGGTAATCCTTCGAAAGCTGTAATAAATATTACCATCAGGTTCAGAAGATATCAAATAGCTAGAATTGTCTGTCCTTGAGTCCAATTTGGACACAGGGGCAAAAGTGACAGTTTCTGGTCAAAGTGGGGTCCACATGTAGCCCACTTCGCACCGAGAAATGTGCCAGAGAGAATATTCTCCAAATTTGTCAAACTTAGTGTCTACAAGTCCAGAACAACGATACGAACCCAACGAAATGTCCAGAACTAGATTCCGATGAGCCGATCACAAAATTGCCCTTCGAGTGGAGCCGTGGAGCCCACGATACACGATTTTGTTAACGTTCTCAGAATAGAACCAAACTTGGGTCATAGGACCAACGTATTGCTACGAGTCTGATGGCACAAGTTTTATTTTGATACGACATGCGTACACTATGTTACAACGAGTTTCAGAATAGGGCAAATATTGGGTGTTGTCGACGGATACGCGTTGATTCCGGTGTGTACGCACATCCAAATCAACTTCTGCGAAATCTCGCACGTCCATATTAACAACGCGCACCTTTTGGTGAAGTCCGCGCACGACCAAGTCATCCCGTTAAGCGGGGCGCACCCAGTTCCAAAAAAAATAGGGTAATTATTTTCCTGATTTTGGGTCATAGTTTACGACCACCACAGGACGCGATACCCCGAACAAATTGTACGGGTATCGAGAGGGTCATGCAGTCTACGCATTACAATAGATGAAACAAAAAATGGGACAGCAAAGAGAGAGAAACAGTCACCTGAACAGGGCTCCGAAGATGACTGGAAATACTCGTTTCCACGAGGTGGCGCGACACGGAGCGGTGGCTAGGGCACGGTGGAGGCGGCTAGGGCACGGTGAAGGCGGCGCTGTGCGGCTGCTGTCGGCGAGGTGGTGGGGTCGTCGAGTTCGCCGGAGTCGGGGTGGCCAGCTGTGGGGTCTTCGGAGGAAGAAGGTGACGGTGGCAGAGGAGAAAGGCGGTGGCGGAGTTGGTGAACGGGGGTTTATTTATAGGGGTGGCCGACGGTTGGGGGATAGGGACCGTCGGCCGGTGAGGAGGCCGAGAGGCGCCGGCAGGAAGGTGAACAGTCGACCGGTGAGGAGGCCGAGAGGCGCCGACGGTTGAAGTCGCGACGGCGGAGGGGAATCGGCAGGGTCGGGGGTTTTTCATTTGGTTACTGTAGCTTAATGAATCGGGTCGGGTCGGGTCGGGTTGTGTGATTCGGATCCGACCCGATCTGATATGCAATGAGTACGGGTAATGGGTTAGCGGGTCGGGTCGGGTCGGCTAACGGGTCCGGATCCGACCCGCTAGGGTTGGTTTGAGTCAGGGTTCGGTTCACAAAGGCTGGTTCAGTTTAGAAATTGGTTTAAACCGGTTGGTTTAGGTTGGTTTAATTGGTTTTAATAAATAACTTAGTTTTTAGGTCTTTAAAAATGGTTCTGGGGTCCAATAAATTCCAAAAAAATTATCCTATGTCTAATATTTTATTTTATACCAAAAATATTATTTCTATAATATTTTAATATTTAATAAAATTATTTAAAATTATTTATTTCCGAAGAACATTTATTTAATTATTTAAAAATAGCAGAAAATTCCCAAAAATTTATTTTTTTAATTTCTGAAAAATACGGGTGTTTACAATGGTATTTTGCAAAAGTCGAGATAAAGAGACTTTTTATGGATACGGGGTGATTCCGACGCGCACACACGTCCGAATCAATTTTCGTGAAAGCCCACACGTCAGGATATACCATACTCACCTTTCGGTACAATTGGTACGTGACGGGGCGGTCCCGTTTGGAGGGACGCGCTCCGTATCGCAAATTCTAATATTTTAAGAACAAGTTTTTCTCATATTTCAACCTAATTTATCTCTGATTCTGACACATAATAAAGTAAACTAATTAACAGAGAATGATATTGGTTATATAGACTTTACATAGCAAAAAATAGATTTTAATTTGGATTTATATGGTAGAAGATATCAGCCTCTAAATATAGCTCATTGGAATAGTTCATAACAGTTTAAATATATGGTTTTTCTCTCAACTTGGCTTCGATTTCTACCTGGTTTTTAATGCTGCTCGAAGAAAATTAATTAACGGGGTTTAGAGAGGGATATGTTGTAATCATACCGACGAGGACGGATCCAAAAATGATCGAGTGACGAGACGGGAAATGACGCGTGAAGTAGAGGTCGTTGCTGCCCGTATCTGCTGCGGTTGCTGTCGCGATCACGCGGGTGATGCTGGCGTGGCCGGCCGGCGGCTCTCCGGTGGCTTTGTGGTGGTACAGAAGTCGGAGGTCGGCGCGTTGGGGGTGTAGATGTCAGCGGCTAGGATTATGGTACAAATTATTATATATATATATATGTGTGTGTGTGTGTGTGTGTGTGTGTGTGTGTGTGTGTGTGTGTGGAGGCATGAGAGAGATGAGAAGGAGTCGCTGGCCTGCTGGTTGGGAATGCTACTGTGGGCTGCTGCTGGGGGTTAGGGGACTAGCAGCGGGCTGCTGGTAGCTTAGGCTTGGGAATTTAGTTAAGGGTTTTTAATGATTTAAGGTTTTCTTTTTAATGATTTCTTTTTCTTTTCTTTTTCTTTTACTTAATATATATATATATATATATATATATATATGGTATAAAAAACCCAGAAAAAAATTAGTACATTCTAAAAAAAATCTATCATCCTTCTACAAGGTTTCCTAAAATAAAATAAAATAATATAATAGTTTTTGTTCAATGATTCTAGATGAGTATTTACCTAGGTAATTAAATCAATAAATTTTATTTTCTACTTAACTAAGAAATAATGTAATTAAATTAATTAATTAATTAAATAAATATAGTATTTAAAATTAGTGGGTGTTACATGAGCTTGGGTAGAATATCTCGTACGAACGAACGATGGTTTGACCTTAGGAATTGGAGGGAACATCGTGCAACAAATTTGAAGTCACAAACTCAAACTGTACCTATGACTTTGTGAGCTGACCTAGTGGCTAGGTAGACGACCATATGCCATGAGTTGAACTAGAGTGACTGACTTCAGAGTATCGTTCAAGAAAATGATAGAACTGGGACAACAAGACTTAGAGTTAGGACTTGGAACTGGGAGTGTATGCTAACGATATTGGCGTTAAAATAAACGCAACTAGAGATAGGACTTGGATGATAATTGATTATTTAGATAGGTTATGCGATGGAGAGGAACAAGACGGTAATAGGGATTTGTCGGACGGAACGCTTATGATTGGAATTGGTGATATTCAAGATAAGTTGGCATAATGAATTGAATCATTACTTGGAATATGTACGTTGCTAGTAATATAATACTTGGTTTTGAGTGGGATTAGGGTAGACGATGACTAAATGAACCATAGCTCGGTTAGTATAGTAGCAAAATAATCGATGAATTAAAAGATTTTCACGAGTAGCTTATCTGACTTAGCTATTACTAATCTTGGTTGAAATACACATATTTGGGGGACGCCTTGAATATGGGTATGATCCATACTTAGCGATATGCATAACTCGAATGCAGTTGCAAGTAAAAATGTTTAGATTCGAATGAATGAGTATGGCGATTGGAGTAAGTTAGCCTCAACCAAGACTTTCGTAAACAGAAGATTGTAACATGCCCCTCAACCAAGGCATAGTAAGGGATGAGTTAGGGAATGCAATAATTGAATAATGGATTCATTCAATAAAATGGTTAAGCACACGTGTGAGACAAAACGAGAAAACAAAAAGAAGTTATGTTCGAATGGACCTAAGATGCGAAGGATTAGCACGTACCCCATGTTGGGCAAATTAGCTCCGCGCTAAGGCACAATAAAGACTGAGTTAGAAGACGTAGTCAATTCGATACGATAACCTTGGGTGGTAGTAAATTTACTTAGAGAGAATGGGCGGTGGCTCGAGATAGATCTTGATGCAAGACGAGATTGGAAGATTAGCTAAGATTCGAACTTGAAGTCTTAAAGATTTTCTGGATTGCGTTTAGGCGTAACATTGGGTTTCTATAGGAGATGTCGAGTAATTGGTCGAATATGTTTTGGGTTCGCATGGGTAGTGTATAACAATTGGGCAAGTTCACCCTAAGACTCAAGTTTTCTAGTTTACGTTGAGTTATAGAATACCCCATGATTGAGTAATACAGTATTGCGCTAGGTGCAGTAGGGTTTGAGTCAGGGAATATAATGATTAATTTGAGTATAGTTCGATAGCATTGAATGATGGAGTTGTTTAATGAGATTGGCTAAGCGCATGCATAAGCGCGAGGTGAGGAAAGGAATAAATATAGTATTTGAACAAGCTTTGGAATTTAGGAGAGACATATAGAGTTTTATTTAGAAGTTGTGCGATAATACGAATTTCGCTCAGGAAGCCTCGAGGATGAGACTGTTCTGAGTGGTGTATTATGTAACGACCCGCTCCGCTCAACCCGGAGGATCAATTCAAATGGCACAAGTGTAGCGAACCTTCCTGCCTTGCTCAGCGAGATGACTAGTTTGATGCAAAGGCTTTCAGACTTGGACCTTCTAATGGAGTTTAGACTTAGACTTTTCAGAGGCACGCTCGGAGTCTCGCTCGGCCGATGAGATTCATCGCTAAGATGGGTGACCCCGGTGAACCTGTCTCTACTTAGCTGCACACCTAAGAAAAAGGAACGATACATACTAGTTTCTAAGCGATAACCTTTGCATGCTAATAAAAAGTGACGAACACACATAGTTAAGGGGATAAAACTGCCTTATCATTGCAAAGAACATGGAGATCTTACTTTCTATCTGCGTAATCTGGATTATTGAGTTAAAATATAGTAGTTTCTTATATATGACACAAAAGTATTTTTTGAGTTCATATTGAGGCACCGTATCGCATGGAATATGACACGGGATAGAGTATAATCATATTGCATACATAGACGAAGAAGACTATCAAGTAGTCATTCCGAGTCAGGAGAAGAAAAAAAAGTACTCGGAATATCCAGATCATCGAGGAAGTCTCTAATCAGAGAGTTGCTCAAAGAATAAATATTCGAGTGTAGTCCTCGACTTGATTGAACCGAGCTGAAGTCCTCGGAAAAGAGAAACCGAGAAGGAAGATCTCGGCTAGGATTAGAAGTGGTGGAGTAGTTTTATGGTCACGAAATACTGGTTGCACACCAGAATGAGTCCTCAAACGATCTCCAAGGCATCGGGATCGTGTCGGCTAAAAAGGATTGCGCTAGCTGAAGTTCAAGTGCAATAGCTAGCTGAATTACTAGCTGGCAAGTACGGGACGTCCAGCAAGCCTTGCTACCGACCTGGAAAGACAACCGACTTATTGGATGGTTTGGGATGCCCAGTAAGGCTCATAACTGATCTGGAAAGATAGTCGTTCCATCCCAGATTATGTCCAATATGGCAAAAAGAACCAGTGACCATCATATAGATAAGTCATGCATGCATAGCGGCGATCCGCATTCAGAAGAGGAGTAATATGGAAGAGCATAATCGATGGAACTTTGCACAATTAGAATGGATGCACGGTATATAACACAGCTCGAGTAAAATATGTCTGAGGCAGAGACACAAACATAATACTTGAATTGCATAGATGTTCTTCGCTACTTAGTAGATTATTGATTATATTATTGCGTATGACAGGAAAGGCCGAATGGCAAGAAAGAGTAAGACGAACTTAACTATTTACAGTACAACAATCTTGATTTAGACACGGGTATTAATTTTATTATATTGCCATGAAACAGATCCTAAGGCAAAGACTAGAAAGACAACATAATCAGTCGGTGCACATAACTAATGAACGTGCTTATTTTGGAGAGTAGGCGAGAGGCCTCCCCACTAGTGCATTCAATGTACTGATACCCAACCAGATTACACGCAGGATGCAGGAAGAACTCGTACAGATTCAGAGATCGCTTAATGCATCAAGGTGCTGGACCGCACTTGGCATCTTGGAGCGTGGTGCATAGACCTGGAGCTTACATTTATAAGACGTAATTTATGGGAACATTATCGTCCAAATTATTTGATTTATTTGTAAGCCTAAGGGCATATTCATTGTAAAGAGAGAGAGAGAGAGAGAGAGAGAGAGAGAGAGAGAGAGAGCACAAGCGACTTGTAATCTCGGTTTACCGTCGCTTGTAATCTTTACTTCATATGAATAAAGAGCTTGTTTTGGATTTAATATTTGTGTTTATTCTATATTTCTGCTATGACAACTCTATGAACTAGTTATCAACAGCCGTTTTGGCATTTGCCTTACACGGGTGCAACTCCAGGCTCATGCGACATCATGTCCTAATGGGAACGATCATCCTGCGTGAGCGCTGGTGTAGAGATTCATTCCTAGCGGGGAATTAAT
Organism: Iris macrosiphon; assembly: GCA_036927795.1. Classification (NCBI taxonomy): domain Eukaryota; kingdom Viridiplantae; phylum Streptophyta; class Magnoliopsida; order Asparagales; family Iridaceae; genus Iris; species Iris macrosiphon. The sequence continues at coordinate 36,541,704 of JAYESA010000018.1, read as the reverse complement.
CGATCCCGTGAAAGATCGGGGCATGACAATGACCCACAAAATGGCCAAAAAAATCTAACCTAAATGGGAGGGCCCTTTCATCGTGGAGTCTGTGTTCTCCAATGGCGCCTACCGACTCTCAAAACCAATAGTGACTTGCTCATGATGCCTATCAACGACAAGTTCCTCAAAAAGTACTATGTATAAACTAGATTGGTACTCCCCTTATCCCCAGCCAGACAATCATGATATATGATGTTTTCTCCAACATGTGCCTATGCACAACATGCACCATTTCCATAAAATTATGGTAAAAGCCACTATTTGTATTCGGGAGTCCTGAATACGCAAACAGATAGTGGATCCTCAATAGCTCCCAGTGAAGCAATTCTCAGGTCTATCCACACTTTCGGGTAGACCACTCATAATCAATTTTCTTGGGCATTAGTTTACGTCCATATCACCTCTGAACTACTGTCTTAACAGTTCTTCCTAGCTGGGTTTACCATGTCCATATTACCTCTAAGAAAACCTCTTTATATGTCGATTGTCACATCTATAATATCTCTGATATCGGTTATCATCTAAACTTATTATCCGTTGATAAGCTCAAAAATAGAGCTTTGTATCCCGATATTAGTGACTATGAGGTATTAAAAAGGTGTTTGTTTGGTAAAATAATTGAATAAAAATAATTTAAATCTAAAGCTTAAACAACATATGAATTTTTAAAATAGAGAATAATTCTAAGGCAATATGTTCACCACTAGTAATGAAATAATTTATTATCTTTTCAACTAAATTTATTATCTTAAATATTATTAGATATAGAATCACCAGATATTATTGATACTAAGATGATAATTTCTTAATATTTGTTAATCCAAAATTAACACAATTAATAAATATTAAAAATAATTGCTTTGTGATCTAAATGAATTGGATTTTCCACCTCAATAACATCGCCCAAAAAAATTATCACTACAATATTTCTAGAGTAGGGGCATTTTTGTCATTTACAATATTATATAAATTTTGTGTTTATAGTTATATAATATGTATTGTGTATATATTATAATTAATAATAATAATGGTTAATGGACTAGACTTGATGTAACCATCAGACTCAACCTTAGACTAGTTATTTTGGACCAACTTCTCATTTTCCTTCATTAATTAGAGACTAGTTAAAACCCCTCGTTAGGAATGAAATCTCAATAATCAAACAAATCTTTATGACAATCATAGAGGGCATATTAGACTTTATGCATTAACTAAACCTAGGTCACTTGGCCGACCCTATATAGGAGAGGGGGGAGCCTGCCTCAAGTGCATTTATTATTCATGAGAAACCCTAAGTGAGTTCTTCCCCAAAATCCTTCATTCCTCCAAATTTTTTTAGTAAATTAATCCCAAATCCCTCTCATTTCCCTCATCTAAGAAGTCTAGAAGCTTAGGTCTAAAAGAGCATTGGAGGGGGAGAAGTTTGGCTACAGAATCCTTGGGTTGTATTTGGAATCCATCTCCCAAGAGGTGAAATTCTGAAATCTCTCTTTTAAATTATGATTTTATTGTTTTGAGGACCATTAGGAGCCCTCCCATGGTTTAGGAATACCCACAAAGGGAGAGAGTGAGTCCCTATTGGTTCTATAGTAATTTTTACATGAAGTTGTGTCCATATTGGGGATGGGAGTATTTTTCTCCATTCTTCTTGTAACTAATCATAATAGTTATAAATAGATGTATTTAATATGTATTTTTACTATTAATAAGAGTATTAGGATTTTTGGCATGAGTGTATCATGAGCATCAGTTGTGCACACAAGGTGTTTGACAAAATAACTAATAGATGTGTGCACCAACCCATAGTATATTGTGTGTGTGTTTATATATTATATTAGATGTATATATAAATATATGTATATAAAATATATATATGTATGAGTGTCCAAATGTGTATTCTAGTGTGTGTGTACTGTGCACACAGTATTTCTGTGATGGGAGGGAAATCCAATTGGGGTGTACACTGTTACTCAGTGTTGCAAGGGAGTGAGGAGTCCATTGCGTGAATTGGGCTCACGTAAAGCATGAATGCATGTGTACTGTAGGTAAGGGGAGTTAGCATCAGGTTGTGGTGACTACAATATTCAGTTATGTTCACTAGGTGCAAGTAAACATGTTGGCAATGCATCCATGTGCACTGCAGTACCTGAGGGGTCAGGTATTATATGAGTGTGAATAGGAAGTGTTCAAGTTAGGAGTAGGGTGATACCGATATAGATGTTTAGTCAGGTATTAGTATAGTATAACTATTTGGTTCCAGTCAGTGGTGGTGATTAGGGATGAGATATGTACAGCATTAAGTTGGCATGAAGATGTGATGCTTGATTGGTTCAGTGGGGTACAAGGCATGCTGGTTAAGGAGTGTGTTATGTGATGATATTTGGGACTGTTGTAGTCTTACTCCTGAGACCAATAGGTAATACAATGAGGGAAGTGTCCTAATATGGGTATCAGTTGGAGCAATAACAGATGGGTCACAGTTGCATGCACCTTGAGTACAGTACACTGTGTTCCCAGATTACAGTAGCATATGGTCCCTACATTAAGTGAAGAGTACCTGTGTTGGGGGTGTTATTGTGTTCACAACAATGGAAGGAGGAAATTAGGAGCAGTGTATGTATGTGGAGTTGTCTAATATAGTGTCTGTGTGTGACAATGAGTTATAGTGCCAGGTTGGGTAAGTTAGCGGATATGCACTAACAATGGGTGCATTAGATACAAGTTGGTATCTGATTATATGTTGGAGGCTTTGGAGTTAGTGTAGCAGGTAATAGTAGATGTGGGTGAGTGTGGTTAAGGCAAGGGTAAGGTAAGTAGATATTTAGAGTTGAGATATAAAATGTAAGTTATTATGGGTGCCAACATAAATATAGTTTATATATATATATATATATATATATATATATATATATATATATATATATATATATATATATATATAGACATATGGCACATTGATACACATATGTATATAAGGGATGGACTTAGAGTGAACTAGTAGAAGTGTAGTATGAGATACTTGAGTAGATTTATAGAAATATGTACTAGGGTTAATTATGGGTTAAGTATGAGAATAGCATAGGTATTATAGTAGTAGTTATGAGATAGTTGGGTATCTCAAGATACCATTAGTCCAAGGTGAGTTGTGTCATTAGTGTTGGTAACAAGATATCAACTAGAAGGTTACCCATGAGTATCAATGTTGGTTTCAAGGTAAGTATTGGCAAGGTATAGATTATATGCTTAAGTATTAGCTATATGCCAATATATGAGTGCTATGGGCAAGGTAATGGGTTATAGTCAAACTATGCCAACTTTAGGTCAAACTAGTCTTTCTAGGTTGTACTAGTTAATAATATCAAATAATATATATATATATATATATATATATATATATATATATATATTATTTGATATTATTAACTAGTACAACCTAGAAAGACTAGTTTGACCTAAAGTTGGCATAGTTTGACTTTTGACCTAGAGATGACTTGAAGACCTAGAATTTAACTAGTTTAACTTTATTATCACTTCAAAACAATGTGTTGATATGATGTTCCATATTTAGGTCTTTGATACACTGATATGGGTACAGTTTGATACTTCGTCCCGAATTTCAGCGAGTACATTCTCTGACAGTTTTTATTATTTTGATCACTACCATGATTCTAGTTGTAGTGTATACTTGATTCTGACACAGCGGATACACGGGCTAATATCATAGATACCTGTCATAAGGAGTCGTGATTGGAATCTATCGTACTAGCTGGGGACGGAGAAATATTAGCAAGTTACATGATTATACCCTACCTTACATGCATTATAGCTTACCCCACATATCACCTAGGGTGTAGCCTGACCATTTAAATGCCTTATAGCCTGTTATATATGATTAGCCTGACTCTTGCTCGCATCATAGCTAACCATATGGTTAGCTAGACCTCATATGTATCATAGCCAATCATATATAACAAGCCTGATCTAGTTCCAAGCCGATCACATAGCAAACTAATATTTAATGACACTTAGCTAAAATTATTATTCTTTTATTCCAGTTGATTCATTGCTAGTATTCACATATATTTGTTTCACTGCTAGTTAGTTCTATATGATGACTACATGTCTCTTTAGTATTCTTTATCTTCCAGTATTTCTTTTATCATGTATTTTCTTACACTATTTTATAGTTTTTATCATTATAATTAAAATTGCTGTTAGTGTTTGTGCTTCGCTCCAATCCTGACTGAATAATATTTTTTAGAGGATCTTGAGGAATTATGTCCTACCCATTATAGTCCAGGAGTAGATGGCGATTATATCCCGGAGATCCCAAATGAGCGACTCTATATAGAGGAGACACCACCCGCAGTTGTTTAGACAACACTTACACAGGTTTATTTATGTATTGGATTGTTCCAAACTTTGAAACTTGAGTTTTATTATGTTGAGGCTTATTGTGTTGAGATAGCTAGACTCTTAGACTCTGTCTTGTTGAAACATATATTAGTTTTGCCTCTCATGTTCCTTTATATCTTTATCGTGCCATTTACCTTCTTTATGGTTATTGTGGTTGAGTATATTGTGAGTTGATATTTATGTCCATATTCATTATCCTCCGTTGGAGTTGAGATACGTTGACAGGATATGATATCATTGATATTAGCCATGTAGGACCTAGATAGCGTTATACCGTCGATGCTGTGGCGTAGGCTGGACGTACCCATGATTCATGTCCAATTTTTGGGTACGGGTCATGACACATTTTAGTGGTGGCCCATACAATTCTAAGAGTAAGATTAGGTCATAACTACTACAGTATCGTAGTAGTGCTCAGACTTAGAGTACTATTATGAGCATGAGATAGGGTATAGGATGAGAGTATGCTCAATCACAACTAGAAAATTTCCAAAATTATTTTGCTATTCTGAATAATTGCTTCCTTTAAATTTTACTGTCCTTCCTTGATGATATCGTATCTTTTGCCGTAATTGATTTTTTCTTGTTTCGATCTGTCTTCAGGATACCGCCGAAGACTAGGTCGCTGAGATCGGGACCTGCAGCTTCCGGAAGGTCTGCCACCTCTCAACCTGCCACCCAGATAGCTGGAGTCCCTTATCCTACTTCACCTGTTCATGTAGGACATTTCGCAGCTTTCGGGGGTCCTCCTCCCCCACCTGTCCAGAGGGTTATCCAGGCAGTTACGGAGAACCTTCCACCACCACGAATTCTACTTCCAGAAGTCGTGCCCGCTGACGGGGCATAAATGTTCGCATTGATCCCGGGCAAGGTGGATGCTCAAAGGACGTCCGCATAGGCTCAACGAGTTTAGGATGAGGTACAGAGGGTGCAGACAGAGGTTCACCAAGCATAAACTGAATTGATGAGGGAGAACATTGAGAATGCTCATCAGGTGGCTCTTCAGGAAGTGGAGAGAGTTGAACAGCAACATACTGGCCAAAAGCAGCAACAACAGTGGCCAGGTACTATAGTGGACTTCAAGAGGATGATACATCGGGAGTTCAAGGGTATAGAGGGGATACTTTATGTCGACAACTGGCTGGAAGACATAGAGAGAAACTTGCGCTTGGCTCAGATTCCAGATAGTCTGCAGATCGAGGCCGCCGGCAGCCAAATATTTGATATCGCGTTGACTTGGTATCGTACGGAGCCGAGACTTACTACTAGATGACTTACTTGGGAGGCTTTTAAGGAGCTTTTCAAGGAGAAGTTCTTTTTCGACTTGGCACTGGGAGCCTTAGAGAATCAGTTCTATGACTTGTTCCAAGGGAACATGTTAGTTGATGAGTATGTCGTAAAGTTTTGCCGCTTGAGTCATTTTGCACCGTCGATGATTCGGGACCCAGGAGACGAGCTTGAAAGTTCAGGAAGGGCTGATGAGAGAGATCAAGTCTTGTACTTCTGGATGTCGCACTGCTACCTTTGAGGGCATTCTGATGGATGCCCAGATTGCTGAGGATGATCTAGACCTCAGGCCCAAGAGAGGATGCAATATTTCTGAATGAGCGAATGGTAGCACAGGATCAACCAAGCATCCACACTTTCAGCAGCAAAAAAGGTCGTATCAGCACCAGGCACCAGTTCGAGGATATATCCAGCGGTAGCCGTAGAGGCAGACCCAGCCAGCTGTCCAGTGTGCGTACTATGGAAAGACGGGACACACGAGAGACATCTGTAGGAAGAGGCTGGGTACATGTTTGTCTTGTGGATCGTCAGCACACCAGTTGAGAGATTGTCCATCTATTCAGACTCGTCCAGGTCAGGGTGGAGCAGCCGCTCAGAGGGGACCTGTAGGGTACTTACTGCACCAGGAGGCCAGCAGAGGGGACCTTCGCTCCCTCCATAGCAGCAGAGGTTTGTCCAACACCATCAGCAACAAAGAGGTGCACCCCAGGGACGAGCGTATGCCATAACGGTCGAGGAGGTCGAGCCAGCAGGAGACGTGTTATCAGGTTCTGTTCTTCTCGATTCTATTCCATCATATGCATTATTCAATTCTGGCGCTTCTCATAGTTTTGTATCTGTATCTTATGCTCTTAAGCATCATTTAAAGGCAGAACCCTTAGATAGGACTTGCAAGATCACGACTGGGGGAGGCATTATCCTAGTCAGTATTTTTTGTAAGGACCGAAAAGTTTTATTCGGAGGCCGAGAGTTGAGTGTGTGCTTAGTCGTAATACCACTCCCAGGATATGATATTGTACTCGTGATAGATTGGTTGAGTATGCACCATGTTACTATAGATTATCATGGAGAAAGAGTGATATTTTGATCCCCAGGAGAGCCAGAGTTCGAGGTCGCCAGAGGAGCAGTGGAGCAAAGCAAGGGCATCTTTTGTGGATCCTGGGTGGAAAAGAAGAAGTTGACACATCCTTTGATAACGGAGTTCCTGGATGTCTTTCCAGAGGAGTTGCCCGGATTGACGCCAGACAGAGATATCGAGTTCTCTATAGAATTGATGCCAGGCACAGAACCAATATCACAACATGTCTATAGGGTCAACAACAATGAACTGGCAGAACTGAAGAAGCAGGTTGATGAGTTATAGGACAAAGGCTTCATCAAATCTAGTTCATCACCGTGGGGTACTCTGGTATTATTCGTACCGAAGAAGGATGGATCGGTATACATGTGTATCGACTACAGAGCTCTGAACAACCTCACTATCAAGAATAAATATCCGCTGTCGATGATAGATGATCTCTTCGATTAGTTGAGCAGAGCAAAGATATTCTCGAAGATAGACTTGAGGTCAGGCTACCACTAGATGAAGGTAAAGAAAGAAGACATTCCGAAGATAGCTTTTCGGACTAGGTATGGCCAGTTTGAGTTCATGGTAATACCGTTTGGTTTGACTAATGCACCGACAGTATTCATGAACCTGATGAACAAGGTGTTCGACCAGTACCTTGATAAGTTTGTGGTGGTATTCATCGATGACATTTTTGTTTATTCAAAGACTACGAAGGATCATGAGGAGCACCTGAGGATGGTTTTAGAGACTCTCAGGAAAGAGGAGTTTAACGGGAAGCTTTTGAAGTGCGAGTTCTTCCTTGACAAGGTTAAATTCCTTGGGCATGTTGTAACTGGTGATAGGATCTCAGTTAACCCGAAGAAGATCGAGGCAGCAGAGTCATGGACTACTCCCAGTTTAGTGGCTGAGATCAGGAGTTCTCTCGTACTAGCAGGTTACTACATGAGGTTTGTACAAGACTTCTCCAGGATTACAGAGCCGATGACTAGGCTGACTAGGAAGGATGTAGATTTTGTCTGAACAGAGGATTGTCAGGCTGTATTTGATGAGCTGAAGAAGAGATTGATGATAGCTCCAGTTTTGACGTTGCCATCAGGGACACGTGGATTCACTATCTATAGTGATGCTTCCGGGAAGGGTTTGGGTTACGTTCTTCAGCAGCACGGGAAGGTGATTGCCTATGCTTCCAGAAAATTATGTCCTCATGAGAAGAATTACCCCACCCATAATTTGGAGTTGGCAGCGGTCATCTTTGCTCTAAAGCTGTGAAAACACTATCTGTACGAAGAGTGTGTGGAGATCTTCACAGACCACGAAAGCTTGAAGTTCGTGTTTACGCAGAAGAGCTAAACATGAGGCAGAGGAGATGGATGGAGTTGATGAAGGACTTTGATATTTTATTGTAGTACCACCCAGGGATGGCCAATATAGTCGCCGATGCCTTGAGCAGGTATCCGATGGCTATATACTTGACGATAAACATACACTTGTTGGCCGATCTTGAGAGCTTGGGAATTGAGGTGCTAGTTCCTAATATCGAGATTCAGATATGGAGATTGCAAATACAGTCCGAGATGATGGACAAAATCAGAACTATGCAGTATGATGATGAGACTCTAAGGAGTATCAAGGAACTGGTTCGGACAGGATTATTAGAGGACTTCACTATTGTTGATAATGGATCGTTGCGGCTCGAAACTAGGATATGTGTGCCGAGCGAGGAACTACGCGAGAAGGTTTTGTAGGAGATGCATCGCTCTTAGTACTCGATGCATCCAGGTGCCAACAAGATGTATCGAGACCTGAGGGAGTACATTTGGTGGTATGGTATGAAGTGCGAGGTAGCACACTTCATATCCAGGTGTTTAGGGTACCAACAGGTTAAGGCGGACAAACAGAGGCCAGGTGGATTGCTTCAGCCTTTACCTATACCAGATTGGAAGTAGGAGCATGTGACTATGGATTTTATTTTGGTTCTTTCGCGTTCTCCAGGAGGAAAGGATGCAATTTGGTCATCGTAGACAGGTTGGCCAAATCAGCCAACTTTTGACCATTCAAAGTGGGTACATCGATGGAGAAACTAGCGGAGATGTATGTATGACAGATTGTTAGATTACTTGGGATTCCTATGCGCATCATCTTGGATCGGGATAGTCATTCTACTTTCCACTTCTGTAGGAGTTTGCAGGCTAGCTTGGGAACTCAGCTCAAGTTCAGTACCGTATATCACCCCCAGACAGACGGGCAGTCGGAGAGGACTATTCAGACTCTCGAGGATATGCTTTGTACTTGTGCTCTGGATCTCAGAGATTCTTGGGAGGGTCATCTATACCTGGTAGAGTTTTCTTATAACAACAACTACCAGGCCAGTATTGAGATGTCACCATTCGAGGCTCTATATGGATGGAGGTATCGCACACCGTTATCTTGGGATGATGTTGGTGAGAGATCCTTGGTTGGACCAGAGATTGTTATAGATGCTGCGGAGAAGGTAAAACTCATCAGAGATAGACTTCGAGTGGCACAAGAAAGACAATGACATTGGGCCGACAACCACCGTAGACCCTTGGAGTTTGAGGTATAAGTTTTGTTGAAATTGCTTGTGATTGCTTTATTTTAGATTGCATATTAATATTGTATTTGTTCTAGGTTGGCGATTTGGTGTTCTTGCAGATTTTTCTAACACGAGGTACTATTTATTTTAGTGGAGGCGGGAAGCTTAGTCCACGGTACATCAGACCTTTCAGTATTCTTGCGAGGGTCGGTGCAGTGGCCTAAAGACTAGACTTGCCGCTTGTACTAGAGAGTACATGACATATTCCAAGTGTCACAGCTGAGACGGTATATGAAAGATCCTAGTCACATACTAGTCACTCGGAGATCGAGGTTGGTCCGACTCTCAGCTATCCAGAGCAGCCAATAGAGATTTTGGATCGCAGGGAGAATATATTACGAAACCAGACTATTCCTTTGGTTCGTGTCGCATGGAGACATCACTCTCCAGGTTACTCAACCTGGGAGAGGGAGGATGAAATGTACAAGCAATACCCGTATCTCTTTGAGACTTGAGGTATTGTTCTTATTGTTATGATTATGTTCTTGTGCTAGTTTAGTTCAATTTCTAGGACGCAATTTTTTTAGGAGGGTAGACTTGTCACTACCATATTTCTAGAGTGGGAGCATTTTTGTCATTTGTATTATTATATACATATTGTGTTTATAGTTATATAATATGTATTATTTATATATTATAATTATTAATAATAATGGTTAATGGACTAGACTTGCTGTGACCATCAGACTCAACCTTAGACTAGTTATTTTGGACCAACTAGTCATTTTCCTTCATTAATTAAAGACTAGTCAAAATCTCTCATTTGGAATAAAAATCTCACAAATCAAACAACTCTTTATGACAACCATAGAGGGCATATTGAACTTTATGCATTAACTAAACCTAGGTCACTTGGCCGGCCCTATATAGGAGAGGGGGAGCCTCCCTCAAGTGTAATTATTATTCATGAGAAATCCTAAGTGAGTTCTTCCACAAAACCCTTCATTCCTCCACCAAATTTCAGTAAATTAATCCTAAATCTCTCTCATTTCTCTCATCTAAGAAGTCTAGAAGCTTAGGTCTCAAGAAGCATTGGAGGGAAAAAAGTTTGACTACAGAATCCTTGGGTTGTATTGGGAATCCATCTCCCAAGAGGTAAATTCTAAAATTTCTCTTTTCAATTCTATTTTTATTGTTTTGAGGACTATTAGGAGCTCTCTCATGGTTTAGGAATACCAAAAGGGGGAGAGAGTGAGTCCCTATTGGTTCCATAGTAATTTTTACCTGAAGTTGTGTCCATATTAGGGGTTTTGTGTTCATTAGAGTAATTTTCTCCATTCTTCTTGTAACTAATCATAATAGTTATAAATAGATGTATTTAATATGTATTTTTATTATTAATAAGAGTATTGGGGTTTTGGCATGAGTGTATCATGAGTATCAATTGTGCACACAAGGTGTTTGATAAAATGACTAATAGAGGTGTGCACCTACCCATAGTATCTTCTGTGTGTGCTTATATATTATATTAGATGTATATATAAATATATGTATATGAAATATATATATATATATATATATATATATATATATATATATATATATATATATATATATATATATATATATATGTATGAGTGTACGAATATGTATTCTAGTATGTGTGTACTATGCACAAAGAGTGCCAGTGATGGAAGGGGAATCAGATTGGGGTGTACACTATTACTTAGATTTGTAAGGGAGTGAGGAGTCCATTATGTGAATTAGGCTCAAGTAAAGCATGAATGCATGTTCACTGTAGGTGAGGGGAGTTAGCATCGGGTTGTGGTGACTACAACATGCCGTTATGTTCGCTGGGTGCAAGTGAACATATTGGCAGTGCATCCATGTGCACTGCAGTACCTTAGGGGTCGATTATTAGAGGAGTGTCAATACGAAGTGTTCAAGTTAGGAGTAGGGTGATACCAGTATAGGTATTTGGTCAGGTATTAGTATGGTGTAACTGTTTGGTTCCAGTCAATGGTGATGAGTAGGGATGAGATGTGTACAATATTAAGTTGGCTTGAAGATGTGATGCTTGATTGATTCAGTCGTGTGCAAGACATGCTGGTTAAGGAGTGTGTTATGTGATAATATTTGGGACTATTGCAGTGTTACCCTAAGACCAATATGTTATACAATAGGGGAAGTATCCTAATATGGGTATCAGTTGGAGAAGCAACAGATGGGTCACGGTTGCATGCACCTTGAGTGTAGTGCACTGTGTTTCCAGATTACAGTAGCAAATGGTCCCTACATTCGGTGAAGTGGACCTGTGTTGGGGGGGGGGGGTGTTGTGTTCACAACAATATAAGAAAGAAATTAGGAGCAGTGTATGTATGTGGAGTTGTGTAATATAGTGTCGGTGTGTGGCAGTGAGTTATAATGCCAGGTTGGGAAAGTTAGCAGGTATGCACTAACAATGGGGGCATTGGATACAAGTTGGTATCTAATTATAGGTTGGAGGATTTGGGGTTAGTGTAGCAGGTAATAGTAGATGTGGGTGAGTGTTTTTAAGGCAAAGGTAAGGTAAGTAGATATTTAGAGTTGCGATATTAAATATAAGTTATCATGGGTGCCAACATAAATACAGATTATATATATACATATAGACATATGGCACATTGATACACATATGTATATAAGGGATTGACTTAGAGTGAACTACTGGAAGTGTAGTATGAGATACTTGAGTAGATTTATAGAAATATGTACTAGGGTTTATTATGGGTTAAGTATGCGGATAGCATAGGTATTATGGTAGTTGATATGAGATAGTTGGGTATCTTAAGATACCATAGTCCAAGGTGAGTTGTGTCGTTAGTGTTGGTATCAAGATATCAACTAGAAGGTTACCCATGAGTATCAATGTTGGTGCCAAGGTAAGTATTGGCAAGGTATAGATTATATGCTAAAGTATTAGCTATATGCAAAGTGCTATGGGCAAGGTAATGGGTTGTAGGCCAGGATATATATATATATATATATATATATATATATATATATATATATATATATATATATATATATATATATAATTTGATATTATTAACTAGTACAACCTAGAATGACTAGTTTGACCTAAAGTTGGACTAGTTTTGACTGTTTGACCTATAGATGACTTGAAGACCTAGAATTTAACTATTTTAACTTTATTATCACTTCAAAACAATGTGTTGATATGATATTCCATATTTAGGTTTATGAGATACTGATACGGGTACAGTTTGATACTTCGTCCCAGATTCCAGGCGAGTACATTCTCTGATAATTTTTATTATTTTGATCACTACTATGATTCTAGTTGTAGTGTATACTTGATTTCATCACAGCGGATACACGGGCTAGTATTATAGATACCTGTCATGAGGAGTCATGATTGGAATCCATCATACTAGCTGGGGACGGGAAAATATTAGCAGTTACGTGATTATACCCCACCGTACATGCATTATAGCTCACCCCACATATCACGTAAGGTGTAGCATGACCATTTACATGCCTCAAAGCCTGTTATATATGATTAGCCTGACTCTTGCTCGCATCATAGCTAACCAGATGGTTAGCCTGAACTCACATGTATCATAGCCAATCATATATAACAAGCATGATCTAGTCCCAAGCCGATCACATAGCAAGCTAATATTTCACGATACTTAGCTAAAAATTTTATTCTTTTATTCCAATTCATTCATTGCTAGTATTCACATATATCTGTTTCATTGCTAGTTAGTTCTACATGATGATTACATGTCTCTCCAGTATTTCTTATCTTTCCGTATTTCTTTCATCATGTATTTTCTTACACTGTTTTATAGTTTTTATCAATATAATTGAAATTGCTGTTAGTGTTTGTGCTTCGCTCCAATCCTGAATGGATAATATATTTCAGAGGATCATGAGGACTTTTGTGCTACCCATTATGGTCCAGGAGTAGATATTGATTATATCCCGGAGATCCCATATGAGCCACTCCATATAGAGGAGACACCAGACGTAGTTGTTTAGACATTACTTAGCCTAGTTTATTTATGTATTAGATTATTCCAAACTTTGAGACTTGGGTTATATTATGTTGAGACTTATTGTATTGAGATAGCTAGACTATTAGACTCTGTCTTGTTGAGACATATATTATTTTTGCCTCTCGTGTTCCTTTACATGTTCATCGTGCCATTTACCTTCTTTATGGTTATTGTGGTTGAGTATATTGTGAGTTGATGTTTATGTGCATATTCATTGTCCTCCGTTGGAGATGAGATACGTTGACAGGATATGATATCATTGATAGTTAGCCATGTTGGACATAGACAACATTCTATCGTCGATGTTGCGACGTAGGCTGGACGTACCCACGATTTATGCCCATTTTTTGGATACGAACCATGATAAAAATATCCTATTATTATTTTGAATACCACTTATACCATAGAGACTATGACCCATCTGAATTAGAGTACGAACCGTGTAACCGTAAGTGTAATTTGTTTCAGAATTAAAATAGCATGGCATTTCCACCTATACTACGTAATAAAAATAATAAACCCTTACCTCACAATCACGGACAATACTGGTTTATTATTAAATCTGATTTATCACCTAGAAATATCAATTAAGAATACTTCCACACAAATCAATGCATTAGTCATAAAGAGAATTTTATTAGAAAAGATAAGAAAATACATACATTACTAGGACTCCCCTTGAACCTTAGAAAGGAATTAATTAGACATACTCTTGGAGAACGACATCAAAGTTGAGTTGGAGATCATTATGACGCTTGCAAATTCTCTTTACACACTCTCTCTCTCTTTTTATTACAAGTAGAATTAGAAAAGGAAAGTGATTTCTAAGTCTTTGGATTATTGGTCTTTATATAGGAATTGAAGAGGTATGAAGTGTTTAGGTTCGTCGAATCTTTATGTTCGTCGAATCTTCCTGTTCGTCGAATCTTTATGTTCATCGAATCTTCCTGGTGTCTTTTCATTTCTTTGTATTCATTGTATTTCTCCCCTTTCATGGTATATGTTCATAAATATTGTCAGATTCGTCATGCTTTTACGAAAGGTTGCAACCAATAGTTTATTTGAAATGTTGTCCAGGTTTAATACATGTAGTTATTCAAATCTGATTCATATTCCACCTCTTCTCGTAGCATAGAGTAATTAAAAAAAATAATAAGAAAATAAGTTAGTACACATAGAAAATACAAAATTTACTGTATAAAATATTGCATGCATGTAACAAGTTCATTTGTTATATGTATCAAAAAAATATAAATAAAAGCTTAGGTTTATATATATATATATATATATATATATATATATATATATATATATATATATATATATATATGGGCAATTTATAAAACTTAAACCATAGTGTATATCAGTATATATTTTATATTAAACTTGTTATATTTGTAATTTTCATAAAATACATTAAAAATATATAATTACATATTTTTTACTTATAAGGTAATTTAATATTATTTATTTAATAATAAAATAATTGTCATATTAACTTGTCGATCATACCCCCATACTTAAACTATGATTGTCCTCAAGCATATAATATAATGTCTGGAATAAATATAGATAAAGTAATAGGATAAAAAAAATTATGTCATAAGCCTTTTTTTGAAAGATTTTTTCTAACTTGTAGCACAAAAATAATGCCTCTTTTTTTTTAATCTGTACAATATTTAATCTTATTAAGCTTTCTACACAACCCATTTATTGAGTGTTGGATAAATGCTTCCCAAGCCAGTTGGCCTTAGGACATTAGGTGTTAAAACACCCCTACGGATTTAATAACTCGAGTTGCATAGGCTACAAGATTAAATTAGATTACTTCTCATTTCAACATTAATTATTACTATTTTACGCGAATCTACTTGTTGATTAGACAAGAGTTCCGGTTACTAGGCATTAATCAAGCTTAATATATATTTACATTATATACTAACTAAAAAAATGTGCTTCAAGAATAGAAAATTTTAATCTTTTTTTTTCTTGTTTTAAAGTCTTAGACATAAATTTCTCAGTAACCTACAACTCCCCCCATACTTAACTGACATTGTCCTCAATGGCAAGGGGAAATAAGTAAAAGAAAAAAGAAAAAAAATAATCTAATTGGTAAGGGAATTTAATTATATCAAAATTAATTAAGATAAACAGTTTAGAAAAAATTACCTTTTGCTGACAGTGTGAAGAAGTGATAGGAGATAATATTCTAGGTCTTTCATTCATCATGATATTACATATATATATATCCACATATCAACTTGGGGCCTAAGTCACATGGCCAATCACCATAAATACAATTTAATCCCAATACCCCAATCACCATATATAGCTAGCCAATCACCATATATAGCTAATCACCATACATATAATTTAATGATATAATTTGATCCCAATACCCCCCCTCAAGTTGGAGCATGCAAGTCACAAATGCCCAACTTGCGCAAAAGAAACTTAAATTTTTGTTTGCCCAAAGCTTTGTGTAAACATCTGCCAGTTGCCCATCCGTTGGCACATGAGATGGACGAATAACTCTAGCAAGAATATCATCCCTGAAAAATTGGCAATCCACCTCAATGTATTTTGTGAGCAAATAAAAAACTTGGTATAGCGCAAGATATAAAGAAGATTGACTATCACAAAACAAATCCATAACACATAAATATTGTACCCCCAAACTACCAAGCAACCCCTTGAGCCACTTAAGCTCACACGTGGCCGCCGCCATCGCACGGTACTCCGCTTTGGCCGAAGAATGGGACACCGTCACATATTTCTTCGTCTTCCAAGAGATGGGCGAATCACCAAGAAAAACCAACCAACCAGACAAAGAGCGTCGTGTTATAGGACAACTCACCCAATCAGAATCACACCACCCCCGGAGCCGTAAATCATAATCAGAGCAAAGAAGAATGCCTTGACCGGGACAACCCTTCAGATATCTAACAACCCTCAATGATGTATCCCAATGATCATGCCGGGGCTCATGCATAAACTACGACAGGATGTGAACAACATAAGCCAAATCCGACCGAATAAACGAAAGATAAATTAGCCGTCCCACAAACTGTCGATATGCTTCCCCATCGAACAAAAGTGGACTTGTAGAGCGTGCCAGTTAATGATGTTGTTCAATGGAAAAGCTTGCGGGTTTCACCCCCAAAAATCCTGTCTCAGAGATAATGTCAAGTGTATATTTCTATTGACACAGAAAAATACCTTCCGCACTTCGAGCTACCTCAACACCAAGAATAAACTTCAACGCCCTAAGGTCCTTCATGTGAAAGAATATACTTAAATAGTTCTTAAAGGCAGTAAGAGCAGCATAATTATTGCCAGAGAGAATCAAATCGTCGACATACACAAGAACATTTATCTGAATATTGCCCTTATGAAGAGTAAAAAGCGAATAGTTAGAGTACGATTGGCAAAATCTGTACTCCCGCAAATAAGATGCCAACTTTGCCAACTAACAACGAGGTACCTGTTTAAGCCCATAAAGTGGTTTTTGAAGCCGATATATCTGACTAGGGTGTTTGGTTTGGAAACCAGGTGGTAGTTTTATATAAACTTCTTCGATAAGGTCTCCATGTAGGAAGGCATTGTAAACATCCATCTGATGTAGTTCCCAATTCTTTGCTGCGGCTACATCTCGAAAGGTACGAACAATAACCATTTTTGCAACTGGAGCAAAAGTATCAGTGTAATCAATCCCTTCAACCTGATGATTTCCAAAAACCACCAAACATGCTTTAAGCTGCCCAACACTCCCATCAGAGTTATACTTTATCTTGTACACCTACCGGCTCCCAAGAGTATATTTTCCAACCGAAAGCATCTCCATGGTCCAGGTACCATTATCCTCCAATGCCGGTATCTTCTTCTGTATAGCTTCTTGCCACCCTGTATCTTTAACTGCCTCTTTAAAGGAGGTCGGTACTGTACCTACAGTTAAAGCTATAATAAAATTCCTGTATCCCAGAGAAAATCGGCACAATTCAAAAAATGTTCTATAGGATAAGGAGTACCTGAGGAGTGATTGGACGTGGTGGAACATTGGGAGTGAGGACTATGAGACAACATTTGTATTATATTTATAACAAAGTCACGGACCTTTATAAATGGAATCTTGGTACGCATGCCACACCCCAGTGCACCCTCATAATTTGATACCACCACCGTCGCCTCATCCTCTGTTGTCGCAGCCACCACGGCTGCCTCCTCCACGGTGGCCTCCGTTGCCGCATCTTCTACGGCGGCCTCGACCTCAGCCGCGCTGCCCTCCATGATGGCCTCAGCCTCCACGACGGCCATCCCATCCATATGAGGTAGATCAAACCCCAAAGCATCATCACCCAAGATAAGGGGTGTCATGTCAGGAGGAGCCATATCACTACGATCATCTTCAATAGAATAGGGAAACTCATTGTCATAAAATTTAATATCTTGAGAGACAAAAAAAATCACCAGTAGCTAGATCATACAATTTTTAACCCTTCTTGCCATGGGGGTATCCCAGAAAAATACACTTTCGATTGCGAGGAGCAAACTTATCCATCTTAGCTTTTTGGTTGTAGAAAAAACAAAGACAACCAAAAACACATAATTAATCATAATAAGGAGGAGCAACAAAGAATATTTCATAGGGGATTTTAAAACAAAGAAGGCTCGAACGAGTTCGATTGATCGAACAACCAGCCGCTAAAATACACTCACCCCAAAAAGAAATTGGCAAATTTTCTTAAAAACGTAAACCACGTGCCACATTCAAAAAATGTCTATATTTTCTTTCGACCCTCCCATTCTGCTGAGGTATACCTACACAAGATGTCTGAAACAAAATACTATTCTGTGCTAAGTAGTCGCACAGGCAATTAAACTCAGTACCATTATCACTTTGCACAATGCAAACTTTGGAATTAAATTACTGTTCAATCATAGAAAAAATGACGAGAATATCTTGTATTCTTTAGTCTTATCAATCAACAAAAATACTTAAACAACACGAGAAAAATTATCCACAATCGTCAAAAAATATTGAGCTTCACACGAAGTAGGCGTAGGATACGACCCCCAAAGATCAAAATGTATTAAATAAAAAATTGCAATAGCCCGAGAGTCACTGACAGGAAAGATCTCGAGTTTGCTTTTCCTGATGGCAAACTTCACATACCTTATTTCCTGAACTACTAGAGCTACTGACAACAGGAAGTAAATTTACTACTTTATCAGAAGGATGCACAAGTCGCTGATGCCAAATGTACAGAGAAGTCATTCCAGTCACTGCCAACGCCTGAGTATTCGGTACAATATGAAAGTAATAGAGTTCGTCCCGCCGTTCACCGACGCCAATCAGGGTTCTCAAACTGGGGTCCTGTATCACGAACAAATTTTTAGTGAATTGTACAACACAATTTATATCATTAATAAGATGGGCCAAAGAAATTAAATTGCAATATAATTGAGGTATGAATAGAACATTCGTGAGAACTACGCCTGGTGCAAGAGCAACACGCCCGCAGCATGAGGCAACTGCAGTCCGTCCGTCCGGGAGTCCAACCGGACACTCGTCCATTGTCGTCACCTCCAAAAATAAATCCAAATTCCCCGTAATATTATTCGAAGTGCCTGTATCAATAATCCAAGGTGCACTAGACTTACCCACCATACGATCCTTCGGAGATTTGGCCAAATAATTATCAAGCATAGAAATAAGTTGTTTCCATTAGTCCGGAGTCAATCCCGACAAACCACCACCGCCTGCACTATCATCTGCTATCGGCGACTGTGCAGCAACGAAGCCACGTCCTGCCACCGCCGTATGCACTTTCGTACCCCGTCCACGTCCACCACCAGCTGCATGTCCGCAAAATCGGACATTGAGAGAATCCCACAGTGGTTTCGCCTCCTCAAAGTATGATATTATCTTCTCTACCGAAGCGTCGATGGTATACAAAATCTACTGAACAAGCATCGATTGGATGCAATGCCAATCCTCCAATTGATACTTCTCCGAAGGTTTATTAATAGATCCATCAACAAACCTAAATTTCTATCGAGCCTGTAGAGAAAGCCGAATAGATCTTAACCATTCCTCATAATTCTTCCTACGAAATACTACTTTCATAATTGTATTACCTGGATTGTCATTAGAACCAAGGTAATACAGAGATTGGGATCAATTCGCAATGCCGCCGGCGTAGAAGTCCCGCCGCCACCATACTCATCATGTCCCCATCGCCGCTCAACATACCTCCACCGTCGTCGCTCGAAGAAAATGTGCCCTAGCAATCAGGCTTGATACTATATAAAGAAGTGATAGGAGATAATATTCTAGGTCTTTCATTCATCATGATATTACATATATCACAACCAGAATAAGTCAAATTAGCGACATCTAAAAATGTCGCTAAATGGCCAAAAAACGTGGCTAAATAATTTTAGCGACGTATATAGCGACATTTCGATGAAGTCGCCTTTAAGCTAGTCGCTGACCGAAAAAATGTCGCAAAATATCGCTATTTCAACATTTTCTAGCGATATAAATACATCGCTATATTAGTATATATATATATATGTATATTGATATATGTATAGGTAGGTATCTATGTGTGTGTGTGTGTGTGTGTGTGTGTATGTGTGCATATGGTTGTAAGTGTTGTGAATTATGTATAGTATTTGTGTTGAGAGGGGGTCGGGCACCACAGTGTGCAGTTTCAGTTCAGTAAGAGAAGGCAGTGGCAGTTGCATCAACTATGCAAACCAGTCAACTGCCCATTGCATTTCAGTGTAGTACACAGCAGGGAGATTCAAATGAGGTACAGATGCATCATTGAGTAGTGCACCACTGCAGTTTGCAGTTGCATCAAGCCAGGGGAAGCACAACAACATTCAAAAGGGATATCAGCAATGCTCGGGCATTCTGCAGCAGCTAGCTGCAGTCAAGGGCAGTTCAGTGTGTAGTTAGCAAGGTGCAGCAGTATGTTGCTGTATCTAGCAATATGTAGTGCAGAAACTCTGAGGTAGGGAGCAACAGCCAAGGCATTGAATAATGCACTGAAGAGCAGTGTAGCTGCACTAAAGACCAACTACAGTAGCAGTTTTAACAGCATACATCAACTGAATGAAAGGAAAGCATACAGGCACAACAACCCAGCAGTAGTATCAACTTCAGGTTTCAGCATTCAACATCTTCAGTTAGATAGAGGTAGAGGTTAGCAGTTGTTAAGTTGGTTAGTAGTTTATTGTTAGTGTAGTTAGTAGATATAGCTTGATAGTGTATTAGTTAAGTGTTAGTATAATAATTAGTTATATACCTTGTTAGCTAGGAGTCAGTTAGATATATATACTTGTTAGATTAGTAGATATATGTAGTATTTTATTTATGTATGTATATAAGTTGGTGATAAGTTAGTAGGCATGTATTGATATATATTATAGGTTAGTAGTTAGTAGTATTTAATAGTTAGTTAATGATTGGCATATAGTTTAGTATATGGGGGTTAGCTATATATTAGCTATACATTAGGATTTGACTTACCTTGGGATACCAAGGTATGTCAAGGTAATTGTTCGATGCTCACGGTATTGGATTTGAGTATCGAGATGGGTGTGTAGGTAGTGTGATACGTATTGGTTCAAAGCCAAGGTATCAGATTGCATTAGTTAGCTAAGCTACTATATGTATTATCTTCTGTATATATATAAATTATTTTTTTATGTCTAAAACTTGCGTATCTTATGATATGGTATTTTATGCGTATCTTAGTATCTTAGATTGTCACGCCCCAGTCCCAAAATACGTAGGACTAGGAATACATAACACGCCAGCCGTATGTATACGAACTCCAATATATGGAAACCATATACACACGTACGATGTACATGAATATCCAATCCACAATGGTAATATACTGTCACAACAAGTCACACACAAATCTATATCTCATCCCCAGCACAAATAATAGATAAATGGAAATCAATAACTGAATATCAAATAAGCAGTCTCAAAGTATGATAGTCGGATGGAAACAAATCTACTGCAAATCGACTATAACCAAAACTACTAAAGAGAGAAGAGAATAAACTCTAATATAAGAATAAATGTCTCGAAAAGGAATAGCAACTAGAATCTCTAAACAGCTGCAATGGATCACATATAATCAGAAGGTAAGATCTCCTCAGACTAATAAGTAGCGTCAGGTCCATACTCCTGCGGGTACTCCTGCACATCTATATCTGGAAAGGGACCAGGTCCTCAGAGGGACATAATAAGATACAAAAAATATATGCCAATAAAGTACTGAAATATAAACATCCAATGGGGTCGCCTAACCGTCTAAGTGAATGCAGTTAAGAACACCTTTTCCCACAAGTGAGCTATTTGGCTGAAAACCTAGGATTTGGCATGGTTCTCTATTGGAGATCCAGGGGCCTAAAAGGTATATCATCTTTTGAACGCCGGTGGCCCGCCTGATAGTACATAATATATAGTGGTCATCACCGCCCGTATCTCCAGCGGAGAATCCGGCCACACAATAAAAAAAGTATAAAGGTGCTCAAATGGGTACTTGTTGTTCTCCCCACCCAATGCTCTAAGCATGTCATGTCCATGACACGATAAACCTCTAATAACCGCTAGGTCTACTAGCATGCAAAGTTTCTATTGGCAGTTATCCCTATCCGTCGTACGACCTATACGTACCAGTGGCCAGCCGAGTACGCAAGTCCGTGTCCTACATGTGACTCAAACTCGTGTAAGAATAGTGTCATGGCCAATGAAACATAAATGCCTCATGAAGATGGGGTAGTCTCATAAAGTAGGTCCAATGCATATACATAAATAAAAACATAGTACGACGACACCGTCGTTGCACCCAAGTTTCCTTGGACGAGCAGTTTATATAGCAGTTAAAATAAATGAACTAAAATAAGCAAAAATAAGCATGCATGCATCATATGGAATGTAAATACAGTACAATGGCATGGTATACTTGCCTGGCAAGAAATCTGTAAAGTGTACGCGCCCAAATATCAAGGACACAGAACCTGGAACTAAGGCCTCCGAACAAACATCTCCGGATGCTGAAATAAATATCACCAACATTTCCGGAATGAGCAAAATTGCTAAAAAGTACTTCCCTTTCGTCTAATTTGGACACAGGGACAAAATGGTAATTTCGGGTAAAAGTGGGTCCACGTGTGGCCCACTTTGCACCGAAAAGCGTGTCGAGGGTAACCGTCTCTAAATGGGACAAACTATAGGTCAAACAACTCTAAATGTCAATACGAACCCAACGGTATATCCAAATGTGGATTCCGATGGACAGAACACAATATTGTCCAAAAAGTCAACTGTAGGGCCCGCCAATTGATGATTTAGTCAACCATCTCAGAATTGCATGAAAATTGGGTCACAGGACCAGCGCGTTACCACGAGTCCAGTGGCACAAGTTTTGTCATAATCTGACAAGCGTGAACAAAATATGCGCGACTTTCACAAAACTTGTGATACGGGGTGTGTCCGCGGATACGGGCTGATTCCGGCGCGCACACGCGTCCGAATCAGTTCCCACAAATTTTTACGTGTCCCGTTACGCTACGCGCACCATTCGATATACTTGGTACCTGACAAGGCGGTCCCGTTTGGGGAGCGCACTCCGTTTCACAACTTTTGGAAATCTAGAAAAAGTAGATTCGTGGAGTTTTGTGACAAATTTAATTCTGTCCACAGCCGCTAATAATCTAAGGTTATTTAACAGAAAATAAACTAGGTTAAGTGTTCTACACATACCAAAAAGAATCATCTAATTCGGATCTCTGTGGTGGGAGATACGAACTCGGCAACATGGGTGGTCACCGCAGTTTTCTGCGATCTCAGAATTTGGTCTGTTTGTGCCAACTTGGACGCTGTTTTTGCCTAGGGTTTCATGTTGTTCGTGGTCTGCTATCATACAGATATGAAAGAGGGTTAAGGGGTGAACATACCGATGAAGACGGAATGACGTTTGGTTGAGCGAGTCGACGGGAAGCAACTCCGGAACGAAGGTACCTCGTGTGGGAATCTGCAGTGCGCGGGGTCGCAGTCGTCGGGATCAGTTTGGACGGCCTGACGGGGTTCTCTGGCTGCGGTGGCGGCTCTAGATGAGAAGATGAGGGTCTGGAGATTTTAGGTTAGGGTTTTTATGAAAGATATATATATATATATATATATATATATATATATATATATATATATATATATATATATATATATATATATACATATATATATATAGGATAGGGAGAGAGAAAGGATGGGTCGTCCGCGGGTCCGCAAGGGCAAAGGGGGCGCTGTGCTGCTGGCTCGGGATTTGTTTGTAAGGGGAATAGGAAAAGTTGCTTTTGTTTACGTTTGCTACTTGGAATGCTAGCAATTTTGCTAGCTTTTGTTTCTAACTTTGCTATGCTTTAGTTTGCTTTAAGAATAGTGGCTGTGCTTTTGGCTTTAAGGTTATTAGTATTATTATTAGTTTATTATTTCTTTTCTTTTCTTTTCTTTTTCTTTTTTTCTTTTTAAAATATATATATACATATATATATATATATATATATATATATATATATATATATATATATATATATATATACTCATAAGAAAATTTATGGATTAGAATAATGCACACCGTTTGGCTAGCAACTGCTCAAGGGGTCTCCTACATGAAATAAATTTCGAAAAATTCCTGATGGTCCTATAAATCCTCTAAGTGTCCGAACACCTAAAATAAAAATTATTAAAAATCTATTTCTCCTAACTAGACACTAATTACTATATTTAAATTAATAATTAATAAATAAAAAGTGTATATATGATTTTTTTAGGATAGGGGTTTTACATTCTACCCAACTTATAAAAATTTTGCCCTCGAAATTAAAATTAAGCCACGATAGAATGCAAGGATGGTATAAGATATAAATTACAATATAAATTCATACCTTGGTCTGCGAATAGGTTCGAAAAACGCTTGCGCATGTCGTCCTCGCGCTCCCAAGTTGATTTTTCTGGCGCGCCATGCCTCCATGCTACGCGAACCAAGGGAATAGACTGGTTCCTCAATACTTTCTCTCGACGATCAAAGATTCCCACGGGTTGCTCTTGGTATGACAAGCTCGGCCCAATGGTGATCTCTGAATGGTCGAGTACATGACTACTGTCTGCCATATATCGCCTGAGCTACGACACATGAAATACGTCATGTACTCCCTCCAGTGAAGGTGGTAGCGCAAGTCGATATGCCACTTCTCCAACTCTCTCGAGCATGTCAAATGGTCCAATATACCTTGGACTCAACTTGTCGCGCCCTTCGAATCGGATGGCGGTGATATCCTCAAGAAGACATGATCGCCCTCTTTGAACTCCAAGGGACGACGATGAAGGTCTGCCCACTGCTTCTGTCTGTCTTGTGCTGCTCGCAAGTGTCCCTGAATCTTCTTGACTGTCTCTACGGTATTGACCACCAACTCTGGTCCCAGAATCTGACGTTCTCTCACGTCACTCCAACACACAGGAGACCTACATTTTCTTCCATACAATGCTTCAAACGGAGCCATCTGAATACTCGCTTGATAGCTATTGTTGTAAAAAAACTATACAAGATGTAGGTGGTCCTCCCATGATCCTCCGAAGTCTAATATGCAAGCCCTCAACATATCCTCCAAGGTCTGAATAGTACGCTCCGACTACCCATCTGTCTGCGGGTGGTAAGATGTACTGAACTTCAGACGAGTTCCAAGACTCTCTTGCATGCTCCTCCAAAAGTGCGATGTAAAGCACGAATCTCTATCCGATACAATGCTGACTGGTATACCGTGCAATCTCACGATCTGTCTCATATATAAGTCAGCTAAAGCTTCTGTAGACTGACCCACTCTAAAAGGTATAAAATAGGGTGACTTGGTGAGTCAGTCCACTATTACCCATACTGCATCTCTCCCACTTGGACTCTTGGGAAAACCCGTGACGAAGTCCATAGTGATGTGCTCCCACTTCCACTTTGGAATCGGAAGTGGTTGCAATAAACCTGCTGTCCTCTGGTGCTCCGCCTTCACTTGTTGATATACCAGACATTTAGCTACAAAGCGAGCTATCTCTCTCTTTATTCTATGCCACCAAAAGTGCTTCGTAAGTCGTGATACATCTTGGTGCCTCCAGGATGAATAGAATAAATCAAACTATGAGCCTCTGCCATCAGCTCCTGTCGAATCTCTCCATTGGGAACATAAAGATGATCACCACATCGTAATGTCCCATCCTCATAAATACGCAATCCTGTCTGCTCTACGACCTCTGTCCTTTTATTCAGTCTCTTGAATCTGGCGTCTGTAGGCAAAGCTGCCTTGATCCTCTCTACCAATGATGATTGTACTTGTAAGTTGGCTAGTATCCCATCTGCTTCGGGTAATATCACTTCAATGCCAAGCTCTTGCAAGTCCTCCAATAGTTCCCTCTGTGCTGTCAAGAAGTAAGCTGTTGGCTTTCCGCTTAACGCGTCTGCTACCACGTTAGCCTTGCCTGGATGATAATGTAGCTCTATCTCGAAATCCTTCATCAACTCGAGCCATCGACGTTGCCTCATATTTAACTCCTTCTGCGTGAAGACGTACTTGAGGCTTTTGTGGTCTGTATAGATTTCCACTCGTTCCCCATATAAGTAATGTCTCCATAGCTTCAGAGCAAATACAACGGCTGCAAGTTCCAAGTCATGAGTTGGATAATTCTTCTTATTCACTCGTAACTGCCTAGATGCATATGCAATCACCTTGTCATGCTGCATCAATACGCATCCCAAGCCTTTCCCTGATGCGTCACTGTAGATCATATAACCTCCTGATCCGGACGGAATAGTCAACACTGGTGCTGTAGTCAGTCGCTTCTTCAACTCTTCAAAGGTGGCTTGACACTCGTCGGTCCATATAAATTCTTGATCCTTACAAGTCAAGCGAGTCATAGGTGCCGTTATCCTTGAGAAGTTTTCCATGAACCGTCGGTAATATCCCGCAAGTCCAAGAAAACTCCTCACCTCTGCTGCTGATTTAGGAACAGGCCATGTCTCAACTGCTGAGATCTTCTCTGGATCAACAGAGATACCATCTCCTGTAACAACATGTCCAAGAAATGAAACTCTGTCCAAGAAGAACTCACATTTGCTGAGCTTTGCATATAACTGCTCTCTCCTCAAAGTCTCTAGAACAATCCGCAGATGCTCCTCGTGCTCCTCGTGGCTCTTCGAATAGACAAGTATATCATCTATGAAGACGACCACGAACTGGTCCAAGTACTGGTGGAAGACTCGATTCATCAAGTCCATAAAGATCGCTGGAGCATTGGTCAATCCAAATGGCATGACCAAAAACTCGTAGTGCCCATATCTTGTTCTGAATGCGGTCTTCGGAATATCCTGCTTTCGTACCTTCACCTGGTGATATCCCGATCTCAGATCTAAATTCAAGAATACCTTAGCTCCACTGAGTTGATCAAATAGGTCATCAATACGTGGCAATGGATATTTGTTCTTCACAGTCACTGCATTCAAGGCTCTGTAGTCAATGCACATACGCACTGACCCATCCTTCTTGGGTACAAACAACACTGGTGCTCCCCAGGATGATGCACTCGGTCGGATGAAACCTTTCTCCTCTAGCTCTTTTAACTGTGCCTTCAGCTCGTCCATCTCCTTCTTCGCCAGTCTATAAACATCCGATGCTATAGGTGCTGCTCCGGGTGCTAGTTCAATTGAAAACTCTACGTCTCTGTCTGGGGGTAGTCCTGGCAAATCCTCTAGAAAGACGTCTAGAAATTCTGAAATAATAGGATGATAGACGACATCGTCCATTGCTAGTTGCATACCATCAAGGATTTCTGTGGATCCTTGGGCAAACTCAAGTTCTGGCTGGCCTGGTACCTTAAAAAGAATGCTTCCTCCAAAACAATCAAAGAAAGCGTGGTACTTGCTTAGCCAGTCCATTCCAAGCACAATATCAAAAGATGGCATAGGAAGGACTAAGAGTTAGGCATTCATCTCTCTGCCACGTATCACTATAGGGCCCGATCTACAAACTCGGCTAACTGGTACAACTCCTCCTCCGGTTAGAATTCTAACACAACTAGATAAAGGTGTAGAAGCAATGTTGTATTTGGAAATAAAACTAGATGATATGAATGAGTGGGTGGCTCCCGTATCAAATAATGTCACAGCAAGAAAAGTAAAAGCAAGGGTAATACCTGCTATGATATTCACATCATGATCCATGTCATCTACCTCCAATGCAAAAGCTCGTCCGTTCCTCTGCGGTTGTCCATGTCCAGTCCTCATATACTGCTACTCCTGAGTAGGTAGCGGTGGTCCTCTCTGAAATCCTCCTGCTGTCGGGGGTCGAGGTGCTCCCGGTCCAGTCATCTGCTGAGCTGGCTTTGGTGCTGGAAGCGCTAATCTCTGAACTGGCGGTATAAGTGTCTACTGCATATGGCAGTCTTTCGCCAGGTGCTGTCCAGAGCCACATCTCCTACACTGACCCAAGCGGGTCCAACAATCCCTCGAAACATGTCTGATCCTCCCACAATAATTACATTGGGGTTTTTCCGAAATCTGGTACGGTCCGGCTCTGTGTTGCTGATGCTGCTGTGCCAAGGGACGTCTGATAGGTCCTCCCTGTTGTATCCTGACTGGTCCCTGCTGTATCCTTGCCGATCCTTGTTGTTTCCTCAGCTGACCTCCGTTTCCTCTGCTAAGGTTTCTTGCAGTCTGGCTTTTGTCAGTAGTTCAGCATAAGAGACTCGGGACTGCGAGCTTGTATAATATTGTAGCTCCTGGGTCAGTCCTCGATGAAACCTCTTAGCCTTAGCCAAGTCATCTGGTATCAAAGCAGTACCATATTTGCTGAGTCGACTAAACTCGAAATCATACTCATCCACTGTTCGGTTTCCCTGCTCCAAGTGAAGAAACTGATCATACAAGGTATCCCTGACGGTGTCCGGGAAGTACTTTCCCTCGAAGCACTCCAAGAACTGCTCTCAAGTCTGGCATGTACCCAACTGGCGTTCCATGGATTCCTACCAGTGATGAGCATTACCCTCTAGAAGCGTCCGTACACCCGTCATCCATAGGTCCGTAGGTAACTGCGATGCCTCCAGTAGCTTCTGCATGTGAGTAATCCAGTTGGTAGTCTCCTCCAGGCTCTCAGTGCCCTTGTACTGCCTTGGACCCATCTGAATAAAGTCCTTTACTGATCCAACCCTAGCTCAAGGTACTGGAGCTAGTGCTTGGGCTGGTACAGTAGCCTGTGCAGCCATCCTCTCCAGTGCTGCCAAGAATTCTTGCCTCTGCTCGGCTGCCTGCTGCCTCTGTTCCTGTATCATCATCTGAAAGAATTAGAATATCTGTGCTTGGCCATCTTGCGGTACTGGGAAAGCTGAAAGGTTCCCAATAGGTGAAGCGGGAAGATTAGATGGAACTGGAGTGTGAGTCTGTCCATCTGGCCCCGGAAGCCTAGGAATCGTTAGGGTCCCTCCTTGAGTCTGACCATTGGCTCCAGAAGTTGTGTCATCATTGGCGATAGTACATCTATTTTGCAAATCCATCTCTCTGCAGGTGATGTACAAAACGATTAGAAAAAGTACAGGAATCAAACATGATGCAAGTATTAAATAGGAAGGATGAGTTTCAGTCAAGCGTGGATGAGATCCTTATACTCTATTCCTATACGCAGGCTTGTTCGGTACAGTTACGTAACCAAGACAATATATTCTCGACCTGTATGGGCCACCACTAAAAATATGTCACGCCCCAGTTCCAAAATACATAGTACTAGAAATATGTAACACGTCAGCCGTATGTATACGAACTCTAATATATGGAAACCATATACACACGTATGCTGTACATGAATATCCAATATAGTGGTAATATACTGTCACAACAAGTTACACGCAAATCTATATCTCATCTACAGCACAAATAATAGATAAATAGAAATCAATAACTGAATTTCAAATAAGCAGTCTCAAAGTATGATAGTCGGATGGAAACAAATCCACTGCAAATCGACTATAACCAAAACTACTAAAGAGAGAAGAGAATAAACTCTAATATCAGAATAAATGTCTCAAAAAGGAATAGCAACTAGAATCTCTAAACAGCTACAATGGATCACATATAATCAGAAGATAAGATCTCCTCAGACTGATAAGTAGCGTCAGGTCCAGGTCCATACTCCTGCGGGTACTCCTGCGCATCTATATCTGGAAAAGGACCAGGTCCTCAGAGGGACGTAACAAGATACAAAAACATATGCCAATAAAGTACTGAAATATAAACATCCAATGGGGTCGCCTAACCGTCTAAGTGAATGCAGTTAAGAACATATTTCCCCACAAGTGAGCTATCTGACTGAAAACCTGGGATTTGGCATGGTTCTCTATTGGAGATCCAGGGTCCTAAAAGGCATGTCATCTTTTGAACGCCGGTGGCCCACCTGATAGTACATAATATATAGTGGTCATCACCGCCCGTATCTCCAGCGGAGAATCATGCCGCATAATAGAAAAAGTGTAAAGGAGCTCAAATGCGGTACTTGTTGTTCTCCCCACCCAATGCTCTAAGCATGTCATGTCCATGACACGATAAACCTCTAATAACCGCCAGGTCTACTAATATATAAAGTTTCTATTGGCAGTTATCCCTATCCGTCGTACGACCTATACGTACCAGTGGCCAGCCGAGTACGCAAGTCCGTGTCCTACATGTAACTCACACTCGTGTAAGAATAGCCGGGTCTGTGGAGGTCGGTGGGGAGCTGCTCCGGCGTCGTGGTGGCGGGTGGCTCAGGTTGTAGGTGGGGGAAGACAGGCGAGGGTGGTAGGGTCGGTGTGGTGGCGGCCGGTGGCTCAGTTTGGCCGGAGTCGGGCTCGGGGAGGAGGGTTGGGGTCGGGCTGAAGGAAGGGTTTAGTTGGAGAAATTTGGGTTTTAGGTATTTTAGGTTTTAGTTTTTCCTTTAATGAGTTGTAATATAGGTATATGTAGGAGAGAGAGTGAGGGGGGGGGCTGTCTTGGGGTTAGGGCCGGCTGTAGGAATTTGTTGGGGAGTTGGGGAAGCTTCTACATGATGAAGGGAGGGCTAGGATTTAGGTATTTCAAATGTAGGGCCATGATGTGCCCTACATAAAGTAATGTAAGTACATAGGAAAAGGGGGGAAATTAAAGCATACGGTTAGGCATAACCATTGATTTTCTCCATGATGGTTTGGGCCAATGAGAGGGGGACACCTCATTGAAATTTTGCAATTAGGCCTCTGAACAATTTGGTATTTGCACAATAACTAGATTTGGGGATTTAATGTAACCAAACACCATGTTTGGTGTTCCTCATTAGACTAGGGTGGTGTATGGTGTTTTGTATGAGGCTTATGGGTGTGGATGTGGGTTTGGGTTGGAGTTGGGTCCAATTTAATTTAGGTTAGGTAGCCAAATTAATTAATTATAATTAATGTACCGGATGTCTCTAATTTAATTTAAATAAAATCTGGCAGTCTAAATTTGGTTGGACAAGGGCCATTCGTGTAGTAGGCTCAGTGTACAATAATATCGTGATCTGGGTTGGTCAACACTGGTTGAGGTTGGGTCTCAATATCAATTGGAACGGACAGCGAACGTAATTATGCAATTTAATTAATTTGCGTATGGACGTTTTGTAACAACTTTTGTGCGACTAAAATCAGGCACGAAAATTGGTATCCGGGGTTTGTTCTAGGTTCAAGATGATGGGTTGGCAGGTTTAGGTCAAATATGTGGAATTTGTTTTAGGGCAACAGCTAGGGTATTATTCCAAATAATCAAATCATTCCACAGGTATTTATATTACTATATAATAAATCATAATTAATTCAAGTTAACCCTAATTATGCTAATTTAATAATCTAACCCTAATTTCTGGTCGAGGGAGTTTACAACATACCCTCCTTAGAGCATTTTGTTCTCAAAATTAAAACAGACATATATCAAAACTATTAAATAAAATAAATACTATCACATACCTACGCCTTCGAAGAGATGGGGAAAGCGTTGCCGAATATCGTCCTCTCGTTCCCAGGTTGATTTACCTGGTGCGTGATGCCTCCATGCGACACAAACTAGAGGGATAGTCTGGCCTCGCAGTACCTTCTCGCTTCGGTCTAGGATCTCTACTGGCTCCTCCTGGTATGACAAGCTTGGACCAACGGTGATCTCCGAGCCGAGTGGTCAAGCACTTGACTCGGATCTGGTATGTACCTCCTCAGCTGAGATACATGGAAGACATCGTGAACTCCTTCCAGTGTCTGCGGCAAGGCCAATCTGTAAGCAACTTCTCCGACGCGCTCTAGCACATTGAAGGATCCGATGTACCTCGGACTCAGCTTCCCTCTGCCTCCAAATCTGATGGTTCTTCTGGTAGGTAAAATCTTCAGGAACACATGTTCTCCAACCTGGAACTCTAAGGGTCGTCGATGCGCATTAGCCCAATGCTTCTGCCTGTCCTGTGCTGCTCGTAGATGCCCCTGGATCTTCTTGACCTTCTCCACTGTATGGAAGATCAGCTCTGGTCCTAGAATTTGCCTCTCGCCTACATCGCTCCAACATATTGGGGATCGACACTTTCTACCATACAATGCCTCATAGGGAGCCATCTGAATGCTCGCCTGATAGCTATTATTGTAGGCAAATTCAACCAAGTGCAAATGGTCCTTCCAAGAACCGCTGAAGTCAAGCATACATGCCCATCAACATGTCCTCCAGCGTCTGAATGGTGCGCTCGGATTGTCCATCTGTCTGTGGGTGGTACGAAGTACTGAACTTAAGGCGGGTACCAAGACTCTCTTGCATACTTCTCCAAAAGTATGATATAAACCTCGTATCCCGGTCAGACACGATACTGACTGGCACTCCATGCAATCGTACAATCTCCCTCATGTACATGTCTGCCAAGACTTCCGTAGATTGCCCTACTATGAAGGGTAAAAAGTGGGCAGACTTGGTGAGTCTATCTACGATTTCTCATACCGCGTTGCGACCACTAGGACTCCTCAGAAAACCCGTGACGAAGTCCATGGTGATGTGCTCCCATTTCCACTCAGGTATCGGGAGCGGTTGAAGTAATCCGGCAGATCTCTGATGCTCAGCCTTGACTTGCTGACACACCAGACACTTAGCCACGAAGCGGGCTATCTCCCTCTTCATCCCGTGCCACCAGTAGTACTGCCTCTGGTCTCGGTACATCTTCGTGCCTCCCGGATGAATAGAATAGGTCGAACTGTGGGCCTCCGTCATCAGCTTCTGGCGTAGCTCTCCATTCGGAACATAGAGACGATCTCCACATCTCAAAGTCCTGTCCTCGAAATTAAAATAAGGCATAATCTGTTCTCCCTTTACATACCTAGGGCAAGTCAATCGCGATATCTTTGCGATAGATAAATTTTAATCTATCCTTCGTAATCACTTCTAA
Source organism: Iris macrosiphon (assembly GCA_036927795.1). Classification (NCBI taxonomy): domain Eukaryota; kingdom Viridiplantae; phylum Streptophyta; class Magnoliopsida; order Asparagales; family Iridaceae; genus Iris; species Iris macrosiphon. The sequence goes on along the minus strand of JAYESA010000018.1, from coordinate 36,508,760 downwards.
ATTAAGATGGTCATTGCCCCAAAAAGAAAAAAGAAAAAAATTAACCCAGCGTTCTTCCTCATCAACATCCAGTTTAAAATTTTTAATCCGCATAACATTATCGCATATCAAACTTTATATCGCGATCTTCAACTAACAAAATCTCTCTTAGAAATAAACTAAACAATATTTTCCCTCCTATGGACTTTTGTACTCTTCCAATTTAAATTCAATTTATATCCTTAATAGTTCAAATAGGAAATCCTGTCATCAAAATTTCTTTTAATTTAATCTTCCAATTTAAAATTTAATCTGTCCATGTCCATGTTTAGGGTTCTATTTATTTTCCTCTAGGTTTAAATCGTTGATTCAATCCTCAATATTAAAATTTTAAATCATATGCTCACGTATCAGTATTTGTTTTGTCATATCCCGATTTTTTTTAAAATTCATCAATCCCTTATCATATTAATCATTCTTCTAGAATTTTCAATTTAATAATCCATATTCACTCTGATTCAAATCTCTATGACATCTCCTATCCGAATTTGCATTGCAATCTTCAACTGTTAAAGTTTCGTCTAGAAATTTTGATCAATTTTATTATTTCTATCCTCAACTTGTGAATTTCGTACTCTCCAAATTTTTTTTTTAAATTCAATCTCTATTCTCAATATTTTCTAATAGGAAATCCCATAATCAACATTTAAAGGCCTCCATTTGAAATTTGAATTCTAGTTCACCAATCGTCCGAATCTAGATTTTCACATTTTTCCTCAAAATTTAAATCAATGATTTAATCCTTCAATATCCAAAATTTAAATCATGCGCTCAAGTAAAAGTATTTGGTCCTCAATTTCCAGATTCTAAATTTTTTTGAATCATCATCATTTTAATCATCCTTCTAAAAAATTCTCAAAATTTAAAATGACTTGAACCTCTACATCCAATCTTTCTCGACCCCAACTAAGAGGAGTTTCTCTTGAGTTGACAATGCAACTGCTACCCAACTTAGGGTCTACCCCTCTATCACATAATGCTCTTACATTTCAGGAATCTCATTCCCTCACTTTTACTTAATCCTGTTACTCAATCCTCAGAAAGTTTTAACCCAAATATTACATAGGATATGCCCTTGGTTACAAAATAATCATCAAATAATGTACTCGACCCATAGGGTACATCTAATACTATCTGCATATCAACTTATGCTAAGCACGAGGTTTCGTCTTTCCGAAACAAGGGAAGACAAAAAATAATAATAAGGAGTTCAAGGGGGAGCTAATAGATTAGAAGTATGGGGATCAAGGCGTTCTAAAGAATTCAATGGGAATTGTCAAGGCAGTTATGGATTAAAATTCTATTTTGGTAATTCCTTTTCACTTGCTCGTATCAGTACAGTTATATAATGGATACGATATGCTCAGGCATATCTAGAGGGCAACTACATTCGTACTATTCACTATATATCTCAATCCACGTAAAATAGCTATGCGAAGGGCGAACCAAGCGCACTATGGTTGATCAGACCGTAGTACTCTGATTCTGAAATGTATTAGTGTACGCGTCCAATAATACATATGTCGTGAACAAGCTTGATAAAAGACTGAGCTTGCCAAGCTAGGCTGTAACAGCAACATAAGGCGAGGTAGTATAAGTACGCTAGATTTTGATGAAAGGAGGTACAAAAATAATTTAAGTTCACAAAACCAATCAAGGACAAAAATTAAGATTTTTACAATCTCTACAGTTGTCATACTCACTCCTTATCTCAATCGCTAGTCGACCCAATAGGGGTTTGGGCCTATAATTTCTACCGTCTGAATAAACACTATCTTCTTATGCAAGTCTTAAAGTTGTGCCACCCTATTATACTTCATCAATAGACACATAATAATCTATAAATTTTCAAGCAATACAACGAACATACCTAGGACTGGTGGAGCTAGCCTTGCACTATCTGTTTGGCCCTATTGACGTACTGGGGACACTCCTGAGCCTGATGCTGGTTTAATCCACACCTAAAACACTGTCCTGACCTTCTTCTGCAATCTTTCTGAATATGTCCCTTCTTCCTGCAATAGTGACATGTCGGCATCTTTCTATGCGGATACGACACAACCCTCTGTTGCGACTGTACTCCTGGATGCCGGATCGATCCTCTTACTCCCGGTTGTGCCTGAGCTGGTGTAGCTATACTGGAATGCCTCGATCCTCTGCTAATAGCCTCTTGGATCCTAGCCTCTGACAGAACCTTCTCGTAAGAGATCCTCGCCTGGGTGGTAGTGTACCTCTGTAGCTCATACGTTAGACCATGATGGAACCTCCTGGCGTTCTCTAGATCTGCCATCAAGCTCCGTCTCAAAGTCTCGGTCTGATGCCACTGCGCTTGCATCATAGTCTGGGAGAACTGGAACATCTGCGACTGTTCCTCTGGATGTGGCATCTGGGTGGAAAGGGTGGAGGTGAATCCTCTGGTTGTGTTGTAGGTGTCTCCTGAGACGTCGGCCTCTCGGTCTGCGATATCGGCGTAGTCCTCGAAGTCTGGCCCTCGAAGTGCTGCATCGGGATAGTCTGAGAAGTTTGACCCTCATGCTGCTGTGTCGGATCGTCAGAAGAAGTCTGGTGCCAATATATCATCGGGGCCTGGGGGATCACCGGTGCCTGTGGCTGAGGCTGCTCTTCGGGTGGCCCCTGGGTCGTCTCCTCCCTCGGTGGGGTGGTGGATGGCACTACGGTACCGTATGCCTCGCGGTCGCTACGCAAGTTCATCTTGCTGTAAAAGATGGAACTTCATTAAAAGAGTACGGAATCAAACATGATGCAGGTATTCAAATAATTAGATATGAAAGAGGTTCAAAGGCGATGATCAATGTGGATGAGACCTGATAATTTCTATCCTATTGCAGGCTCGCTGGGCATGTTACCATACCACAAGCGATAAACATTTAATGTTATAGACCTACATGGGCCACCACTAAAACCATGTCACGCTCCAGTCCCAAAATATATGGAACCAGGCCACGTGGCATTGGCCAGCTGACACGTCTCCGAGGATATCCCAATTTAATGGATCGTGGCGAAGCGTGCTACGCTGTCCTAAATCTAACAAGTCTAATATATCAACAGGAAGTGTCTAATCTCATCCACAAACAAGTAAATACTGAAATAAAAGACTGGAATATAAGGACATAGTCGAATGACATAATACAACTGAAATATGTCTGGTGGGAACAAACCCACTACAAATATTGGAGATAAGTACTGATAGTCTGGAAATAAAGTACTAAAAATGAGAGTGACTGGAACAACTGCTAACTAGGTAATGAGCTCCAGTCATAGGCAGAAGGCCTACCAATCTGATCAGGGGTACTTTGATGGAAGTACCTCCAGCTCCTTGTCAAGAGCAAACCTCGTCTCCACACCTGGCCCGTAAACTGTGGGGTAATAGGCCTCGTCTAGATCTGGAAGATAACCAGGTTCTCAGAGGGACGTAACAAGATACAATATGCATGCTAGATATAGTACTGAATAAAAGTAAAGAGGGGTGTGCTAACCATCTAAGTAAATGCAATATAAGGACAACCTCAGAACGTATAAGTAGGTATAGGCATAACATCCAACGTCCTCTAGAGTATGGTATCTGCAACATCCATCATTCCGAAGAATGAGGTATCTGTATATATGTAATGTCCAACACTCTAAGGGACATGGTATCTGCAATGATATATACATCCGTACCACTTCAAAGAGTGGGGTATCTGAATAAAGGAAATCATCAGATCCGTGGCTCCTCTGGATACTACGGAGTCCGATGGGTGTATCCCATACGTCCATCAGTTGTCCTCCCCGCCCAATGTAGATACGCAAGTCGAATACACGACTTGAGTGTACCGTATCTAGATGTCAAGTCTCAATTAACTATATTACTCTAGAATACATGCTAGTCCGTGATGCATGTCGTACGTACCGATAACGAATCGGGTACGCGGACCCGCATCCCAATATGAGTGTACCATCGCGATACGTGTATAGTGCCATGGTCAAGGAGGTCAATGAAGATATCAAAATATCCTCACAGAAGAAGGTGAGTCAGCTAGCAACTAGGACATGTACACTATTCATCGACGCATTGTCGACTGCACCCGAGTTAATCTCGGACGCTCACAGTTTATGCATATTTGCAACATTTAATCATTTAACTTTAAGCAGTAAATCAGCAAGGTATACTTGCCTGCCCCGGGTAGCTGCGAAATCCAAAGTCCTGCTTCTGATGCCTCGGCAGTAGTGTCCAGCAATCCTATATAGGATGTAGTAATGACCAAATTAGTCGCTACAATAGCACGACTAATGCACGCTGTTCGTATCTACAGCTGACATAGGGTCGGGACTGTATATATATAGTTATTATAAGTATATACATATACACTAAATCATATTTAATTATATTAAATAAAATATTATTTTTGTTTAATAGTACGAAAATAGTACTTATGTATTAATTAGTAATAATACATATATTAAGTAAATACATATATATAAAATAGATAACATTCAAAAAGTCCTATATATATAACTATTTAGATACTAATTATGTACATAGATAAATATACACAACAATATTTATAAGTATTTAAATAGTAATTTTGTGCCTAAGTAAAAATATGCATAACATTATTTATATATATATTTAAATAATGTTTTATCCTTCCACAAATTAATAAATACAAGTATATATATATATATATATATATATATATATATATATATATATATATATATATATATATATATATATATATATATATATATATATATATATATATATATATATATATATATATATATATATATATATATATATATATATATATATTTATAGATATAACACCATATTTATGTATTAAGTATACAAGTAAATAATGTCCTATACATATATTTAATATATGCACATTCCCATACTAATATACTAATTATAAAGTATATCAAAATATATATATATATACCTATTTATATATATATTTATATACATACACATACATACTTATGTGTATACACAAATAGTAAATATAGCATTATTTATATTTATGCACAATATTATTATTTAGGTAATAATACATACATTATTTATATTTCAGAAATATACATTTATTTGTATATATATATATATGTATATATATACATATATACATATATACTTTAGGTATTTAATCATACCAAGTATTTATATATATACTATGTATACATATACATTAATTAATTAATTACATTTATATATATATATATATATATATATATATATATATATATATATTATATACACATTATACTCAGAAAGTATTTACAGTATATATACATTTAAATACTATAAAATACAAAAAAGAATATATATATATTCAGAATACATAATATACGTATTTAAATACTGAAAATACGAGATCCATACATATAAAAGCTTACAACCTAAAATACATGCATAATTACTAATAATTATACATAAAATGTTGAACCTTACTGTAGCTCAGGTCGAGGGGGTCACGGTGGTGGACCGTCGCCGGCGGGGGTGGCCGGACGGCGCTCCGGCGAAGCTCGGGGTCGTCGGCACAGAACTGCGCGGTTCAGGGAGCGGTGGCGCTGCGGGGTCGATATCTCCTCGGGTTGGTGGCGGCGTCGGCTGAAACTTTACGGGGAGGAAGAGGACTGGCTGGGGGAGGGCTCGGCGAAGTTTGGTGGCCGGAGGTGTGGTGGTGGAGGAGTACGAGGAGAAAGGATGGGTCGACTGTCAGTATGGGGAAGGGAACAGCCGGGTCTGTGGAGGTCGGTGGGGAGCTGCTCCGGCGTCGTGGTGGCGGGTGGCTCAGGTTGTAGGTGGGGGTAGAGACAGGCGAGGGTGGTAGGGTCGGTTTGGTGGCGGCCGGTGGCTCAGTTTGCCCGGAGTCGGGCTCGGGGAGGAGGGTTGGGGTCGGGATGAAGTAAGGGTTTAGTTGGAGAAATTTGGGTTTTAGGTATTTTAGGTTTTAGTTTTTCCTTTAATGAGTTGTAATGTAGGTATATGTAGGAGAGAGAGTGAGGGGGGGGGGGCTGTCTTGGGGTTAGGGCCGGCTGTAGGAATTTGTTGGGGAGTTGGGGAAGCTTCTACATGATGAAGGGAGGGCTAGGATTTAGGTATTTCAAATGTAGGGCCATGATGTGCCCTATATAAAGTAATGTAAGTACATAGAAAAAGGGGAGAAATTAAAGCATACTGTTAGGCATAACCATTGCTTTTCTCCATGATGGTTTGGGCCAATGAGAGGGGGACAACTCATTGAAATTTTGTAATTAGGCCTCTGAACAATTTGGTATTTGCACAATAACTAGATTTGGGGATTTAATGTAACCAAACACCATGTTTGGTGTTCCTCATTGGACTAGGGTGGTGTATGGTGTTTTGTATGAGGCTTGTGGGTGTGGATGTGGATTTGGGTTGGAGTTGGGTCCAATTTAATTTAGGTTAGGTAGCCACATTAATTAATTATAATTAATGTACCGGGTGTCTCTAATTTAATTTAAATAAAATCCGGGAGTCTAAATTTGGTTGGACAAGGGCCATTCGTGTAGTAGGCTCAGTGTACAATAATATCGTGATCTGGGTTGGTCAACACTGGTTGAGGTTGGGTCTCAATATCAATTGGAACGGACAGCGAACGTAATTACGCAATTTAATTAATTTGCGTATGGACGTTTTGTAATAACTTTTGTGCGACTAAAATCAGGCACGAAAATTGGTTTCTGGGATTTGTTCTAGGTTCAAGATGATGGGTTGGCAGGTTTAGGTCAAATATGTGGAATTTGTTTTAGGGCAACAGCTAGGGTATTATTCCAAATAATCAAATAATTCCACAGGTATTTATATTACTATATAATAAATCATAATTAATTCAAGTTAACCCTAATTATGCTAATTTAATAATCTAACCCTAATTTCTGGTCGAGGGGGTTTACACAGTACAATGGCAAGGTATACTTGCCTGGCAAGAAATCTGTAAAGTGTACGCGCCCAAATATTAAGGACATGGAACCTGGAACTAAGGCCTCCGAACAAACGTCTCCGGATGCTGAAATAAATATCACCAACATTTTCAAAATGAGCAAAATAGCTAAAAAGCACTTCCCTTTCGTCCAATTTGGACACAGGGGCAAAATGGTAATTCGGGTAAAAGTGGGTCCACGTATGGCCTACTTTGTACCAAAAAGCGTGCCGAGGGTAACCATCTCTAAATGGGACAAACTATAGGTCAAACAACTCTAAATGTCAATACGAACCCAACGGTATGTCCAAATGTGAATTCCGATGGGCCGAACACAATATTGTCCAAAAAGTCAACTGTAGGGCCCGCCAATTGGTGTTTTGGTCAACCATCTCAGAATTGCGTAAAAATTGGGTTACAGGACCAGCGCGTTATCACGAGTCCAGTGCATAAATTTTGTCGCAATCTGACAAGCGTGCACAAAATATGCGCGACTTCCGCAAAAGTTGCGACATAGGATGTGTCCGCGGATACGGGCTGATTCCTGCGCGCACACGCGTCCGAATCAGTTTTCACAAATTTTTACGTGCTCTGTTATGCTGCGCACACCGTTCGGTATAATTGGTACACGACAAGGGGGTCCCTTTTGGTGGGGCGCGCTCCGTTTCACAACTTTTGGAAATTTAGAAAAAGTGGGTTTACAGGGTTTTATGATGAATTTAATTCTGTCCACAGCAGGTAATAATCTAGGGTTATTTAAAAAAAATAAACTAGGTCAAGTGTTCTACACATACCAAAAAGAATCATCGAATTCGGATCTCTGTGGTGGGAGATACGAACTCGGCAACATGGGTAGTCACCGTAGTTTTCTGCGATCTCAGAATTGGGTCTGTTTGCGCTAACTTGGGCGCTGTTTTCGCCTAGGGTTTTGTGTTGTTCGTGGTCTTCTATCATACAGATATGGAAGAGAGTTAAGGGGTGAGCATACCGGTGAAGATAGAACGGCGTTTGGTTGAGCGAGTCGACGGAAAGCAACTCCGGAACGAAGGTACCTTGTATGGGAATCTGCAGTGCGTGGGATCACAGTCGTCGGGATAAGTTTGGACGGCCTGGCGGGGTTCTCTGGCTGCAGTGGCGGCTCTAGATGAGAAGAGGAGGGTCTGAAGATTTTAGGTTAGGGTTTTTATGAAAGATAAATAAATATATATATATATATATATATATAGGATAAGGAGAGAGAAAGGATGGGTCGTCCGCGGGTCCGCAAGGGCAAAGGGGAATAGGAAAAGTTGCTTGTAAGGGGAATAGGAAAAGTTGCTTTTGTTTACGTTTGCTACTTGGAATGCTAGCAAGTTTTCTAGCTTTTGTTGCTAACTTTGCTATGCTTTAGTTTGCTTTAAGAATAGTGGCTGTGCTTTTGGCTTTAAAGTTATTAGTATTATTATTATTATTATTATTATTATTATTATTAGTTTATTATTTCTTTTCTTTTCTTTTCTTTTCCTTTTTTTTCTTTTTCTTTTTAAAATATATATATACATATATATATATATTTATATATACATATACATATACATATATATATATATACACATATACATATACATATATATATATATATATATATATATATATATATATATATATATATATATATATATATATATATATATACTCATAAGAAAATTTATGGATTAGAATAATGCACACCGTTAGGCTAGCAACTGCTCAAGGGGTCTCCTACATGAAATAAATTTCGAAAAATTCCTGATGGTCCTATAAATCCTCTAAGTGTCCGAACACCTAAAATAAAAATTATTAAAAATCTATATCTCCTAAGTAGCCACTAATTACTATATTTAAATTAATAATTAATAAATAAAAAGGGTATATACGATTTTTTTAGGATAGGGGTTTTACATAGATTAACTAGTGTGACCTAGTTTCATAGTGTTTGGACCCAATATCCTAGAGATAGACTCATGCAACCTAGAAATAGCTAGTTTGACTTAGAGTTGACCTAGTTTGACTATTTTGACTTAGAAATAGATTTTTGACCTAGATGTTGACTAGTTTCACTTATTTTTATTCTGAAACCTTGTATTGATGTTATATTCCATATCTAGATCTTCGAGTAACCGTACCGGACATCTACGATACTATTCATCGGACTTTAGGCGATTACATTCTCTGATAGTTTCTTATTTATGATATCCTCTATGTTCCTTGTTTCTAGTATAGATTTACTTGATTTCTTGATACGATGGTTACACGGATTGGTAAATTCGAATCTCATCATGAGATGTTATTTCTTGGTATTTATGGTGTATCTTATGCAAGCCTTGTTTCTTGTCTTTTTGTACATTTACATTAAACATTAATTCTTGGGAGATTAGCTACCTACCAAGTGAATTCCGTATCATGACGTACCATGGGTGGATCCACTATACCAGTCAGGGGCGGAGAGTATTTAGTATAGATATGTGATCATACCCTTCTTGTGCATGTCTTGTTCCTTATGAGTGTTGGTCATACACTGTACATATAATTAATCAGGCCCTTATCCTTGTGCAAGTTCCTTGGGCAAGTTTCCATGCCGATCACAAGTTAAAGCTAGTACTCACTCACTTAGTCTTTAGAATTCTTGTTCATTTCCATATTGTTCATTCTTATATTTATTTTCAGTATTTCCTTTATTGTATATCTCTTATATCAATATTTTGTATCTTGTATATTCACATCTATTTACTGTTACATAGTTTATTTTATTGATTAGAACTACTGTTAGAGATGTACTCTGCTCCTTTCCTGACTGGATATATTTTTCCAGATGATACTGATTAGTGGTACCCGACTCATTACGGACCTCAGGATGTTGTGGGCTTAGAGCCAGAGACCTTGGCTCAGAAGGGTCTCATCCCGACTGAGACAGACGACCCGGGACTTGTAGCACCTTAGTTATTCTTTTTGTACTGGATTTGTCTCCCGCTTACTTTTAGTATTTCTCGGGCTCATTTGATATTATTTTTGTCTCATGAGTTGTATTCTGACTATTTTATTCTTTTATCATATTCGTGCGTATTTTTATCTTAGATCTGTGATTGAGTATATTTATATTGTTGGTGGCATATTATATTGATTAGATAGATTATCCAAACAATGTTCTACCACCGATGCTACGGTGGAGACTGAGCATTATTCTCGACTTATATACCTACACTGGATGCGGGTCATGATACATTTTTAGTGGTGGCCCATGCAAGTCCTGGATGTCACAATTAGTGCGATTCGTAGTGGTGCTCTGAATTGAGTGCTATTATGGGCCTGTTTCAGGATATAGGCTATAGGCTGAGAATACTCAATCACATCTAGGAAAAACTCTATTAATTCAATTCAACTGTTCTTCCTGGATATTGATATTTGATCTTTAACTGTCCTTCTTTGAGTGCATTATATCATGTGCCATATTGATTCCATTCCAACTTTACCTTTGTTTGATAGTGGTGCTTCTCATACTTTTGTATCTGTTTCTTTTGCTCTGAAGCATGGTTTGGTAGCTGAGTCTTTGCTTAGGAATTGCAAGATCATGACTGGGGAGGCATTATCCTGGTTAATAATATTTGCAAGGATCAAAAAGTTACTCTGGGAGGCCGGAAGCAGAGTGCGTGTCTACTTGTAATGCCACTTCTGAGCTACGATATTGTACTCGGGATGGATTGGATAAGTAGGCACCATGCTAGTATATATTGTAAAGGAGATAGAATTTTGTTTGGTCTGCCAGGAGAGCCAGAGTTTGAGTTTGCTAGAGGAGCTGCAGAGCAGGGAGAAGGCATTATTTGTGGAGCTATGGTGGAAGACAAGGTATCACTACCCAATTCTAGAAAATAGGATATTTTTTATTTTATTTGGTAAATTATGTATTATTTATAATTATTTATATTTATATTTAATTGATGGTTGTATTATTTTTCTATTGATTGTTTTAGGGTTTTGGCTAGTCTGGACCCATGTCTGATCCTAGTGGACCCATGTCCGACCCAACCCACACCCTTGTGAGACTTATTTTTGGGTTTAGAATAATTATTATATTTTTAATAGGCTAGTTGGAGTGATTGGGAGTTAGTTTGAGTGCTTTTGGAACCCCAAACCCAAAACCCAAGTGAGGAGAGGGCATTTTGGTTATTTGGACATTATGGAACCCTTTCTCATGTGTGTGGCTGGCCCCCCTATTCCCATTCCAGACCCAACCAGCCCCCCCCCCCCATTTTTCTTCTTCACTTCTTCTTCTTCTTCTTCTTCTTCTTCTTCTTCTTCTTCTTCTTCTCCACTCTTTCTTTCGTCTTCTTTCCTTCTTCCAACTTCAAGCAAGTAAGTAATCTCCTTTTTCTTTCCTGCCTTCTTCTATTTTTTTCTTTTATGTGAACCCTAACCCTACACTTTTCCCTAACCTAGGTTTCTAGAGCCTAGACTTAGTATGGAGGCTTGATTTGGAGGCTTGGATCTTGAGGGAGGTGATTTCAAGAGATTTGGAGACTTTGGCCTTGGGATTCCAACTTCCAAGAGATAAACCCTAACTTTCCTCTTACTAATTGATCTAATATAGTATAATTAGTGTTTAGAACCTTCCTAGATCGTAAGGCTACCCGTGGGAGAAAGTTGGAACTAGTTTGGTTGTGTTTGGAGACTTAACATTAGGTTTTGTGTCAATTTTGGGTGATGTCCTAGGTTAGACGGACCTAGGTAAACGTTTGTCGGGTGTCTTGAGGGTTAGTGTGTGTCTTTGTTCGGACATGTGAAGTCGTGTCGCGGAGAAATGGGCGTTTCAGACATTTTAGGAGTTTTCGTCGTCGCCGGTCCTATGTGCATGCACGTTTTTGCCACGGACCTAGAATCGATGAGTTAGAATTTTTTCTAGGATCTAGACATCGTTTAGAACCCGTGGATAAATTTTGGGCCAATTCTGAGTAGGTTTGGTGTGCGTTTCAGGAGATTTTGCGAGCCGCACACCAAGTGTTCGTCAAAATGACCGAACGGCCATTTCGACTTGGTTTCTTAGTTTTGGGCTTGTGCGTGCATTGGGTTAGCTTCGGAGTGTGTGGTGCTAGAGTTCTCGGGTTATATATATATATATATATATATATATATATATATATATATATATATATATGTGTGTGTGTGTGTGTGTGTTCGTGCGTGTAGGGGGTGGTTGGGCGTGCGTTGGGGAGTGTTGTGTTATATTTTGTGTATATGTCTCTCTCTCTCTCTCTCTCTCTCTCTCTCTATATATATATATATATATATATATATATATATATATATATATATATATATATATATATATATATATATATATATATATATATATATATATATATATATATATATAAGTGTGTTTATGTATATCTATATGAGTGTGCATTTATATATATGTCTATATATGTATATATATGTATATATATATAAGTGTGTTTATGTATATCTATATGAGTGTGCATTTATATATATATATATATATGCTTGTGTATATATATATATATATCTATATATATATATATATATATGTGTGTGTGTGTGTGTGTGTGTGTGTGTGTGTGTGTGTGTGTGTGTGTGTATATATATAGATATGTGTGTTTATATATATGTGTGTGTGTGTACTTATATACATAAGTGTATATGTGTGTATAAATATATATGTATAAGTGTATGTGTGTATATATATATAGTTGTGTATATATATATGTATATATATGTTGGTGTATATATATATATATATATATATATATATATATATATATATATATATATATATATATATATATATATATATGTGTGTGTGTGCGTGTTTGTGTGTGTGTGGTGTGAAGGGTGCAGCAAGGCACGAGGGGGGAGTGCACACAGCAGCAGCAGCAGTTGCAGCTGCTTGGCGAGGCATTGGCATTAGCGCAGCGGTTATGAGGGTGAGGGAGAGATCTATGTATATAGATAGATAGGTAGATTGATAAATAAATAGATAGATAGATAGATAGATATATCTATATGTATAGATATATATACATATACATATAGCTAGATAGATAGTTTAGAT